>CM060324.1:15126595-15200639 GCA_030674155.1 Stramonita haemastoma
GTGTGTGTGTGTGTGTGTGTGTGTGTGTGTGGGTGTGTGTGTGTGTGTGTGTGTGTGTGTGTGTGTGTGTGGTGTGTGTGTGTGTGTGTGTGTGTAAGTGTTAAATATTTATTCTGCAGAAACTTTAAAACTTGTGTATGAAAGAGAAAGCTACAAAATGACCAAACCACCCCAACTATCCCAAGCTCACACAAGGGATAAAATCACTGCGTTTTGGTAGGGATTTCAAAAAAAAAAAAAAAGCAGATGCGATGGTGACAGAATGGAGGAGAAGATGTGACTGAGGGAGCCAGTGTGGGCAAACTAAGGGAGGGGCGAGACAAACTGCAATACTTCACCGGCAGTAACTGACAGCCCACCACATAGGCCCAATTCTGAATGCAACAGGCACAGCATGCATGCTGACATACAGTGGTGTCCTCATGCATACAATGTGCTTCCCACCTCACAGCATACACGCCACATACACACACACACACCAGCATGCACGCACACACACACACACACATGCACACACACACACACACACACACACACTGGTACATCACGAAAATTTAAGATGCTTCCATGCTTAAAATTCTTCTGCCTCTGTGCTCAAGAGCCATACTGAATAATAATAATCACAGGTTGTGCCACTGCCAGTATAATGCAGAGTACCACGCCTGACTTTGGCGGACAAAGATTGGAATACATGTTGATGCAATGCAAACAGTCCATGCTAATAATGCCAATATGAATGGACTGATTACAGGCAATTGGTTCAATTAAGCACAAATTCCACCTTCTCTGCACTAAATTTTAATGAATCAGAAAAAAAAGTTGGGTTTATATTCAAATTCCATGCTTATATCTGAATTTCATACTTATACTTAAAAGGTGCATTGAGTCTGTCTGTCTCATGCACAAAATCCACTCCAATGCTTACATCACCAAATTGAGCTTCATTCAAATAGGGACTCCAGTCAATTCCATGAAAGCATACTTACAAAACTGCATACGAATGGGGACTGGATGTAAAAAAAAGCACATGAGTGCTTATTCCATTATCCTTAATATAAAAGAACTATAAAAAAAAAAAAAAGAACAGGAATTGGGAAATTTCATGCTTGAATATCTCCTCAGTGCTTACGTCGAAAAGGGACTTGACCTATACCTATTTCATGCAACAATTCCAACTAAGTGCCAACATCAACAGGGACTGTGCAATTTTCATGCTCAAATTCCACCTCACTGGTTTGTTCAACAGACACTGGGCCAATTTCATGCACAAATTCCATCCCCAGTACTTTTTATCAAAAAAGGACAGGTCTAACTTCATTTACAGATTCTACCTAATCAATTACATCAAAGAAACTAGGCTGGTTTTGTAATCAATTTCCACATCAATTCTTTCACCAATCAATCAGTCAGGACTGGGCCAACTTCATGCAAAAAATGCCACCCCGGTCTGTGTACTGTGTATCAGTAGGGAATGGCCTAACTTCAGGTTCAAATTCCACACCTGACTTTACAACAAAAGTTTGGGGGCAATTTCATGTATGTATTTCACTTGTGCTTATTTGAAAAGAAACTGGTCCAGTTTCCAGCTCAAATTCCACACAAGAGTTTCACTTTATAGGGACTTCAGTCAATTCCAAGAAAGCATACCATTTATATAGTGTTTTTTTTTAAATCAGTATTTTAAATAAAACTTTTTAATTTCTCACTAATATTTTTCTTGAAAAGACTCAAAAGAGGTTTGACTTGTGTCTACTGATGCAAGAACTGCCAAGAATTAAAAAAAAAAAAAAATTGAGAAAACAACAATTTGTGAATAACTCCTACCTAACCTGGTATCATATTCACATCAAACACATCAAAATTTAGACTAAACCTTTAGGAGTTTTTAAAAAATCCAAGATAAAATATTGCAAATAAAAATGGAATAAAAACCTCAAATACAGAGTAACCTAAACCATTTTATTGAAAAAAAAGATTAAGCAAATAGTCCCTAAAACTTTTTTTTTTTTTTTTAGAACTGGATCAAATAGGTAGATATCAACAAATTGAAGGAATATTACCCAACAAATCAGACAAACAAACAGGTACACAAGAAGACAGAAAAATAGTGAAGTCAAAAACACTTTAATCATCCCTGAGGGGCAATTACTATACTGACAGGCATATTGATACGAATCATAATCAAAAGACACAAGATAGCTACATTTCATATTTGTTCAAACAATATACGCTTTTTTAGTAAGTGAATGAGTGAATAAATAGATAAAGACATATTGGGCTAAAAGTTTATACAGGTAGGCTTATTTTTATTTCCACAAACAAATAAGAAACAGTACCTCCTAGCCTAATAAATCGAAGAGGAATTCCTTCTGATTTAGTAAATCACAGAGAAATTGTTATTCCATTACTAAAAATGTCTATCTGAAGATGTGACTTTCCCCCCCCCCCCCCCCCCCCCCCCCCACACAATATGAATTAATAGACACAAACACAAAACACATATAACAGGTACATAAAGATACACACAACCATATGCAAACAAACACACACACATGCATGTGCACACATACACACAAACACAAAGATACACAAACACACACACATACACACACACACACACACACACACACACACACACACACACACACACACACACACACTCTCTCTCTCTCACACACACACACAAACAAAAAACTAAGTAAAACCACTTGCAAAAGCACAAAAGAAAATCAGCATAACCTTTCATTCTTTTAAAAAAAAAAAATTCTCAAGTAAATTCGTTGGAAAAAAAAAAAGAACTCCAAAAATAACCTGGCCAACACTTGTATCTACGCACATACAATAACATTTCCATAGATAACAACATGATCACAATCATGAATAACACTTTAAGATAAATACCATACTATACCATACTGTATTGTTTATAGCCCTAACGACCACAAAAGCCATATCAGAGCTGTCGCCTCTTTCAGTTTCAGTCGCTCCAGTAACTTTCAATATGATAATATGATAAATGAACATACTGATTACATATTGAAAGAGCATGGAAAGATGACAAAGAGCACAGTGTGTTAAAAGTCTCACTCTACAGACAGCAATATGAAGAGATTAAACAAGCAATACCCATAGCCTATTACTAATTAGGTATTAGTGATTACTGAAGAGGTTGCAATTGGTATGTTAGTAGTGGAGTTTTTCTATTCACTTGTTTATACTCATGAGGAATACAAAACATGTTCCCCTTTGTAGAATTCCCAAGGTAAGTTGCCAACTGACATTATGAATAAACAAGAATCTAATGTCAGTTGACTGCTAGGATTAACATGATAAATGAAGAAAGGGTGTCCATAATTTGATTACTTACACAGTTAAAAAAAACAACAACAAAAAAACACTTCATGAATCACGTTTGGTAAATAAGATAATTTTCTTCTTCTTTTAAAAATTTTTTTTTTTAGATCTATTGTTGGTTTGCTTTTAAATTATATGTACGGCCAAAACTCATAAACTTCCAGTTCATTTTGGAAAAGAGCTTTCAAGTCTCAACAGAACCTGAACAAACCAATGAGGCTAAAGAATTTTTGAAAAAACTTTTTTTTCCAATGAGTTTCGACATTCAAAATTGATCATGAAAACAAACACCCGAACATATTCCACCGACTTAAGTCAGCCTTCAAAGAAGAGATTTGTACTCTCAGTAATAAATAATCAATCAAACAATAAACCATCTGTATGATCCTTTCATTCAAACACACCAGGAAATTTATAACAATAACAACAATGCAAAACAAAACCTTCCAAAAAAAAAATCATAATTGCACAAACTCAACCCATCAGGACAACCTTTTCATCAACAACTGTTAAAAAAACAAAAAGTAAACACGAGAAGCAGTCAAGACGTGTAAGTATGCGCACAAAACCCCCAACCCTGAGCAACCCAAACCCCAAAGGCAGCAGCACCACGAAATCCAATGCCATTCCAACAAGAGGTATAAGGAAGGAGTTAAAGTTCAGGCAAGCGGGTATGATGGATCCATCTATAGGGCCTAAACTAGCCAAACACATGGAAAAACAAACAAAAAAACTAGCTTCACAGGCAAAAATGAATATAAGTAGTACCTTGGTGGCTACTGATTTTGATTCCTTTTCTACTTTTGCTTTTACACTTTGCGACTCTTGCTGTTTAGCCTGCAAAGGAAGCAAACTGAAAAAAAGCTTAAAAACGAAACAGAAAAAATGTTCATTCTAAACATAATCACTCTACTTCTACTGTCTAGTGATCAACAATAAGTTGTATAGGAAAAACAATTATTTAAAAAACACACACCACCTGGTAGTGCAGTAACGTTGCATGTTGGTGTGCCAGAGGTTTATATGTGATGCTCCACCACGAAATGAGTCGCTTTGCATCAGACCCACTTTTCTGCTAGGAGCCATTTTAGGCAGGTGGGGGTGAGGTTGTTGATTTTGAGATTTTGAATGATTATAAAACTGTAGCCATTTGTCAACTTTGTATAGAAGTATCAGGGCATAATTTTTATTCCCTTTGCTTTAAAAGTGCTTTTAAAAACATCCAAGCCCTGATTCTGACCACACAATGCAAAACTTGTCCATTTCTCGTTTTGTGGCTTCATGCATTTTATTATTTCAATTTGTAATATCTGTTTATAGAACAGCCCAATATTCATTTTTTTGGTATTGTACTGCCTTTTTATTGTAGATTAATAACATGCTAACGACCAAAAATTGATCTCTGATACAATGCGACTCATTACGTGGAGAGTTTACTTTTTGATCTGTGAGAAATGAGAGAGAGAGAGAGAGAGAGAGAGAGAGAGAGAGAGAGAGAGAGAGAGAGAGAGAGAGAGAGAGAGAGAGAGAGAAGACAGAGAGAGAGAGACAGACAGACAGACAGACAGACAGACAGACAGACAGAGACATAGAGACACAGACAGAGACAGATAGAGACATAGAGACACAGACAGAGACAGAGAGAATGAAAATGTTGGTGTTGAAGTGTGTTTAAGGGGGGGGGGGGGGGGTGAGTGTATGCATGTGTACAAGATGTATGTGTGCATTCATGCTCAAGCCTTCATGTATCTGTGAGTGGACATGCATGCATGTGCAATGACATCTGTGCATATGTTCACACATGTGTCGATTTTCACGAAAGCAATGTAAGATTTTTAACATACAATTGTTAATGTCATTTTACAGCACTCAAGCATCTCTACAATGCAAACACTTTAAAAAAATGTTTATGTAAATAAAACAAAAGGAATAAATAAAAAGAAACAAAAACAGCAAAAAGAAGTCAAGTACAAAATAAGCAACACAATTTTCTTCACAAGTAAGTGTAAATGCACCTCACGCACACACACACACACACTACACCCACACTGTACAGCTTGTATGGAAATGAAAACAAGCATGTTTCTAAAGTTTTAGATGCCAAAAATTACATCAAACATGTCTGTTAATCAAAAAAAAAAGAAGACAGAAATCAAATCTACAAGCTGAAATGAAGACAACAGTTACTAGACTTCAACTGTGTCTGCTGAATTATAGAGGGAAAAAAATCACTATTGAAGAGCTATATATATACAGTTGTGTCTATATGTGTGAACATGTGCATTTATACACACACACACGCACACACACAACACACAAGCACACGCGCATGTGCACACACGCACACACACCAGCACTGAATCTGGTGGTCTGAATGAAAATGCAAAAATACACTTTTTTGATATATAAAAACCATTCATAGAGATAAAAGCAAAAATTAATAATTCCTTTTTGCTACAGGAAAAATAGTCTAAAATAAACAATCTACAGTTTGACAATTAACTTCTGAATCTAAAAAAATCAATAACAACAAAAGAAAAAAAAGAATACAAGTAACCCCCCCCACCCCTGTATCACAGTATTTAATCAATCACAGACAGCAGCAACCTTTTCAAGACAGACAACATTCTGTAATGAATTTAAAAAAAATTCTTTCTTTTCCTGTAGAAATGCATTGACAGACAGAGGTTGTGGAAGACTGTATGGCATTCAGACAGTAAAACTACTTTTAGCTGTGATTGGAGCAGATGGACTTTACTTTTGTTCACTGACAGTGAATACTGGTTGGTACTGTTAAATACCAGTGCTTAAAATGTATATGATTAATACTAGTTCTGATTTTTACCTATTCAATATTTTATGTGAATTGTATGATGGTGCATTCCCCCATGGGAACGCCAGGGCCTGTCAGTATAAATAGCATCCCCACCTTTGGAAATTCTGCACTAGGAATTCCCTCTTTTTTATCCTTTTTTTCTGCCTTGTTCCTTTTCTTCCTGTCAATCCTTCTTGTCTATTTTCAGCCCTCTTGGTCTATTCTCCTGCCTTTTTTCTCAGAAAGACTTAAAAGATAACCATCACTCCCAGCCAAAGTTGGATGCGCTGGACCTGTCAGGCGCTTAATGGCAGCACAGCAGGATTTTGCTCCTATGACAAGACTACCAAAACTGGCTGTCTGAGGTTTTTCGTTATTTGATTAAGTCTTGTACATTCTGTTCAATCTGTGACTTTTTTTTGAATTGTCACCGAGCTGGTTTGAATTATTGATAATACATAACCACTTCCCTTCAAGCAATGGGATGAATACAAGGTGTTGAAGTTTCACTGTTAGACCTGAATCCCAGGGTTATACTGGTGTTGGGTGATAAAACTGACACGTAGCCCAGATACAAAATTGGGGAATGGATTAGTAAAATTTGATGGGAGAGACAAGAGGGCAAGGGTGAGGGAGGAGGGAGAGGGAGGGGGAGAGAGAGAGAGAGAGAGAGAGAGAGAGAGAGAGAGAGAGAGGAGAGAGAGAGAGAGAGAGAGATTGTATAGCACTGTCAGTCATGGCAGAACTCTTTAGTGATACTGAAGCTGCTCTCCCTAAGGAAAGAGTGCATTATCACAAGAGCAGCAACACCATTTTTTTTTTTTTCTTTTCTAATAGCAAGTGTATTTGTTTCCATATGAGTGTTTTTTCCCCTATACAGAATGTTGAAAGGAACATCCTTCTGTGATATGAATGCTGTCTTGTACATAGGCCCAAGGTTTATCATCTAAAAAAAATCCAGCTTCTTTTGCAACCAACTACATATACCTCGGCTTTCAATACCACTATTAAAACGACGACTATTCAATAATAATAATATAAAAAAGAAGTAAAAACTCATAAACTTCAAACTAATTCTACACAGAAAAATGCCTCACCCCTGAAAAAAAAAAATCCTTAAAACCCACGCCTAAAAAAAAAAAAGAAAAGACAAAACAAGACACACACACACACACCACCTCTGACCCTACAACACGAAAGAAAAAAAACCCAAAGAAGATATTACCCAAAATGTCCTCAACCCCAACCCCCCCCTCCCCCCGAACCAACCCTTTTCAAGCAAATGCCAAAATTTCAATCCTTTCATATCAATCCTTTCACCCCCGTACCCCCCTCCCCCAAAACCAACCCTTTTCAAGCAAGCGCCCAAATTTCAATCCTCTCACCCCCTACCCCACCACTCCCCCTGTCTTACCTGTGACTTGGATCCGGAGATGCCCAGTTCCACCACCTCCAGCACGTAGTGCAGGCACTCCTTGTCGTACAGCAGGGAGCTGTGCTCCACCAGCCACAGCTGCACGCACTTGAAGCAGCCACGATCAGCGAGTGCAGGTCAGCGGGGTGGTTGGGCGCGGGGCGACTGCACTGCAAACAGTAGGTAGGTAATCTGTCAGTTGGAAGGCTAGGAGTTGTGCTCTAGCTCTAGAGCGCAAAGGTTGGGTAAGTTAGTAGGAGGTGCAAGCTGTTACCCAGCAGTAACCACCCCCCCCCCCCCCCCCCCCCCCCCCTTTCCACATTCTGGAATGGTCCATTGGAAAGCAATCGCAACACAGGTAAGTAGGTAGTAGCCATCTTACAGTCTCGGAAGGCTACGGGATTACATCCATGCTCTAAGTGCAAAGCTTGGGTAAGTAAAAATGGAGGGCAAGCGAGTTACCCATGCAGCAGAATGACGCCCCCCCCACCCCCACTTCACATTGCAGGAATGGTCCATGGAAGGGTAATCGCGATAAGAATGGTTCCAGTAACGTCGCAGGAGCTGCCAAAGAACATTGTCCAATAGGCCTACAGCCCGAACCAAACCCTGTGGACTCCAACTCCCTGATTTTCCAAGGAATGGTGTCTAAAACACCCTGTGGCATGCAGTTATCTTTTTTTTTTGATCTCCACTCATAACCAGACCCAATGCAATCTCTAGCAAAAGCAGAACAGAGCTTTTAAATGTGTGCGCAAAATGTCTGCTCATGCGTTCGCACAACGGCCTCTGTTACAAGTCTCATCCAAATTTGCATGCTGAACACACAGCGCAACAATCCAGCATAACGACATGAAGTCAAGTCGTAAATTTAAAGCATACCTTTTCTTTACCAGTCATTGTGCAGTCAGTTTCATGCTATTTAGCACCAAGCAATCAGACAGTGGGATGGAAATGCTTTCTATATATATTCATTTTTTTACATTAAATGGTAATGGAGTAAACAACTCAATGTGCTTTTAAAAATTTTTTTTTTTTTACATCCAGTTCCTGTTGATTGATTGAGCAAAAGCTGCGACGGGATGTCGGGATGATTGTGCTTTCTTTCGGTGTGTGACGAAGGGTGTTTATTTGTTGCTCAATGGTTGTCGTTTTTTTTTAAATGTAAGCAGTCTCTTAGGGCGAGGGGAAGAGAAGAAGAGAGAGAGAGAAGTAGGAGAGAGTAGAGAGAAGAGAGGAATGGAGAACAGCAACAGCCCAGATGACAGAACAAGACAGACCACCGAAACAGGCACAGACAAACAGAAGAACGCAAGATAAGAGACATGAATACATTCCACCTCTGCTGAACATAAACAATGCTCTATACTAGGCAATGAAAACACTAGTAACCTCAGGATTTTGGATGCCTCTAAGTCAAAGTCATCCTGCAAGTCTAAATCACAGAGCATATTTCGTTAACAAAAAAAAAAAAAGTATCTATTCTGATAAACAAACAATATCGATCAAAATCTCCCCAACGCTCACAATCATGCAGTCAGTATATCAATCCTATCCACCAAGTATGAACACAAACACTTTAGAAAACAAGTTCCATTATGGATGGGATCTAAAAACCAAGGCCCCGTCTGTGTGAATGCCCACGCAAAATCTTAGCGCACATGTTAAATCCTGTTTCCGCTTTCGTAAGAGTAGGCCATGCGTGCCAGTGAAACAATGACAAAATTCACAAAACTGCATACACACAAGGACTTGGATGTAAAAAAAGCACACGAACTTGCTTATTCCATTATCCTTGATATAAAACGAATAACAGATAAAAAAATTAAAAAGAACAAAAATAAAAAAAAACTAACTAAAACAGTCTCTCCTCACCTGAAAGACAATGAAGTCGCAGATCCACTTGACGGTGCGTTTACACATGAGGATGTTGGGGGGAGTGACTGTGACCTTGGCCAGGCCGGCCAGCAGCTCCATGGCCGCCAGAGCGGTGTTGAGGTCCGTCTTCCACGAGGCCATCAGCCGGTTACACACCAGGGATGTGGCATGGCCAAACAACCCGTGGGCCGTTTCTGGGGAACCCACAGTGTCACCGATCAGTTACAGGCTTTTTTTTTTTTTTTTTTTTTCTCACAGAGTGAACCTTGGGCGAGTTTTTTTGATACTGTACATCTTCCCCCTCTGATTTGTTACAAGCATGCTAATACTAGGCCACCTGTTTTTGTTCTAAACAGGGCTAAGTTGAATGTAAATCATGAAGGATACGCAAGTTACTGTTTTTGTTTGATATTGTAATACAGATTTTGACTGAGACTGAGAGGCTTTGTGGGACAGTAAAAACTTGCGATTTCTCATCTATTTCTCATCTATTCTTGATGTGAAGCAAAGATTCTTTTTCTTTTTATTCATTTATTTATCTTATCAAAGTTTGGAAAAACCCTCCAACTACTAGTTTTCTCTCTGCCAGTGTAAGGCCTAAGTGATTTTTCTGAAAAGTGGAACATTTACAAAAACAGCACATTAAAGTCAGTCTCACTAACAGTACTATATAGATAAACAATGATGTGATGCCACTACCAAAACAAAACAACAACATTCTTTATTTAGAAAAAAAATACTGACCGTGATCATAAAAAAACCCTTGCATAGAAAGAACATCTCATCATGAAGTCTTTTAGTTTTATAAAACTTCAGCATTTCATAACAGGCAATATGATCTTAACAGGGATTTATAATTATTGGATTGTTTGAACTCAACAAGAAAGAGGATAATGAACCATCAGGATGAAGTCATCATAAAAACCCCTAAACAAACAACAGGCATAGTTAACATACAAAAGCTTTAATATGTTTCATGTAATATGAGTCTGTAAACTTTGGCTTTTACACTATCTCAAATATCAGATTCTTCATCAGTTAAATAACTGGTGAAGTATCTGATATGAAATAGGGTAAAAGCCGGTATTGCTGAACAGCTCACAGATTCATATCAAATGAATCATAATTATTAAGACTTCCCAACAGACAGACATGTCTCCTTAGATCCTTAAGAATTTGGTGGGGCATCGTGCACACTGAATTATTTTTCACGGGCAAGATGAACCTGCTGAGTCCATTTCTCTCATTATAATTGCCCTTTAGAGGAAGATTAAAGTGTTTTTGACTTGAACTCTGTCTACACACTGCAGCAGCATGTGAGATAAACTGATACCAACACTGATGGAGACAGCATACTCTGTTGATTATCCTTTTGCCATCTTTAAGTCCCGAACAGCCAAAGAGCTGCATCACGAGTCACAGCCAGTTCACAGAGCGGGTTTGGCTGTGCAGGCCAATATTTTATTGTAACAGTAAGTCATAACAACAATGATGACCCAGTATCCTAAACACAATTGGCTCACAATACTTTAACAAAAGCAGAGTTCTTACACTCATGTGTATCATATATATTACAACTCACACTTCTTAAAATGAAGTCTCCAATCTATTTGTGCATTCTGCATTGATGCAATATTTCAATGTAACAAAATGACCACAGTGAAAGTGTTTTGGCAGTGGGACTGCTTTCTACTGGGTACAGCATGACACGCTCATGTACCAGACATGTAATGTACCATAACCAAAACCCAACTGTTATCCAAATATTACAACAACAACAACCACCAAAAACCCAAAAATTCCACCAAGTTTCAAAGTGGGAAAGGGACACTCTCCACAGGAAGATCCAATTACACCACTGTCAATGTCAAGCACTTACTGTCAAGAGATTTAGTTATCACAAATGCTTAAAATTCACTGTCAAATATTTCATCTATTTTCCATGAATGAATACAAAAAAATAGTCATGCTATTTTCATGAACATTTCTAAATGCTTTAATAGAGTCAGTGCTCTCTATCCAAAGCCAGCAATCAATCACTTTAAAGATGCCAGGACATGTAATGATTATACAATGAAAATAACTGCAAACTGTAAATACTACAACTAGTAGGCACCCATCAGTCTTGGAAGACTATGGAGTTGTGCTCTAAACACCTAAAAAAAACCCCAAAACAACTGCACACACACACTCACACATGTATGTATGCATACACACACACGCACACACACGCACATCTTGCTATATCAGCATAGCTAAAACTAATCATAAAAGAAGACAGACTTATTATCAGTAATGCCTTTCTATGGACTTCTGTTGAACATACCAGCAATGCCCCCCCCCCCCCCCCCTTTTTATTCTCCTTGATTTAATGTTTACTCACTACACCATGATTTAGGTACGCACACTTTTGTAATAAAACTATCAACCAAAGGAGAGGGGAGCATGCAGACTCATCGGAAAGACTATAGTAACCTTCCCACTACTGTGGAATAAAATGACTTCAGTAACTGCCAAGAATCATATAATACACTCTGAATTTCCCAATATTTTGAACTCCGATCAACTTTCTTCTCTGTATACAATCCTTGCAGTAAAGGACTTTCAAACAAAAAAGAAAATACTGGACTGTAAAAGTCAGCCTGCCACATTTTTGGAGTATTTTGCTTTCCAAGCATATAACTGTAATTTATAAACAACTATTTCTATATTTCTTGGGGAGGAAAAGAGTTCAAAATTCCAAGAGTAGAATTTATAACATAATATAGAGAACTTGCTGACAAAACTGATTAAAAATTATCTAGTGATAGTTTCACACCAGCTGTATTCAATTCATCAGAATATAAAAAACATGCTGAAGCTCCTCGTTTAGCAAGAGAATCCACCATCTCATTCAAGTACAGTCTGCAATGGACCTCTATAACAAATACAATGCCATATGAAGCATCATAAGGAACAAGACATATAAAGTAAGCTGATCTTGTACTTAAACCATATGAACTAAAGTAAACAATTCTTGAAAACAGTCCGTACACCAAGAATTCATTCCAAAGCTCAAAACTGACCACTGTCTGTTTTTTGTTGAGTACAAATTGCTGAGCACATCTCTTTTGTATATATTAAAAGTTGCTTACACTGCGTTTACAGGTATCAACATGCACTACAATAATAAATATGCAGACCAAAGATGAATAAAAGACTTTTTTTCATATATCCAAGTTATTTTCCTTGAAGCATAAATAATTGTCTTGATAAAGCAGAAATGTCAATTAATACATGAATAAACACATGAACCATTCAGTACAGTTAACAGCATTAGTAAACAGACTTTATCAAACTGTTGCCCAGTATGTAAATAACAAGCTTCTAATATGTGAGTATGTTATATGTATATATATGTGTCATTGGAATTTAAGATAAGGCAGATATCTGCAGTTAATATCTGTGTTTAAACATTTGCATGAACATGAAAGATAAAGCAGATATCTGCAGTTAATACAGATGTCTTTACGCATTCGCTAAAATCATGCTGAAGCAGATCCTTTTCACAATTCCGGCCTCTACATCAGGTACAACAGGAGCAAAAGGAAACAATTTGGAAAATGTGAAACAGATTTACGAAGCAGATGATGCCTAATGACTTTCAAACTTTTCTTTAATAGAAATCAAGTCCAAATTCATGACCAGTTTTCCACTCTCTGAACTGGTTGAGTTGTCAGCACAGTTTTACCACTGCACACATGTGATGTTTGGAACTGAAAAAGGATCCATCACTTCAAAATTCCGAATAGTCTTTACTTGCCAGACAAAAAAGATTAGGTCTATTCTCAATAGCCCCACACTAACACAAAGAACATTTTTACATCAACTATAAGCTACATTAACTTGAGAAAGTTCTAGAAATAAAGCAATCAAAAGCTTCAGATAAGACTATATATATCTACAAACACCAAAGGTAGAGTTATTTTTTAATGAAGCATTTTGTTAGTTAGCGTTGAAGATTGCCAAGTAAATGAATTATACTGTTGCTTTTTATAGATATAAAAAGTCATCTGTCTCTACAAATAGATCCATAAAGGTAACTGTGAGCCTATATCAATACATATCTCACACACATCTACTTTTGAGAAAGGGAGGAGAGAGAGAGAGAGAGAGAGAGAGAGAGAGAGAGAGAGAGAGAGAGAGAGAGAGAGAGAGAGAGAGGAGAGAGAGAGAGAGAGAGAGAGAGAGACAGAGACAGACAGACAGACAGACACACAGACAGAGACAGAAAGACAGACAGACAGAGACAGACAGACAGAGAGCAACAGAGACAGAGAAAGTAAAGCTTGTTTAATCTTTAACCTCATTCTGTTTTTCAATAGTATTTTTTTTTTTTTAAAACAGCTTAGGCAAAATCAGTACAAAAAGTACAAGAAAATAATTAATACATATCAAGAATACATTACATCTAAGAAATATATGGGGAAAACAGAAACAAAGAAAGAAATACAGATTAAAAAAACAACAAACAAAACTAGTGAGATAAGAGCAGTGATGCTTTCATCATTTATAAATGCTAACAACAACAATGATGGTGATGCTTGGCTGATGGTACAGTCCCTATATTGGATAGCTCCACTGGGACTATGATACAATCAAAACAAAAAGAAAAGAAAACACACACACACACACACACACACACACACACACACACACACCACACCACACACACTCTCTCTCTCTCTCTCTCTCTCTCTCTCTCTCTCTCTCTCTCTCTCTCATCTCTCTTCTCTCTTCACACACACAAGACAGGACAAGGTAAGACAAGAAGCAATACCACCACATAAAACAGATTTTCACACTTCTCCAATATAACTGAACTAACATACAAACAGTCATAGAGAGGTTTTGATTATCAACAAAAGCGATGTTGTAAAGTTTTCCACGTTATTCAGATATTATCAGTTAGGCAAGACTTTGGCAACTTCAATTGGGTGTTCAACAAAGAGAGAGTGTCTGCTTTCATGGTAACAAAGTTTTTCACAGCTTTCTTTTGGGCTGTTTCACTTACTTGTCTATACTTTCGTAAGGGTAAGCACCAGCAAGAAAGTACTTTATCACATAGTAAGGCTTGAAAAGCAAGATGAACAAAAATAGTATTTATATAAAAAAAACAACAAAAAAACCATGACAACTACAACAACAAACTTGCCACTTCAGAACAAGTAGGTACCCTTACTTAAAACAAGTACAGTATGTAAACCACCAATTATTGTAATCTGGAAAAAAAAAAAAAGACAACAAAAACGACGAACCCTTTCTCAGACAAAAAACACTTGGATAAATGCATGCTGGATGTACTCCAGTGATAAACAAAGCTCCGGTTATCGAGTAAACACAAGGTCCACGATTCAATGACAAAACCTGCTACTTGCCACAGAAACGCTTTCGCATGGCAAGCAAAGTCAGCGACACACGCTCCCCACGCTTCTTCTGGCTATGACAGCCACTACGGGCAGCTGTCAATAATCCATCATGATCACAGTCACTGAACAATTTAATTAAGCATCCACCAGCCAGGTCCAGCATGCCACAACATTGACGTTCACCCAACACACATGCATGTACTCTAATACAAGTATGTATACATATTATATATCTATAATTGCACACATGAAGTCATGCTGCCTTCTCTGGAAAATGGGTTGGTTGTGTGTTATGACTGAATACAGATAAACATGGTTCAGTCCTTTTCATGAATGACCATTTTTTGTGAATTCTCAGAATGACACAAAACATTCTTTGTCAGTTTTGTAATGCTTTGCAAAACAAAAGGGAATTTGAATGCTGAGCACAGCTTAATTTAAACCTTCTATTGTGCTTTAACAATTTCTATTTTTGAACATGTTTTCCACTTTCGAAGATATTTTCCATTTTCGAAGATATTTTCCATTTTCAAACATATTTCCCATTTTCTTAATGCTTCAAATGACTTGAGTGCAATGCGGTTTGTTTGCACAATTATCATGAAGCTAAGGTCATGTTCACCTCATACTGAAACTTGACAGGTGAGCATTTTCCTTGTTTTCAGCTTTGATGATGACAGCCGAGCTCCAAGAGTCTGGGGTGTGAGTGCATGCTGGGTATTTTCAGGCTATCATCACATCCACCATAACTGGCCTACTTTACCATGAAAGAAAAAAAGGATTTTTGACATGTGTGCAAGACGCTACGAGTACCATCACACATAGGACTAACTAGACGGAAGGTGGCAGGACAGTTATGACATTTACCTGCCACTAAGTAAACTGTGAGGTTCTGGGTTCAACTCCCAGCATTAACCTTTCTTCTCAGTTTGATGAAAAATATTGAAATGAATGTCAGATACCTTTGGATGAGACTATAAACCAACGCCCCATGTATGAAGACAGAGAACATCTTACACACACCTTAAAAACGCATTCTGACTTTGGAAGAATAGGCCATTGTGTGCTGGTAGGAACAGATGAAAAAAAAACAACCCCAGCATGCACACAGGTGTTGTGTTTAGACACCATCCCTAAAGCCAGAATGAGGCTATTTAATTTGGGGGGGGGGGGGGGGGGGGTCACATATGCATAAATCTCACCATTGGTAAACCTCAGAGCTCTAGCTGAGGAACACACACACAAAAAAAACAGAACACATGGGACTTTCACCTACAGTTTCATCCAAAAGACAGGACAAAAATGGAGTCAAAACCACTGTTAACTGTGGAAACAAATTCCCTTACACTGACAGAGCAGGTGAGACTTCTGCTCAAACACATGCATAAATCAGATGCTGTAACTTCTGAGCTACTGCTCCTCCCCATCGTCACCCTTGCATTAGTTAAACAACAACAAAACACTGACAAGTCTGATGACTGGTGTTTTATTATTCAGCTTTTGACTCTGGTACTATGGTTCAACAGTCACTGATGGGCACAAAGGCTGAGTGAATATAGTGAAAGGCTTTTCATCAAAATGATTGTGGAATTATGGGTCTAAGGTTCAGATTATAATGGCACTTGTGTAACGTGTGTTTGCATGCATTTTTGCACGTCTGCATACATGATTGTATGTGCATATCACATGTCTGTGTATGAAACATACTTCAAGAAGCAACAGCACATCACCTCCCAAATCACATCTTGTCCCCACAGACCAAACATACATCACTAGTTTCTATTTTTTGTCCAGTATCTCACAGCAACCCATCGCCACCACACTGAAAGCAAAACCTTGAAATCAATCAACCTTCTTTTCTCCCCTGCTCTTTAGTAAATATGCTTTAGAATTACAATCGACATTTTTTTTAAAAGGTACAATTATTCAGATGAACAGAAAGAGAACAATAGCTGATAGTTCTCTTCCTTACAACCAAAGTATCATTAATTTCTTTTTCTACAACTCTACATACATTACATTGATTAAGCAATCATACAATATAAAAACATTTATGAATAAGGAAGAAGTTGAAGACAGGGGCAGAAACCCCTGAGAAGAATTTTTTTTTTAATTAAAAAGGTGGGTAGGAGAGGAAGGGGGGGGGGGGGAGGAGAGAAACACACAGAAAAAAAAAACAGAAAGAAGATTAAAAAAACAACAACCCAACAACAATGGAGAGGAAAAAAAGAGGAAGAACAAAACAAATAAGGAGCACTACACACAGAGAAATGGGCTGAGGACGGGATAGGAGAAATAAAAAATGAAAAAAGGGGAAAAAAACTGAAGAGATGGGCTTTGGGAATAACAGAGATGAAAGAAAATCTGGGAGAAAAATTAAGAGGATCAATGCAAAAGATACTCTGTAAACAAACGTGAACAAAAAAGTGATAATCGCAGATACAGAATGAACTAAAAAGAAGAAAAGGATGGAGTGAGGTAGGTGGGGGGTGGGGGTGGGAGGATGTAATAACAGATTTGTTTTAATGCAGCCCTGATGTGGAGTGTGTTTGACAAAGAGAGAGAGAGAGAGAGAGAGAGAAGAGAGAGAGAGAGAGAGAGAGAGAGAGAGAGAGAGAGAGAGAGAGAGAGAGAGAGAGAGGGGGGGGGGGAGAGAGAGAGAGGGGGGGGGGAGGAGGAGAGAGAGAGAGAGAGAGAGAGAGAGAGAGAGAGAGAGAGAGAGAGAGAGAGAGAGAGAGAGAGAGGTGTGTGTGTGGTGTGTGTGTGTGTGTGTGTGTGTGTGTGTGTGTGTGTGTGTGTGTGTGTGTGTGTGTGTGTGTGTGTGTGTGTGTGTGTGTGTGTGTGTGTGTGTGTGTGTGTGTGTGTGTGTGTGTGTGTGTGTGTGTGTGTGTAATGTTCATTTATTTTCACTCACCAGAGAATAGGAACAGTGAATATATATACACACTATTATTTTTTTTTTTAAAAAGGTAAAAAGTTATTCCCCTCTCCCCATTCCAAAATAAAAACAGTCAAACAAAATTGACTACATAATCAAAATTTGAAATATCTGGTTAATAAAACGACAAACATAAATTATTTTCTCCAAAACACTGGTCAAACATAGTTCTGTGTATACATATGTACCAGGATACAAACCAAAAGCTTACCATATGAATGCAGTCTTTTTTTGTAAAACCACTCTGAACTTCCTTTATAACAAAAAGACACAAAAAAGATGCACAAAACATGCCTTGGTGAATAAGGACACAAAAAGAAAAAAAAAAAAACCAGAAAGATATTAGATTTTATGTTCCTCGGCTTGAGCTCTGAGGTTCATCAATGGTGAGATTTTTTTGTGTTTGCGACAGTTTTTTTCCCCTCCCCACCATTTAGGTAGCCGCATTCCGACTTTGAAAATAGAAGGATATAAAAGAAAAGATTTGTGCCACTGAGGAACAGCTCTGTAGTTATCTAGAGCCTCCATAAAATGAGTGGCTTGTATGAAGATAACTTAAAGGCTACAACATTCCACATAGTTTTTTGTTATTCTGGCATCCATGTGATTACATTCTAAACAACACTGTGCATGCACATTTTCACAACACTCTAGTACGTGATCTTGAGCAACAAAGGACAACAATAACTAATGTTGCACAAAAAAAGACTGAAAATTCAACACCAACATAAAACAGCAACTAGCCAAAATATCACAAAGAGTAACTCAGAAAAAAGGCAGGTTCTTTTTTTTCCAAAAACACAATATGCCAAACACTAAAATGCTAACAACACTGAAAAAAGACAAGTCCGTTCTTTCTCCAAGAACACAATGTACCAAACACTAAAATACAAACAACATGAAAAAAGACAAGTCCAAGCTGTCCACTGAAAACCAAAAGAAGGCCTGCAGACGATTAAAAACAAGCATGTTAATTAAAGAGACAACAAAGAGCGAGCGCAGAAACAGAAGAACTACTACTGGAAGCAGCCACAAGGCGAAAGGAGGATGCTGATTACCCAAATCCCCCAAGGGAACCGACAGGCGATTGGCTGATGTGCCGTCATGGGGGCCTGAGTCACCTGAGGAGGTGCTAGCCCGTGGTTCTAGCGGGGCAACGAAGGGGAAAGAGTTTTGGTTCAGCAATACATCACAATCACGGTATGATGATGAAGCAAAGTCAGAGCTGAGAATACAGTATATTTACAACTTGGATGGAAGGAAAGATTCGATTTAAAACCAGTTTCACTAACTCTTAAGGTTTTTATGTAAACATATTCACCTCCCCCCTCAAAAGTACTTGATGGCAAATATACATAATTAACATTAGCACACTATCATCTCATCTTTGAGATTTGGGTGAAAACAAACTCTATAAAACAAATCTGTATATATACACAGGAATGCATTCTCATGTTAATCTATATTTGCCCGTGTTTGTTCATTCTTGGAACTGGCTAGACTGTAAGTTCTGTAGTTGAATACAAAAAAGAAAAGGAATTTCCATTGTCGTTTCCCTAAGCTAATAAAGTTCAATACAAAAAAAGAAAATGAATTTCCCACATTGCTGACTCCCTCAGCTAATAAAGTTCAATACAAAAAAGAAAAGGAATTTCCCACAGTGCTGATTCCCTCAGCTAATCTGTCAATGAGCTCAGGCGTGTGTGTGGTGTGTGTGTGTGTGTGTGTGTGTGTGTGTGTGTGTGTGTGTGTGTGTGTGTGTGGTGTGTGTGTGTGTGTGTTGTGTGTGTGTGTAGCAATGTGAGCCAAACACTTACCAGGGTTGCTGTCGGCCTCTGTGGGGTCCTGCCCAGGCTGCAGCGTCATGGACTCCGTTTCCTCACAGGTGGCCAAGTCCTGAACCACCAGCATCAGTCCTCCTGTACACAGGTAACAACACACACCTCTGACTTCTTACCCTACCTTCTTATCAGTCCTGCACACAGGTAACCACACACACCTCTGACTTCTTGCCCTACCTTCTTATCAGTCCTGCACACAGTCAACAACACACACCTCTGACTTCTTGCCCTACCTTCTTATCAGTCCTCCTGCACACAGGTAACAACACACACCTCTGACTTCTTGCCCTACCTTCTTATCAGTCCTCCTGCACACAGGTTAACAACACACACACCTCTGACTTCTTACCCTACCTTCTTATTCTCCACTATTTTAACACAACGACGACTTAAAGCCGACCTATTATCAACCTGCAAGCATGTAACTTCAAACACCTCTGACTTCATATGCCCACAACTTATAAAAGTATTATTATACGTACACACTGAGTTGGGCTTCAACTTTTTAATCATACTTCATGATAAAAAAAAATTTTATACGCAGGTTCTGTGAAAATTCCTGAAGAAAAAAAAAGTAGATAGTAAAAAAGAAGGATATCAATAGTTTCTCAAGTAACTGACCCAGCAGCATCTGTGTGTTGGTGGGGTCTGTCTCATTGGTGAGAGCGATGCGCAGCAGGTCTATGATGCGGTTCTTCAGGGACAGGAAAGAGATCGGCTGCTCCTTGCTCGCACCCGAGATGCTCGACGTTGTGGTTGACAGAATATCTAAAACAGCAAAGAGGGAAGAAAAAAACCCAATGAAGTGAGAAGCAGGGCTAGTGAGAAAAAACAAACAAAAAAAAGAGAATTTATGCAACCAAAAAAAAGCCTAAAAGCTGGCCCGAGTATGTGCATGTCCTGACAAAAAAGAAATTTCAAAGTCATACAAAATCTTTCATTAATACCAAACACAATAAAGCATGCTCTACCATATTATAACAAACCAACATGGTGATACAGCAATTTTCCTGTGAAAAATTTGATTGTGCACTCTTTTTACAATTTGTTGAGAAAAAAGTGATTTCCCTCTTCATTACCTCCCCAAGTTGTAACACAATCTGCAGTTTTTAACAAAGCAAACACGGTTGATTGTTTGCACACCTTGGCTTCAGTACAGTCTCCCAGCTGTAAAGGGGTACCTGCCATCTTTAGGGTCTAGGAAAGTAAAGCAGCAAGGGAGAGGAGATGGACCCTCCACTCAGTATGCTGGCCCCTAGAGAAGCAGAGATCTCTGAAGCCTTGCTCTCCTATGACCACATAAGGTTATGGGACATCTTTACCTTTTTAAACACACAAATCTGAAACAGGAGCAAGCTAGCTTTTCAAAGTATAGCACTGTGATATAAGCCTTGACGCTTTACTTATATTAATGACCAGCAATAACCCAAGCCACTTTGCCAACTATTGATGTGAGCAAAGCGCCAAGGTCTGCATTAACTAAAATGCCATTATGCTTTGAAATAATACATGAACTGTCTTCACCCATGTCAAGCTCTTAGAACAACAACCTGTACTCTCTACTGAAGGAGATAAACAAAAAACCCCTGAAGCTGAAGAATGGCTGCCTACATAGTGGCCTACATGAAACAAAACAGCTAATTCACGCAGACTTCTCACCCAGTGTGTGCTTACAGTCAGCCTCATCGTAATTCCCCACCCAAAGTGGCAAGTGATACAGAATGCCTACCCTGGGTGATTCACCCAGCACAGCAGTCAGTTTCCCCCACTTTCAGCTCCTCTCAGCGGCTAAGTTATTTCATCCCATCCCAGCCCAGATGGGGCTAGCTGGTACTAATTATAGCAGTAGCTGACCACACTTGGACTAGGTAAAGGAAAGGGCATGCTAAATTTAGCACTCTGGACTGAGTGATCTAGGATTTGTGCACTGTGCCAGGGTATTCAGCTAGGGAACTCTCAACAACAGCAACAACAGCAGCTGCCAATGCTTTCAGCCTGGGCCAGATTGTGGAGAGTCTCCTCCTCCTCACCTTTGATCTCCAGATCCTTGAAGTGTAGAGGCAAGCAGAGCATGGACAGCAGGAGATGCACACACGCCTTCCTCAACTCCACATAGGAGATGTGCTCACTCATTCTGCACAATAAAAGGCACAGTTTTGGGTCATGACAGAAAACATTTTGGTTTTGGTTGGAGGGAAACACTTTTTTTCCCATTCATAAACAGCAAATGGACACCCCCCCCCCCCCCACCAATCATCAAATTTCTTTAAAAAAAAAAAAAAAAAAAGTGCATTAGTCTATCTGTACTCACTTGAACTCAGGACTGGTGGAACTGAGGACCAGCTCCAGAGCTTTCAGAATGTAGGGGTCAGGATTTGAACCCCGGCCAGGTCTGTGCGCAGCAAGTCCACGAGTTGAACAGGATACTTGTCAACACTTCCCCGACTGATCTCGGCTGATTACAACAAAAAAAGAAGAAAAATGAAGATGAGTTGATTTATTTACTTACTGTCTATTCAAGACAAGTTCATTATTAAACTCAACTCATGTCTCCATCGCCCCTGTTGTCAGTAGGAGTTCCACACAATGCCACCAAGGTTCACCATCCTCTTGTCTCTGCTGAGTTTTACAATCTCTTGTAGTCATCCCAGACCACTGATCACAGTGATGTTGGTAATGTAAAATGTTGGTGGTCTGCTTCTTTTCCTTCTGCCCTCAACCTTACCTTGGAGAATTTTGTTGTTGTGTTGTTTTGTGTTTATGTTTCTGACGTTCTTCTGCATGATCAACATATAGCACTATGAAAATTGGAAAAGAGAAAAATAAAGCAGGCAAAACTGTGGTTCTACAGGCAACTTTGAAAGCGTCAAATGGTCCGACCTAGAACAAATAAAGCATTTTATGAATTCTCAGTGTAAAGACAAATGTTGGCTGAAATTAATCAGCACACAGCAGATTACTAAAGGTTGTAAATAATTGTGCAATGTCTTGGAGAATCCAAAAACAGAATTTCTTGGGGGGGGGGGGGGGGGGGAGGTTTGGATGAGGGGGTTGTTCCCACCCTACTGAAAAAGTGGGGATATGAAGGTCCCCCAAACCTGACAAGATGCCATAATCAGGAAAGAAAGTGCCATGCTTTAAAATGAAATGACTAAGATGGAAACTAAAGTACATTGACCATTAATCATGTCTGCTTTCATGAAGCACAAAATCAGTAGATAAAATCATTTAGAAGTCACAGCTGAGCTACCAGGTAGCTGCATATCTTTTTATTTCTTTCATAGCAACTTCAGTACAAACAAATGTCAAATCTGGGCCAGACTATGTCAGCTCTTCACAGTTGGCTACAGCTTTACATCTGTCATGAAAGATCTGCTGTAACAGACTGAGCCTATTGGTATGTAAAATTATCTTTTTAAGGGACTTGTACAAACTGCTTTTTATTTCCTTGGATCTCTATAGAAAGGTATCTATCCATTCATTCAGCAGCTTTTCTGTTTTAAAATATTTGCAAACTGTGGTTTGAATTAACTTGTATGAACAAGACAGTCAAATCAAAACCAAAGTTACAGTGAATGGACCTTTCCCACATAGATAATACTAACCTCTGCAGTCTGAAGACCATAGTACATGACCAGATAAAATCGGGAGTAGTACACAGGCAGGATGATCTCCCTCGTCTTGTGGGCACAGAAAATCCTGCAGAGGGCGCCACACGCCTCTGCCCGGCCTGCCTCATAGGTGTTGTCACATTCCGTGGGGTGGTATGCGTGCAGGTCCATGGACAGCGAGTGCTGCTTGGATTCTATGAAAGAACTCGTGCGCCGCTCTTTGGATACTGAAACAAACCAAATCAGCCAGTCTTTAGAGGTTTATAACACACAAGTTCTTTGGCTTTCGTTCTAAAGTGTTGTCAATGCAGATAATCCAGCTCTTGAACTTAAGTTCCAAGGCACTGGCAGGTTGAATCAGTTAATAATATCCCATAATGATCCTGTTTGCTATAAACATAGTCATTACCAGTAAAACCACCTTAGTTAAATCCTTTCAGGGCCAGGGAAAAATAAAAAGTACGCCAGGTGCCTGCAAATTTGGAAGACACATCAAGAAAACATGTACATTTTTTTTTTTTACAGGAAAATGAATGAGGATTCCAAGTCTGACTGAAGTTTTCAAATTCCTTTCATAGCAAAGATCTGTTCTGGCACTCCAAAGTGTAATAACTGCAGGACATCTGCGAACAGCCTTGCAGCACTGGACATAACAATGATGATAATATATAAAATTTGAATACATCGTGTTTGCATAGCACTGAATAGTAGATCAACTGATGGCCCATAAGCACTGAAAGAAGCATCTGTCAAGAATAAAGCATCAATGATCTGACAACATATAAAATGTGTAAAATATCAAGATATGTAAACAAAAAAAATTGGCATTCTAAGCTGTAGTCTGTTAACACTAAAAGAATAGAACCAAAACATTATATAAAATCAAACAATCTATTTCTGCCTGTTGTTCTGATTGTCTACACTCCTATCTATTTTTTTGTATTATATTTTGTTGTGGGATTTTCTGATTTTGTCTTGGTTTTGGTTTGGTTTGTTATTGTGTATGCATGTGGGGGGGGGGGGGGGGGGGGTGCTTATCATTGACAGTCCCTTTTCTTACTACTTTTTATTTCTAGGTTGGTTTTTATTTTTATCAAGTCATATAAACATGTAACTATGACTGTGTAACCTAACAAGTTCATAACTATTGAAAAAATCTTGTAAAATTTTTTCATACACACACCCCCTCCACCCCCCCCCCCCCTCCTCCAAAGCATTTTGAACTCCTCCATCCAAACCCTTCTTCCCGATATGTTTCAACTAGTATTCACATGGGGAAAAAAAAAACAAGCATCAACTCCCTCCTCAGAAAAAACAAACAAACAAGAGGTACCTGAAGCAGCATGTGAAAGGTGAAGCTTGACTCCGGCCAAAGCAGCATCAAACAGCCAGGCCCCAAACAGGTGCAGAATGCTGTTACACTGAGGCCGCGTAGGAGCAAAGGGGAAACGGCTCTCCAGAGACACTTTCCCCACCGGCTGATTGACAGGGGGCGGGGCACCACTGGAGGCCTTGGCAGCTTGAGATGCCTTGGTCACTGAGGAGTGGTGTACAAATAATAAATATGACGACAAGCGTCATACATTTACACACCATAAGCGAACAAGCACGTTCAGAAATTCTGATTCACACAACACTATACAAATTAAGCTCAAGTTAACAGCAATGTGCTGACCATACATCTCATCCTCCATTTTTCCTTTTAACAACACCCCCTCCCCCTTCCCCCACCACCCACCTTATAAATATCACTCCAACTCACTGTCTGAGTATGCAAACATATGCTTTACTCTGAATACCAAATCATATAAGGTCTGAAATAAAAAGAGCATTGAACAGAGTTATATTGTGAAAATAATAGTAAACGCACGGTAAAACTGTTTTTTTCCCACAACCTTAAAGGAGTACCAATGCAGACTTCAGACATTAGATCTGGCTTGAAGAGAAGATCAGTTGTTGGGACCAACTGCAGTCCTGAGAATGCCAGATGGCAGACTTCCTCATCAGGACAGAACAGGACAAATGAGCAGGCCAAAATCAGGACAGAAAAAAAAGAGAAAAACAATCTTTACTTCAATTACAACTAGATTTGTCCAAAAGAAAAATTTTTCAAACCCAAACGTGAACAATATGAGCATAGCCACAGACACCAAAGATGGAAAAAAAGGATGTTTATCTGATTTCCCTGTTCTACATTTGCTCAAAAAAAATTTTTTGGACTAAAACAAGATTGCAGTAGCTCATTTTTCTGGAGGTAAAACATGTATGAACTGCATTGAAAGCCAATCACAGTTGCTACCTTTGGCAGTGAGCACGACATGGGTTTGGCAGGTTTCCGCTGACCAGGAGGGGTGGAGGGGGTGGCAGCAGGGGGGCGAGTGGTGGGCTGGGCAGTGGACATCAAGTTCTCCTTCAGGTCTTGGGGCAAACCTGAAAAATTTTTTTTTACATTTGGTCAATGACTTGTTCAGAAAAAGGTATTATCTCCAAAATTAAATACACTAACTGAACTGATAAGAAGATCCAAACCTTAAAAAGAAAAATAACAGAGGCTGAATTGTCTGAACAAAGTGAAAATTTCATGGCTAACATTAAAAGGCAGCTGGAATCCACACAAGGGGGGGGGGGGGGGGAGCTGAATAAACTAGACACAGGTACAATGCACTGATTCTCTGATGATGATTAATGCAACAGCCCACCACATATTATAAGGTGGAAGACTTCTTGTCCTGGTGATCTTGGGGTCATAGATAATGAGTGTGAATTTCAGAAGCATCTGATTGATCGAGAATGGGATATTTTTTAATCTGATTTTGATGTCACCTTAATTGCAGATCTTCATTATTCGCTTTTGTGTAAATCATCCAAATGCAACAGATCAAGCACGCAAATCAGAGATCTTGGGTTATGCTGCAGATAAAAGTCATCTGCCATGGGCATTCCTTCACAGATTTCATACTTTTTAAACAGCAACTGCCCTCACAAAACTTAAATCAGAAACTGAAACTGAAACACACAAACCCAGTGAAGAGGTTTATGCCTTGAAATTGGATAACAAACAGAACACCTAAACTGAACAAAACTCCAGAAACGTCTGTGGACAGCCACCCACCCAGAAAAGCATTGACCATGATGGAGACGCCGCGCATGGCCCTGAAGAAGACGAGGGGCAGCTTCAGCAGGCACTCGTGCTGGCTGGGGTCCAGGACGGCCTCGTTGGTCAGGGCGTGCTGCAGGAAGCGCGGCGTGTTGGACACCACTGGCCGGCCGACTGAGGTCCACCGGGTTCTGGATGATGTGCAGAAAGCGGAACCAGGCTTGTGTCACGCACTCTGACCCCATCTCCGCCGGGATCATCTGGATGTCTTCGTCCACTGCACAGTCACAGCAGCATGTTATTGCTTTTGTTGTTGTTATGACATGGCTGTATGTTTGTTTGTCCATCAGAAGAGCGATTGTTTTACAAAGATGGTTTGTTGATTTAAAGATTTGTATTTGTACACTTTATATGCAGAGATTTCTCTGCATGAAATTCGGGTGCTCTCCCGGGAAGAGCGCGTCGCACAAGTGCAGCGCCTACCATTTCTTTTTCTTTTTCCTGCATGCAATTGAATTTGTTCCCTATTAGATAAAAGATAGATAAAAAGATAAATGATGGATGCTACTGAATTCAATTTTAATTCAAAATATTTTAGTATTCTAAACAGAGAAATTCGGTGGTTACAAGCCATAAGCATATATAATAACATAACACGTAAAAATATATCAATAAGCACAACACGGGTTGAACATAAGAAGCACCCACAAGTCAGCAATAACTCAGCCAGTTGTAAACTC
This sequence comes from Stramonita haemastoma, assembly GCA_030674155.1. NCBI lineage: Eukaryota > Metazoa > Mollusca > Gastropoda > Neogastropoda > Muricidae > Stramonita > Stramonita haemastoma. The sequence continues at coordinate 15,153,692 of CM060324.1, forward strand.
ACCCAAGTAAAATCACAAACATTCGTGTGTGCACCAGTATGCCCAAGTATCCACACACATATGGCTCATGCACACACACACACACACACACACACACACACACACACACACACACACAAAAAAATTGGACTCTAGCCCATCTACCATCCACCAGACAATGAGAGGTGGTGTGAATGCAATCTTCAGGATGAAACAATAAAGGAGGTTCCCATGTGGTGCATGCAAAAGAACCACAGCAACAAGGAAACTGTCACTTTTTTTTTTTTTTTGTTAACCTTTCTTGTTTACAAATGGTAGAGAGACCAAAACAAAGGAACACACACACAACACACACACACCCACCACACAACACACACATGCATATGACCTAACCTGCACTCTCCCTCCCCACCACACCTCCCCCCTCCCCCCCCCCCACTTACTTACTCACCATTTACAAACGTGATAACTTTATTTCAATGCACAAACAATGAAATGGGGATGGGATAGCTCAGTGGTCAAAGCACTTGCTTTCCCCAAGCTAAGGTTAAGCAGCACTGAGCGTGCTTACCAAGTGGGTGGGTGACCGTTTATACACCTTGGCTTCAGTACAGTCCCCAGTTCACCCAGCTTCCCTATTTTGGGTCAGGGAAGGTAAAGCAGCGAGGGAGAGGAGATGGATGCCGCCCTCAATAGGCTGGCCCCTAGATAAACTGAGATCTTTGATGCCTCACTCTCCTACAACCACACAGGTAATGGGACACCTTTACCTTTCACGAACAATGCTGAGCAACACGTTTCTTTCAGCCCCGAAAGACCCAACCCCTCTCCCTCACCCCACCCCCCACAAAACCCCCCATCATACATCCCAACCCCCCTTGAAGCAGCTGACTTACAGACGACAAGCTGAGGATAGCCAGGCCCGTACATGGTGCGGATCATGTGCGCGGTCAGGACGTGGTTGACCTTGTGCCACTGGACGACCAGGGCCTCGTGGTGCCGCCAGTAGATGCACATGTTGCGGAAGGTCTTCCACAGGGAGGGGGAGGGGAAGCACTTGTTGCAGGATATCAGCCAGATGCCAAACAGCACGCTCAGCACCCGCTCACACAGGTGGTCGCTGATGTCATCTGAATGGGTGCAAATAGAAAGAATGGGTTTTTTTTGTTTTTCTTTAACCCTCTTAGTCCCGAAACCGGGATTGAATAATTACCCCCCCCCCCCCCCCCCCCCTGTCCTGAACTGGGATTTGCCGGGATTTACACACAGTAAATTTCCATGGATTTACACACAGTAGATTTCCATCACGCTGTGACCATCACTAATTGCTACCACATGTCAATGCTCTATCAGGCTAGAAGTAGAAACCCTGTTGAGAGTCTGGAAGTAATTATAGCTGATGGTATGTACTTAGAAGGAGGAAAAGGCCAGCGAACATGTGTACCTGACCTGATTTTGTGATGGAATGCGAAATCTAGGGGCAGTTTGTGTTCAGAGAATCTGAATGCAAGAGGGTTAAATCAGTTTTTGGGTGTGGGAGGTAGTGTACCTGTTCAAAGATGCACATTACTTTTAAGAATGTGTGTTGTCTTTGACAGCAAGATAACAGCACTTGCACTTTGTGAGACCAAAAAAAGAGAAGATTTTTTCATGATTAGAAAATAAAGATGTCAGCAAGCATAGCAGAAGATAAAACAAAGAGTCAGTCTGGTAAAAGACAAAAAAGAAATGTTTGATGATTTTCCAGTTTCAGTGAATACTGTAAACACTAACATCTCGCTCTGATTTGAGACCTAATGCAACAGGTAATGAGTTATTAAAATGAGGTTTCAAGTAGAATGCACGCACACACACACACCACACCACACACACCACCACACACACACACACACACACACCACACACACACACACGCGCGTTGCACACACATGCACACATCCCTCTCTATCTTCACATCTGATTTCTTCAATTCACACTGGATCTTCTTTTTTTTTTATATGTTCGACTGTAACCAGACAGTAAGAAAGAGGGACACAGAAATAGCTGTAATATTTGCTGTAGTTTTCTATTTGAACTAATTTAATTGCTTGATAGTTTGATTTGTTGACAGATTGATTTATACTTACACTTATGATTTGTTGACAGATCAATTTATACTTACACTCAAATGCCGTCCCTTCCAACCCTGTTTTGCTTATTTATTGGCAGATTGTGTATGTGTATGTGTGTGTGTGTGTGTGTGTGTGTGTGTGTGTGTGTGTGTGTGTGTGTGTGTGTGTGTGTGTGTGTTTTAACATCTATCCACAAAAAAAATTATTTTAGACTCGACATGGGGAGGAGAAGGCGATTGGTGTGTGTGTGTGTGGGTGGGGGGGGGGGGGGGGGGGGGGGGGGGGGGAGTTTGTGAGAGTTTGTGTGTGTGTGTGTGTGTGTGAGAGAGAGAGAGAGAGTGTGTGTGTGTGTGTGTGTGTGGGGGGGGGGGGGTGCGAGTGTGTGTGTGTATGGTTGTGTGTGTGTGTGTGTGTGTGTGTGTGTGTGTGTGTGTGTGTGTGTGTGTGTGTGTGTGTGTGTGTGTGTGTGTGTGTGTGTGTGTGTGTGTGTTGGAGTGTGTGTGTGTGTGCGTGACTGTGTGTGTGCATACACATGCATGCACATACTCATGCTAACAATGAAACATGTGTGTGTATGTGTGTGTGTGCAGACATTTGTACTTATGAATATATGTGTGTTTGTGTGCACATCTATACATGCATGCAACTGTCACCCCAGTCTGTTAAAAATGAAAAAAAAAAATTCACATCAGCAAATTCAAAGAGTACATCAAATGAAACAAAGAAACACAAAACAACAAAAAAAGTAAGAACAACAAAAACAACCAAATAATGAAAAAAGTATACCAAATATGATGCATCTTAAATCTGAATACTATAATTGCATTGTCAAAGGGCACACTGATGTCTCATATTGTGACATAAATATTTGTTTTAGAATGTCTGAAATGTATAAAGATTACTTGTTAGTAATGTTAAATCACAAAGAAAACAGAGCTCTAGAAAAAGACCTTGAACAGAGTGGAAAAGAGAGAGAAGAGAGGTTGAGTAGAAGTAAGCAGAGAGAGAGAAGAAGAAAGAGTAGAGATAGGTAGAGAGAAGACGAGCAGAGAGAAGAGAGAGAGAGAGAGAGAGAGAGAGAGAGAGGAGAGAGAGAGAGAGAGAGAGAGAGAGAGAGAGAGAGAGAGAGAGAGAGAGAGAGAGAGAAGAGACAGAGACAGAGACAGAGAGAGGCAGAGAGAGAGAGACAGAGACAGAGACAGAGACGAGACAGAGAGGGAGACAGAGAGGGAGACAGAGAGAATGAGAGAGACAGAGAGACAGATGGACAGACACACATACAGACAGACCTACCTCAGACCCACAGACACAGACAAACACACAGAGACAGACAGACAGACATGATGTCAAAGATGGCTCTGACAAAAACACAGAGACACTCATGTCGAAAAAGAAAGTATTACTGCTAAAGTAAAACATACACACACACACACACACACACACACACACACACACACACACACACACACACACACACACACACACACACATTCACACTGAAAAGAAAAAAAAAGCAACAAAAACCTTATGTACAACCAATGTGAAAATTATGCACAAAGTTAACACTTCACCACAGCAAGCAACTAAATGAGTATCTACATAGCTCTTTTTTCCCCTGCAAAATGTTACCAAAAAAAAAGAAGAAAAAAGCATTCTGGCTAATAAATATCAATAATATTTAATAAGACTAAAAGCAAACAGCAAAATACAATGGTTCTATTTGGTTTGCCAGCTGAGCATCTCAACATTTCTTGCACCATCTGTAAATAAAAATGTGTTGTTGTGTATTGTGTGTTGTGTGTGTGTGTGTGTGTGTGTGTGTGTGTGTGTGTGTGTGTGTGTGTGTGTGTGTGTGTGTGCACACTTGAACTTGTGTATGGTTAGTGAGTGAGTAGAGTGAGTGAGTGAGTGAGTGATGGTGAGTGACTAGAGAGAGTGACTGAGTGAGTGTGTGCGTGCGTGTGTATGTGTGTGAGTAAGTGTGTGTGTGCATGCATGCCAGCATGCTTATGTGCATGTATAGATCTGTGTTTTACATGGGTATGCATAAAAACTATAAGTGTAATATTAAGAAAGTGTGTGGCAATGACTGCTACCAACGTGTGTTATCAGGCTTGCTTTTTTTTAAATTTATACCAATCTTGTGACCATAAACATCATACACTTGTATTAATACTAATAAAGGATCCTACACTGAATATGTGCTGAACTGATGAGTTTTGTTGATGTTTTAGTTACTGCTATTTATGGCATTGTCTTTGGGTTTTTTGTTGTTGTTTTTTTAAGCTGAAACTGGAAAATTGTTATACTTTCACACCTACAACATTAGCAACAGATGCACATCATTAGACATTAAAAGTCAAGACAGTACCCAAAAGAATGAAGAGGCAGAACTTAGTTCAAAAGCAGAAGAAAGTGCATATAATTATAAATTAAGGAGACCCATGCCAAGTATGTGTCACCAGTTACAGAGAAAAAGAAAGTAGAATCAGGCTGAACCAGATCTCAGAAATATCCATGTAACAAAAGTTGTGCTAGAATTCCCATTAACTGAGTACTTATGTCTACTTCCTCACCATCAATAGTTTGATTAACTTTAAGGTCATCTTGAAGGCACACCCGAGCAATATACAGTATAATATTTATCCTTCTTGATGAAAGTGTGTGGGTGGTGAAAACAAACCCTTGATACTCTTGACTAATGAAATAGCAATAGTTATGTGGTGAATGGCTTATATTTTTGATTAATAATATTTCTTTCAAACCACACCACAGTGATAGACATGAACTGATGAAGTCAAATTTATACTACCTAAGAAATTGTATTGAAAACATTTTAAGCTTTATTCAATAAATTGTAAAAAAAAAACAACAACCCCATAATAAAATATAAAAGTGCTCCCTCCCCCTCATCCAAAAGAAGCAAATCTATAAGGGCATTAAATTTTGTATAAAATATACACAGAGACTGAAAGAGTATCTGTAGTGTATCTTGAGACCAATCTTTATACATGCATAACAACAAATGACTGGTACACAAATTCTGCACAGCTTAAAATTAAGCGCCTTGAATGCAGCAGTGCATAATTGGGGGGAAAGTAGTATGACCAAGATCTGAACATGTACAAACTGAACACACAAACACACACAGTAATACAGTGACCACACGTACACATAACACCAATGACACACACACAGTGACACACACACAGTGGCACACACACAGTGACACACACACACACACACACACACAGTGACGCAACACACACACACAGTGACACACACACAGTGACACACACACACACACACAGGGGGATGGGATAGCCTAGTGGTCAGAGTGATGCACTCATGATCTGCTGACCCAGGTTCGAATCTCATTCAAGAGGATTTTTCCTCTGGAGTTAACATCAGTGCCAACTCCACTCTCCCCAAAATTCCTTCGGATAAGACCATAAAGCGAGGCTCCATGTGCAACATTCTGCGCACATTTTAAAACCTGTTCTGTTTTTCAGAAGAGTAGGCCATTGTGTGCCGGTGGGAATGGATAACAAAATTGACAAAACTGCATACATATGGGGACCGGATGTAAGACAGCACATGAGTGCTTATTCCATTATTCTCAAAATTAAAGAATAAATAATTAAATACTTAATTCACACACACACACACACACACACACACACACACACACACACACACACACACACACACACACACAACTTTAACCAAAATTCATGCATTACCACATGTTTACAAGAACAACAAACAACACACACCACCGCATGCTCATAAACACACACAACACATAAGTTGATATTTTTTCTTCCAATCACTTCAATTCACTGCCAGTGTTCTAAATATCGCTTAACAGGGCAATTACATTTTGCTGATCAGAGAAGAACAAGCACACTCAATACTTTATGAATACAGTTTCTAAAAACTCAAGCACAAACAGAAATCATAAATATACTCATACATATGATAAAATTATATATGATGCATATATTCACAGAGTCAAACAACTCTGTGATTCAAAGATTACAATCTGGCTCAGGCTAAAAGCTGTGTCAGGTATTGATATTAGCTAAGTGCCAAGGCCTACCTTACAATCTTATGTTGTAAAATGTTGTGTTGAGACTGCCTTCAGCCATGACAAGCTCTTAACATAACAACCTGCATTCTCTGTTGATAAAAATCCTCTGAAGTCGGAGTATGGCTGCCTACATGTTGTGGTACTTGAAAACAGACATACACACAAACTTCTCATCCAGTGTGCTTCCTATCTCATGGTGATTCCCAGGTGGGATGAGTGAGTCAAGAGTGCATATTCTGGATGACCCTCAGGGTGTTAAGCTGGGAGAATGCATAAAAACAACAACAACAAAGAAAGAACAATAGAAGACAAAGACGGTAACCGTACTGATCCCTACATACAAAACTGAATTATCTAGGTACATAATTATTCCATAGAGATAGGCCATATCTACATGAAATCATCCACTTAAAATTATACTTAATGTATACTTGCAAAAATGTTATTGTTAACACCTGTGAGGATGTTAACCTCGAAGTATAAATTGTTATTGATTGCTTGTGTGCTGTATGAGTTGAATGCAAGCACCTTGATTTGTTTTTATAAGATATAGCGCTGTATAAATTCCATGTATTATTATTATTATTATTATTATAAAGCAATTTTAAAAAGATCAGAGTATTATATCAAATTCATAAACCAGATCATCTAACATTGACAGTGTATCATGAGCTTACACCGACACTGTCTACTCACGAGATAATTACATGATTATAATTTTTGTTTCCCTCTTTTTTCAAACGTTCTACTCAACAAAACAAATCAAATAAAAAACAAAAACCAAAGTAGAGAGAGAAAAAAAGAAGAAATAACAGTATATGAAAAATATTACAGCACAATTATACATTATATACAGCCCAGCCTACATCAATGGTTCTAACTGGGATGGCACCACCTTAATCCTATCAAATATATCAACCAACCATGCCAAATACCAAAAATGTCCAACACCAACCAACAAGAGAACACAGTTTATGACACATGTTCTGAATCCTTTAACTCATTATTTAAGGCAAATTAGATTAGGCTGTACCTAGGACCATCAAACCTTCTCCATAATTTATCATCCCAATACATGATCCACAAGCATTTTTTTTGTTGAAGTAATTGAAGTGATGTCTATAAAAGCAATGCAGACTATAAACCTTACAGAGTACATCTTTCACCCACTGTTTACAGTTATCATTGGTCTAACCCCTAGAGAACAACGGAATGTGCAGGCATTATGTCACATACTGTATAAAAAAAAATGTTAGGGATTGTTTGTTTTTTTAAACAGAAAAAGAAAAAAGTTAAACCGGGAAGGCAGAAAATGAGAAAGGAAGAGCTGACACGATAACAGAAAGAAAGACAGAAACAAAGAGAGTGAGGGAGAAGAAAAAAAAGATATTTCTTGTGCACAACAGGTCATCTTTATTATCTACAGACAAATAGCGTGAAACCAATATCCCCAAAGGAACATTATGTTAAACAACAACAAAAATGAATGAAGTTTTATACAGTATAAAAGTACTACAGTTTCTTCCACCTCAGAAATAACATCAATAACCATCCAGATTATGAGATACATACACTTTATACCGTAATTATATGGTCAAACTGAGATATGAGTTTTTTTCTTTTGCAGGAAAAAGTAATTAATTACACATTACTTTTAATGACACTTATCAATTTTCCGAAAAGTACAATAATTTTAGAAGTGAAGCAAACAGAACACCCTCTTAAAAACAAACACCCTAAAGAAAAGCCTCTTTACATGAAGAAGAAACAAGAATCCAGCAAAAAAGCAAAAAATGAAATGCTTTCCTGAAAATGACATCAAATCCCAGTTCTATTTACTTACATTAAAAATCAGCAAATTTATCACACTAATGCTGCTTGGATGAATTTGAGAAATTAAATGTGAATGAGCTGCACTTTCTCTGAGGCGTTACAAGCTGTGTGTAAAAGAAAGAGCAAGTTTTAAACAGTATCAACAAAATGACACAAAATTCAAATTCACTCACATGAACTTAATCCCAAGTCGTCTGCATGCCAAGAGAAACAATGTTTCATTAATACAATATAACAGCCAACATCTAGGAAACATCACAGTTATTTCAAATACTGTTACACATCAAACTTGTATAAATATGTAAAATGTGTTCGGATTTTGTTACCTGAAAAACAAACAAAAATAAATGGGGAAACTCCATTACCCAACCAATGAATCAACCAACCAACAATGATTACGGATGAAAAAAAAAAAAAAATCTAAAACAAAGGGCTTAAAAATGGGACCCATCACCTATTCAAAAACTGTTACATTATACTTTCATCATCAATGATTTTCTGTAATCTTTAGAAACAAAAAATATTGTTATCTGTAGCTGCAGCAGCATCTTTCAAATGTATGTAAACACACGCACACACCACGCACGAGCACACACAAACACACACACACACACACACACACACACACACACACACACACACACACACAAACAAACACACACACTACTCACTCTCTTTTTCTCTATCTCAACAAAATAACATCAAATTTTGTTATCATCTCTCTTAACGTTTAGTAAAAAGGCAAAATGGTATGCTTGTATTGTGCAACTGCATTAAAAATTTAGTCTTGTTACTCTGTCACTTCAAGTAAAAATGGTTGGAATAGATGCACCGGATGGCCATGGCGCTGTGGTTAGTGTGTTGGGTTATTGGCTGGAAGGTCCAATAAGTGTTATAGTAGTTTTTGGACTCCAGCCCGTTTTCTTCTTGGGGGAGTTTGCCATGCATTCACTGGGAAGACTTGGACCACACACATGAGCAAGCATCATCCATTTTACAGACCTATCATGAAATTTTGAGACTTCTTCAAATTTGCAGGTGTCTGTATCTCAGGCCTGGTTAATGCCTGAATACATGATGATAGGAAGCGTAGAGCACAGCTCTGTCACACAGTCTCAAAATGAGTGCACCCTCAGAGCTCCATCATTACATCATCCTCATCACCACCACTGACTTCCCAGCAATGAAAAGAAAATTCTCTCTGATTCAACCGGCCCTTGTTGCTCGGTCATTGAAATCAGTTTTAAATTCCCAAACAGTTTGTGCTTATCGTGAGTCGATGTCAAAGCCTTTGGGATCTGAGATTCATAGGATCTAGGAGAAGTTCATTAGAGGGATATAATTATGGTTGCCTTTCCGGGTGGCTGCCTTACTCAGTGTGGTTCTATAATTAAGCTATTATTGACCCAGCAGCAGCGCAGAGCCCTTCTGGTGGGTGGCCCCAAAGCGGCCTAATGTTTGATTTAAGCTTCTGTGTTTTTCTGATCATGAGGGCGCAAAATGATCTGAGTCTAGGTATAGATGGGTGTGGGTAGATCTATAGAAATGAGCAGAGTGGGAACAGCTGGACAAGATCACAGAAGATGGGGCAGAAAAAAAATGGTTGAATGAATTAATATATCAGCCGATATATTTTTCTCTTCAAAATGCATTTTACAAACAAGACAGGCAGGATAATACAAGATCTGTTTTTAAAATATGAACAATATTTATGTGTTCATATGAACACAATAACAAAGATAATATTAATAAAATGTTATCCAAACAGCAGTATTGACAAAATAATATTAAAAAAAAAAGACATGCGGGTGTCTGTAGAATAACAAACAAGTGTTAATAGTAGCAGTACTAAACAAATGTTCTAGAGAATACTGGTGCACATCACTCATCTTAACTGTATTACATAAAAACTGCATGTGCATACATAAGCGCAAACACACACACACACACACACACACACACACACTCAGGCATGCACACACTTTTCTTCTAAGTCTACCATTAAATATTCAATATTTCTTTCTTCTTATTAGCAGTGATATTTGCATAGAAGTATAAATGTGTGCTGACAGGGACAAAACATACATACATCAACATTAACAACAAACCCACACATAATGAAACATCAACCCACCTTTTTCAGTTGGTGGGGAAAGAAGACTGTCATTTGCGGCCAACAGAAACTTGAGCAACGTTTCCCAAGTGTCTCTAGTTAAAATGTTGGATTCTTTGGCGACGGCCTCAATGGCGCGTAGCACCCTATGACACAGCAGTGCCTGCCGTTTCACCAGATCCACTCCTGAAACAAAATATAACAAACATGTTGTTTAAAACTTTTCCGATTAAATATTTCTTCCTGCAAACCAACTTCTGCTGAAGTAAATTTTTCATTTCCAGTTGAGAATCCATCAGTGGATTAAAGTCAATAAAGACAATTGCCTCTGTGATAGTTATAGATGGTCAAATGACTGCATCATTTTCTATGCACATCGGATTGTCTTGTAAAGCATCAAATCAAGTTCTCATGCTCTCACTTAACCCTCTTGCATTCGGATTCTCTGAACACAAATTGCTCCTAGATTTTGTATTCCATCACAAAATCAGGTCAGGCACACATGCTCGCTTGCCTTTTCCTCCTTTTAAGTAGCTACCAGCAGCTATAATTACTTCCAGGCTCTCACAGAATGCTTTGTGCATGTGGCCTGATAGAGCTTTTGCATATGGTAGTAATCGGTGAAAATCACTGCCTGATGAAAAACTACTGTGTGTAAATCCCAGCAAATTCTGGTCCGAGATTTGGGGGGGGGGGGGGGGGGGGGGGGGAGGGAATTATCTTCCGGCAAATCCTAGTTCGGGACTAAGTGGGTTAAATTTGATGCATATATTTATTTCTTACCTGCTTTTCTTGACATGCTTTTGGAGAATTTTTGAAGGGTCAGTTAATTTTGTTTGTTTTTTTCCCTTTGGTTGAGAGGGTTTTGTGTGTGTGTTTGTTTTTGTTCTTTGGCTAGAGCTCCAAGGTTCACCAATGGTGAGATTTTGTGAATGCTACTATACATTCTAACTTAAGGGTTGTATGCTGAGGTATGTTTTTGTTTTAATAACCCTCAAATGCTGAAATGAATTAAGGAATTATCTCCAGCATGCCTATTTGATCTTCTGCAAGTGTCTAGATATCATATATATTCAAAAGGAATCTGGGCACGGACAGGTCTGTACTTGAAGTTGACATGGAAGATCATAAAAATTCCCACCCTTAATTCATTAAACGCCGCTGAGACTGAAACCCACGACTTTATGGACCTATGGGATTGAAGTCAAAGGGTCTTAACTACTTGGCTATAACTTGGTATAAGGCATACCTCTTGTTTTTGTTTAAATTTCTTTTATCAAGAATTCAACACAGTTCTAAAAGTCAAAGAGTTTACAAAACCATCCAATCCAACCTAAACTAATCCCACTCATACTGTTTTAAATAGCACTGCTGATCACAGCAGCCAAGTCAGGGTGGTCACTTCATTTATGAGTAATCTAATGCTCAGAGTGAAATTGCGTAGCTCTGCATGTTACCACCAAGATTAAAATCAGCTTTTCAGTTCCTCCTCGTTTCAATGTCCTAATGAAAAATGTTCGACAAAATAAATAAGAAGCCCATGATTTAAAAAAAAACAAATAAAGCAGTATCACAAACAACAATGGAAAAGGTGGGAAGTAGGAAGTCGAAGGGTAATCATCAGAGTGGCATCATAATGAATAATACTGACGAAAATCAAACTGTAGAATCCACAAAGTTTTCAAAACCAAATCTAAGTTAACAGTAACAAAAATGCCATGATGAAGTCCTTTATACTGATAACAATACATACTAAGAATCACAGGACCATTAGCAAAGCTTCATCATCAAGAATATACTCTGTCAGGTGAGTTAAAACCGTTTCCGAATACCTGAGTCTGGTCGTGGTTTGAACAAGTTGAGCAGGTGATGAAGGATGACCTGTGCAAAAGGGTTAGGATCCAGCACCACAGGTTTAGGTACACAGGGTTTGGGCACGGTCAGAGCCATGAGCCACTCCACATACACCTTCACACAGTCATTGATTGTTTCGTGCTCTGACAATGGAAGCCCCAATCCAAAACACAGCACCTGAAATCAAAAGAATGTTAATTAATGCATTCATGACAAAAATAATGACTGATTATGTAATGGCAATCAGCATAATGGTTAACTAATAAACTACCAAAACAGAAATCATGGATTAAATAAAACCCAATCCCAATCGGAAAGGCAACGTTTATTGCATCTGGGTTTTTCAGGCTCTAAATGGAACCTGCCCATAGCTAAGTTAAAGAGTATAAATTTCATAATAAGCTCATGCCCTAATAAGCTCATTGCATGCTAAAGGGACCAGACAATTCAGAGGTGAGCATTATAACCCATTGCAATCAGGCCTATTAGCAGGAAGGATGTGGGTAGGTTCCATTCCCACAACTATTTTTTCATGTTAGTGTTAGGTTTTCAATTTAACAAAAACAGAGACACTATTCTAAAGATTAAAATGCATAATTTGTTTCATTGTCAATAATGTGATCTGTAAATAAAGAAGTAATTTTACAGAAACAGGTCATGATATCTTAAAATCCTCAATACTGAAAATGATGACACTTTAGTTGTTTGTTTTTTTCCAGCATGCTAAAAGTATTACTAAGGCAGAGTAAGCTCATCAACTGATGGTGATATTTTGATAATTAAAAAAAAACAACAACCCAAAAAACCAACAATAAAGACCTTTGTGTTCTTACCTCCATAGTCCACTTGACATCCCGTTCATCTTCCAAGGAGCTTGGCTCATCGTTGGTGGCAGCACTGCTCAGGTTTGAGGCAATACACCTGACAACTGAACAGGCCACCTCCCGGCCCACTGTGGCTGGAAAACGGTGGAGTACAGACTGGTTGCCACGGTCACACTGGATTTCATCTTGTAAAGATGCCCAGTCCGCGTACATGATGACTTCAGGTCAGTGTGCGATTCTCAAAGGTTTAATCTGTTGTGAGAAATGATACTTTTAATTTAAAATTACAAGTAAAACAGGCACAAAATAGACATCATTGAAAGAGGGAGCAGAGCTACAAAAAATACCCGAAACAAACAAAACCATTAATCCAAAAACAATGGGATCTGAATGTGAGCTTTGCAGTATGCTTGCATAATGATGTGCCCAACTTAAGACAGACAAAAACAACAACAAACACTGTCCTAGTGAAAGCAGTGTCAGTAAAATGAGTAATGCAAGTTTGAAACATGAAATACATTGAAAATGAAATGATTCAGAGAATCAAACATGAACACATAAACCAACCAAGGAACCATTCAGTGATCAGTAAATGAGTAATCCAGACCTGCCACCACAATGACAAAGAGTGAAGTTTAGCAAGCAACAGACTAATCCAATGCTCTGAACATGTTTAAACAGTCCACTCGTGGCATATGCTCACTGTTTTACAAGTTTTCCATTCTAATTAGGGAATAGGGCCTAGGGAATTACTACTGTACTAGTAATGCTAACACACGTAGGAATTTGTTAGAAAAGTTTAGCACACAATCCTCCTCGTTAAAAACCATCACAGAATGACTTTCACAGAATCGACAGTTGGATCAACGCCAGAGAGACTGTCTAGTAAACAACACGTCTAATTATTATTCATGCTCTGAAGCAGCAGGTTGTTGAAAGCTGGCTGGCAGCATCTCAAACTCTGTTGTTATTCAGGCCTACTCAGTTACGGAACTTCCCACTAACTAGGCTACTGTGCACTAGGCCTGCCTGATGCACTCTTTCACGTACGATCATCTTTCAGTTGCACTGAATAAGCATTTATCTGCAATCTATCTTCAATCGATAAAAAGAATAACTTACTTTTTGAGCAGATCGTTTTAAAATGTTATGTTTTCAGTCACATTCTTTCCTTGCATTCTACTTTGCTGTCTGCACCCGAGTCAAAATTCGCCTTCTTACTAAGAAGAGTGGTGCAAGGGACGTTATTACCTAAACAAAAGTTATTTCCCCATTTTTCGTCTGCTATTTCAAACCAGCCTCTGGTGCTGCCATAGCCTATCAGTATTGACAAAGAATTTCACTATAACTGGTAGAAATAGTAGCATCATCAGAGGTACAAGGTGCAGCAACAGTAGGAGGAGGAGTAGTAGTAGTAGTAGTAGTAGTAGTAGTAGTAGTAGTAGTAGTAGTAGGAGGAGGAGGAGGAGGAGGAGGAGGAGGAGGAGGAGTGGTAGTGGTAGGTAGGTAGTAGTAGTAGTAGTAGTAGTAGTGGTAGTAGTAGTAGTAGTAGTAGTAGGAGGAGGAGGATGGAGGAGGAGTAGTAGTAGTAGTAGTAGTAGTAGTAGTAGTAGTAGTAGTAGTAGTAGTAGTAGTAGTAGTAGTGGGCTAGCAGCAGCAGCAGCGCAGCAGCAGTAGCTAGTAGTAGTAGTAGTAGTAGTAGTAGTAGTAGTAGTAGTAGTAGTAGTAGTAGTAGTAGTAGTAGTAGTAGTAGTGGGTAGCAGCACAGCTAGCAGCAGCAGCGGCAGCTAGCAGCAGTAGTAGTAGTAGTAGTAGTAGTAGTAGTAGTAGTAGTAGTAGTAGTAGTAGTAGTAGTGGGCTAGCAGCAGCAGCAGCAGCAGCAGCAGCAGCAGTAGTAGTAGTAGTAGTAGTAGTAGTAGTAGTAGTAGTAGTAGTAGTAGTAGTAGTAGTAGTAGTAGCAGCAGCAGCAGCAGCACTTTTGTCTCATCTTCTCGACGTGCGCCTTATACTTGGAGCTGCACACCTTCGCGCGCTCGTGTTTATGTGTGCATTTTGTGTGTGTGCATGTGGTGGCTGCCCTGCACTGTGCTGTGGTGCATAATATTGTATACGGTCATCATTACTATGGATAATAGTATGTATTGTTGCGCACACTGTACCAGCTTTCGTTCCGACAGCGGCTGCACTGTGCTGTACATGTGGTGCATCATATTTATTATTATTTTTATGGGTAATACTGTGTATTGTTGTGTACACTGTAGCAGTTTTCGCGACAGACTTTCTATATTGAAGCCAGTCTGCCCCTTCGGGACCATGCTGTCGCCACATGATCGGCGCCACCCCCCAAAAAAATGCTAGTGTAGTGTGTGTGCATTTAGTACACCAACCACTTGGTGCTCTTCCCATCTTCTTTCTACTTTTTCTTCTCTTCTATTCCTCCTCTTCCTTTTTCACAGGCTGTCTTTATATGTTTTTGGCTTTTTTTTTCTTCGCCATAGCTTTCCTCTTCTTCGACTTCGTCTTATTTTCTTTTCTATTGCTCTTCCGATCTCCTTTCTTCTCTTCATGTGTGTGTGTGTGTGTGTGTGTGTGTGTGTGTGTGTGTGTGTGTGTGTGTGTGTGTGTGTGTGTGTGTGTGTGTGTGTGTGTGTGTGTGTGTGTGTCTGTCTTTTCTGTGTGTCTGTGTCTGTGTCTGTGTCTGTCTCTGTGTCTCTGTCTCTGTGTCTTATCTCTGTGTCTCTGTGTCTCTGTGTCTCTGTGTCTCTGTGTCTGTAGCTGTGTGTGTTCTTTTTCTCTTGTATCTTTTCTGTCTTCTTCCTCTTCTTTCTTTTTAATTTTTCTGTTCATCTATTTTGTTGTCTCTTTTTCATCATTATTGGTCGTAGGTAGCGTTTTGTTTCAAGTCAAGTCAAGTCAAGTCAAAAACACTTGAATCATCCCTGAAGGGCAATTACAATAAAAGGTTGTGTTTTTTTTTACCTTCTTCTTTCTTTTTCTTCTTCTTTTTCTTTTCTTCTCTTCCGCCTTTACCACGGGCCGTTTTTATCTTCGTTACTGTTGTTGTTGTTGTTGCCTGCAAACCTGTGAATGTGTGTGTGTGTGTGTGTGTGTGTGTGTGTGTGTGTGTGTGTGTGTGTGTGTGTGTGTGTGTGTGTGTGTGTGTGTGTGTGTGTGTGTGTGTGTTGTAGTTCTTCAGTTTAACGTCCTTCCACTAAATAGTGATATCAGACGGGAAAGTGTATATGAGTGAGTGAGTGTGTGTATGGAGGGGGTGGGAGGGGGGGGGGGGGGGGGGGGGGTGGGCACATAGCTAAATTTCTGCATTAAACAACTATATGAACCAAAAATTAAAACCATAGAACAAGAATAATAAAAGAAAAGAAATAACATCTTAAACACTAACTTTGCAATTCATATAACTAGTTAAAAAAAAAATAATAAAAAATAATAATAATGACCATTACATCATAAAAACCTGATAATAGGACTATCACTTAATGACAATACAATTTCTTTCATTAGCGAAATGTCTTTTAGAATTTGCTCTAAGCAAACGTATGTGAAAACAGGTAAAAAGTTTTTCAAATCTCTGCATTCTAAAAGAATGTGACTTATTGTAATATTTTCGCCACAGATACATGTTGCTTTTTTGAAAATTTCGATCTAAGAGCATTTAGCTTGAATCTGTAAATAAGAGATACTTGACTTATGCCTGTGGATTCCCGTGGGAACATAGGGCCACAACAACACTCCTCCAACGGACTCGGTTTTGGGAGATCCTCTTCAGCTCGGCCCATGTCATTCCGGCTGCTTTCGTCTCTGCTTCAATGCTTCTGCGCCAGGTCTGTTTTGGTCGGCCTACTTTCCGCTTCCCTTGTGGATTCCAGTCAAGGGCCTGCCTGGTGACATCTGAAGCAGGCTTGCGGAGCGTATGGCCAATCCATCCCCATTTCCTTTTCTTGATCTCCGTGTCAATTGGAGCGTGTCTGGTCCTGTCCCATAGTTCTTCGTTTGAGACTACTTCTGGCCACCTGATACCAAGGATGTTCCTAAGACATCTGTTGGTAAATGTCTGGAGTTTGTGGGTGTTGGTCTTTGTCACCCGCCAGGTTTCTGAGCCATACAGTAGGACCGACTTGACATTGGTGTTGAATATCCGGATCTTGTTGTGGAGTGAGAGGGATGTTGATCTCCAGATTGGGCGAAGGGTGTTGAAGGCATGACGTGCTTTATTTATTCGGCACTTGATGTCTTCGTCCGTTCCCCCATCTTTACTAACGACACTGCCCAGGTAGGTGAATTTGTCGACTTCTTTGATGTTTTCTTGGTGTAGTCGCACTAGGTCTTGTTTTTTGTTGTTCACCCTCATGACCTCCGTCTTCCTGATGTTGATTTGGAGGCCTATTTTATCGGCTTCCTCCGCAACATGACATAGCTTCTCTTGTGCATCTTGGTGCCTGTGTGAGAGAAGGCTGATGTCGTCTGCGAAGTCCAGGTCTTCCAGCTGCCTTGTGATGGTCCACTGTATGCCAGTTCTCCTGCCTGCTGTGGCCTGTCGCATTATCCAGTCAACCACCAACAGGAAGATGGTTGGTGACAACAGACAGCCCTGACGAACGCCGGTTTGTACGCAGAAGGGTTCCGTCAATTTACCATCATGGATGACTTGGCAAGTGGCATCTTCATAGAGCTGTTGGATGATGGTGACGAACTTTGGTGGGAAACCATAGTGGTGCATCAGTCTCCAGATGACATCTCTGTCGACGCTGTCAAATGCCTTCTGGAAGTCGACAAAGACTGAATACAAGGGGGTCTGCCACTCTAGGGACTGCTCGATGATGATGCGCATTGTGGCGATCTGATCTGTGCATGATCTGTTTTGTCGGAAGCCTGCCTGTTCATCCCTGAGTGTCTTGTCTAGTGCCGTCTTCAGTCTTTCTAAGATTATTCTCGTCAGTACTTTCCCTGGGATAGACAGCAGCATGATTCCTCTCCAGTTGTTGCAGGATGACAGGTCCCCTTTCTTTGGAAGCTTCACGAGGTAGCCTTTCTTCCAGTCTTCTGGCACACTCTCTTGCTCCCAGATCTTGTGTAGGAGTGGATGCATCATGTCAGTTGAAGTCTGGATGTCTGCCTTCAGTGCTTCAGGGGGTATACCGTCAGGACCTGCTGCTTTGCCTGACTTTAAAGACTTTATGGCTTTGGTGATCTCATTTTTGGTGGGGGGGCCGGTGTTGATGCCAAGGATTTCAGTAGGTGGTGGGATATCTGGTGGGACAGATGGTGCTGGTCTGTTGAGTGTTTCTTTGAAGTGCTCTGCCCATCTTGCTCTCTGGTCTTCTTCACCTGGAATGGTATTGCCGTTCTTGTCTTTGATGGGGCAATTAGGTTTACTGTTTTTTCCTGAGAGAGTCCTCGTGATCTCATAGAGTCTCTTCATGTTTCTTTGGCCTGCTGCAGTCTCTGCTTCCTGAGTCAGCTCCTCGATGAAATTTCTCTTGTCCTTTCTTGCACTTCTTTTTACTGCACGGTTTTTGTCCCAATATCGTGCTTGTAATGTCTGCTTCTCTTCCTGATCTTGTGTTCTGTTGATCTGGTCTTTCAGCTGTTTTCTCTCGGTGATCAGTGCCCATGTTTCTGTTGTCAGCCATTCCTTGTGTTTTCTTGTATTTTTTCCCAAGACTGCTTGGCATGTTGTTTTCCAGGTCTCATGTAGACTGTGCCACTGCTCTTCGATTGTTTCCTCTGGCATCTGGGCAAGCATGCTGAATTTGTTTCTTAGTTCCAGCTTGAATTCCTCTGTTTTCGCTTTGTCTTTAAGGCTTTGCACGTTGAATTTGTGCGATGGTCTTCCTGCCTTGTCGGTGAAGGCTTTGAGCTTTGTCTTGAGGATGGCTATTACAAGATGGTGGTCTGACGCTGCGTCTGCTCCACGCTTCACCCTGACATCGTGCAGGCTCCTTCTCCACTTTCGTCCGATGGTAATGTGGTCGATCTGGTTTTCAGTCCTGCCATCTGGGGAAGTCCATGTGGTCTTGTGGACTTTCTTGTGGGGAAAGATGGTGCCTCCAATGACCAGGTCATTGAAGGTGCAGAACTCTGCTAAGAGTTCACCATTTTCGTTCTGGTCTCCCGTGCCATGTTTGCCCATGATCAGTTCTCTGTTGGTTTATCTGACCCAACTTTTGCATTCAGGTCTCCCATTAGGATCTTCATGTCCCTCTTTGGTGTTTTGTCCATTATGGCTTGGACTTGCTCGTAGAAGTTTTCTTTTTCTTCTAAATCAGCGGCATTTGTTGGAGCATAGCATTGGAGGATGGTAACTTTCCTGCCCTTTGAGTTGAACCGGGCAGTGAGGATCCGTGGTGACACTGGTTCCCAGGATAGTAGTGCTCGCATTGCCTCAGGTTTCATCAGCAGCGCTACTCCATGTGTGTGGGGCTGGCCTTCCTCCTGTCCAGAGTAGATGATGGTATCTCCACTCGCTAGTCTTGACCGTCCCGTTCCATTCCATCTAGTCTCGCACAGGCCAAGGATCTTCAGGTTGTACCTATGCATTTCTCTACATACCTGTGCTGTTTTTCCGGTTTCATAATTATAGGGTTCTGATGTTCCAGGTCCCTATCCTGGTTGTTGACTTGGTTGACAGAAGAGTTGTCGGCGCACTGGCTTCCCGAAGGCTTTCACCAGCTCGCGTCATAGACTCTACCAGAGAGGACTCTCCCCAACCAGGTCGCAGTTTAGAGATATTGTTGTGGTTTCTGTAACATACTGATTTTTAAGTGAATGGGTTGTTAACCCAAAGCACAACCCCCAACCTGGAGGACCAGGGTGCAAATTTAGTCTGGCTCCTACCCCACAGACCTGTTGAGCATGGTTGAACCTGCCGGAGGCCGAAGCCCCCGCCCACATAGCTCTGGGGATCAAACAGAACACGCAAGCCATCCCACCACGTCAAGGTAACGCACCATCGGGACAGAAATAAGAGATACAACATTTCTATATTCATAAAGAGATAGGTATTTTGCCTTTAGATATTCATCGACAACTGGCTGTGGCAAAATATCTCTTGCGTTGTTCAAAACAAGAAAGCAATGTGGATACCGAAATAAATATAAGATCTGATGTCAACTTCCCCAAAAGAGCTCATTCTATTCGTTCTGTTACCACGGCTAGAACTTATACTTCTCACTTATTTGATAAGGTAGAAATATGTCCTACAGAAATAACTAAATCAAAGATTAACATCTCATCTTGCCCACCATGGGAGCTTCAGAGAGCTAATTTTGACTTAAATTATTCTTCTTTAACCAAAAAAGGTAATGAAAATATTCTTAGCGCGTCAGTGTGTGTGTGTGTGTGTGAGTGTGTGTGTGTCTGTGTCTGTGTCTGTGTCTGTGTCTGTGTGTCTGTGTGTCTGTGTCTGTGTGTGTTTTATATTTTATTATTATTTTTTTTTTATTATTCTTTTATATCGAGGATAATGGGATAAGCACTTTTGTGCTTTTTTACATCCAGTCCCCATGTGTATGCAGTTTTGTAAATGTCATCTGTTCCCACCGGCACACGATGGCCTACTCTTACGAAAAGCGGTACAGGATTTAACGTGTGCGCAAGATGTTCTGCATGTGTGTGTGTGTGTGTGTGTGTGTGTGTGTGTGTGTGTGTGTGTGTGTGTGTGTGTGTGTGTGTGTGTGTGTGTGTGTGTGTGTGTGTGTGAGTGTGATTTCATTTTTATTCTCCCTTTTTATCAAAATGTTATGATTTTTATGACTTATTTTGTTGATAGATGGTAGTTGATTGATGAATTCAGTTTACCTTATTATATTGTCTTGTTTGCTCTTTAATTATTAGCGATTTAAAAAAAAATCAAAATCATCATTTGATTCTAATTTCTTATCTTCTTTCTCTGAATGAGTGCCTTTTTATTATCTCCTTTCTGTCATTTCTTGTCTGTTGTTTGCAACTGGGTATTGTGTCTTGTTCTCGGCATTTGGATCATTATTATTGTTGTTGTTTTGTTAGAGGATTTTTTTTTTATATCTTGATCATAACCCTGACAAGGGTGGGAACTGGATGTAAAAGAGCACAAAAGTGCTTATTCATTATCCAAGAAATAAAAGAATTTGCCTTGCCTTGCCTTGCCTTGCCTTGCCTTGCCTTCCTTTCTGCCTTTTTCACAGAAAGACTTAAAAAATAACATTTCTCTTCCAGCTGAAGAAGGATGCACGGGTCTTGACTTGTCAGGCGCTTAACAGCAGTGCTAGACATGTTTTGCTCATAGGACAGACAACAACAGTTACTGTCTGAGGAATCAAAGACGAAAAAGTGGGATAGGGGAGGGGGGTGGGGGTGGGGGGGGGGGGGGTGGTAAAAGGGGGTGTACATTTGTAGCAGTTTGTGTCTGGTATTCTGTGTATGCATGTAGTTTATCTGTATGAATGTATGTTCGTATGTATGTAGATATGTTTGCTTGTATGAATGAGTTTGTGTGTGTTTGCAAAAGAAATGTCTGCCTTTGGGCGGAGTGTGTGTGTGTGTGTGTGTGTGTGTGTGTGTGTGTGTGTGTGTGTGTGTGTGTGTGTGTGTGTGTGTGTGTGTGTGTGTGTGTGTGTGTGTGTGTGTTTGAAGGGCCACGCCGGACACTAAAAAAACTATACACCAATCCTACACACAGACGAAAAAGTACTTACTGTCTGACAAACGGCAAGAATTCAAGCCAGTACCCAAGCAGCAATCTCACACATTCAGAACACTGTAGACTCTGGGGGGCTCCTGTGTGCAGGCATTAATTTTGTTACAGGGGGGGGGGGGGGGGGGGGGGGGGGGAGGGGCGGGGGGTAGGGGGGGTGGCTTGCAGCTGCTGTTGATAGTAGCAAGCCACAGCAAATAGACTGATAACATTGTGGCCAGGGGAGAGGGAAGGGTTGGGATGCCGATTTTGCGCGCTTTTAGATTTAGATTCAGAACCCACCTGGATTTAGGGGTGTGGGTAGGCGTGCGCGCATGCGTGCGCTGGCTGGTGTTTGTGTGTGCGTTTGTTTGCGAAACGCGCGCATGCACACACACCATCCCATGAATAAGCTAAAGGCGCGTTTCGAAACGATGTGATGAAAACACAGGTTTTGGGCCCTTGCCAGCCGCACCTTTGCTCAGTTAGGCCTACAGAGCCCACGGCACCAAGACCGTATTCTACTGTATGCATACAAACTTCACAACCATTTTTGATGTGTGTGGCGCTGGACTTGTGGCGACACCACAGCCCCGAAGATGGCAACCCCGTTTGTACATAGCCAAGTTTGTCGCCAAGAAACATGGTACGGTGTACGCATAAATGACCCCCAGAGCACACATCAAAATAATAACATCATACAACATCATGCACCATAGCAATCTGCAGGGTCTCCACCACATGCAAAAACAAAAACAAAGAAAACCACAAGCAAACACCAGCGAACACACGCACGCGCCAACAGATACACACCCTCCCATGTGTGAGTGTGCTTTCGAATTTGCTAGAATGATTTATTGTCATTGGTTGCTTGTTTGTTGTGAGGGTCGAGTGCAAGCGCTTTGATTTGTTTTTACAAGATATAGCGCTATATAAATTCCATGTATTATTATTTATTATTATTATTATTATTATTATTTTATTATTTTATCTATTATTATTTTATTTTATTATTTTTTAAATTATTATTATTAAGCTAAAGGCGCATTTCGAAAAGATGTGACGAAAACGCAGGGTTTGGGCCCTTGCCAGCCGCGCTTATGCTCAGTTACAGAGCCCACGGCACCAATACCATATTCTACTGTATGCATACAAACTTCACAACCATTTTTGATGTGTGTGGCGCTGGACTTGTGGCGACACCACACCCCGAAGATGGCAACCCCGCTTGTACATAGCCAAGTTTGTCGCCAAGAATTATGGTACGGTGTACGCATAAATGACCCCCCAGAGCACACATCAAAATAATAACATTATACAGCATCATGCATCATAGCAAACTGCAGGGTCTCCACTACATCATCATCATGGCTTGGCTTCGCGAACGAAGATTAAGGGCACTGTCCACGTCTGGTGCAGGCTCGCTGGTGGCTGTTCAGTCCAATGCGTGACAAACAAACCCGGCCGCAGTGGCTGCAGGGGAAAGTCGATTCTGGGGTTGATGTAGAGGGGACGCGGTTCTTCCTCCTCTTTCGCCTCTCTTCAAGGGCCGCTCTGCGATTGTCCTCAAAGGAGGAGACCGACTGATGCACAGTGTGTCGCCAGGCCTGCCGGTCCGCAGCAAGGACTGACCACTGGTTATGGTCTATGAGGTAGGCTGACAGAGATTTCTTCAGAGAGTCTTTAAATCTCTTCTTTGGTGCGCCTCTGTAGCGGTGTCCGGTGGAAAGTTCACCGTAGAGAACCATCTTCGGTAGGCGATGGTCCTCCATTCTAGAGACATGCCCTGCCCAGCGTAGCTGCGTTTTCAGCAACATGGCCTCAATGCTGGTGATCCCTGCTTGCTCCAG
The DNA here is from genome assembly GCA_030674155.1 of Stramonita haemastoma. Taxonomy (NCBI): domain Eukaryota; kingdom Metazoa; phylum Mollusca; class Gastropoda; order Neogastropoda; family Muricidae; genus Stramonita; species Stramonita haemastoma. Next base: position 15,177,020 of record CM060324.1, read on the forward strand.
CACCTCAGCATTCGTGGTGAAGTCGCTCCAGTGGATGTCGAGGATGGAGCGGAGACAGCGTTGGTGGTTCCAGAATTCGCAGGTGGTGTCTGTATGTGACCCATGACTCAGAGCCGTACAGGAGGGTGGTCAGTACCACAGCTCTGTAGACACTGATCTTGGTGTCTTTCTTCAGGTGTTTGTTTTTCCAGACAGGGTGGTAGAGTCTGCCAAAAGCACTGTTTGCCTTTGCCAGTCTGTTGTCTACATCTTTATCAATCTTTGCGTCAGAGGAGATTGTGCATCCCAGGTAGGTAAACTGCTGGACTGTCTTCAGTTCTGTCTCACCAATTGTAATGTGAGGTGAGTGGTACGCTACCTGAGGTGCGGGCTGGTAGAGAGCCTCTGTCTTCTTCAGGCTGACTTTGAGTCCAAAGAGCTGGGCTGCCTCTGCAAAACAGGATGTTACATGCTGCAGGGCGGTTTCTGTGTGGGCTACAAGGGCAGCATCATCAGCAAAAAGTAGCTTCGAATTTGTTGCTCCAGGGTTTTGGTGTGGGCCTGAAGACGCCGCAGGTTGAATAGGCTGCCATCTGTGCGGTAGCGTATGAAAACTCCGTCTTCGTCATCAAGATCTTCTGTGGCCCGCTGAAGCGTCATGCTGAAGAAGATAGTGAAGAGGGTTGGTGCAAGAACGCAGCCCTGCTTCACCCCGTTTGTGATTGGGAAAGGCTCTGAGAGGTCGTTGCTGTTTCTGACCTGGCCACGCTGGTCCTCATGTAGCTGGATCACCATGTTGAGCCAAGACGCTCCATGATCTGCCACAGGCCCTTCCTGCTCACAGTGTCAAATGCCTTGGTTAAATCAACAAAGGTGATGTACAGTCCCTTGTTCTGTTCGTGGCACTTTTCTTGAAGTTGTCTGAGCACGAAGACCATGTCAGTGGTACCCCTATTAACTCTGAAGCCGCACTGGCTCTCAGGGAGGTGGTGTTCTGCAACAGCAGGTACTAGTCTGTTGAGGAGAACTCTTGCAAGGATTTTGCCAGCGATGGAGAGAAGAGTTATCCCCCTGTAGTTGGAGCAATCTGATTTTTCCCCTTTGTTTTTGTAAAGGGTGATTATGATTGCATCACGAAGGTTTTGTAGTAACTTTCCCTGCTCCCAGCAGCAAACAAAAAATTCATGGAGCTTGCAGTGCAGTGTTTGCCCCCGTTTTTCCATAATTCTGGTGGAATACCGTCGACGCCTGCAGCCTTCCCACTCTTCAGTTGTTCTATGGCTTTAGTTACCTCTTCCAGGGTTGGGGCTTCGTCCAGTTCTTCTTACACTGGTTGCTGTGGGATCTGTTGGATCACTGCGTCATCAACAGTGCGATCAGCGCAGAAGAGGGTTTGAAAGTGTTCAGCCCAGCGGTTCAATATGGACATCTTGTCTGTGAGGAGTGCCTGGCCGCCAGTGCTGTGCAAAGGACTCAACACTTGGTGAGAGGGTCCATAGACTGCCTTCAAAGCTTCGTAGAAGCCTCTGTAGTGACCTGTGTCAGCGCAGAGCTGAGTTTTCTGGGAGAGGTTAGTCCACCACTCGTTTTGGATAACTCTAAGCTGGCGCTGGAGGTTGCTGCATGTAAGACGAAAGGTAGCTTTCTTTGCTGGACAAGATGGTTGTGCAAGGTGAGCCTGGTGGGCACTTCTCTTCTTCGCCAGCAGATCTTGTATTTCTTGGTCATTTTCGTCGAACCAGTCCTTGTTCTTCTTAGTGGAAAAGCCCAAGACCTCTGCAGAGGTCTGCAGGATGGCAGTTTTTAGGCGGTCCAGAGCGTTTCTGGACAGGGGTCAGAGGGGCAGTCCTCAACTTCCAGCTTTGACTGGAGGTTGGACTGTAGCTCAGCTTTCACTTCAGTGGACTTGAGGCTGCCAACCTGGAGTTTCTTTCTGGGGGGACCTCCTCGTTTTGACTTTGGCTTGATGTGAAGGCTGAGGTTGCATCGCACGAGGCGGTGATCTGTGTGGCATTCTGCACTGGGCATCACTCTGGTGTGCAAGACATCACTTTGGTCTTTCTGGCGCACTAAGACGTAGTCTATGAGGTGCCAATGTTTGGACCGAGGATGCATCCAGGTTGTTTTTAGACTGTCCTTCTGCTGGAAGATTGTGTTAGTGATGATTAACTGCAGTTCAGAGCAGAACTCTAGCAGGAGACGCCCGTTGTCATTGCAATTCCCAACTCCATGTTTCCCAGAACTCCCTTCCAGGCTTCTGAATCTCGGCCAACTCTAGCATTGAAATCCCAAAGGATAATGACCTTGTCGTCTGCAGGGGTGTTTCTTACCAGGCTGCGCAGGTCACAGTAAAATTTGTTCTTGTCTGCAGGGTCTGCTTGAAGAGTCGGGGAATACACACTGAAGAGAGTGATGTGCTGCTTGTTCTCCAGTGGCAGACGCATGGAGATGATACGGTCTGAATGACCTGTTGGTAAGTTCTCCAGTTTTGAGGCAATGGTGTTCTTGATCATGAAGCCTACACCTGAAAGGCGTCGTTCGGATTGGGGCTTGCCTGACCAGTATAAGGTGTAACCGGCGCCGTGTTCTTTGAGACTACCTTCATCTGGGAAGTGGACTTCACTAAGAGCCGCGATGTCGATATTTAGTCGCGAGAGTTCGTGTGCAACTAAAGCAGAGCGTCGTTCAGGACGGTTGCTATCTACTGTGTCTAGCATGGTTCTGATGTTCCAGCACGCCAGTTTGAGACCTGTCACACCTTTGGAGGCAGGTGTAGAGCCACTTGACTTTGACTTTGTTGTTGCTCGACCGCTTGGAAAGATGCCCGTTGACCGCGGCTAGCTAACTGGGTGGTATGAGGATGAGCTTTCGTTAGGCCACCTTTTCTAGGCCCCTCTCTGTGTGGAGCAAGCAGTGCTATCCCTAAAGAGGGCTGCTTGGTCATTCAGGGTGCTGCCGGGTGATGTTGTCATCCTCAGGTCAACAATCAGACGACCCATACTCCTGAATCGCCTGCATGCAGGATTGGAACTGCGGCTTCCAGTGACATCTTTCACCTGCCGCATTCGCCCCTTTCCCATCGCTACAGGGCTTGGGGATAGTAGGAAAAAGGGAGGATGAGGGGGGGACGTGGACTTGTCCTTGGGCCTGCCCATAGGATTTTTTAAGGTGAGAGACAGTGCGCACAGTACCGTTCCCACCCTTTAGACTCGCGGTTCATCTGCCATGGCCCAGCAAGCTGGGACGTCAGCGAGGCTCGATTTACAATTAAACTGGTGGTTGAAGGCTCAGCCAGCCATATATTAGGGATACACCAGCCCACAGTTCTTTAGGCCTGCCGGCAGGGTATTTTAGTCTTTGCTAATTGCCCATAGCTGGGAGGCTGGTTCGTGGGCACCAGGGCGTATCCACACGACGGTGGGCCATGCGTGCCGCACGTAAGGGGGCCAGCTTTCCTCCCGGACCCAGTTATACCGCCAGGTACTCGGTCGCGCCATGACGTAGCAAGCTCAGTGAGAACAGGGAGCACCACGGGAAGGTGTTGCTACGGGCACAGTAATGTAGGAGAGGCCATTGCAAGTGACCACCTGCCTGTTTCCAGGCAGGGGCCCCCTCGGCGATCACTACACCTGGAAAGGAGAGGCTATGTTTTGCGCATTCACTTTCCTTAGGGCACTTTCCTTAGGGAGAGCGGGACGTTGTAGCACCAGACCTCAACCCTGCCACAGGGGGTACAGTATCAAATACCCATACCCCCACCCCACTACATGCACAAAGAAAAAAAACCCACACACAAACACCAGCCAATGCACGCACGCGCGCACGGATACACACCCTCCCATGAATAAGCTAAAGGCGCATTTCGAAAAGATAAGACGAAAAAGCAGGTTTTGGGCCATTGCCAGTCGCACTTTTGCTCAGCTACAGAGCCCACGGCACTACGACCGTATTCTGCTGTATGCATACAAACTTTACAACCATTTTTGATGTGGTCGGCACTGGACTTGTGGCGATACCAAAGCCCCAAAGATGGAAACCCTGCTTGTACATAGCCAAGTTTGTTGGAAAGAAATATGGTACAGTGTAGGCATAAATGACCCCCAGACCACACATCAAAAAAATAATATCATACAATATCATGCACCACAGCAATCTGCAGGGTCCCCTCCACAGGCCCAAACACAAAAAACCGCACACACAAACACCAGCGAACGCACGCACGCGTGCATGCATACCCACCCTCCCATGAATAAGCTAATGCAGCATTTGGAAAAGATGTGACTCAAACGCCGTTTTCGGGACCTTGCCACCCGCACTTTTCCGCAGTTACAAAGCCCAGAGCACCAAGACCGTATTGTACTCTATACAGACAAACTTTACAACTATTTTTGATGTGTGTGGCACTGGAAGTGTGGCGACACCATAGCCCGGAAGATGGCAACCCCGCTTGTACAAAGCCAAGTTTGTCGCCTAGAAACATGGTACAGTGTAAGCAAAAATGACCCCTAGAACACACATCAAATAATTATATCATACAATATCATGCACCACAGCCATCTGCAGGGTCTCCTCCACAGCACAAACATAAAAAACCGCACACACAAACACAAGCCAATGCACGCACGCGCGCATGCATACCCACTCTCCCATGAATAAGCTAAAGAAGCATTTGGAAAAGATGTGAGGAAAACACCGTTTTCGGGACCTTGCCACCCGCACCACTTTTCCGCAGTTCCAGAGCCCACGGCACCAAGACCGTAATCAACTCTATGCAGACAAACTTTACAACCATTTTTCATGTGTGTGGCACTGGAATTGTGGCGACACCACGGCCCCGAAGATGGCTACCCCGCCTGTACATAGGCAAGTTTGTCACATAGAAATATGGTACAGTGTACGCAAAAATGCCCCCTAGAACACGCATCAAATACTTAATATCATAAATATTATGCACCACAGCAATCTGCAGGGTCCCCTCACACGCACAAAAACAAAAAAACGCACACACAAACACCAGCAAATGCATGCACGCGCGCATGCATACCCACCCTCCCATGAAAAAGCTAAAGAAGCATTTGAAAAATATGTGAGGCAAACGCCTTTTCGGGACCTTGCCACCCACACTTTTCCGCAGTTACAAAGCCCAGCGCAAAACCATTGTATTCTACTCTATGCACAGAAACTTTCCATGTTTCTTGGGGACAAACTCCGATATGTACAGGCAGGGTTGCCATCTTCGGGCCTTGGTGTCGCCACAATTCCAGTACAACACACATCAAAAATGGTTGTAAAGTGTGTCTGCAAAGTGTAGAACACGGCGTTAGTGCCGTGGGCTCTGTAAGGGCGGAAAAGTGAGGGCAGCAAGGGCCCGAAAACGGCGTCGCATCTTTTCCCAATGTTTCTTTAAGCTTAAACCATGGAAGGGTGGGTATGCATGCGCGCGTGAGTGCGTTCGCTGGTGTCTGTGAGTGCGGTTTTTTGTGTTTGTGCCTGTGGAGGTGACCATGCAGATTGCTGTGGTCCATGATATTGTATGATATTATTATTGGATGTTTACAAGGGCGTGTTTTCTTTCACTACAAATTCCATGTTTCTTGGGACAAACTTCGGCTATGTACAGGCGGGGTTGCCATCTTCGGGCTTGGTGTCGCCACAATTCCAGTACACACACATCGAAAATGGTTGTAAAGTGTGTCTGCAAGTGTAGAACACGGCTTGTGCCGTGGGCTCTGTAAGGCGGAAAAGTGAGGGCAGCAAGGGCCCGAAAACGGCATTGCGTCGCATCTTTTCCCAATGCTTTCTTTAAGCTTATATCCATGGAGGGTGGGTATGCATGCGCGCGTGGCGCGTTCGCTGGTGTTGTGGTGCGGTTTATTTGTGTTTGTGCTGTGGAGGTGACCACGCAGATTGCTGTGGTCCATGATATTGTATGATATTATTATTGGATGTGTGTTCTAGGGGTGTTTTTTTCGTACACTGTACCATGTTTCTTGGCGCCAAACTTGGCTATGTACAGGGGGGTAGCCATCTTCGGGACAGTGGTGTCGCACAATTCCAGTGCCACACACATCGGAAATGGTTGTAAAGTGTGTCTGCATAGTGTAGAAGACGGCCTTGGTGCCATGGGCTCTGTAAGCGCGGAAAAGTGCGGGCGGCAAGGGCCCGAAAACGGCGTTTGCGTGGCATTCTTTCCCAATGCTTCTTTAAGCATATTCATGGGAGGGTGGGTATGCATGCGCGCGTCCGCGCGTTCGCTGGTGTTTGGGTGTGCGGTTTTTTGTGTTTGTGTGTGTGGAGAGGACCCCGCAGATTGCTGTGGTCCATGATATTGTATGATATTATTATTGGATGTGTGTTCTAGGGGTGGTTTTTTCGTACACTGTACCGTGTTTCTTGGCGCCAAACTTGGCTATGTACAGGTGGGGTAGCCATCTTCGGGACAGTGGTGTCGCAACAATTCCAGTGCCACACACATCGGAAATGGTTGTAAAGTGTGTCTGTATAGTGTAGAAGACGGCCTTGGTGCCATGGGCTCTGTAAGCGCGGAAAAGTGCGGGCGGAAGGGCCCGAAAACGGCGTTTGCGTGGCATCTTTTCCCAATGCTTCTTTAAGCTTATTCATGGGAGGGTGGGTATGCATGCGCACGTCCCGCGTTCGTGGTGTTTGGGTGTGCAGTTTTTTGTGTTTGTGCGTGTGGAGGAGACCCGCAGATTGCTGTGATGCATGATATTGTATGATATTATTATTGGATGTGTGTTCTAGGGGTGGTTTTTTTGTACACTGTGACCGTGTTTCTTGGCGGCAAACTTGGCTATGTACAGGTGGGGTAGCCATCTTCACGACGGTGACGTCGCCACAATTCCAGTGCCACACACATCGGAAATGGTTGTAAAGTGTGTCTGCATAGTGTAGAAGACGGCCTTGGTGCCGTGGGCTCGGTAAGCGCGGAAAAGTGCGGGCGGCAAGGGACCGAAAACGGCGTTTGCGTGGCATCTTTTCCCAATGCTTCTTTAAGCTTATTCATGGGAGGGTGGGTATGCAGGCACGCGTCCCTAAACGACATATTGAAAGGAATTAACCTTCACGGCATAGAACATGTGCACAGTGTACGCAAAAATGACCCCGGGAAACACATCAAATGATAATATTATACAATATCATGCACCACAGTAATCTGCGGGTTCCTCTCCACACGCACAAACACAAAAACCCGCACACACAAACACCAGGTAACGCACGCACGCGTGCATACATACCCACCCTACATGAATAAGAGCTAAAGAACTAGAAGCATTGTGACGCAAACGCCGTTTTCGGACCTTGCGCCCGCACTTTTCGCAGTTCCAAGGCCAAGGCACCAAGACCCTATTCTCACTTATGCAGACAAACTTTACAACATATTTTGAGGTTGTGGCACTGAATTGTGGCGACACCACGCCTCCGAAGATGGCAACCCCGCTTGTACATTGCCAATTTGTCGCCTAGAAACATGGTACAGTGTACGCAAAAATGACCCCGGAACAACATCAAAGGATAATTTCATACAATATCATTCACACAGTAATCAGCCGGTCCCTCACACCCAAACACTAAAAAACCGCACACACAAACACCAGCAAACGCACCGACGCGCGCATACCACCTCCATGAATAAGGCTAACGAACTAGAAGATTGTTGACGCAAACCGTTTTCGGGACCTTGTGCGCCCGCACTTTTCCGCTGTTCAAGCCCAGGGCACCAAGGACCCTAATACACTATGCGTAGACATCTTTTACCAACCTTTTTAGAGGTTGTGCACTGGAGGTGGCGACACAGCCCCGAAGATGGCAACCCGGTTGTACATGCCAGTTTGTCGCATAGAAACATGGTACAGTGTACGCAAAAATGACCCCGGAACACACATCAAAGATAATATCATACAATATCATGCACACAGTAATCTGCCGGTCCTCTCCACACCGCACAACACAAAAAACCGCACACACAAACACCAGCGAACGCACGCACGCGCGATCATACCCACCCTCCATGAATAGAGCTAAAGAACTAGAAGCATTGTGACGCAAACGCCGTTTTCGGGACCTTGCCGCCGCACTTTTCCGCAGTTCCAGAGCCAGGGCAGCAGGACCCTATTCTACACTATGCAGACGAACTTTACAACACATTTTTGAGCGTGTGGCACTGGAATTGTGGCGACACCACGGCCCGCAAGATGGCAACCCCGCTTGTTACAGGCCAAGTTTGTCGCATAGAAACATGGTACAGTGTACGCAAAAATGACCCCGGAACACCCTCAAATAATATTCATAAATATCATGCACCACAGTAATCTGCCGGGTCCCCTCCACACCCGCAAACACAAAAAACCGCACACACAAACACCAGCGAACGCACGCACGCGGCATGCATACCCACCCTCCCATGAATAAGAGCTAAAGAACTAGAAGCATTGTGACGCAAACGCCGTTTTCGGGACCTTGCCGCCCGCACTTTTTCCGCAGTTCCAGAGCCCAGGGCAGCAGGACCCTATTTACACTATGCAGACAACTTTACAACAATTTTTGGAGGTGTGGCACTGGAATTGTGGCGACACCACGGCCCCGAAGATGGCAACCCCGCTTGTTACAGGCCAAGTTTGTCGCATAGAAACATGGTACAGTGTACGCAAAAATGCACCCTACGGGAACACACACATAATAATTATATATACATATCATGCACCACAGTAATCTGCCGGGTCCCCTCCACACCGCAAACACAAAAAACCGCACACACAAACACCAGCGAACGCACGCACGCGCGCATGCATACCCACCCTCCCATGAATAAGAGCTAAAGAACTAGAAGCATTGTGACGCAAACGCCGTTTTCGGGACCTTGCCGCCCGCACTTTTCCGCAGTTCCAGAGCCCAGGGCAGCAGACCCTATTCTACACTATGCAGACGAACTGGACAACAATTTTGGATGCGTGTGGCACTGGAATTGTGGCGACACCACGGCCCGCAAGATGGCAACCCCGCTTGTTACAGAGCCAAGTTTGTCGCATAGAAACAGAGTACAGTGTAGCAAAAAATCACCCCTACAACACCCTCCAATAATAATTTCATATAATATCATGCACCACAGTAATCTGCCGGGTCCCCTCCACACCCGCAAACACAAAAAAACCGCACACACAAACACCAGCGAACGCACGCACGCGCGCATGCATACCCACCCTCCCATGAATAAGAGCTAAAGAACTAGAAGCATTGTGACGCAAACGCCGTTTTCGGGACCTTGCCGCCCGCACTTTTCCGCAGTTCCAGAGCCCAGGGCAGCAGGACCCTATTCTACACTATGCAGACGAACTGGACAACAATTTTGGATGCGTGTGGCACTGGAATTGTGGCGACACCACGGCCCGCAAGATGGCAACCCCGCTTGTTACAGAGCCAAGTTTGTCGCATAGAAACAGAGTACAGTGTACGCAAAAATCACCCCTACAACACCCTCCAATAATAATTTCATATAATATCATGCACCACAGTAATCTGCCGGGTCCCCTCCACACCCGCAAACACAAAAAACCGCACACACAAACACCAGCGAACGCACGCACGCGCGCATGCATACCCACCCTCCATGAATAAGAGCTAAAGAACTAGAAGCATTGTGACGCAAACGCCGTTTTCGGGACCTTGCCGCCCGCACTTTTCCGCAGTTCCAGAGCCCAGGGCAGCAGGACCTATTCTACACTATGCAGACGAACTGGACAACAATTTTGGATGCGTGTGGCACTGGAATTGTGGCGACACCACGGCCCGCAAGATGGCAACCCCGCTTGTTACAGAGCCAAGTTTGTCGCATAGAAACAGAGTACAGTGTACGCAAAAATCACCCCTACAACACCCTCCAATAATAATTTCATATAATATCATGCACCACAGTAATCTGCCGGGTCCCCTCCACACCCGCAAACACAAAAAACCGCACACACAAACACCAGCGAACGCACGCACGCGCGCATGCATACCCACCCTCCCATGAATAAGAGCTAAAGAACTAGAAGCATTGTGACGCAAACGCCGTTTTCGGGACCTTGCCGCCCGCACTTTTTCCGCAGTTCCAGAGCCCAGGGCAGCAGGACCCTATTCTACACTATGCAGACGAACTGGACAACAATTTTGGATGCGTTGTGGCACTGGAATTGTGGCGACACCACGGCCCGCAAGATGGCAACCCCGCTTGTTACAGAGCCAAGTCGCTTTTAAATACCCCTACAACACCCTCCATAATAATTCATATAATATCATGCACCACAGTAATCTGCCGGGTCCTCCACACCGCAAACACAAAAAACCGCACACACAAACACAGCGAACGCACGCACCGCCATGCATACCCACCCTCCCATGAATAAGAGCTAAAGAACTAGAAGCATTGTGACGCAAACGCCGTTTTCGGGACCTTGCCGCCCGCACTTTTCCGCAGTTCCAGAGCCCAGGGCAGCAGGACCCTATTCTACACTATGCAGACGAACTGGACAACAATTTTGGATGCGTGTGGCACTGGAATTGTGGCGACACCACGGCCGCAAGATGGCAACCCCGCTTGTTACAGAGCCAAGTTTGTCGCATAGAAACAGAGTACAGTGTACGCAAAAATCACCCCTACAACACCCTCCAATAATAATTTCATATAATATCATGCACCACAGTAATCTGCCGGGTCCCCTCCACACCCGCAAACACAAAAAACCGCACACACAAACACCAGCGAACGCACGCACGCGCGCATGCATACCCCCCTCCCATGAATAAGAGCTAAAGAACTAGAAGCATTGTGACGCAAACGCCGTTTTCGGGACCTTGCCGCCCGCACTTTTCCGCAGTTCCAGAGCCCAGGGCAGCAGGACCCTATTCTACACTATGCAGACGAACTGGACAACAATTTTGGATGCGTGTGGCACTGGAATTGTGGCGACACCACGGCCCGCAAGATGGCAACCCCGCTTGTTACAGAGCCAAGTTTGTCGCATAGAAACAGAGTACAGTGTACGCAAAAATCACCCCTACAAACACCCTCCAATAATAATTTCATATAATATCATGCACCACAGTAATCTGCCGGGTCCCCTCCACACCCGCAAACACAAAAAACCGCACACACAAACACCAGCGAACGCACGCACGCGCGCATGCATACCCACCCTCCCATGAATGAAGAGCTAAAGAACTAGAAGCATTGTGACGCAAACGCCGTTTTCGGGACCTTGCCGCCCGCACTTTTCCGCAGTTCCAGAGCCCAGGGCAGCAGGACCCTATTCTACACTATGCAGACGAACTGGACAACAATTTTGGATGCGTGTGGCACTGGAATTGTGGCGACACCACGGCCGCAAGATGGCAACCCCGCTTGTTACAGAGCCAAGTTTGTCGCATAGAAACAGAGTACAGTGTACGCAAAAATCACCCCTACAACACCCTCCAATAATAATTTCATATAATATCATGCACCACAGTAATCTGCCGGGTCCCCTCCACACCCGCAAACACAAAAAACCGCACAACACAAACACCAGCGAACGCACGCACGCGCGCATGCATACCCACCCTCCCATGAATAAGAGCTAAAGAACTAGAAGCATTGTGACGCAAACGCCGTTTTCGGGACCTTGCCGCCCGCACTTTTCCGCAGTTCCAGAGCCCAGGGCAGCAGGACCCTATTCTACTACTATGCAGACGAACTGGACAACAATTTTGGATGCGTGTGGCACTGGAATTGTGGCGACACCACGGCCCGCAAGATGGCAACCCCGCTTGTTACAAGCCAAGTTTGTCGCATAGAAACAGAGTACAGTGTACGCAAAAATCACCCCTACAACACCCTCCAATAATAATTTCATATAAATCATGCACCACAGTAATCTGCCGGGTCCCCTCCACACCGCAAACACAAAAAACCGCACACACAACACCAGCGAACGCACGCACGCGCGCATGCATACCCACCCTCCCATGATAAGAGCTAAAGAACTAGAAGCATTGTGACGCAAACGCCGTTTTCGGGACCTTGCCGCCCGCACTTTTCCGCAGTTCCAGAGCCCAGGGCAGCAGGACCCTATTCTACACTATGCAGACGAACTGGACAACAATTTTGGATGCGTGTGGCACTGGAATTGTGGCGACACCACGGCCCGCAAGATGGCAACCCCGCTTGTTACAGAGCCAAGTTTGTCGCATAGAAACAGAGTACAGTGTACGCAAAAATCACCCCTACAACACCCTCCAATAATAATTTCATATAATATCATGCACCACAGTAATCTGCCGGGTCCCCTCCACACCGCAAACACAAAAAACCGCACACACAAAACACCAGCGAACGCACGCACGCGCGCATGCATACCCACCCTCCCATGAATAAGAGCTAAAGAACTAGAAGCATTGTGACGCAAACGCCGTTTTCGGGACCTTGCCGCCCGCACTTTTCCGCAGTTCCAGAGCCCAGGGCAGCAGGACCCTATTCTACACTATGCAGACGAACTGGACAACAATTTTGGATGCGTGTGGCACTGGAATTGTGGCGACACCACGGCCCGCAAGATGGCAACCCCGCTTGTTACAGAGCCAAGTTTGTGAAGGAAACGAGTAATTACAAAATCACATACAAACTCATAAAATTTATATAATGTCGCACCACATCGCGGTCCCCAAACCGCAAACACAAAAAACCGCACACCAAACCCACGAACGCACGCACGGCGCTCAATACACACTCCATGAATAAGCCGTAGAACTAGACTTGTGCGCCAACGCGTTTCGGGCATGCCGCCCGCACTTTCCGCAGTTCCAGAGCCCAGGCAGCAAACCAATATTTACACTATGCATACGAATGGCAACAATTTGGATGCGGTGCACGGGAATTGTGGCGACCCTACGGCAGCCAAGTGGCAACCCCGCTTGTACAGAGCCAAGTTTGTCGCATAGAAACAGAGTAACAGTGTACGCAAAAATCACCCTACACACCCTCCAATAATAATTTCATATAATATCAGCACACCAGTAACTGCGGGTCCTCCACCACCGCAAAACAAAAAAACCGCACACACAAACACCAGCGAACGCACGCACGCGCGCATGCATACCCACCTCCCATGAATAGAGCTAAGAACTAGAAGCATGTGACGCAAACGCCTTTTCGGGACTTGCGCCCGCACTTTTCCGCAGTTCCAGAGCCCAGGGCAGCAGGACCCTATTCTACACTATGCAACGAACTGGACAACAATTTTGATGCGTGTGGCAACTGAATTGTGGCGACACACGCCGCAAGATGGCAACCCCGCTTGTTACAGAGCCAAGTTTGTCGCATAGAAACAGAGTACATGTACGCAAAAATCACCCCTACAACACCCTCCAATAATAATTTCATATAATATCATGCACCACAGTAATCTGCCGGGTCCCCCCCACCCGCAAACACAAAAAAACCGCACACACAAACACCAGCGAACGCACGCACGCGCGCATGCATACTCCACCCTCCCATGAATAAGAGCTAAAGAACTAGAAGCATTGTGACGCAAACGCCGTTTTCGGGACCTTGCCGCCACGCACTTTTCCGCAGTTCCAGAGCCCAGGGCAGCAGGACCCTATTCTACACTATGCAGACGAACTGGACAACAATTTTGGATGGGTTGGCACTGAGAATTGTGGCGACAACCACGGCCCGCAAGATGGCAACCCCGCTTGTTACAGAGCCAAGTTTGTCGATAGAAAAAGAGTACAGTGTACGCAAAAATCACCCCTACAACACCCTCCAATAATAATTTCATATAATCCATGGCACCACGTAATCTCCGGGTCCCTCAACACGCAAACACAAAAAACCGCACAACAAACACCAGCGAACGCACGCACGCGCCGCATGCATACCCACTCCCATGAATAAGAGCTAAAGAACTGAGCATTGTGACGCAAACCGCCGTTTTCGGGACCTGCCGCCCGCACTTTTCCGCAGTTCCAGAGCCCAGGCCAGCAAAACAACCTATTCTACACTATGCAGACGAACTGGACAACCAATTTTCGGATGCGATGGCACTGGAATTGTGGCGACACCACGGCCGCAAGATGCAACCCCGCTTGTTACAGAGCCAAGTTTGTCGCATAGAAACAGAGTACGTGTACGCAAAAATCACCCTACAACACCCTCCATAATAATTTCATAGAATATCATGCACCACCAGTAATCTGCGGGTCCCCTCCACCCGCAAACAAAAACCGCACACACAAACACCAGCGAACGCACGCACGCGCGCATGCATACCCACCCTCCCATGAATAAGAGCTAAAGAACTAGAAGCATTGTGACGCAAACGCCGTTTTCGGGACCTTGCCGCCCGCACTTTTCCGCAGTTCCAGAGCCCAGGGCAGCAGGACCCTATTCTACACTATGCAGACGAACTGGACAACAATTTTTGGATGCGTGTGGCACTGGAATTGTGGCGACACCACGGCCCGCAAGATGGCAACCCCGCTTGTTACAGAGCCAAGTTTGTCGCATAGAAACAGAGTACAGTGTACGCAAAAATCACCCCTACAACACCCTCCAATAATAATTTCATATAATATCATGCCACCACAGTAATCTGCCGGGTCCCCTCCACACCCGCAAACACAAAAAACCGCACCACACAAACACCAGCGAACGCACGCACGCGCGCAAACACAAAAAACCGCACACACAAACACCAGCGAACGCAGCACGCGCGCATGATCCACCCTCCATGAATAAGAGCTAAAGAACTAGAAGCATTGTGAGCAAGCCGTTTTCGGGACCTTGCGCCGCATTTTCCGCAGTTCAGAGCCAGGGCAGCGGACCCTATTTACATATGCAGACGAACTGGACAACAATTTTGGATGCGTGTGGCACTGGAATTGTGGCGACACCACGGCCCGCAGATGGCAACCCCGTTGTTACAAGCCAAGTTTGTCGCATAGAAACAGAGTACAGTGTACGCAAATCACCCTACAACACCCTCCAATAATATTTCATTAATATCATGCACACAGTAATTGCCGGGTCCCCTCACACCGCAAACACAAAACGCACACAAAACACCAGCGAACGCACGCACGCGCGCATGCATACCCACCTCCATGAAAAGAGCTAAAGAACTAGAAGCATTGTGACGAAACGCCGTTTCGGGACTTGCGCCCGCACTTTCCGCAGTTCAGAGCCCAGGGCACAGGACCTATTCTACACTATGCAGACGAACTGGACAACAATTTTGGATGCGTGTGGCACTGGAATTGTGGCGACACACGGCCGCAGTGGCACCCGTTGTTACAGAGCCAAGTTTGTCGCATAGAAACAGAGTACAGTGTACGCAAAATCACCCTACAACACCTCCAATAATATTTCTATATATCATGCACACGTATCTGCGGGTCCCCTCCACCCCGCAAACACAAAAACGCACACACAACACAGCGAACGCACGCACGCGCGCATGCATACCACCCTCCCTGAATAAGAGCTAAAGAACTAGAAGCATTGTGACGCAAACGCCGTTTTCGGGACCTTGCGCCCGCACTTTTCCGCAGTTCCAGAGCCCAGGGCAGCAGGACCCTATTCTACACTTGCAGACGAACTGGACAACAATTTTGGATGCGTGTGGCACTGGAATTGTGGCGACACCACGGCCCGCAAGATGGCAACCCCGCTTGTTACAGAGCCAAGTTTGTCGCATAGAAACAGAGTACAGTGTACGCAAAAATCACCCCTACAACACCCTCCAATAATAATTTCATATAATATCATGCACCACAGTAATCTGCCGGGTCCCCTCCACACCCGCAAACACAAAAAACCGCACACACAAACACCAGCGAACGCACGCACGCGCGCATGCATACCCACCCTCCCATGAATAAGAGCTAAAGAACTAGAAGCATTGTGACGCAAACGCCGTTTTCGGGACCTTGCCGCCCGCACTTTTCCGCAGTTCCAGAGCCCAGGGCAGCAGGACCCTATTCTACACTATGCAGACGAACTGGACAACAATTTTGGATGCGTGTGGCACTGGAATTGTGGCGACACCACGGCCCGCAAGATGGCAACCCCGCTTGTTACAGAGCCAAGTTTGTCGCATAGAAACAGAGTACAGTGTACGCAAAAAATCACCCCTACAACACCCTCCAATAATAATTTCATATAATATCATGCACCACAGTAATCTGCCGGGTCCCCTCCACACCCGCAAACACAAAAAACCGCACACACAAACACCAGCGAACGCACGCACGCGCGCATGCATACCCACCCTCCCATGAATAAGAGCTAAAGAACTAGAAGCATTGTGACGCAAACGCCGTTTTCGGGACCTTGCCGCCCGCACTTTTCCGCAGTTCCAGAGCCCAGGGCAGCAGGACCCTATTCTACACTATGCAGACGAACTGGACAACAATTTTGGATGCGTGTGGCACTGGAATTGTGGCGACACCACGGCCCGCAAGATGGCAACCCCGCTTGTTACAGAGCCAAGTTTGTCGCATAGAAACAGAGTACAGTGTACGCAAAAATCACCCCTACAACACCCTCCAATAATAATTTCATATAATATCATGCACCACAGTAATCTGCCGGGTCCCCTCCACACCCGCAAACACAAAAAACCGCACACACAAACACCAGCGAACGCACGCACGCGCGCATGCATACCCACCCTCCCATGAATAAGAGCTAAAGAACTAGAAGCATTGTGACGCAAACGCCGTTTTCGGGACCTTGCCGCCCGCACTTTTCCGCAGTTCCAGAGCCCAGGGCAGCAGGACCCTATTCTACACTATGCAGACGAACTGGACAACAATTTTGGATGCGTGTGGCACTGGAATTGTGGCGACACCACGGCCCGCAAGATGGCAACCCCGCTTGTTACAGAGCCAAGTTTGTCGCATAGAAACAGAGTACAGTGTACGCAAAAATCACCCCTACAACACCCTCCAATAATAATTTCATATAATATCATGCACCACAGTAATCTGCCGGGTCCCCTCCACACCCGCAAACACAAAAAAACCGCACACACAAACACCAGCGAACG
Organism: Stramonita haemastoma; assembly: GCA_030674155.1. Taxonomy (NCBI): domain Eukaryota; kingdom Metazoa; phylum Mollusca; class Gastropoda; order Neogastropoda; family Muricidae; genus Stramonita; species Stramonita haemastoma. The sequence continues at coordinate 15,194,086 of CM060324.1, forward strand.
CACGCACGCGCGCATGCATACCCACCCTCCCATGAATAAGAGCTAAATAGAACTAGAAGCATTGTGACGCAAACGCCGTTTTCGGGACCTTGCCGCCCGCACTTTCCGCAGTTCCAGAGCCCAGGGCAGCAGGACCCTATTCTACACTATGCAGACGAACTGGACAACAATTTTGGATGCGTGTGGCACTGGAATTGTGGCGACACCACGGCCCGCAAGATGGAACCCGCTTGTTACAGAGCCAAGTTTGTCGCATAGAAACAGAGTACAGTGTACGCAAAAATCACCCCTACAACACCCTCCAATAATAATTTCATATAATATCATGCACCACAGTAATCTGCCGGGTCCCCTCCACACCCGCAAACACAAAAAACCGCACACACAAACACCAGCGAACGCACGCACGCGCGCATGCATACCACTCCTCCCATGAATAAGAGCTAAAGAACTAGAAGCATTGTGACGCAAACGCCGTTTTCGGGACCTTGCCGCCCGCACTTTTCCGCAGTTCCAGAGCCCAGGGCAGCGAGGACCCTATTCTACACTATGCAGACGAACTGGACAACAATTTTGGATGCGTGTGGCACTGGAATTGTGGCGACACCACGGCCCGCAAGATGGCAACCCGCTTGTTACAGAGCCAAGTTTGTCGCATAGAAACAGAGTACAGTGTACGCAAAAATCACCCTACAACACCCTCCAATAATAATTTCATATAATATCATGCACCACAGTAATCTGCCGGGTCCCTCCACACCCGCAAACACAAAAAACCGCACACACAAACACCAGCGAACGCACGCACGCGCGCATGCATACCCACCCTCCCATGAATAAGAGCTAAAGAACTAGAAGCATTGTGACGCAAACGCCGTTTTCGGGACCTTGCCGCCCGCACTTTTCCGCAGTTCCAGAGCCCAGGGCAGCAGGACCCTATTCTACACTATGCAGACGAACTGGACAACAATTTTGGATGCGTGTGGCACTGGAATTGTGGCGACACCACGGCCCGCAAGATGGCAACCCGCTTGTTACAGAGCCAAGTTTGTCGCATAGAAACAGAGTACAGTGTACGCAAAAATCACCCCTACAACACCCTCCAATAATAATTTCATATAATATCATGCACCACAGTAATCTGCCGGGTCCCCTCCACACCCGCAAACACAAAAAACCGCACACACAAAACACCAGCGAACGCACGCACGCGCGCATGCATACCCACCCTCCCATGAATAAGAGCTAAAGAACTAGAAGCATTGTGACGCAAACGCCGTTTTCGGGACCTTGCCGCCCGCACTTTTCCGCAGTTCCAGAGCCCAGGGCAGCAGGACCCTATTCTACACTATGCAGACGAACTGGACAACAATTTTTGGATGCGTGTGGCACTGGAATTGTGGCGACACCACGGCCCGCAAGATGGCAACCCCGCTTGTTACAGAGCCAAGTTTGTCGCATAGAAACAGAGTACAGTGTACGCAAAAATCACCCTACAACACCCTCCAATAATAATTTCATATAATATCATGCACCACAGTAATCTGCCGGGTCCCCTCCACACCCGCAAACACAAAAAACCGCACACACAAACACCAGCGAACGCACGCACGCGCGCATGCATACCCACCCTCCCATGAATAAGAGCTAAAGAACTAGAAGCATTGTGACGCAAACGCCGTTTTCGGGACCTTGCCGCCCGCACTTTTCCGCAGTTCCAGAGCCAGGGCAGCAGGACCCTATTCTACACTATGCAGACGAACTGGACAACAATTTTGGATGCGTGTGGCACTGGAATTGTGGCGACACCACGGCCCGCAAGATGGCAACCCCGCTTGTTACAGAGCCAAGTTTGTCGCATAGAAACAGAGTACAGTGTACGCAAAAATCACCCCTACAACACCCTCCAATAATAATTTCATATAATATCATGCACCACAGTAATCTGCCGGGTCCCCTCCACACCCGCAAACACAAAAAACCGCACACACAAACACCAGCGAACGCACGCACGCGCGCATGCATACCCACCCTCCCATGAATAAGAGCTAAAGAACTAGAAGCATTGTGACGCAAACGCCGTTTTCGGGACCTTGCCGCCCGCACTTTTCCGCAGTTCCAGAGCCCAGGGCAGCAGGACCCTATTCTACACTATGCAGACGAACTGGACAACAATTTTGGATGCGTGTGGCACTGGAATTGTGGCGACACCACGGCCCGCAAGATGGCAACCCCGCTTGTTACAGAGCCAAGTTTGTCGCATAGAAACAGAGTACAGTGTACGCAAAAATCACCCCTACAACACCCTCCAATAATAATTTCATATAATATCATGCACCACAGTAATCTGCCGGGTCCCCTCCACACCCGCAAACACAAAAAACCGCGCACACACAAACACCAGCGAACGCACGCACGCGCGCATGCATACCCACCCTCCCATGAATAAGAGCTAAAGAACTAGAAGCATTGTGACGCAAACGCCGTTTTCGGGACCTTGCCGCCCGCACTTTTCCGCAGTTCCAGAGCCCAGGGCAGCAGGACCCTATTCTACACTATGCAGACGAACTGGACAACAATTTTGGATGCGTGTGGCACTGGAATTGTGGCGACACCACGGCCCGCAAGATGGCAACCCCGCTTGTTACAGAGCCAAGTTTGTCGCATAGAAACAGAGTACAGTGTACGCAAAAATCACCCCTACAACACCCTCCAATAATAATTTCATATAATATCATGCACCACAGTAATCTGCCGGGTCCCCTCCACACCCGCAAACACAAAAAACCGCACACACAAACACCAGCGAACGCACGCACGCGCGCATGCATACCCACCCTCCCATGAATAAGAGCTAAAGAACTAGAAGCATTGTGACGCAAAACGCCGTTTTCGGGACCTTGCCGCCCGCACTTTTCCGCAGTTCCAGAGCCCAGGGCAGCAGGACCCTATTCTACACTATGCAGACGAACTGGACAACAATTTTGGATGCGTGTGGCACTGGAATTGTGGCGACACCACGGCCCGCAAGATGGCAACCCCGCTTGTTACAGAGCCAAGTTTGTCGCATAGAAACAGAGTACAGTGTACGCAAAAATCACCCCTACAACACCCTCCAATAATAATTTCATATAATTCATGCACCTCACCACCAGGAATGGCCTCCTCCACATCCGCAAAACCGAACAACAATTGACGCACGGCACGGAACGCGACCCACGGCCGCATACCCAACCCCCATGAATAAGACTAAAGAATGAAGCATGTGACGCAAGACCCGTTTCGGGACCCTTGCCCCCGCCTTAATTTCATATCAGCACCCAGAGCCAGGGCAGCAGGACCCTATCTACACTATGCAGACGAACTGGACAACAATTTGGATGCTTGGCACTGAATTGTGGGAAAACACGGCCGAGAGGCACCCCGCATGTTCAGAGCAAGGTCGCAAGAACAAGACAGTGTGCAAAATCACCCTACAACACCCTCAATAATAATTTCATATAATCAGCCCCAGATGCATCCCCTCCACACCCGCAAACAAAAACGCAACACAAACACCACGAAACCACGACGCATGCATCCACCTCCATGAATAAGAGCTAAAGACAGAAATGTGACGCAAACGCCGTTTCGGGACCTGCCGCCCCACTTTTCCCAGTCCAAGACCCAGGGCAGAGGCCCTATTCACACTATGCGCGACACCACATTCGGCAGGGTGGACTTAATTGGCGACCCCACGGCCCAAGATGGAGCCCGCTTGTTACGACCAGTTGGTGCAGAAACAGAGACATTGTCGCAAAAATCACCCTAAACACCCTCATAAAACTTTCAATAATAATTCATATACAGCACCGAGTCCCCTCCACACCCGCAAACACAAAAACCGCACACCAAACCCAGCGAACGCACGCACGCGCGCTGCATACCCACCCTCCCATGAATAAGAGCTAAAGAACTAGAAGCATTGTGACGCAACGCCGTTTTCGGACCTTGCCGCCCGCACTTTCCGCAGTTCCAGAGCCCAGGGCACAGGACCCTTTACACTATGCAGACGAACTGGACAACAATTTTGGCGCGTGGCACTGGAATGGCCACCAGGAAAGATGGACGCTAAAAACCATTGTCCTAAAAATACATTAAAAAATCACCACAAACCCATTATCTATAAACACACAAAACACGCCCAACACCAGCAACGCACCACCGCGCAGCATACCACCCCCATGAATAAGACTAAACTAGAAGCATTGGACGCAAACGCCTTTTCGGGACTTTGCCCGACTTTCCGCAGTTCGACCCACCGCAGGCCATCCATAGCAGACAACTGGAAAACAATTTGGATGCGTGTGGCACTGGAATTGTGGCACACCACGGCCCGCAGATGGCAACCCCGCTTGTTACAGAGCCAAGTTTGTCTGCAAGAACAGGTACGAAAAATCACCCTACAACACCCTCCAATAATAATTTCATATAATATCATGACCACAAATTCGGGTCCCTCCCCCCAACCAAAACGACACAAACACCAGCAACCAGCACGCGCGCGAACCACCCCCCATGAATAACTAAAGAATAGAAGCTTGACAAAGCGTTTTCGGGACCTTGCCGCCCGCACTTTTCCGCAGTTCCAGAGCAGGCACAGGCCCTTCACATGACAATACAACAATTTGGAGCGTGGCACAATTGTGCGACACAGGCCGCAAGATGGCACCCCGCTTGTCAAGCCAGTTGTGCATAGAAACAGAGACAGTGTACGCAAAATCACCCCTACAACACCCTCCAATAATAATTTCATATAATATCATGCACCACAGTAATCTCCGGGTCCCCTCCACACCCGCAAACACAAAAAACCGCACACACAAACACCAGCGAACGCACGCACGCGCGCATGCATACCCACCCTCCATGAATAAGAGCTAAAGAACTAGAAGCATTGTGACGCAAACGCCGTTTTCGGGACCTTGCCGCCCGCATTTTCCGCAGTTCCAGAGCCCAGGGCACAGGACCTATTCTACACTATGCAGACGAACTGGACAACAATTTTGGATGCGTGTGGCACTGGAATTGTGGCGACACCACGGCCCGCAAGATGGCAACCCGCTTGTTACAGAGCCAAGTTTGTCGCATAGAAACAGAGTACAGTGTACGCAAAAATCACCCTACAACACCCTCAATAATAATTTCATATAATATCATGCACCACAGTAATCTGCCGGGTCCCCTCCACACCCGCAAACACAAAAAACCGCACACACAAACACCAGCGAACGCACGCACGCGCGCATGCATACCCACCCTCCCATGAATAAGAGCTAAAGAACTAGAAGCATTGTGACGCAAACGCCGTTTTCGGGACCTTGCCGCCGCCGCAGCATGCATACCCACCCTCAGAAAGACTAAAACTGACATGTGACGCAACGCCGTTCGGACATTTTCCGCAGTTCCAGAGCCCAGGGCACAGGACCCTATTCTACACTATGCAGACGAACTGGACAACAATTTTGGATGCGTGTGCACTGGAATTGTGGCGACACACGGCCCGCAAGATGGCAACCCCGCTTGTTACAGAGCCAAGTTTGTCGCATAGAAACAGAGTACAGTGTACGCAAAAATCACCCTACAACACCTCAATAATAATTTCATATAATATCATGCACACAGTAATCTGCGGGTCCCTCCACACCCGCAAACACAAAAAACCGCACACAAAACACCAGCGAACGCACGCACGGCGCATGCATACCCACCCTCCCATGAATAAGAGCTAAAGAACTAGAAGCATTGTGACGCAAACGCCGTTTCGGGACCTTGCCGCCCGCACTTCCGCAGTTCCAGAGCCCAGGCACAGAGCCTATCTAACTATGCAGACGAACTGGACAACAATTTTGGATGCGTGTGCACTGGAATTGTGGCGACACCACGGCCCTCAAGATGGCAACCCCGCTGTACAACAAGTTTGTCGCATGAACAGAGTACATGTACGCAAAACACCCCTACAACACCCTCCAATATAATTTCAATAATATCATGCACCACAGTAATCTCGGTCCCCTCCAACCCGCAAACACAAAAAACGCACAACAAACACCACGAACGCCGCACCCGCATGCATACCCACCCCCCAGAATAAGAGCAAAGAACGAAGCATGTGACGCAACGCCGTTTTCGGACCTTCCGAGGGCACTTTTGCATTTCCAGAGCCGGACAGGACCCTATTCTACACTATGCAGACGAACTGGACAACAATTTTGGATGCGGTGCACGAATTGTGGGACACCACGGCGCAGATGGCAACCCGCTTGTTACAAGCCAGTTTGTCGCATAGAAACGAGTACAGTTACGCAAAAATACCCCTACAACACCCCCAATAAATTTCATATAATATCATGCACCACAGTAATCTCCGGTCCCTCCACACCCGAAACACAACAAACCGCAACACAAACACCAGCGAACGCACGCACCGCGATGCTACCACCCCATGAATAAAGCTAAAGAATAGAGCAATGTGACGCAAACGCCGTTTCGGGACCTTGCCGCCCGCACTTTTC
>CM060324.1:15200739-15215739 GCA_030674155.1 Stramonita haemastoma
TAATGTCACTTAGAGTAAAAAAATGTAAAATGAAATATTATTTTAAAAAACCCATGAGAGCACAAAGATGCTACACTATGCAAAAAAATACTATGCACTCATTCCGCTATACTCCCCTTCACTATGCATGCAATACAATACTAAACACTCACTCCACCATACTCCCCTACACTATGCAATACAATACTAAACACTCACTCCACTATACTCCCCTACACTATGCAATACAATACTAAACACTCACTCCACTATACTCCCCTACACTATGCAATATAATACTATGCACTCACTCCACTATACTCCCCTACACTATGCAATACAATACTAAACACTCACTCCACTATACTCCCCTACACTATGCAATACAATACTAAACACTCACTCCACTATACTCCCCTACACTATGCAATACAATACTATGCACTCACTCCACTATACTCCCCTACACTATGCAATACAATACTGAACACTCACTCCACTATATCCCCTACACTATGCAATACAATACTAAACACTCACTCCACTATACTCCCCTACACTATGCAATACAATACTATGCACTCACTCCACTATACTCCCCTACACTATGCAATACAATACTGAACACTCACTCCACTATACTCCCCTACACTATGCAATACAATACTATGCACTCACTCCACTCCACTCCCCTACACTATGCAATACAAGACTATGCACTCACTCCACTATACTCCCTACACTATGCAATACAATACTATGCTCTCACTCCACTATACTCCCTACACTATGCAATACAATACTAAACACTCACTCCACTATACTCCCCTACACTATGCAATACAATACTATGCACTCACTCCACTATACTCCCCTACACTATGCAATACAATACTATGCACTCACTCCACTATACTCCCCTACACTATGCAATACAAGACTATGCACTCACTCCACTATACTCCCCTACACTATACAATACAATACTAAACACTCACTCCACTATACTCCCCTACACTATGCAATACAATACTAAACACTCACTCCACTATACTCCCCTTCACTATGCATGCAATACAATACTAAACACTCACTCCACTATACTCCCCTACACTATGCAATACAATACTAAACACTCACTCCACTATACTCCCCTACACTATGCAATACAATACTATGCACTCAGTCCACTCCACTCCCCTACACTATGCAATACAAGACTATGCACTCACTCCACTATACTCCCCTACACTATGCAATACAATACTATGCACTCACTCCACTATACTCCCCTACACTATGCAATACAATACTATGCACTCACTCCACTATACTCCCCTACACTATGCAATACAATACTATGCACTCACTCCACTCCACTCCCATACACTATGCAATACAATACTATCACTCACTCCACTATACTCCCCTACACTATGCAATAAAATACTAAACACTCACTCCACTATACTTCCCTACACTATGCAATACAATACTATGCACTCACTCCACTCACTCCCATACACTATGCAATACAATACTAATGCACTCACTCCACTCACTCCCCTACACTATGCAATACAAGACTAAAACTCACTCCACTCACTCCCTCCCCTACACTATGCAATACAAGACTATGCACTCACTGCACTCCACTCCCTACACTATGCAATACAAGACTATTACTCACTCCACTATACTCTCCTACACTATGCAATACAATACTAATGCACTCACTCCACTATACTCCCCTACACTATGCAATATAATACTATGCACTCACTCCACTCCACTCCACTCCACTCCTACCCTCCCCTCCCCTCCCCTCCCCTCCCCTCTCCTCTCCTCTCTCTCCTCTCCACTCCAATATAATACAATGCAATGCAACAATACAATACAAACACAATACAATACAGTACAATAAAATACAATACAACATAGTACAGTACAATACAATACAATACAATACAACACAACACAAACAATACAATACAATACAATACAAGGCTTTGAAGCAGCTGATTATTTAAAACTGATTTTTTTTTTCTAAGTTTTGGTTTGATCTCTTGCCTGTTTCAGAGTGACTCTCTGGACCCCAGCAAGTTCACCTTCCAGAATTTCTTCAACTTCTATCACCAGCTGGTGGGGAGGACTGAGGTGGATCTCATCTTTGCTGAGATGTATGTCTGTTTACTGGATAGAATAATGTTTCATTTGTTTTGTTTATTCATTTTTTATTTATGATTTATTCATTTCTTTAAAATATTTATTCATTTATTTATTTATATTTATTTATTTAAATTTGTTTATTTATTCATTAATTATTTATTTATTCATTTAATCTTTTATTCATTTTTTTCTTCTTTATTTGTTTATTTATTTGTTTATTTATTTGTTTAGTGTTTATTTATTCATTTATTTATTTATGATCTATTTCGGTAATGCTGATGTGTGTTTGTTTGATTGGTACAATCTGATCTGATTTTTGTTCTCGGGTGTGTGTGTGTGTGTGTGTGTGTGTGTGTGTGTGTGTGTGTGTGTGTGTGTGTGTGTGTGTGTGTGTGTGTGTGTGATGTAGGGGTGAGGAGAGAGGAGAGAGATGGAGTGGAGATGAGAGAGAGAGGTGGAGGAATGTGGTGTTGTGTGGTGTGTGTGTTGTGTGTGTGTGTGTGACTGTGATGTGTGTGATGTGTGTGTGTGACTGTGCGTTGCGTGCATGGCCATGCATTACACATGCATGAGCATGTATTCATATAAGTAGAAAAACAACTAAAACTGATACCGTTCTGACTCCAGGGGAGCGAAGAAGAAACCGTACCTGACGGTGCAGCAGTTCACAGAATTTCTGAACCAGCAGCAGCGAGACCCTCGCCTGAACGAGATCCTGTACCCCTTTGCCAACACCAAGCAGGCCAGGAGATCATCAATCAGTATGAGTCCAAGCGAGGCATGGCCGCAAAAGGTAGGGCTCAAAACAGTGCCATTGTTTATAGAGGGGGGGGGGGATCTGTTTTGTGAAAGGTTGTGGTGACGTTCGCTTTTGTTTGTGTGTGTGTGTGGGGGGGGGGGTGGTGGGGGGTCTTTTTGGTTGTTGTTGTGTTTTGGTTTTTATTGCTTTTTTTTTCTAGTGTGTGTGTGTGTGTATGTACACATATGCTCGCAGACAGGCATGTAGGTTTACATGGCGATGCACATGCACGTGCATGTGCACACACACACACTTCCATCATCCTCGATATAAAAAAATCAAAATAATAAATAGATAAATAAAAAAACCCACATGCACAAATGCACAGTGTCACACACACACACACACACACACACACACACACACACACACACACACACACACACACACACACACACACACACACACACACACACACACATCACTACACAGTCATTCACACGCACGCACTCACACACACTTTGAGGGGACAGGATAGCCTGGTTGTGTAGAATGTTGCAAAAATGTTACGTTGTGATCTGCTGACCGGGTTTTGAATCCTGTTCAAGGGGGTATTTGCCTCAGGAGTTAACATCAGTACCGCTTCACTCAAAAGTCCTTTGGAAGAGACTATAAGCCAAAGTCCCATGTGCAAACGCATGCAGAGCATCTTACCGTTAAAACCTGTTCTACTTTTTGAAAGAGTAGGCCATGTGTGCCAGTGGGAACTGATAACAAAATGTACAAAACTGCATACACACAGGGATGAATGTGAAAAAGCACTTGAATGCTTATTCCATCATCCTCGAAATAAAACAAAAAAAAAAATTTTTTTAATAGCACACACACATTCACACGCACGCACGCACGCACGCACGCACGCACGCACGCACGCACGCACGCACGCACGCACGCACGCACAGCACGCACCACACACACACACAACACACACACACACACACACACACACACACATACATGTGTTGAAAATGTGGAAAGAAAATGCTGCTACTTTTTATTCTTTAAAAAAAAAAAATTGTGTGCGTCTATGTCTGTCTATTTATGTGTCTTTGAGCTGTGTTGCTTTCTCAAGAGTGTCTGTTTATTGCAGTCTGATGCTGTGTTATTTTTTACACACCATTTGACAGTTTCTGAAGTGGAGCTTTTTGTCTGTTTACCCATTTTGCGCTTTTTTTTTTGTTTTTTGTTTTTTGTTGATTGTGGCTACTAACATTTTTCGCTACGATATTCATATTGTCAAGCTATGGTGCACACACACACAGACACACACAGACACACAGACACACACCGACACACAAACAGACCACAGACACACACACACACAACACAACACACACAACACACACACACACACACACACACACACACACACACACACACACACTCACACACACACACACACACACACACACACACACACACTCACACACACACACACACCACACACACAACACACACACACACACACACACACACACACACACACAACACACACACACATACACAACACACACTACAACACACACACACACACACACACACAACACACACACCACACACACACACACACCACACACACACAACACACACACACCACACCACCACACACACACACACACACACACACACACACACACACACATTTCCAGTCATTGTTTTCTCCATCCACTCTCTTTTTTTTTTCCTTTTCTGTTCTTCCTTTGTCTGTCTGTCTTTTCTTTCTTTGGTTCATTTTCTTGCTTCGTCTTCATTTTCTTTTGTATGTCTGTTAACAGAATTGTTTTATTCATGTTCTCATGCTTGTTGTAATAAAATGACTTGACTGTGTAATTAGATGATATGATAATGATATATATTTTTGTGATGTGGATAAAAGTATTACCAAAAAAAAAAAAGTGCTGTTATAGTTTTCAAAGCTTTTTGTGTAAACTGTTTTATCATAAATCAAAAGATCCTGCTTTTCTTATTTTATTTTCAAGATTTCCAAATCCAAAAAAAAATAGATTTTTGTGAGCTTTTGTGATGAACCTACATGCTTCTTAGTCAAGTTTTTGTTTTCATTTTTTTCGAATCCTTTTTTTTTATGTTTGTTGTTGTTTGGATACCATTTGATATCAATTGTGATGATTGAGCGAGTTGTTTTTTTTGGCCGATCTCTTTTTTAACGTGGCTGTGTTGCTTTTTTTCCCCTCTTTCTCTTTGCAGACAAAGGTAAGCTATGGTTTGCCTGGTAAATAAGCCCTTTGCTGCACCATGTAGTCAAAAAGTCATAGCCCACTGCATGTTTTAGCAATGACTTATATGTGTACAATTGTCTTTATGTGGAGTTTTCTTGGCTTTTTTGTTTTCAGCTTTAAGAAAGAACAACAACAAAAAAGATTCATTTAGTTATTTTAGTTGTTGTTTTTTTTTTTGTAGCGGTTATTTGGCATTTTTGGTTTAGGATTTTGAGTTTTGGCTTTTGTTTTTTAAATAGTTGGGTTGGGTTGGGTTTTTTTTTGTTTTTTTTTTTTTTGGGGGGGGCGTTGTTTGTTTGTTTAAGTTTTAATGTTTGGTTTTTGTTTTATTTTTGCTGACCGCATTGTGAGTTTTGTGTTTTTCATATGTGCAAATAAAATCGTAGTTAATCTTGTAGTTGTACATTGCGTATAGAGAAAAGCGAATAAGTTCTCTCTCTCTCGCCTCTATCTCTCTCTCTCTCTCTCTCTCTCTCTCTCTCTCTCTCTCTTCTCTCTCTCTCCTCCCCTCCCTCCCTCCTCCCCCTCCTCTCCTCTCTTCTCCTCTCTCTCTCTCTCCTCCTCTCTCTCTCTCCTCCTCTTCTCTCTCTCCCCCTCTCTAGGGGGGACGGAATAGCCTAGTGGTCAGAACATTGCGCTGGCAATTTGAAGACCCGGGTTCGAATCTGGTCGAGGAGTTTTTTCTCCTGGAGTTAACATCAGTGCTGACTCCACTCTCCCCACAAGTCCTTTGGATGAGACTTTAAACCGAGGCCCCGGGTGAACGCAGCAGAAGCATCTGCGCCGTAAAGTCTTGTCCCTTTAAACCTAGTCCTCCGCTTTCGTAAGGGAGGACCATCGTGTGCCAGGAGGGAACAATGAGCATTTACAAAACTGCATACACACGGGGCTTGATGTCAAATAAACAAAGATGCATATCAATTAACTCGAAATAAAATGAATCAAATCAATCTGAAATCAAAATAAAGATCAATATCAATCAAATTAGTGTGTGTGTAATAGTAAAAATACTTAGAGTGAAAAAATGAACCCATCGAGAGTGAGTAGATGTATAAAAAATGAATTTGAAGAAAACAAGATGGGGAAAACATTCAAGGGAGAAAGCTGTGATATAAAGTGTGCAATAAATATGGCGAAAAGATATGTAGTGGATGAGGAACTTCTGATCGTGAGAGAGAGAGAGAGAGAGAGAGAGAGAGAGAGAGAGAGAGAGAGAGAGAGAGAGAGAGAGAGAGAGTATAAAAAATTGTTTGAAGAAAAACACAGTCTAGCAGTGAAGCACAAATGCACAATATGGTAGGGATAAAGACAACATAAAAGGGGTGAATGGAATGCGGAGATGGACGAGTGTGGAGATGTCTGACAGAAGTGTTAGAGAAATGATAAAACATGTTATGAAAAAGAAATTTGAGAGAGAAGTAGGTTATTGTTTAGTTGCTGAATGTTTAACATCGAAATGTTTTGCAAAAATGACACATAGCACAGATTCCAGTTTGCATTCTCAGTGTTTGTGGGAGTGTAATGTGCTAGTGTTATGCATGTGGTACGAGTCTGCATCCATTGTCGTGTTTAAGAAATGAATTGTAAAGTAATTGTAAGCAGTTTATGTTAGTCTGGCTCGAAAGTGTTTCGCAGTGAATTTTGTATGCTAGCGTGTGTTTTTTGGTTTGGTGGGTATAGCCTAGTTTAGCTAGTGGTTAGACTGACCATGTGGTTAGAGTGATTGTAAGTATCTGTAGCAGTGTGTGGGTGTGGGTGTGTCAGGGAGGGAGTGAGTGAGAGTCTGTGTGTGTGTGTGGGGGGGGGGGGGGGGGGGGGGGCGTTGGTGCATGTGTGTGTGTGCATGCCTTTGAGTGTGACTACGATGTAAAACAGCAAAACAGTGAACCTTTCAACTATATTTTTATGTGTTGTTTTTTTTAAAGACCAAACAGCTGTTTTATTTTGTTGAAGCGTTTATTTTGTTTGTTTTATTTTTAATTTTGGTTTTTTTTTGGTTTTAATTTGTTGGGGATGTTTTTGTTTGGATTATTTGAAGTTTTGTTTTGTGTTGTTAAATTTTGTTTCATTTTTTGTTGTGTGTTTGAGTTTAGAAGAGCCAGGTAACTATACATGATTTCGTTTACAATAATTTGTACAACATTTTTGTGGATGAAATGACTGCACACACCCCACCCCCCTCTCTTCCCCCCATTTCTATCCACGAGTGTGCCAACCTGTACCTGTGTATTCCGCTGTCCTTTCCTGTATTTCAAATGTCTTTGGTATAACAGCCTTATCTACTAGATGTGGCCTTATGTATACATACATGTTGTAGCAATGGTTGATTGTAATAATGATGATGATGATATGTCTATGGTAATGATACTGGTTAGAAGAACAGCAACAGATGTCCAAACCTTTACTTAGCATGATGGTGGATGTGCAGTTGATCAAACATTTGTAAAAAAAACTATATCCTGTGGTTGTTATGTGGTGTGTATTTGTCATATTCTCTATGTAGTGGAGTCACCATTCAACAAGTGAACTGACCTGAATCAGTTTATAGTCTAGTTAATGCATATGTTTAAGGATAGTGTCTGAATGCAACAGTATTCTAGTAAAGAAAAAGAAAAGAGAAGAAAGCCTGAGAGTGACATATGATATAAACTGCTACGTCTTTCCATAACGTCTGTGTGATTTTTTATTTTCAATCCTCTCACTCTCCGCACTATCCCTTGAGTGAGTGGTTAATGGGGTGTTCATTGATGACACCCCAACCAGTTTTCATCACTTCTTGGTCCTGTCCTCTGCTACTCTTTGTGTCACAGCAAGGTTAGAGCAAAAAAAAAAAAAAGGTAACGGTAAAGGTGTCCCATAACCTATGCAGTCATTAGGGAACAAGGCGTCAGAGGCCTCTGCTTCTTTAGGGGCCAGCGTCTATTATTTTAGGGCCTGCCCATTTTTTAATACTGCATGAATGTACACACTAAAAATGTAATTCAGGGTACATACACAATAGGGGGCTTCTATCTATCTATCTATCTATCTATCTATCTATCTATCTATCTATCTACTACCTACCTACTACCTACCTCTACCTACCTACCTACTACTCTATCCTCATGAAGATCTTGGGTGTAAAAACTGTCAGCATTTTGCTGTAAGGTGATTGTATGCCTTGCAGAGCCAGGTCTAGTATGTATCCACCCTTGCAGATGCTGCTGCTTACTGGAGAGTCTGATGCATCTGGAAATTAAGTAGCACATTATAGTGACATTGAGTGGATGACGTAGGAAGCATTCAGCCTCACCTCACCACCACCACACCTTGACAAAGTGAATGCTTACCTGGCATTCTTTGATAAGGTCATAACCAGGTTCCACCGCATCTCTCAGTCAAGTTTAAATAAATAATAAATAAATAAATAATAATAATAAATAAATAAATGCATTTAGGATAAACTTAATGTCATGTGAAATGAAAGTCAGCACCCTCTCAGTCAAGAAAAAGAAAAAAAGAAAAAAAAAAAATGAAAACAATCCAGCCCTAGACATGGCATTTATGATCACCCTCTTTTTCATGTGAAAGTTTGTTTACTCTTGAATTAGTTTAAGGGATTTAATAAAATAAAAATAAAAAAACCTTTAAGAAAGTTTCTTCTCTTGGCAGCCCACAATATATATCCATTCATGATCATCAATCACGAAAAGATATCCTAACGATTTGTGACTCAGATTATACCCCTAAAAGATTGGGATTCACCCAGCCGGGGCCATGTTTTCAAAATGTTAAATAACATTGTCAGGGGTCAGTCATAACCAAATGGCTGCGCCATGATTTATTAATCATAATGGTGTGTGTCTGGCTATCACAGCTGTGTGACTGCGACCCAGGCCTTAATTAATTTTCAGCCACTCTCTGATTGATGCCATGTCACCTGTATATGCTACCGCCATACCGTGCCATGCGTGGTCAGTTCAGATAGGTGAGCCATAAACAGCAGGATGACCAGGTGAACGAGGATTCATCAGGTGTATATTGCCTACCTGACCGTTCACCTGGATGGACTGTATGATAGAGTTGGTATGGAAGAATCTGCTGACAAAAAAACAGCATACAGAAATGATGTCCTGTTTTAATAACGAACAGCCTGAACAAATCTCCTCCTTCTTCTACATCGCTGAACTCTTCTCAGCTCCGTTTCCCACCCACCTCCCTTACCTATCCCAACCCCAGCCACATGTGTGTGGTGTGTGGGTGTGTGTGTGTGTGGGTGTGTGTGTGTGTGTGTGTGTGTGGAGAGAGGGAGGGTGAGTGAGTGAGGATGAGTGAGTGAGTGAGTGGTGTGTGAGTGAGTGAGTGGTGAGAGTAGAGAGTGAGAGAGAGAGAGAGAGATAGAGAGAGAGAGAGAGAGAGAGAGAGAAGAGAGAGAGGTGTGTGTGTGTGTGTGTGTGTGTGTGTGTGTGTGTGTGGTGTGTGTGTGTGGTGTGCACTTTTTGAAAATCAGTGTTTATGCTCAACTTAGACTCTTTGGATTTTAAAAAAAAATCTAGGCTTTCTGTTTATATATAAACAGGACATAATCAGCAAAACAAAACAAAACAAAAATTAAATGGGAGTCTTTCCCTTTAGAAAAGTGCAAATTTGTGCATTTTGGACCCAGAGCATTCCAAATATCTCAGCTGGGACTGTAATATAACCCAAACAAACAAACACAAAAAGCATTAGATATGTCTGTAAAACCTTGACTCCACTTTGCATGGTGATTCCCTGTTCCCTGTGTTTTTTCTCAGACACCAGATAGATGTGTTGATGCAGTGTTCCCATTCAAGCTAAATCTCTTCACACACACCCCACCCATCCCTTTTTTAAAGTGTACTTTTTGTGAAGAAAGTTAAAGAGTTGTGTGTTTTTACTTGTTGCATGTTAGTAATGTCTGTTTTATATTATTGTTAAGTTAGGGATTGTTTTTTTTTCCCTATGATAGTGATTAGTTTGTTAGATTAGCTTTTGTTGTGTGTGTGTTATATATATATATATATATATATATATATATATATATATATATATATATATATATATATATTATCATCATCATAGTTGTGTTGTTCTTGTTTTTATTATCATTATCGTTCCTATCATTATTACCATTGTCATAATTGTTGTTGTTGTTGTTATAAATCATTGAAACCATTACTACTCCCATTATCATTGTTGTTGTTGTAGCAGTAGAAGCTGTAGCTGCCATCATCATGGAAGCCACTAGCTGGCCATCTTATCGTTATCATCTTCATCGTCCTTGTCACCATCGTCATCATTTTCTGTCCTTGTTACCCCCTGCTGATCTTTTTAGGTGGGACTCAAACCCACACTCTTAGATTGCTGTCAGATCTTGAGTCCACTGCGCTAACCTCTCTGCTAACCATTCTAATTCAGGCAGAGGAGGAAGGTTTGACAGTGGTGTGAAGTAACCTGATGCGCTCAGATTCAACTCTCGTTTGGCTGATTGAAAGTGTCCTTTCTCTTTTTTAATTGATGAGCTTTCAGTACTTATGTAATGATCTAATGAGTGATAGACATTATCTTTTGACTGATTGAAATTATCTTTTGACTTATCTATAAATCTTTTGATCAATTGAAATTTTCTTTTGACTTAACAAATAATCTTCTGACTGATTGAAATTATCTTTTGACTTATCTAATAATCTTCTGACTGATTGAAATTGTCTTTTGACATTGGAATCATCTTTTTGACTTGTTTGATATTTTTCTCACAGATTGGAGTTGTGTTAGACTTGTTGAATCGGTTTGACTTATCTTTTGATCTTCAGATTGAAATAATTTTCTGACTGATCGAAATTATCTTTTGACAGATTGAAGTGATCTTTTGACTTGTTTCCAATAGCTAAGGTAGAAATCTGAAATTGAACACACTTTTATGATCATTATCAATGTTGTTATGATGACAGAGGTGATGGTGTCAGTGGTTGTTGCTTTTTGTTACCACTTTTAGAATATGTGGTGTCTAAGGCACCAGTTTAAACTGACACCCACATTGAAGAAAAAGCCATGCAAATCTGAAAACAGGATGATTGATACCATTCCTTTTCTTTTGGAAATAAACCTGAAAATTATATATATTTTTTGTTTCTTGTTGCATATTTGAACTAAAAAACCCAAGAAGATAATTTCCCCCCCCCCCCCCCAAAAAAAAAAGGAAAGAAAAATAAAGACAACAAAAACACAATTACTTAGACTTTAAACAGGAAAGTGAAATACAGCCTTGCTGTATCCCGCCTTTTTTTTTTTTTTTTAATCAAAGCATGTGGCACGTTTAAAAAAAAAATTGTGACCAGGTGTTCAAATTTAACACTGTCTGCTACATGCATTTAATGATTATTATCAATCATTTGTATTTGTACTTACAAATTATTTCATTACTGCAGGATTTTTAAACACAATTCGTTGCATGGCCTGTAGTTGATGTTAGATGTATGTGTGATAATCATATGTTTTTACGTAGTACTATACAAAATATCCTTGTAGACTAGTCACTGACTACATTTTGGTACCTCTATGTATGCATACAGAAAATGTAAGATTCAGTGACCAATGGAGTCATTTAATATATTCATAAGGGTGCGTGCAAGTTGTTGTATGAATCATATGATTAGAAAGTATGTGGTATGTTAGTATACACACTATTGCCTGTGTAAACATGGATTATATTATGGATATATTATTAATGTGTTGTCCCCTCTCTCTTTTTGGCTCTTTGACAGTGGTTATAATTAGAACATGATAAAGCATCATGTCATTTCTTTGACAGTGGTTATAATTAGAACATGATAAAGCATCATGTCATTGCTGTTGCTTTATGTCTGTAGATACAGAATTGTTACCCCCTCATCCCTCCCTCTGTTTTCACAAGGAAGGATAAATTTATACTATATATGCCATCAGCTAAAAAGAACAACAAATTTATAGGCATTGAGATATTTGTTTCTTTGGTGTATACGTGTTGTTGTGGTTGATGTGTGTGTGTGTGTGTGTGTGTGTGTGTGTGTGTTGTGTGTGTGTGTGTGTGTGTGTGTGTGTGTGTGTGTGTGTGTGTGTGTGTGTGTGTGTGTGTGTGTGTGTGTGAGAGAGAGAGGAGAGAGAGAGAGGAGAGAGAGAGAGAGAGAGAGAGAGAGAGAGACTTTGAAGTGTACCCATGTATACCATGATGCACAGTATAGTAACACACAGTGTATGCCAATGAAAACTAAACAGAAGCTGCCCCCCCCCCCCCCCCCCCCCTCCCTTGTTAATATGTCCCAAGTGTAAAATATTGTTAACTGCGATTTTATTCTTTCCCACTGCAAGAAGTCTGAAATATAACATTTGTTAACTATGATTCCCTCAGCAAGAAAATATCTGTGGAATATATATAACGTATGTTAGCTATGATTGTATCACGCCATGAAATGAAACGCACCTGTGGGAAGAACCTATTACATATCTTGCAGAAGGTCTCTTGCTTGTTTTGCTTCAGAGCAGCCACTGCAAAAGAAATCCCCGTTCCCCTCTGTCTCCCTTCACCTTTTTTTTGGTTTTGCTTTCATCCTCTCTGTCGCTCTCTCCTAGTCCTGGATCCTTCCTAGTTCTCACCCCACTGCCTGCCTGCCTGTAGCCTATGCTTTTAGAAGCTCATATTTTCAGTGAAGATAGCTCTATCCTTTTTTTAATACAGATTTCTTTTTTTGTTCTCTGAGATCTGATAATCTATCTTTAGTATTTCTAGTGTAAACTTCATTCCCAAAGTCGGGAGTGTGGCTACCTATAATGGTGGGTAGAAATGGTTGCATATATATATATGTGCAGAATCTTAGCATAGTAGAACTTTCTAGCTGAGGAATGAAAAAGATAAAAATCTGAACCGTAACATTTACACTTTTTCTTTGTTTTTAAAATATAAAGCAGTGAGGTACTTCTCAGTCTTTTGTGACCAAAGACATATAATTGTGAAATTCAATTCGTTTTTTGAGTCATGGTAACTTGATATTGTAAAAAGTTGTTAAGACAGGCGGTACAAGAATAAAATTATTGTGTATATTTTTTTTTCAAAAATATGTTTGCATTCTGTTTCTGTCTAAAATGATGCACAAAAAGAAATGCTTTATTTTATATATCTCCATCACTCACCCTGACTTTGATAGGGAAGGGGGAGCCTAGTATTTAGACCATGCATACAGCTTGTGACTGGATGGCCTGAGTTTGAGCCACCACCGAGATGCCCTTTCAAGGGTATTTTTCCCATGGAGGGAATGTAGTTACTGAACAGCTAATCTATATAGTGATAGTCAAGGTGATGGAGGAATAAAACAAAAAAAATAATAAAAAAAGTAGATCACTTTAAAGTGAATGTATTGATCCATGTTTTAGAGTGTGAGTGTGTGTATGTGGTGTGTGTGTGTGTGTGGTAGAGAGAGAGAGAGAGAGAGAGAGAGAGAGAGAGAGAGAGAGGAGAGAAGAGAGAGAGGAGAGAGAGAGAGAGAGAGAGAGAAAGTTTTTTGCTGCCTCCTTTGTGAGGTCCCGTCCTGCTGCTCCCACACCACTCATCTAAATCTCCCTGCCACAGCCATACCCAGATTTAATATGTCTCATCCTCAGGGTTGGAATTCACAGGGAGCCCATCAATATCAGGCTGCAGTGAGGCCACCAGCCAGAGGGGCCCTGCACTCTGCTGGGTCACTTTGGTGGTGTTCAGTGGTGCCTGTTCTAGCTAAACATACATAGGACACCACCTTCTAAAGCTGCCCACTAATGACAGTTTTAGCTCAGGTGCGGAGCCAGACTGAGTGAATTGCCTACCTGAGGTGGCAACCACTGCAGCATCCCTCCAGCGAACTGTCCCCTTTGAACCCCTGGAACCTCCAACCCCAAAGGCTTTGACAACTACAGGCACAGAAGTGTATGGGGAAACAAATCTGAGGTCACCATGAGACCAGAGCAACTGCAACCACTGAGTCAGAGGCTTTAAAAAAAAAAATTGTATAATGATTAGTGGTAATAAGGATGATGTAATGATGCGCTGTGGAAGGGCATATGCTTTGAGACTACTTGACAGGGTTGTACTCTATGCTTAATTTCATAATATATCCCGGCTCAACAGGGGCCCAAGAGATACAGACACCTGCAGTGTTGGTCAGGGAATTTGAGCAACACTCTCAAATTTGCATCGCAAAGTGGATGAGGCTCAACTGTGTGGTCTTCCCACTGAGCCCACAGGACACTCACTCTGGGTAGGAGTTGGCTGGAGTAAGAAAAATCCCTATGACTCTGATGGGATTTGAACCAGCAACCTTCCAATCTGAAATCTGAGGCGCTAACCTCTGTGCATGGTGGCTGGTTGTTTGTGAAGCTTAGTTATGATACTAGACTCTGAATGCTGATGTTCACCTGTATGTAAAACTCATGTATGATTTAAAGATAGGTAAAGTAAAAGCCATTTTGAAAATTGAGTATTTTTGATCATTTGTGAGTTCTGTAGCAATATCAAAAGTGTTTCTATAAAAATGTGGGTTTAAATAAAAAAGGTTTTACTTTGTTTTTGCTTTGTTTTGGTTGGCATAAAGTAACTGACGCAGTGTTGTGATTTGAATCGATTGTGCCATTATTGCCAATAGCTGTTGTTGTTCTTGTCATCTTTTAGTATACCCCAGCTTAACACCCTGGGGATAAACCAGAATTTGCACTGTCTCTCCCATCACTTGTGGGAGTCACTGTGAGATTCTAAGAACATTTGGGATGAAAAGTTCAGGTGCATGACTGTTCTGAAGCACTTTGCTCTTC
>CM060324.1:15220739-15295739 GCA_030674155.1 Stramonita haemastoma
GGATTGAATACATCATCTCTTGCATTTTGGACAGATGTATAACCACTCAGCCACCGGTTCAGATTTTATGATAAATAATGAAGGCAGATTTGACAGATTGGTCGGATGACTCAATGACTGACTGATGCGTTCTTTGACTTGCTTACTGACTGACAGGGGGACGGGATAGCCTGGTGGTTCAGAGTGATGCGCTCATGATCTGCTGACCCAGGTTCAAATCTTATTCAAGAGGATTTTTTCCTCTGGAGTTAACCATCAGGCTGATTCCACTTCCCCCAAAAGTCCTTTGGATAAGACTATAAACCGAGGTCCTGTGTGCGAACGCACACAGAAATCTTGCGCACATGTTAAAACCCATTCCGCTTTTTGGAAGAGTAGGCCATTGTGTGCCAGTGGGAACAGATGACAAAATTTTCAAAACTGCTTGCACATGGGGACAGGATGTAGAAAAGCACATGAGTGCTTATTCCATTATTCTCAAAATAGAATTAAAAAAAAAATTAAAAGAATAAGAAAAATGATCAGTTGACTTACTGACGGATCAGTTGACAGTGAGTTGATCAAATGAGGGATGGGTCTGATTGCAGTTGAAACCTGAAGTCCCCTTGCCCAGCCCGGCATTGCTCAAGAGGAAGATTCTGATCAAGAACAAGAAGAAACATTTCCACAAAGGAGGTGAGTTTAGTGTACACGTTGTGTGTATGTGTGTGTGTGTGTGTGTGGTGTGTGGTGTGGTGTGTGTGTGTGTGTGTGTGTGTGTGTGTACATGTGTGGGGGGGGGGGGGGGGGGGAAGAAGATGGTTGCATACATGAAAATCTCACCATTCATGGGTGGACCTTGGAGCTCAAGCCAAGGAAATAAAGTGAAATAAAGTTGTTTGTTGTCGTGTTTGTTTTTTTTATTGGGAGTGGGGGACTGGTGTATGTCATCTTGTCCATCTTTTTTCCTTTTTTTGTTGTTGCTGTTTTTCAAAGATTTTATTCCTCACTTGCTTTGTTTGTCACTATGAATCAGCAGATGATATCTCTCCTCCCACCAGACTTTTGGAGAATCAACTAACGTAAGAAAACACCACAAACAAGGTGACACATGTGGACAAGCACATCACACAATACCCATCCTTCACACACACCATCAGAACTGACACAGACAGAGAAAAGATGAAGAAACTGAAACTGAAGACACTCTGGGACCAACTATAGAAGGAAATGTTCATTTTATGATACTCATTGAAGACAATTCTGCTATTTGAAGTCTAGCCTGAAGTGACACTTCACGATAGTTTCTGAAAATCGGTGCTTTTTGTCACATCCACAAGTCGCTTAGGCCTCAGAGATAGATATTTAGACACTGCAATGGTGGTCACATATCTTAACAGATCCACATTTCATCAATGCAATGGAGACGGGATAGTCTAGTGGTCAGAACATTGCGCTTGCAATTTGACGACTCGGGTTTGATTTCCAGTCGAGGGGACATTTCCCCTGGAGTTAACATCAGTGCTGACTCCACTTTCCCCAAAAAGTCCTTCGGATGAGACTATAAACCGAGGCCCCATGTGCGAACGCACGCAGAACATCTCGCACACACATTAAATCCTGTTCCGCGTTTCGTAAGAGTAGACCATCATGTGCCGGTGGGAACAGATGACAAGATTTACAAAACTGCATACGCACAGGGACTGGATGTAAATAAGAACATGAGTGCTTACTTCATTATCCTGGATATAAAAGAATAAATAAAAATTAAAAAAATAAATAACTGAACTGCCTGTTTTTGTGCCCACAGTCCAGAACCAGAAGGCCAGCGCGGCCAAGGGCGCCAAAGGGGACGGCAAACCCAAGACCAGCGCTGACATGGAGGAGAGTGGAGGGGGAGCAGCGGCGGCACCTCCATGGAAGGGGAGGGGGACATCCCTTCCCCCTCCTCCCCCAGCGGACGAAAGACCAGCTTTGCCGACGCCTCCCCGACACACGGCGTCCTGGAGAAACACATATCCGTGTGCAGTGAGAGCGAGAAGGGCGAGATGGAGGTGTTCGACAGCGAGTCGGACTCCAGTGAGAGCGAGGATGATGAGGAAGAGGAGGAGGAAGAAGAGGAGGAGGAGGAGGAAGACGACGGCCGGCCGGTAGAGGAGATGACGGAAGAGGAGATGAGACGTCGGCAGCGTGTCAAACGGGATAAGGTGGGGGGGTGGTTAATGAAGTTTGTTTTTTTTAAGAAAAGGGGGGTAACAAGGCAAGAGTCCTCTGAAGTTGGAGTATAGCTGCCTATATGGCGAGGTACTTGAAAATAGTCATACACGCAAACTTCTCATTCAGTATGCAATTTCAATCTCCCAGGGATTCCCAGGTGGGATGAGTGAGTCAGAGAACACATTCTGGGTGACCCCCAAAGTGTTAAACAGGGGAACAACAACAACAACAAGGCAAGGGGAGGTGGCAGAGTGGGGGAGGGGAGGAGAGGTGGCTTTGCATAACTTGTATACAAACGTATATATATACATGCGTGTGCATATGTGTTCTTTGGTTTAACATTTTTTTTTACTTGCTGCAAATTGTGTTTTCTGTTGGTATTGGTACCTTTTACATGTGTTTATGTGTTAGAGAGATATAGAGAGACAGCATGTGAGTTGAGTGTGTTAGTGTGTGTGTGTTTGTGTGTGTGTGTGTGGTGTGTGTGTGTGTGTGTTGTGTGTGTGTGTGTGTGTGTGTGTGTGTGTGTGTGTGTGAGGGTGAGAGAGAGAGCGAGCACATGTGTGTGATTATATATGTGTGCTGTGTTTATGTTTGTGCAAGTATATGCATGTGTTTGTGTGTGTATGTCCAGATGCGCATATGCACAGTTACACATGCTTGCACACATGTGCATCACAGTCAGTACCACTGAAAATAATTAGGCAGTAAAAAGTTGTGTTGGTGGTGTTTCACAACAGGGCACAGCGGGCAAAGAGGCAGAAGCAGCCATGGAAATGTCAGCCCTGGTCAACTACATTCAGCCCATCCACTTCCATTCCTTCGAGTCCTCAGACAGTGAGTCTACCTCTCAGCATAGGCAGTGGCGGAATTTGTGTGTGTTGTATGTTGTGTGTGTGTTTGTGTTGTAATGTAAGTGTGTGTGTGTGTTGTGAGTGTGTGTGTGTGTGTGTGTGTGTGTGTGTGTGTGTGTGTGTGTGTGTGTGTGTGTGTGTGTGTGTGTGAGCGAGCGCAAAAGAGCAGCTACCTGTTGAAACTGTCACGTAGTCTTTTATACAATTATCAGTATAAAGTACATATGTCTCCTTTTTGTTTGATCTGTTTCTTTTTTGTCTGTTGTTTTTTGTTGTGTTTATTTTGTTGTTGTTGCTGTGGTTGGGTTTTTTTTTTGTTTTGTTTTGGAGGGGCGAGGGGGCTGTTTTGAATTCTTTTTTTTTCAGAAATGTTATTATTGTTTTCTTTTATTTCAGAGAGGAAGCGGTCCTATGAGATTTCCTCCTTTGTGGAAACACAGGCATTGGCTCATTTGAAAGAAGCGCCAGTGGACTTTGTGAAGTATCCTTTCAAGTCTTAATGCACTTGTTGTTTTTTATTTTTATAGGAAGTGAAATATAAGTATGGGCTTTTTCAGTGTGTGTATGGTGTGTAAAGGTAAGGGATAGGTACATGTATATGATTGTAAGTGTACATGATTTGTGTGTGTGTGGTGTGTGTGTGTGTGTGTGTGTGTGTGTGTTGTGTGTGTGTTTGTGTGTGTATGTGTGTGCGTGTGTGAGTGAGTGAGTGTGTGTTGTGTGTGTGTGTGTGTGTGTGTGTGTGTGTGTGTGTGTGTGTGTTGTGTGTGTGTGTGTGTGTGTGTTGGTCTGAAATGCATACTTGGTTATCAGGTACTGGTTAAGAATAAAAGAAATTATGGTGAAAATGTCAGGAACAACCTTGTACTTTCCCAGAATGTGATTATTTCACAAGTGATCAACAGTGTTACTTTCTCAATGATTTGAATTTGAGTGGTGGCAGATCATTCTTCCATCTTTATACACTCCTATTGCTCCTTTAAGTCAGAGTATGTGTCTTTTTTTTTTTTTTTTTTTTGGGGGGGTCATTCTTTGCTAGAGCTCCAAGTTTCACCAATAGTGAGATTTTGCATGTGCCACCGTTTTTTTATCACTGTTAAGGTAGCTGCATTCTGACTTCAGAGATGTTTGCTGGGGATGTTCATGTTTCCTAACCCATTGAACGCTGGACATTGAATTACAGGATCTTCAATGTACATATTTGATCTTCTGTATGTGTGTATGCATGAAAAGGAATAAGGGCTTTGGCAGGTCTGCACTTGAAGTTGACAGGGAGATTGTTAAAAAATTCCCACCCTTAATCACACAGATGCCACTGAGATTTGAACCCATGACTTCATGGACCCATGGGATTGAAGTTGAACGGCCTTTACCACTCAGCTATAGCATCCAGCCTATGCTAGTTTGGAAATGCAAGGTACTTGAAAACAAGTCACACACACAAACTTCTCTCCAGTGTGTACTTAACATCCACACAGTGACTCCCAGGTGTGATGGTTGAGATAACAGAGAGCACACATTTGGGTGAACCAGGGTAGGAGTTCACCTGGGAAACACACAATAACAAAAAAACAAGCAGAAAAAACGTTTAACAGTAAAAAAGAAAATCTTTATGTTTTCCTCACTGGTTTTATAGGCCTTTCTCTCTGTCTCTGTGTTCTGTTCTCTGTCTATCTCTCTCTGTCTCCCTCTCTTCCCCCCTCTCTCTCTCTCTGTCTCTCTCTGTCTCTCTCGTCTCTCTCTCTCTCTCTCTCTCTCTCTCTCTCTCTCTCTCTCTCTCTCTCTCTCTCTCTCTCTCTCTCTCTCTCTCTCTCTCTCTCTCTCTTCTCTCTCTCTCTCACACCTTACCTATCCCATAGTCCTGTAGACCTTGGGGGCACCAATGAAGGTTTTGCAACCAGCTTCCTCCACTTTATATGCCACAGTGCACAAATCTGACATCACTCAGTCAAGAGTGCTAAATTTAGCGCTCCCTTTCCTTTTACCTAGTCCCAGTGTGGTCATGTTCCTGCTATAATTAGCACCAGCTGGCCCCACCTAGGCTGGGATGGGATGGATTAATTAGCAGCTAAGAGGAACTGAAAGTGGGGAAAACTGACAGCTGTGATGCCCAAGGTTCCTTAACTTGCACCAGCTACAACAAGCGGCAGCTGAGTCGCATCTACCCGCGTGGCACCCGGTGGACTCCAGCAACTTCATGCCCCAGGTGTACTGGAATGCCGGCTGCCAGCTGGTGGCCCTCAACTTCCAGACAATGTAATGTGGTGTACATGGGGGGGGGGGGGGGGGGGTAAGTGTGTGTGTTGGGGTAAGTGTGTGGGTATGTGTTGTGTGTGTGTGTGTGTAGAGAGAGTGTGTGTGTGTGTGTGTGTGTGTGTTGTATGTGTGTGTGTGTGTGTGTGTTTATTTTATTTATTTTATTTTATTTTATTTTATTTTATTTTTTTATTTATATCGAGGATAATGGCATAAGCACTCATGTGCTTTTTTATATCCAGTCCCTGTATGTATGCAGTTTTGTAAATGTCATCTGTTTCCACCAGCACACGATGGCCTACTCTTACGAAAAGCGGTACAGGATTTAACGTGTGCACAAGATCTGCGTGTGTTCGCACAAGGGGCCTTGATTTAAAGTCTCATCCAAAGGACTTCTCTCACCCTTATCCATTCCCTATTTGTGTGTGTGTTGTTGTGTGTGTGTGTGTGTGTGTGTGTGTGTGTGTGTGTGTGTGTGTGTGTGTGTGTGTGTGTAGAAGTCACATGTGTGTATTTCTGTATGTTGGTGGATTGGCTATTATCGAAAAAATTTTTCTCTCACCCTTAACCATTCCCTATTTGTGTGTGTGTGTGTTGTGTGTGTGTGTGTGTGTGTGTGTGTGTGTGTGTGTTCTGCAGATCTGGCCATGCAGATTAACCTGGGTATCTTTGAGTACAACAGACGCACGGGATATATCCTGAAGCCTGATTTCATGCGGCGGAATGATCGACATTTCGACCCTTCGCGGAATCC
This sequence comes from Stramonita haemastoma, assembly GCA_030674155.1. NCBI lineage: Eukaryota > Metazoa > Mollusca > Gastropoda > Neogastropoda > Muricidae > Stramonita > Stramonita haemastoma. The sequence goes on from CM060324.1 coordinate 15,226,800, forward strand.
ACTGTGGATGGCATTGTCGCTGGCACAGTGACACTCAAGGTAAGAAGATTTTGGAGTCATTTTCTTGTTTCATTCATTTCTTCTTTTAAAAAAAACTTATTTTGTTGCTTCTTTGATTCTTTTTTTTTTTCTCTCTTCATCATTTCTTCATTCATCCTTCTCTGTTCTTTTCTTGTGTATTTTTCTTCTCATCTCTTCTCTGTTCTTTCTTCTGTCATTTCTTCTTCTCATTCTTGTCCATTCTTTTCTGTAATTATTTCTTCATCTCATCCCTTCTCTGTTCTTTTCTTGTGTAATTTCTTCTTCTCATCCCTTCTCTGTTCTTTTCTTGTGTAATTTCTTCTTCTCATCTCTTCTCTGTTCTTTTCTTCTGTCATTTCTTCTTCTCATCTCTTGTCCATTCTTTTCTGTAATTATTTCTTCATCTCATCCCTTCTCTGTTCTTTTCTTGTGTAATTTCTTCTTCTCATCTCTTCTCTGTTCTTTTCTTCTGTCATTTCTTCTTCTCATCTCTTGTCCATTCTTTTCTGTAATTATTTCTTCTTCTCATCTCTTCTCTGTTTTTTCTATAATGATTTCTTCTTCTCATCTTTTATCTGTTCTTTTCTTTTATGACTTCTTCTTCTCATCTTCTCTCTGTTCTTTTCTTCTTGTTGTTCACATGTCCCTTCATCCATCTTTGTTCTGTCTGTCTTACCATCTATCTGTCTTATCAGTCTATCCATTTTTTTTCTTCATTGTACTCAGTTCATTCTGGGTGACCCCTATGGTGCTGAAGCTGGGGAAATCCCAACATCAACAACAATAACAAAAACAATATTACCAACAATAACAGCACCACCAACAGCAACATCAGCAATAACACCAACATCAATAACAACAACAACAGTAACAATAATACCAAAAACAATACCACCAACAGCAACATCAACAACAACAACACCACCAACATCAACAACAATAACAACAACAATAATACCAACAACTATAACACCACCACCACCAACAGCACCAACAACACTAACACCACCACCACCACCAACAACAACAAAACAACAACAACAACAACAACACCACCACCACCACCACCACCACCACCACCACACACACCAACAACAACAACAACAACAACAACATCATCTACCTGTGTGTGTTTCAGGTGATCTCTGGCCAGTTCTTGTCAGACAGGCGGGTGGGCACCTATGTGGAAGTGGACATGTACGGTTTGCCCACCGACACCGTGAGGAAGAAATTCCGCACCAAAACAGTGCCCAACAACGGCCTGAACCCAGTGTACGACGAAGATGGTTTTGTCTTCAAGAAGGTGAGTTCAGTGCAGTGCAGTTCAGTGCAGTTGCAGTCAGTGCAGTTCAGTGCAGGAAGTTCAGTGCAGTGCAGTTCAGCGCAGTTCAGTGCAGTTCAGTGCAGTTCAGTGCAGTGCAGTGCAGTTGCAGTTCAGTGCAGGAGTTCAGTGCAGTTCAGTGCAGTAGGCAGTTCAGTGCAGTTCAGTTTAGTACAGTGCAGTTCAGTGCAGAGCAGTACAGTGCAGTTCAGTTAGGCAGTCGTCAGTACAGTTCAGGGCAGTACAGTGCAGTCAGTGCAGTGCAGTGCAATGTAGTGTAGTACAGTGCAGCTGCAGTGCATGATGTAGTGCAGTGCAGGCAGTCCCTAGTGAGATCTGCCAATGGTGCTTGGCTGCTTATACCTTGGGGGGGGGGGGGGGGGGGGGGGGGGGGGGGGGGGGCATGCAAGCGTGTTTGGATATTTGGTTTTTATTCATGACCACATAGGTTATGGGACACATTTACCCTTAGTTTTTATTCATTTTTTTAAAACTATATATATATGTGCGAGGTTGCTAACAAGATTACTTTTTTTTCCTTTTTTTTTCTTCCTCAGTAAGATCTCTGAGGTTTACCCAGTATGAGATTTATGTGAATGTGACTGTTTTTTTTTTTTTTTTCTTTTCTCCTTACTATTAAGGTAGTCACATTCTAACTTCAGGGATGGTGTCTGAACATGACACCTGTGTGCATGCTGGCTTTTTGGGGGTTTTTTTGGTCATACATTCCTTGAGGCTCATAATGGCCTACTCTTCTATGAAATGAAGAAGAAGAAGAAGAAAAGTGGACATGCATGCAAGATCGTTCATGCACGTGTTGATGCACAGGACTTTGATTCAAAACCTCATTGAAAGGATGCTTCTAGCAGGACATAAAGCATGCATCACAGAAGATAAAGCTGGCAAAAAAAGAAGAAAAACGATGTCATAATTTTGATAAAGTCAGGCAACACTTCATTTTTCGTTGTTGTTTGTGATGTCGGTGATAATAACATTATTGTTGTTATAGAATTGATATTTTTTTTATCATAGTCATCATCATTACCATTAGTGTTCTTATTATTGTCGTTGTTGCTGCGGTTGTCGTTATGATGGTTCTTGTTGGTGGCAACACTGATTTTGATGTTATTGTGTTAGTTAATATTGTGATTGATCATCTGATGTTGTCTGTGTTCAGGTTGTGCTGCCAAACTTGGCCATCATTCGCCTGGGGGTGTATGAAGAGACTGGGAAGTGATTGGTCACCGCATCATGCCTGTCGAGGGCCTGAGACCTGGTAAGTGCCTGATTCTTTTTTTCAGGGTTTTTTTGTTGTTGTTTTATTGTTGTTTGAAGGTTTAAGTGTGTGTGTACACTGTGAATGTGTGTGTGTGTTGTGTGTATGTGTGTGTGTGTGTGTTGTGTGTTTGTGTGTGTGTGTGTGTGTGTTCTGTGTGTGTGTGTAAGAGATCAAAGAAGTAACATGAAATCAAAGTATCAAGATATTGACAACATGAGATCATACAATCAAAGTAATAACATTCAATGTAGCGATATGAGAGAATCATGTGGTAAAAATAATAACCCTGAGAAAATTATTTCATATTATCAAAGAAATAAAAGGAAAACATATCATGAAAGAAATAGCATGAGGAAGTCATGTTATCAAAGTAATAACAAGAGGAAACCATATTATCAAAGAAATAACATGAAGAAACCATATCATAAAAAATACAAAGAAACTTATTATCAAGATAATGGAGGAGATCATATCATCAAAGTCGACAAATAATATAAATGTCTTTTATGCCTGGTAGAAGCCCATTTGCCTGTTATATAAGAATCAGCTAGCTATAACCATTGGGATGGATTGTGTGATCATACCCAGCATGCACCTGGCTACCTGGAAAGTCAAGTCAGGTCAATTATCTATCTATGAAATCATTTGAGCATGCCATAAGCTAAGCGTGCCATAAGCTATTTGCTTGTTATTGCTCTGAATTTGTGTATGTTGTATTTTCATGTTTTTTGAGTAAAGATCTGTTTAAACCAACAAATGATTCAGTTTTTTTGTTTGTACTTTTTCTGTACAGGTTTTCGGCACATCCCTCTGCGGAATGAGTCCAACCAGGCTCTGATGTTACCTACCATCTTCGTTCACATCATCATCAATGACTATGTTCCCGATCAGTTTGCAGGTAAGATGCATGTTCACGAAAACTGTCTATGAAACGGCCTAGGCAGTATTGTTTTCAACCCAAATTTGAATTGCTTGCTGCCTTTTAGAAGTAAAGTAGAACAGACGATTATTATGCTATTTATACTCACTTAAAACCAGTAATGTGTGACAGGTGTTTGTTTGACCTTTTAAAAAAAACTGGGAAAAAAAGTAATTTGCTCTCTTCATGTTTGTTTAAATCAAATCAAGTCAAACAACACTTTAATCATCCCATGAAAAGCAGTTACAATACTGTCAGGCACATTGATGTGAATCATAATCTTGAAAGACACAAGAAAACTCTGTTAAAAGTTATTTGTTAACTAATATCAGATCAGTAACTTGTGCACATAACACGTTATTATGTAGTCAGGGTTTGGTTGTTTTTGTCTTTCAGTTGTTTTTGTTTTTTGTTTGATGTGTTGGCTAACAGTTGGGGTTACTGAATGTGTGTAATTGTGTGTGCAGCCTATGCAGATGCCTTGCTGAACCCTATTGCCTACCTGGAGAAACATGCACAGCAGCTGGAGATTCTGACGGAAGACTTCGACAGTGATGTAAGTACTCTGCATTCTGACCAGTGCGTCATGTACCCTCTTGTCTGTCACCTTTCTTTCAGGTAAAGAAACGTACAGACTTTTATAACTGTCAATTATCTCTGTACTGTGGGATCATTACCTTTTTATCACATTTCTTTCGTGTTTAAAAAGTACAGACTTTATCATGACTGTTAATCATCTCTCTGGGATCATTATGTTGTGTAGGATGACTTTGTCTTTTGGGACATGCCTTTTTTTTTTTCCAAAGAAGAATTGGAAGCCAGAATTACAGAAAGAAAAAAAGTTGGGTTTAGTTTTTTTGATTTTGTAAGAAAAGTGAAGATCATACAAATGAAGAATTGTGTCTTTTTGAAGAAAGTTGTATCTGAAGCTTAAAGAATTTTTTTTATTAAGTATTTTTTGTGATGGCTGTACAGGGGGAGTCCTTTTCTTCATGTCATGCATACACAAGCTGTCTGTGGACATCCACAGTCAGAGTATGTAAAATCATAGCTATCCACCCTATCAACCTTGGGGTTGATCTTAGCTGTATAAAAAACAAACAAAAAAAAAAAGATCATGATCCATGCGAAGGCAACACTCAGTAGCTGAATGAAAAGAGCTGATACATTATGTGTAATGTTTTTATGAAATGTTTGTTAGAGGAACTTCTTTGAAAACATACAGATGCATGATTGCTCTCTCTCTCTCTCTGTCTCTCTTCTCTCTCTCTCTCTCTCTCTCTTCTTCTCTCTTCTCTTCTGTCTCTCTGTCTGTCTGTCTCTCTCTCTCTCTCTCTCTCTCTCTCTCTCTCTCTCTCTCTTCTCTCCTCTCTCTCTCTCTCTTCTCTCTCTCTCTCTCTCTCTCTCCCCCTCCATCTCTTGTTTATACATATTTATAAATATTTATTTATCTTTCAGAATGCAAAACCCGTGAAGGTTTGTCTTACTTTGCTTGCTGTTTATTTTTTATTTACAGTAAGCCATCTTCATTTTTGGCTTTTTACTGGTGATGCTTGTAGTAGTTATTCTTTATTTTTTTAATTGTGTGGTACTCCAGATATTTTTCAAAATCATTTTTTCAAGTGTGAATTTTTCTATTGGATTGGAGAAAAAGGGAAATCATTAAAAAATATATATAATAAAAATCCACATGATTAAATATCTTCCATGAAAAAGTGTACCGCGCGTTGTTTACTGAAAACTGATTTAGATAATTTTGGTTATGATTCATCAAGCGTATTTTTCTCTTTTTCTCTCTCTCTCTCTCTCTCTCTTTCTCTCTTCTTATCTTCCACAGCGTCCTGTTCATGTACGTGACTTTCCATTTTTCCACATTGTGACCGCATTGTGTTGATGATCCCCTTACCCCAGTTTTTAACAGTCTGTTTTTTTTTTGTTTTTTTTTCACATTTCATGCTAATTTCTGTTGGATCTGTTTCTGTCAAAGTGTTCAGGATTTCTTTTTTGTTTTATTTTTCCGCAGCATTTCATGTCATTTTTGTTGGTTTTTTTGTTTTTTTATAATTCTTACCCTTCAGCTTAAAAAAAAAAAGTTTTTATTTTATTGTTCCATTTTTTTTCATTTTTTTTTTTGTGCAAGCACATTCTTATACCTGTTAATGATTTTAAATTTTTTCCCCAGGATTTAATGGGTGTTTTTTTTATGTTTATGGTTGTTACCCCAAAAGTGTTTTTTTCATGTTTTTATTCTATTGCTGTATTTCTTATGTTGATTTTTTAAATGAAAGTGTGTTATTACAGACATTGAATATCAAAGTCTTTTTTTTCAGTATTCGATTTTTTTTTTTAAAACAAGCATTTATGGTTGTCCTTGGAAAAAGTTATCTTTTATTGATTTTTTTCTCTGCCACATATTTTTTATTGGTATTTTCCTTTTTATGAAAGCACATTACATTACACACACATTACAACAGATGTCATTTTTTTGTATAGTATTTTATACATTTTTTTGGTGAATGTGAACAGTTGTTTTCCCCGAAAAGCTTTCTTCCCTTTTTTCATGTTTTTATTTCATTGCCTTATTGTGTATGCTGATCCAATTTTCTTTATCATCAAAGCACATTTTTGCAGACTTGTTGTATTTTTTTCAGAGTGTTTTATATGATATGATTTATATGTTTATGGTTGTTCCATGGAATTTTTTTTATTCAAAAAAGAAAGAAAAAAATATATACACACAAACTTTTTTTAAAGTTGGTATTCATGTTTATGAAAAATCAATGAAGCACATTATTAGAGATGGCATGTATGTTTTTATTTTTCTTGTCTTTTTTTTATATTAATTTTTTTCCGTGAAAAAAAATGTTTTATTCATTAAAAAAAACAAAAAAGCTTCATTGTTATGTTAGTAGTTTTGTTTTATGGTTTGTTTGATTGTTTTTGTTGTTGTTTGTTTTTGTTTTTGTTTTTTTAGCTAAAAGCAATTATAAGTGATGTCAAATATTAAGTGTTAATTTCTCAATATGTAATGTATTTTCTTAATATTTAAGTTATCTGTAGTGAGTGTTTTTCTTCATGTTTTTTTAATTTATTTATTAAATTTCCTCCTTTTTATGTTGATATTTCCCTTCTATTTTTTTTATGGAACACATTATTGCATATGTCAACCCTTACACTTTTCTTCAAATGTTTATACTGGGATGATTGGTTCAGCAGATCTGTTAGCTACACATTTTTTTATCATTTAAAAAGTATCAGTAAGGGAAAGGAGGGGGGGGGGGAGGGGCTATCAAAACAACTTACCATTAAAAACTGTTGAGAATCATTTTTTAAAAACAAAGTAAAAATTCTAAAATATGGTCTGTACTTGCCTTTAATGTTGTGTGTGATTTAAATCTTTTTTTTTTTTTTTTTTTTTAAAGTTTTACATTAAATCGTGTTTTTTTTTTTGTTTTTCCAAGAAAATTTTAAGTTATAACATTTCCTTTTTTTTTTTTTTAGCAGAGAAAGCTGAATCCTTATTTCTTGGTGGTGTTTTTTTCTTTTCTTTTTGTTTGCATGGAAATTTTACAAACATTAAAGAATTTGGGATGTTTCTTTCTTCTTTTAAATCAAGAATTTAAAGATCAAAACAAAACTTAGTTTTTTTTTTCCATGTGATGTTATCATAAGCATTTTTTTTTCATTTACTTACATTAATTCTTGTTTTTCACCGTTTCCTCATTGTGATTATCAGCACAAATTTTTTGTCTTTTTTTTTTCAAAGAGCGAAAATTTGAATGCAAACAAAGCAGTTGCCAGATCACATATATGAAGTGAAATCACATGTTGATTTTTTTTTTTTTAGTGGTTTGAATTTTGGTTGGGATAATGATGAATAATGAAAGTAACAATCTCAGCAGACTTTCAATGCATTGTCCCTTCTTATGTTGAAATAAAAACTGTCAGGAACCTAAAACTGTATGACTACCAGATGTGATCAAGTGCGATTATATGGAAATACTTCTTCATGACCCAGAATTTGGAAGTTATCTTTCCCATTTTCTGACTAATACTGCAAGAAAAAAATGTCTCTAATTAAATATCATTTAGTCTCATACAATTATTTTCAAAGTTAATACTACAACAGCATCAGTTTTGAAATTGTAACAAAGTATAGAAGAAAATGGAAGGTAAGAAGACGATAATTCATCACCCTCCATATCTCTTAACTGTTTAGCTTTTTTATTTTTTACCTGGAGCAAAGTTTTTCTCAGGCTAGGTTGAACACTGTTTTTAAAAATGTCCCAGTTTTGCAGTTATAGCATTCTTACTCAGTTAGTTGGTTGGCTTCATTTACGTGGACTTTTTTTTTTTTTTTTTTTAACTGCTTATTGTGTGTGTGTGTGTGTGTGTCTGTGTTTAAGTCTGTTCAGTTTCTTGTACATGTGCATATTCATGTTTGGTTGATTTATTCTGATTTGAATGGGTTTTGATTCTGATGAGTTTGATTTTTTATTTCTGGCACTTGTCACCCAGCTTCCTGAAGAGGTAGAGGAGAACAGTGTAAGTGCAGAATGCAGCAACTCTCCTCCATCCCCTCCCCCCCCCCCCCCACTAATTCCCCCCCCCCCTCCCCCAACTTCCTGCCTGAATGGTCTTGATATTGTGGCTGATTGTTGTATTTAGGACTGATTATGGGTCCGCTCAGCAGGGACGCGTTTTCAAAAAAAAGAAATTAATCCGTAGTGTTCTTGTGCGGTGTGTTGACTTGCATCTGAGTTTGTTGTCTGTGTATATTGGATGATGAGGTGTGTTTGTGTTCTGCATCTTCTGAGAAATGTTGGATGTGTCTGTATTTCAAGTGCTTAATGGCTAAACAATGGACAGTATTAAACAAAAATAATTTTTAAAAAACAAAAAAACATCTACTGTTTACTGTTTAACATTATGATGGTGTCTTGGCTAGACTGAAAAAAAAAACCCTCTTTTGATTCTGGATTGGGAACATTTGTACAAAACGGCTATCTGTAGGCCAAACATTCTGTATCAGGAATAGTCACACAGAGTGAGTTAACAGATATATGTTACGCGGTGGGGTGGGGGGTCCTTGGCTAGGTCTACTGAGGTTTACCAATGGTGAGATCTTGCACATGCAGCCGTTTTTGCCTTCTGTTGAGGTAGCTGCACTCTGACTGTGGGGATGATGTTTAAAACAAGACACCAGTGTGCATGGGTTTTGAAAAGGTTCTCATTCATTCATACTGGCGGCATGCAGTGGATTACTCTTTTGAAAAGCAGAACAGGTTTTAACATGTGTGCAAGGTGTGTTGTGTGCATTTGCACACAGGATTTCCATTTACAATCTCATCCAAAGAATTTTGGGGGAGTAGAGTTGGTAGTAGTGTCAACTTCAGTGGAAAATTCCCTTTGAATGTGTGACTTAGTGGAGTCTTGAAACCGAGCCCTCAAAATGTGAGCTCAACACTCCAACCACTAGGCTATCCCATCTCCCCCCTCCCCTTAAAGGTAAAGGTGTCCCATAACCTGTGTGGTTGTAGGGGAGCAAGACATCAGAGACATCAGCTTCTGTAGGGGCCAGCATGTTGAGGGCGGCGCCCATCTCCTCTTCCTTGCTGCTTTACCTTCCCTGACCCTAAAGAGGGCAGGTACCCATTTACAGCTGGATGAACTAGGGGAACTGTATTGTAGCCAAGGCGCGCAATCGGTCACCTATCCAAATGGCAACCGTGCACGCTGCTTAACCTTGGCTGTGGGAAAGGGAGTGCTCTGACCGCTGAGCTATCCCTCCCCTTACATAAGCTTTTCCTGACAAGGAGGGTATGCTTTCCTTCAATGAGAGTGCACAGGTAGAATAAGTGCGTAGAGGAATATTGTATGTGAGAATTAGAATTCTTTGTGAACATAGAACACAGATATGTCAATGTGATTGTTGTGGCTCTTTCCAATCTTTTCTCTTTGTTGCTGTTTTTTGTTTGTTTGTTTGCATTTGTTGCTGTTATATTTTTAGTTTTTGGTTTTATGTTGTTCTTTGGTTTTGTTTTTCTTGTGTTTGTTCATTATTTTGTTTTTTGTTCTTGCTGTATGTGTGTTGTCTGAGACCATTTGTGTCTATTTTTATATTGTTTTTGTATGTCCTCATGTATGCTTATAATATCTGTCGCATTGTTTGGGTTCTTTTTTTGAAAAATTAATTTCAACTCTGTAATTGATGAAAAACATGAATGAAATGCAGATTTTAGAAAAAAAAATGTTAGTGAAGATTAATCATATAGCTAGCCACGGATGCATAACTGTAGCAAGAATTATTCATGAAGATTTATTCAGTATCTCTTGGTGATTTGTTGAATATTGTAGCCAGAGGATGGAATAAAAATATTTCATCTACCAAACAAAAAAAACCAGCACAAACTGGATGCAGCTTGTTATGTCCTGCTCTGCAGTAGATCAGATCATCTGTTTGAAGACTTCTAGTACTGACAATTGTAGACTGGTACGTGTGCACATGCATTCATGCATGCATTGAGTGCATGTTGGTGTGTGTGGTGTGTGTGTGTGTGGTGTGTGGCGCGCGCGGTGTGCGTGCGTGTATGTGTGTCTGTTTGTTTATGTCTGTTTGTGTGCGTGGCATGTGTGTGCACTTTTTTCTTTTCCTTTTTATTGGGGGGGGGGGGGGGGTCAGGGTGTTGGGGTTATTTTGGTTGGATTGGGAATTTTTTTGTTGGGGCTGAGGGGAGGGGGTGGGGGGGGGGTTGTTACTACAAGATGATCTTAACTAAAAATGTTATAATGGGTAAGGGGGGGGTGGGTCTTGTTGTTGTGGAGGGAGGGGGTTTGGGGGGGGTTAAGGGGGGGGGGGCATATTTTTATCATCACAATGGACTTTGTGTTGCACCAATGACATGGCCAGTTTTTGTTCTTCATCGGAGCGAAATCACTGTGCACACTTGGAAATGGTTCCACGATCATAGCATGACAACACCCACTGATCTCCCCCTTAACTTCTGCTGTTGTGATGTGTGTGCCTCCATACAAAGGGATTCGGTGTTGTCTGGTTATTTGTGTCTGCATGTTGTTGTGATCTGATGAATTCTGAGTCGTGCGCGCGCGTGCCGCGCGCGTGTGTGTGTGTGTGTGTGTGTGTGTGTGTGTGTGTGTGTGTGTGTGTGTGTGTGTGTGTGTGATACCATGGATTGTGGTAGTTACAATGAATAACAAACACAGTGCACTTTTGGCAGTGCAGTCATATTGCTTGCTTTGTTCCATGTGTGGGAATTTTTCTGATGTATCTGAGTTTGGGAATGGTTTTTTTTTCTCCCCCTCTTCTGTTTTCTAGTCAGTGGAATGTTGGGCCTGACTGTTTTGTACATTACATGGATGTGTGGCCCTCATGCAAGCAAATTTAAATTACAAAGTGGTGTCTTTTAATGCATTGATGCATATATGCACATAGGTAGGAGACAGGACAGGACAGACAGACAACAGACAGACACACACACAAACACCACACACACACACACACACACACACACACACACACACCACACACACACACACACACCACCCACCCCCCCCACCACACACACACAAACACGCACCACATGCACGCACCACATCACACAACACACACACACACACACCACACACACACACACACACACACACACACACACACACACACACTCACACACTCTGAGAGGGTTTTTTTTTCTTTTCTTTTTTGATGTTTTTGGTGGTTGTTGATTGTTGTTGTGGTGCACATGATATGTCAATTTTGAGATTTCAGTTGAGTGTCAATTTCATGTATGATGTAGAGTTATTTTACTTGATATGAATAACTTGAGCAGTATTCTGCTTGTCCCCCATCCTCCCTTTCTTCCTGCCCCCCACCCCAATCCCCCTTTCTCCATGCTCCCCCCTCTCCCAGTTAGTTGTTTTGTGTCCAGACTTTCTGCATCCATGAATATCGGTAATATTTGTTTAAAAGAAAACTAAGTTTTTTTCCTCCTATGAATCCACCCAAAATCAGGCATGCATGCTGTGAATAGGTGTCGTAACTTGTGCCCCTAACACATTTTGTGTGAATTGCCTCACAGGGTTGCCATCAGTAGTGCTTGAAAGTTTATTGATTATTGTTACATAGGGTTGCTGTCTGTTTTGTTTTTGTCTTGTTCCTTGGCGAGAGCATTGAGGTTCATCAATGGTGAGATTTGGCATATGTGACCGTTTTTGCCTATTATTAAGGTAGCTGTATTCCAACTTCAGTGATGATTTCTAAACACAACTCCAGTGTGCATGCATATCCAAAAAATGTTGTCATCTGTTCCTACCAGCATGGAATGGCCTACACTTCACAAAGGCAAAATGGGTTTTAACATGTGTGCAAGCTGTTCTGAATGAATTCACACATGATACTTTGGTTTATGATCTCATCTGAAAGACTTTCAGGGGGGTGGAGTTGATACTGATGTTAACTGCAGGGGAAAAATCCCCTGGAACAGGTGCTTCAGTGCTGAATCAAACCCAAGTCATAGGACTGCAAGCTCAATGCTCTAACCACGAGGCTATCTCCAGCCCTCCCCCACCCCTCCCCCTCAAGCCCCCACCCTCTATGTAGTTCTAATTTTATGACTGTAAATTCTGTGCATGAAAATTTCTTTCATGAGCTAAAGTTTCAGTATTTTTATTTTCTTTCAGTCTCTTGTCTTCCCATTCAATCATCTATCTCATTAATATTGTGATTTAAATAACAAGTACTTTATGAAATGTTTTTCTCAACTATCTGATCATTGCCTTCATTTTCTTTTTAAATTTTGTTAACATTTATTTTTCATACATGCTTTTGCACCAGGAATTTTAACTCGACTGTATGTATGTATTACTATTATCATATCAGACATCATCATTATTATTATTATTATTATTATTATTATTATTATTATTATTATTATTATTATTATCATTGTTGTCGTCTTTGTTGCTTGTTATTAATACTATTATCATCATCATATTATTATTATTATTATTATTATTATTATTATTATTATTATCAGTTATTATTGATATTATTATTATTATTATTACTGTTATTATTATTTGGTTGTTGTTAAATAATGTTTTTTAAAAATTATTAATATTCTTATTTTCTTATTATTCTTATCACTATCATGATGATGACGACGATGATGATGATGATGACTGTTATCATCATCATCATCATCATCATCATCATCATCACCATCACCATCACCATCACCACTACTGTTATCAATATCATAATATTATCATTATTATTATTACTATCATCATCATCACCACCACCCCCACCCCCACAACCACTCCTCACCACCACATAACTACCAACCCTCACTCACTCATTACTATTACTATCATCAACCACCACCACAACCATCATAACCTCCCTAACCACCCTCACCACCACCACATAACTACCAACCTCACTCACTCATTACTATTACTATCATCACCACCACCACAACCATCATAACTCCCTAACCACTCCTCACCACCACATAACCACCAACCTCATCACCCAAACCCAAACCCCCCTGACTTTCCCTAGGAGGAGAATGGGGGCGACGAGGCAGCAGACTCTCTGCCCAACACGGCCATCAAGGACATGGAGGAGAAGCTGCAGAAGCGCCAGAACTCCCTCAACACCAAGCCCAGCGCCTCAGGGGCCGTGGACATGAGCCCCAACCCCGAGAAGTCCCTCCCTCCCACCCCCCTCCCTCAGCCGTCTGCCCTCGGCCCAGCACATCCCTGTCAGCAAGCAGGAAAGCTCGCAGTCTTCGGTCAGCCAGACCAGCTCCACCTCAGGTAAATAGGAGGAGTTTTGTTTTGTTATGTTGTGGTTGTGGTTGAGGGAGTGGGGTGGGGTGGTTGGGGTGGGGGGGGGGGGAGATTGGTTGGGGAATGTTGATTGTGTTGGGGGTTGGAGGGGGTGTTGTGTGTGTGTAGGAATGGGGGGGTGTTGTGTGTGTAGGGGGGGGGGGGGGTTGTGTGTGTATGTGGGGGGGGATGTTGTGTGTGTGTGTGTACATGTGTGTGTCTGTCTGTGTGTGTATATGCATGCTTGCGTACGTACATGCATGCATGCATGCATGCATGCGTGTGTGTGTGTGTGTGTGTGTGTGTGGTGTGTGTGTGTGTGTGTGTGTGTATCTCAGTTGATGTCTGTGGAAAGGGGCTGGGGGGAGGGGGGGGGAGCAGCTGCTGCTGTTGTTACAAAAATGTGTCAGTGTTATTATTGTTATCATCATTATCATTACAACAAAATTGGGTCTGTGTTGTGTCCCCCCTCTGTCTTCCCCATGCTCTTGACACACCCTGTTGTGTGATGCATTTTCTGAACATGGCAGCAGCATGTCTGTCAGTAATCCTGCCGTCAGTGTGATTTGGGGCATGTGCCATCTACAGGTGGAGAAGAAGGGGGGAGGGGAGTTAAAGAGGGGGGGGATAGGTTTGCAGCATGCTGCCTCTGGCCTTGATTTGTGTGTGAGTGTTCGTTGCCTGATTTTGTTCCTGTGTTTGTTGATCAGTTGAATTGTGGATTGTAATGTGTGTTGGTTTTCAGCTCTGTTTTTTTTCTTTCTGCTTTCAGGTTGTTGTTGTTGGTGTTGATATTGTCATTTTTGTTGTTTTCCTTATGTTGGGTTATTATATTTGTGCTTATTTCATTCGCTTTTATTTTTGTGAATCGATGGTTTAGTCAGTATGATCTTAAGACTGTAATTTTGGAAGGGGGGGGGGGGGGGATATCAGTTTGGTTATTTTGCTACATTTCTCATCTGTTGTAATTTTTTAAATTATTATTATTAATATTATTGATTGTTTTGATATGGCCAGTCTGCAGAATTAGTTTTGCTGATTTTGAAATAGTGGTGATTTTTTTTATAACTATGAATTCAGCTGTGTCTTATCTTTTTTTGTGCTTCAATTTTATTTGTGTTTTTCTTTTTATTCTTTTTGGGTCGTTCATCAGAGTTATTGGTTATCAGAATCATCTGATTTTGAGATGGGAATTAATTTTTGTTTTTCCTTTTTTTATGTTGTTGTTCTTGCTTTAGTTGTGTTTTTGTGGTATTGTTTGTTTGTGGTTTTTGTAAGATTGATTGTTCAGACTAGTCTGATTTTAAGATGATGGGAAGTATGTTTTATTTTGCTTATTTTTTGTTGCTCTATTTGTGGTTTTTGTTGCATTGTTGATTTTGTTAGCCAAGAGACTAGCTAGTCTGTGTGGAGAAAAAAACAACCAAAAAACAAATGGTGATGACTTGTTGTGTGCCTGTAGTTTTCCTGCATGAATGACCCCTTCATCGTTTTGACCCCTTCCTAGGAAAAATGCTGAAGTTATCAGAAGCAAATCTCCGGTTGTTGTTGTGTGAGTAGAACTACCTTGGGTGTGCCCTTCTGTCTGTTCTGAGTTACACAAATATATATAAGAAAAAAAGAAGAAAAACAGAGAGAAGCATACATGGATCAGTCAAAAAAGTCACAGAAAATACTTGCTTAAATTTTTTTTTTTTTAAGTTGGTTTTGCTATTTTAATATCAGCCTGTTTTTGTGGGAATTTAAAGAAGCTGAAGTTGTGATTTGTTTTACTCTCAGAGATCAAACTTCTACCATCTTTTAAAAATTTGTTGTTGTTTTCTTTAAACTGTTGTAATGATGTGTATAAGTGTGTTAATGCCAAGTAATGAATACAACAAAAACAAAAATTAATGAAATCATGTAATGTTTAGATTGACTGAAAAGAAGCATGGAAGGATCATTCATTGAAAAATGTAGTGACAGAAATTGTTTTCATACATTTTATTTAATTCAAAATTTAAAGATGATGAAAAGTTCATTGTTATTTCATGTTCAGAAATATCCTTTTTTTTCAAATTTATTGCTGATGAAAAAGTTGACAGATTTTAGTGGCAGAACACTGACTGATCTCAGTACGTCTGCTTCTCTTTGTTTTCAGCATTGCTTATCCTCTTACGGGTTGCCTAATACCAGTTTTCTTCTTCCTCAGACACTAATCTTCACCTTTGTATTCTTTGTGTCATCTGCTTTGTTCACATCTGTCCGCCATCACTGATTGATGCTTGCAGTGAAAAATTAAAGACTTGTAACCAGTGTGATTTAGGATAGGTTGTAGTTAATTAGTTTCTTTTTTAAAACTTGTGTATTGTATTGGAAAAGTTGACACATGTGCAGATACAATTCTTGTTGTAACTGTGCATAAGTATATATTTGTAGTAAAACTTCTAATGCAAGTGCTGGAGTAGGAAAATATTTAGCATATTTAGTTATATGTAGATTTTCCTTAATGCAAAAGCTGACGTATGTGCATATATCATATGTATATACCATGCTTTTTTTTTGCATATATATTTAAAAACTTTCAGTTTTCTTTATTTTTTGTTTTTGTATTTTTCTTCTCCTTTTGCTAATCTTAAGAATTAACATGTGGTTATGTATTGTTGGTTATTTGTGTATTATACTTATTCATAAAGCAGTGTTTGTATTTTATGTAGCAATTATTTTGAGGTTTGGTGTTAATGTTTTGTTTTGCTCTTAAGTTGTAATCATGTAATAGTGAGAATGGTGGTGGAGAGGAGGGAGGGAGGGAGTCAGTGAGTGTGTTTGTGTGTGTTTGTGTGAGTGTGTGTGTGTGTGTGTGTGTGTGTGTGTGTGTGTGTGTGTGTGTGTGTGTGTGTGTGTGTGTTTGTGAGTTGTGTGTGTGTGTGTGTGTGTGTGTGTGTGTGTGTGTGTGTGTGTGTGTGTGTGTGTGTGTGTGTTGTGTGCGCCCATGCACGCACATGGCTTACATGCCTGCACCTGCATTTACGTGCACGCATGTTTGATGCTCTATGCTTTACCTATAACCATAGCAAGCCAGTTAGACCTGTACTTCCTATCTGTCCAAATCTTTCCAAAACTTAACAGTCTCTCAGCTGTCAATGGTGTATTAATATATGGATTATAGAATGCACAGAAATCTTCATTCTTATTGCTGGGATCCTAACGCAAGCTAAATTTTTAGTATCAGTGATTTTGATTTGCAAGGACAACTACCAATGTGATAAAGGTATATATATGGAGGCAGCTTAGCCTGGTAGTTAGAGCATTGAGCACGCAATCTGACAGCCCAGGTTTAAGCCACCATCATCAGTACCAACTCTACTACCAGAAAAGTCCTTTGAATGAGAGTATAAACTGAGATCCTATGTGTGGACATGTGCAGAACATATCATGTATTTGTCAAAAACCTGCTCTGCCTTTTGGAAGAGAAGGCCATTGCATGTGGTAGGAACAGATGAGAAAATTGAAAAGAAAACCAACAGTGTGAGTCTTCAATTTTACGTCTGTTCACTTAATGTGATATTAGATAGGGAGGGAGGGGGGTGATGAAATGAGATATGAGGGCTACAAAGTAAAGAGATGTGGGTTGGTACTAGGGGAAAAAAAAGAAGTATTAAGATACTGAAACAAACAGTGCATGCACACTGGTGTTGTGTTTAGACATCATCCTCCAGATCGTAATGAGGCTACTGTTAATATGGTGGACAAGCAGTTATATATGCAAAATCACACCATTGGTGAACCTCAGAGTTCAAACAGAGGAACAAAAAACAAACTAAAAAACCCAGACAAGACATGATCATAGTGGTTAAAATACAGCATTGATAAAGTGTATCAAAATCATGCATGTAATGTCATAAATGCTGGGGATAAAAATCAAGTTGCAAATGTAGAATTCATCCACTCTGTCTTTTAGCTGAGAAATAAAAACAAATCTATAAACTCAATCTCTGAGTATGTTTTTTTGTTATAGTGTCATATGAACTGTCCATTTATGACCTCCCACCCCCCACAAAAATGGTATGCACATTTGGAAATAGTGACAACTATGAAGCTTGTGGACAACAAAACATAGTACAAGATTTCTTTGTAGTCCACACTGACCTCAGCAATACAAGTGTGCATATGATTCTATCTTTTTTTTGTTGTTGCCTACTTAATAATTTGCACTGGAGTAACAGCAAGACTGTTTCAGAGAGAGCAGAATATTATATGATATAGATATATCCACTTAATAAAACCTCTCCCCCCCCCTCCCCTCACCCTAACACAATAAAAACAAAAATTGTTAAAATAATTACAGAAAACGAGAAAGGAAAAAAAAAGAGGGGAGGGGGTGAGAGAGGACCTAAACCATCCAATAATCAAGCAATAAAGCATACAAAACAAAATGCCGTTGCTCGTTGCTGGAGAGTTGCCCAGTCTTTGTCATTATAATCAGAAAACTTTTTGTAGGTATGAGTAGTAGTCAGACATGACATAATCATGTGCTTTGTTTCATATTGCATTGTTGTGCAGTGTAGTGGCTTGCCTGGCTTTCAGTATAAAGTACTTTGCTATAGTAGATACATATATCTCTACTTAGTATCTATTGATTGATCTATCAGTCAATCAATCTATCTATCTATCAATCTATCAATCTATCTATCTATCTATCTATCTATCTATCTGTCTGTCTGTCTATCTATCTATCTATCTATCTATCTATCTATCTATCTATCTATCTATCTATCTATCTATCTGTCTGTCTGTCTGTCTGTCTGTCTGTCTGTCTGTCTGTCTATTTGTCTATCTATATCTCTCTCTTTATCTATCAACTCTACTTCTTTATCTTCTATATATATGTACGTGTATGTATGTGTGTGCATATATATATACATATATTTATATTTATATATCTATTTATTTATATATATATATATATATAATATATTATATATATATATATATATATATTATATATATATATATATGCACAGAGAGAGAGAGAGGGGGGGGGAGGGGGAGAGAGAGAGAGAGAGAGAGAGAGAGAGAGAGAGAGAGAGAGAGAGAGAGAGAGAGAGGAGGCTCATTAGAAATTAAACTGAAGATTATTATCAGTGATGTGTGTATGAATGACATCACAACTGTCACCTACATCCCCTGCCCCCTTTCTCCCTTGTTCTGTGTGTGTGTGTGTGTGTGTGTGTGTGTGTTGTGTGTGTGTGTGTGTGTGTGTGTGTGTGTGTGTGTGTGTGTGTGTTGCGCGCGCGCAGCGCGCGTGCGATGCGTGCATGCACATGCGCACGCATGAGTGTGTGTCTGTGTGTGAGTGAGTGAGAGAAAATGAAACAGGTATAGATCTGTACCTAGTCCGGGAGGTATTAGGAAGGGGGAGGGTAACAGACTTTTGTTGTTGTTGTTGGTTTTATTCATTTTTAATTGTAAATATTTTTTACATCTTTTTATAAATGTTAACAATATGTAACCATCAGTTTTTTCCCCTTTAAATAATTAACACCATTCTCTCCCCCAGGACACCCCCCCCCCCCCCCCTACTTCTCTCATTTATTTATTTATATATTCATTTATTTGGTTATTTTTATCAAAAGAATTGACATATATCTTTGTTGAGCTCTCTGTGTATTCTGAATAACATTATATCCTGTGTTTTGTGTATATTGATAATCGAATATCTTCTTACCCATGATTTTGTGTACCATTCAGACTTATTAACAACAACAAAAAACAGAAATCAGTGTACTAGTAGTGGTCAGAGCATTGCACTTATGATCTCATGTCCTAAGATTGAATCACTACAGAGTGAGCATCAGTGCTGATTCTCTCCCCCCCCCCCCCCCCCCCCCCCCCCCCCCTAGTCCTTTGGATGAAACTATGAATTGAGCACCTGTCTGCTCGCACACACAGAACATCTTGCACACACACATGTTAAAAACCTGTTCCACCTTTCAGAAAAGTAGACCATTTGGTGCTAGCAGGAAAGGATGACAAAATTTAAAAATGCATGCATGCAGATGTCTTGTTTAGACATATCCTGAAGTTGGAATGTGGCTACCTTAATGTGGGTAAAAACGGTTGTATGCGCAAAATCTCATCTTTGGTGAACCCCAGAGCTCTAGCCAAGGAAAGAAGAAAAAGAAAAGTTACAGCCATTTTTTAACATTCATGAATTTTAAAAGTTCTTGGAATTTTTTAATTTGTATAGGTTTTCAGTGTTTTAGTGCAAAATATCAACCATGTATTGATTGCAGTGTCTTCAATATCCTGGATCATTCCTGTATATAATATTTGCAAAGTCAATGTGTGTGTGTGTGTGTGTGTGTGTGTGTGTGTGTGTGTGTGTGTGTGTGTGTGTGTGTGTTGTGTGTGTGTGTGTGTGTGTGTGTGGTGTGTGTGTGTGCATGTGTGCCTGTGCGCATGCACATGGTTTCCTTTGAGCCAGTATTACTAGGGCATAGCACAGTACAACAGTTATTTTCTTTATCATCTTTATCATCATCATCATCACCATCAGTCTATCATTTTGTTATCATTTACTCTATAAATGTTCATTAATTATCAAGAAAAGAATTATTTACATCAAGTTTGAACTTGCATGTATGCATGCATCTGTGTGTGTGTGTGTGAAGAGATCGCAAAAAAACATTGTTATAGTAGAATATTCATTTGTCCTGTCACCTGTTTTCTGCATGCAGCACACACAAAAATTTACACCACACCACACCACACCACACCACACCACACCACACCACACCACACCCACACCACACCACACTATACCATACCATACCACACCACACCACACCACACCACACTACACCACACCACATCACACATGCGCACATACATGCATGCATACATGCACACATGTATGCACGCACGCACGCACGCACACCACCACACACCACACACACACACACACACACACACACACACACACACACACACACACACACACACACACACACACACTCACTCCTGTCTCTCTGTCTCTCGTCTCTCTCTCTCTCTCTCTCTCTCTCTCTCTCTCTCTCTCTCTCTCTCTCTCCTCTTCCTTTTATTCTTTCTTTTCTTCCTTCATCTCCTCATTGACCCTTAGGCATGTTGTACAGTCCTGGATCTCTGTGTATTCAATCATGGGCTCTGTGAACTCACAGGTGGCAACCCTCTGAAAATGATGAGCGCCACTGGAATGGGAGAGAACGGCACCTCCGGAACCTTTGCCCAGAACTCCAAACTGAACGGTAAGTAACAGCTAGCTAGCTTCTCTAGTCTTTCTTATGCAAAAAAAAAAATTCAAAAGGGAAAAAAAAAAAAAAAAATTGTTGGTTCAGTTGATCTACTCATCTCAGACATTTTCTTGTTTGTTGTTTGTCTCTCTGTCTGTATCTCTTTTTCTTCTGTATCTTTTTCTGCCTAGCTACTTTTATCGTAATTATCTTTTTTTTTGTTTGTTCATGTCTCACAGTCTTACTTCATGTTTACTGGCGGGGGGTTGGGGGGGAGGGAAGGGGGTGGTATGGGGGTGGGGGGGGGCAGTGGGCAGTAGAAGGGGGGGGGGAGTTGTGAAAGCCTAGTGATTAGAGCGTTGAGCTCACAATCTGACAGCCCAGATTTGAGCTGCTATCTTTGCACACGTTCGAGGGGAATTTTTTCCTCTAGAGTGACTCCATTTCCCCCTGAAAAGTCCTTCAGATGAGACTATAAAGTGAGGTCCCATGTGTAAACACATGTGCAGGGCAGCACAGCTCATTTGCAGTGCAGTGCATGCAGTGTAGTGTAGTGTAGTGGTGTGTAGTGTAATGTAGTGTAGTGTAGATTAGTGTAGTGTAGTGCAGTGCAGTGTAGTGTAGAGCAGTGCAGTGCAGTGTAGTGCTGTGTAGTATAGTGTAATACAGTGTAAAGCAGTGCAGTGTAGTGTAGTGCAATGCAGAGTAGTGCAGTGCAGTGCAGTATAGCACAGTGTGGTGCAGTGTAGCAGTTCAGTGTAGTGTACGTAAGTGAGGAATTTGCAAGGTATTGTGGTGACATTTGCAGATACCTCCATCTTGGTGCCCACATCTTTGGAAGAGCTGAAGACAACCAAGACATACCTGAAAGCCTCCACCAAGCGAGACAAGGATCTGGAAAGTGCACGGAAAAAATACGAGAAAGTGAGTCCTTCTGAGGTTGTGGTTTTGGTGTTGTTGCTTAGAGACTACGCATTTTCGCTCATATAACACACAACAATAGTTGCTGTCTGAACGTTCAACAAAGAAGTATTGAATTGAAGTGTTACAACAAACAAACAAACAACTCCTCTTTCTCCTGAGTAGTAGTAGTAATCTTCAGTTTTACATCCTTCCACATATAGTTGTGGAGCGGGATAGCACAGTGGTCAGAGCACTCACTTTCCCCAAGTCAAGTTAAGCAGCGTCAAGCGTGGTTACCATTTGGAAGGGTGACGTTTGTGCGCCTTGGCTACAGTACAGTCCCCCCAGTTCACCCAGCTGTCAATGGGTACCTGCCCTCTTTAGGGTCAGGGAAGGTAAAGCAGCGAGGGAGAGGAGATGGAAACCGCCTTCATCATGCTGGCCCCTAGAAAAACCAAGGTCTCTGACGCCTCGCTCCCCTACGACCACACAGGTTATGGGACACCTGTACCTTTACCTTTTTTACATATGTGACGCTCCACCACATAATGAGTTGCATTGCACCAGATATCAATTTTTAGTTATTGACATGCTCTCAAACTGCAATAAAAAGACTGTTCAATACAGAAAATGGATTGAAAATCGAACAGCTGTATGAAAAGTTATTATAAGTTGAAATGATAGACTGCAGGAAATGACAAAATGAGAAATTGACATGTTTAGCATCGTAATAGGTGGTCAAAATGAGGGATTGGGTATGTTTAAAACATGTTTTAAGGCAAAAGGAGACAAGATTATGATTCAATATTTCATTATGAGGTAGAATAATGGCTACATTTTTATAATCTATCAAAATCTCAAAATTGCAAACTTGACCCCACCTGCCTAAAATGGCTCCTACCGGAAAAGTGGGTTAGGTGCTAAGCGACTCATTTCGTGATGGAGTGTTCACATATAGTGATAGCGGACGCCTTTCTCATCCCCACAGATCCGAGAGATGACGGAGGAGCAGCAGCAGCTGCAGCTGGACAAGCTGATCGCGGCACAGACCAAGGCACGCATCGCCCTGGAGAAGAGCCACACCAAGGCCCTGAAGAAAATGGCCAAGTGCGGGGAAAGCACCGACAGCAAGCAGCAGGAGTTCAAGGGGGAGCTGCAGCTCATGCTTCACGCCCAGGACCTTGAGGTCAGTCAGAGTTAAGCTTCCAGGTCAGTTAGAGTCAAGATTCCAGGTCAGTTTGAGTTAAGATTCGAGGTCAGTTAGAGTCAAGAATCAAGGTCAGTTGGATTCAAGGTCAGTTGGATTCAAGATTCGAGGTCAGTGAAAGTCAAGATTCGAGGTCAGTGATAGTCAAGATTCAAGGTCAGTTAGAGTCAAGATTCAAGGTCAGTTAGATTCAAGATTCGAGGTCAGTTAGATTCAAGGTCAGTTAGATTCAAGATTCAAGGTCAGTTAGATTCAAGATTCAAGGTCAGTTAGGTTTAAGGTCAGTTAGATTCAAGATTCTAGGTCAGTTAGATTCAAGATTCAAGGTCAGTTAGGTTTAAGGTCAATTAGCTTCAAGACTCAAGGTCAGTTTAATTCAAGATTCAAGGTCAGTTAGATTCAAGATTTTCTAGATTCAAGATTTTATTTCAAGAACCCTCCCTAAGGGGTACGTGAAATTTAACTAAATCAAAGCTTGCAGATTTGGGCATGTGAAAAATTCTTTCAACAAAATGTCATCACACAATGGATAGCACTAAGAATGAAAAAAAGCAAAGAATTTTCACAGTACAGTAGAGGAACAAAAAGTCAGCATGATGTTTAAATGAATTGACAATTATTGCGTGCTCTGTCTCTCTCTGTCTCTCTGTATCTCTCTGTCTCCGCTCTGTCTCTCTCTGTCTGTCTGTATCTCTCTGTATCTGCCCTGTCTCTCTCTCTCTCAGCATGTCATGTACAACGCTAAGGCATCAAGAAGCACACACGCACACACAAAACACAGGTTAGTTAGGGCAATAGAGATGATTCTCATGATGATGGGGATGATAAAGATTGTAAAAACGGTGGTGATGATGAAAAGGATAAAAATGATAATGATAAAAAGGATAAAGGTGATGATGATGATGGTAATGATGATGATGATGATGATGATGATGATGATGATGATGATGATGATGATGATAAAGATGACGATAATGATGATGATACAAAGGATAAAGGTGATGACGATGGTGATGATAAACATGACAATAACCATAACAACAATAACAACAATAGCTACCTCCTCTCTTCTCTCTCCAGCACCGTGAAATGAAATACAAGCACGCAGACGTGCTGATGGCGGCCAATCGTGACCACTTCCAAGCAGAGATGGACATCCACAAGCGGCACCACACCTCCCTGTTCGACGGCCTTTTCGAGGCCATGGCGGCCAACCACAACGGCCACAAGAAGAAGCTGGAGGAGATCCACGCCCAGGATGTGGGGGATCTGAAGAAGGCCATGGATCCCCAGATCCGGGAGCACATGAAGGAACTGGCCCGCAAACACAAGGACAAGCAGGAGCTGTCCAGGTCGGTTTTGGGTTGTTTGGGGGTAAGGTGGGGGGAGGGGGTGGGGAGGTGGGGGTAGGGGTGGTGGTGGTGTGGGAGGAGGAGGGTGTAGGAGGAAGGGGAGGTGTGGGGGAGGGGGGTGTGGTGGGTGGGTGGGGGTATGTATTGTGGGGCGTGGGTGATGGTTGGTGTTTGTGTGTGTGTGGGGGGGGATATGTCAAGTTGACGTGATGCTTTAAAAAAAAAAAGACAGATGTAAGATTGATGTATTCTCTCTCTCTCTCTCTCTCTCTCTCTCTCTCTCTCTCTCTCTCTCTCTCTCTCTCTCTCTCTCTTCTCTCTCTCTCTCTGTTTCTTCTTTCTTTCTTTCTTTCTTTCTTTGCTTAATAAACTACATATGTAATAGGGGATGCTGATCTTATAATTCAGTCTCTCTGAGACAAGGACCCAGTGAAGAAACTGCTGTAGAGATTTAAAAAAAAAAAAAATCTTTATTTGTTATTTTAAAGCTGTCATCATGAAGATGATCAATGAAAATTAAAAAAATTTTTTTGGTTTTGTTTTCAGAATCAAACGAGAAGCTCAGCAGAAACATGTGGGAGCAGTTGTCACTGAACGACAAAGGGTAAGGGGTTGGGTTTTTTTTGCGTGGTTGTTCAGTTTTGGGTGGGTTTTCATCTAGTTTGGGGGTTTCGTGATTGGCTTGGTTTGTTGGGGATAGGGGTTGGAGATTGGTCTCAAGAATAAAGAAAAGATTCTGTGAAGCGAGAGTATGGATGCCTGAGTGATGAGGCAGTTAAAAACAATCATACATGAAAGGGAGGGGTGGGGGGGTAGCTCAGTGGCTAGAGCGCTCGCTTTCCTCCATCTAATGTTAAGCAGTATCGAGCGTGGTTACCAAGTGGATGTGTGACTGTTTGCATGCCTTGGCTTCAGTGCAGTCCCCTAGTTCACCAAGCTGTAAATAGGTACCTGCCGTCTTTAGGGTCAGGGAAGGTAAAGCAGCCATGGAGAGGAGATGGGTGCTGCCCTTAACATGCTGACCCTTGGAGAAGCTGAGGTCTCTGACAACTCACTCCCCAATGACTGTATAGATTACAGAAATACCATTACCTTTTACCATACACAAAAACTTTTAACCCTCTGTGTACCCAATGGTCTCATGGTGATTCCCAGGTAGAATGAGTGAAACAGTGCATTTTCTGGGTGACCATCAGGGTGTTGAGCTGGGGAACATGAAACAACAACAATCTCTTGAGGAGAGCTGACATATACAAACTACTTTGCCTGCAAGCTAGCCCATTTCCAACCATTGAGAGAGAGGGGAGAGAGGGGAGAGAGGGGGAGAGGGACAAAGGAATGAGTTTTCCAGTCATGAACATACCTTATTTTCTCATAATTTTCATGTTTGTTTTTTTAATTTTTTACATGAATTTCTGAAAGTCAAACAGAAGTCATAGTATCTAAAAATAACCAATTTGATTGTGCTGGTTTTTATAACTAATTGTATCTTAAGTTCTTTGTTTCCTTTTTTAATAATTTTGTCACTGTTTTTGCTTTACCATCAAACATGGCAACTATTTTAGAGGGCTTGTAACTTATTTCCAGGCTCAGTTCGGCTAGGACTTTGTTAATATGCATCAACAGGTCTGCGTTCTAGTGTTGGTGTGTTTTGATTTCAGTTGAATGACCTGCTGTCCAAACGCAAAGACGATCTTCAGATCAGGCTGGATGAGATTCGCAAAGAAGCGGAGAAGGACAGAGACGAGGTAGGAACCAACAGAAGAACGAAGCCGTTTTCATATCAAACAAAACCAGATAGTTATGGATGTGCATTCATACAGCTGTACTGAAAAAGAGGGTGGCAGGATGGTTAAGACATTTGCCTGCCAACAAATAAACCGTGAGGTTTTAGTTTGAATTTCCAGTCTCACCCTTTCTTCCCAGTCTGACACAAAAGACTCGAAATGGATGTTAAAGTCCTTTGGATGAGACTATGAACCGAGGCCCTGTATGCAAACATACTCAGAATGACTTGCACACATGTTTAAAAACCTGTTACCCCTTTTGGAAGAGTAGGCCATTGTGTGTCGGTAGGAATGGATGAGAGAAAATTTAGCCAGCATGCACACACAGGTATTGTGGTTAGACACCATCTTTGAAGTTGGAATATTGCTACCTAAATGGGGGGGAGTCGCATATGGATAAATCTCACCATTAGTGAACCTCAGAGCTGTTTAATACACAACAAACAGTGATTCAGATTTTTTGGGGGGGTATTGAAATCTTTAATAAATCAGATGTGTTAATTCTTATTTCGAATAACTGACGATCTAACATAAATGAACAGAAGTTTCTGGTGTGCCATGTTGTATAACCCTACATCGGTCATTTTTCTGCCCCCCCCCCCCCCCCCAGTACCTGAAGCGGCGTAATGGAAGAGTTCCATCAGAAGTGTTCATTCTTATTTTGTATAAGTGACAATCTAACATAAACCAACACAAGTTTCTACACAAGTTTCTGTGTGTATAACTCTGCTTCTTTTTCATTTCTCTGCCCACCCCCAGTACCTGAAGCGGCGCATGGAAGAGTTCCATCAGAAGTGCCAGAAGCTGCAGGACCAGTTTGACATCGAGGTGCAGGCCTTCGCCCTGGACGACGAGGACAACGACGAGGACTGCAGCCCCGACAAGAGCGCCTGGGCAAGCCCTCCCCTGGCAGTGCGCGCAGTGGGCCCAGCGGTCAGGAGGCCAGCCCCGCCCGCTGCTCCCCCCACCTCATGAACGGGGCAGGCAGTCCTGTGATGGAGCCCCCGGCCCCCCAGCAGCCCCAGGAGGAGGCGGTGAGGGGCAGCCAGGACGACCCCCAGTGTGGGGGAGACAACCTCAACAGCAAGGAGGAGGTCACCTCCATGTAACAAGACTTGTCGCCTAGATTCCCTAGACTCCACACGGACGACACACACACACACACTGACACACGTGAATGCATACACACAAGGACACCTTTGTCTTTGTAGAAAAAAACCTGGCACAGCAGACGTGTGAAGCACATCCTCTGTAAGTGGCGGATCTGATGTGAAGCAACCCCAACAAGCAGCCTTTTGTGATAATGCCACATGGACTCACCACGTCCTCGATGTGATGCACCCTTTGTGTGTAGATTTCTCACACAGGCCTCTGGATTGGATGATGTCCGTAAGCCCAGAAAGATTCGCGAAGTGATGGACAGATTTGGCCCTGCACCAAAGAATTACATTTGTGATAGAATATGCAAGACTGAATGTGTCTGAAGGCTGGAGCGGTGACGCTCAGTCTTTCGTGGTTGGGTTTGATAATATTGCCTGGAGTTTTCTGTGTGACCCAGCAGGACTTGTTTGGAGACTGTTTCTCCAAAAGGGGGTTTCATGGAACGCACGTTTAAACCAGAAAAAAAAAGTATGAAGACAATCCTGAGAGGACCTAAACATCCCACAATAACTGGAGGACCAATCGTCATTGCTCATTGACTTGCTTGCTTGCTGCACTGCGTACATGTGTAGTTAGCTAGTTTGGACAATCTGTACAGTCACTCGGTTTCATTGCTGCAGAACTTTGGATGGATTCTTGCGGTTATGAGGATAATGGGGGAGAAAGAAAAAAAGAAGAAAAAGAAATTTAATGAATTAACACAGCTGGTTTTTTTTTTTCCTGTAGTTGGTAGATAGCGTGTGTGTGTTGATGCTCAAAGCGCCCGCTGATGGTGATGATGCCGGAAAAAGAAGAATCAGACCTCTGCACCTTTGTGTGCCATGGTTGTGCAATGTGAAGTCTTTCTGTCCTCCGTGACTTTATCTACTACCCCTGGTTCATTTAGTGACATCTTTATTTTATCTGCATTTTTTTTTTTTTTCAAACATCACTTGGATATACTACTACTTCACTGTTGAAATCATCGTGTAAACCGGTTGCTGTTCTTTGCAAGAATTCCCCAGTGTTTTTTGTGGATTTCACACTAAACAGATGTTTTGCTATTGAAGTGTATGTAACAACACTGGAGAGAGAGTGTGTGTGTGTGTGTGAGAGAGAGAGAGAGGATGAATAAGGTTATAACCATGGTGTACTTCTTTGTTCGTCACTTTTGTAGATTTTTATCCCTGCTCCCAAACAGTGACAATTTTTTCCCCAGGTTTTTGAAGAGAATCCTTAGATTGATTTTTGCATTTATCGAGAAATGTCGGTTTGGAGAGTGGGGTGTATGTAAATATGTATGTATGTATGTATGTATGTATGTATGTATGTATGTATGTATGTATGTATGTATGTATGTATGTATGTATGTATGTATGTATGTATGTATGTATGTATGTATGTATTATGTATGAGGTGGTTTGTATGTATACTCATTGCTATTATTAGCTTTAAATTTACTACACTTTTTATTAAAAAAGATTGATTTCGTAGAACTTTATTCAGACTTTTTATCAAACTTTTGATTGTCTGTTTTTAAAGCAAAATTGTCTGATTTATTTCTGAAATCGAATTTAGAGGCATCGGTTGATTTACTCGAACAATTGTGTTATTTTACATTGATATGATGTGGAAGTATTCACATATACACCAGCCTCCTCCACCACTATCCCCCCTTCCCCAACCCCCTCCCCCCTTCAGCTTCATGGAATCCAGACCCCAAGGCACAAAGCAAACACTGTCCACCCCAGCCACCATTGTGCGTCCTTAGCACCATCAACACAATGCAGAAACCTTATGCTTGTGTGCTGGTACACTTAGACATACAGTGTTGACTCTCCGATGTTCATTATGATCTCAGCCCTTGTAATTCCCTAGAGATGCATGGAGGTTTTGCTGTCTAAAAAAAAAAAATTATGTGTTCCTGTTCCTCAACTAGTGTTTTCAGGCTCACCAACGGTGAGGTTTTTGCGTAAGCGGCCATTTTTGCCCACCATTAAGGTCGCTGCATTCGCTGTAGCATCAGGTGTGTCTTTAAAACTAGTGTATGGGGCTAAATGGATCATGCAGTGGAGACAGTATGGGCTGTATATTTACCACAGCTGCCAAAAAGAAAATTTTAGGTCATTATCCAGCAGTCCCAATTGCTGTGATATATATTTATCTGGATCTGAGATGCTGTTTCGTGTGGACTTTTTGTGGTCCTTACGAAATTTACATGAATGATCCCTGCAGAATTGAACCAGAAAATTCTGGAATGCCTGATAGAATACCTCAGATTCTGTGCAACAATCGTGGCAGCAAAAAGAAGGGTTTGGGGGGGGGGGGGTGTAATGTAAAGGATAAAGCTGTATTTCCTGAGTTCGTTTGCTTTGGGGTTTTTTTCTAAATGATATGTTTCTTGATTCAAGAACTGGATTTGACATGCATGCTGTAAGTGAGACTAGTGAAAGATTACAACACTACTTTAAAATCTTAGAGTACAGGCTTAGGAAAGTGAGAGGTTACTCCCCTGATGAAGAAGATCTATACAAGATACAGTTCATGAGACAGCGTAGAAAGATGGGAATGGGCGATTCTGAGCAGGGGGTTCATCCCACTGCTTAGATCAAGCTCAGCATAGTGTTTGGGTAATGTTGTTGATGTTGCTGCTTCAAAATCAAGAGTCGGTGATACCCCTAGAAAGTATTGTTGGTGATGCTGCTTAGAAAGTATGAGTTTACGCTAAGTACTGCCTAGGAATATGAAGAAGTCATACAATTGTTTTTAAGTGGTAGACCTCATGCTACTGATAAGATAGGGGTGATACTGCTTCTTAGGAAGAAGCAGCTTGAGCAAAGAGAATAAGACCGATAGAGCTTGCTACTGTTGTGAAATACAGAACACTTGCCCATAAGAATAAGACCGATAGAGCTTGCTACTGTTGTGAAATACAGAACACTTGCCATAAGAATAAGACGATAGAGCTTGCTATGTTGTGAATACAGACACTTGCCATAAGAATAAGACCGATAGAGCTTGCTACTGTTGTGAAATACAGAACACTTGCCCATAAGAATAGACAGATAGAGCTTGCTACTGTTGTGAAATACAGAACACTTGCCCATAAGAATAAGACAGATAGAGCTTGCTACTGTTGTGAAATACAGAATATGCGCTAATAAGAAAAACAGAGCCTAATAAACAGTTTTAGGAGTTACAGATCTCAGTGCAACTGCTGAGAAAGAGCTCCTGCTGATTGTTGGAAAGTAAGAGTGGACGCCACTGTTTAGAGAGAGACTTCTAAGAAAACTAGCACTGAGAAAACTGCCTTGTAAAGAGGACCTTATGCTGTACAACAGACTAATCGTCTACAAGTAGAAGCACAGACATTTTTGGTGGACAAACAGACAGACAGGAACTTTTCAAATTTGGGATGAAAAAGTCTGCTCCTTCCCCCTGTATACATGTGGAACAAGATGAGGATATTCTGGGCATCCATGAGGACATTGCTGACATGGGTCCTGCTGCTCCTGCTGCTACTGCTTTTGACTGGAACAATGGGCTTAGCTAGGGCTTGTTTTGTTTTAAACTTTGAATTACTGTTGAGAAACTTTGAAAGCGCAGTTGGAAACTTTGAAATATGGCTGTCCTGCACTCTTCAGTCTGTGCATGACAACATCTGAACTGCAGTCTTGATGAAGTCTGTATACAGACAAAGATATACTGCTGGGTAATATTAGAATGTCATATGAAACACATTTCTTAGCTGACTGATTTTCCTGTTTGCTTCGGAAATGCAGCAGACTTTGAGACCTGTACAATTCCTCCTTTGTGCAGTTTTCATCAACGGCTACGATCGTACAACTGCTGTCTTTTAAACTACTGACAGTAAATGCTACCAGCACTGCCACGAACACCACGACCACTTGTTTTTGTTCAGTCTTTACATCATAGGCATTGCCCAAGTTGATGTTTTCTGTGGAGAGTTTGTCAGGTGTGTTAGAGTTGCACTGTGCCCAGAATTACAGTCTGATTTAACATAGTGCGCTCAAAGGTTGCACCAAAAATGTTGATTTGTGCACTGAAACATGACAAATGCCTCCTGCTTCCCAGTATCACAATGTTATTGGTCTAATGTGCACTTTTTTATTTTGAAATACTTAATTATGATTTATGTGATATGTTCTGTTTTACTGACTGTCATGAAAAAATATTAGCATTGCAATACTATGAATACTAATGCTTGGCAGCAGATAAAAATTAAAATGGCATGTTTGTGTAAACTGAAAGGCAGAACAGGATAAAGAATAAAGAGTTCTAGATCTTGCCATGGATAAAGTACACTGCTGCATAGAATAGCAGCCCATGAGCAAGACTTTGTGAGCGGAGGTTTATATCATAATTATGCGTGGTCTAGTAATAGAGGGAGAGGAGAACAATCAAGAACATTTTGGCTTTTTATATAATTAACACTGCTGCTTAAAACTTCAAACAAAATGTGGGTTTTGAAACTGCTGTTTGACAGATGCTTATCTAATCATCTAAAACACTCACCATGAAGAAACTGAGAGAATGAGAGAGAGAAGGGGGAGGATCATACCATTGCTGTTCTCTAAGTGTCAATGCAGAGATGTCCTGAGTAGATCACAGAAAGAAAACACCAAAATACGTCTTTTGATGAAGAAAACTCTGTAGGTAAATCAGAAGCCATTCCTGTTTTGTACGTTATCATATATTTCATGAGAAAACTGCCAAAGATTCTACAGTGTACAGAAGAAATATGTTACTGGTGCAAATGGTTGAAAGTAATAGGAGTCATAAAGAGTTACCAGTAGTGTGCACTCAAGTTTGTTTCACTCTCTCACTCCATCCACTTTACAAATTGCAGATAGATATACTTTTTATTTTTCACCCTTTTCTGAAAAGTAAACTGTGTGCCCATCTTTATTTTGCTCAGATTTTTTTCCCCAAACCATACGTTCACACATTCTCTCAGATCAGAAATAATGCAATGTCCAGTTCGCTGTGTACTTCATCAAGAAAGCTGTGCAGACAAAGTGGGAAAAGGGCAGTTGAAAAAAAACAAACTTTCAGGTGAATATTTGAACCAGTAAATAACAGAACAGGACACTTAGTATAAATAGTCATCCCTCTCTTCCCTTGCAAGTTTTTTTTTTTATCATTTTGGTAAGAAATAATGTTTGTGGTTTGATTGTAAAGAATGACTTGTCAGCTGACTGAGTTACTGTGGAATACAAATTGTTTCATATATTGTCGATAATCATTGTTATGTTTGATTAATTTGCTGGTATTTCCAGTTTTGCTGAATTTTACTATGGCTGTCAGAACTGTGTGTTACCATTTTGTTCTGTCAGAGTTTGGACAAAGCTCCTCATTTCTCATTCCATTACCCACTTCCAGCCCTCCCCATCCCACCTCTCTCTCCCCTTGTCTACACTGGATCATTTCCCCAAATCAGCCTATGCACCAA
Organism: Stramonita haemastoma; assembly: GCA_030674155.1. Taxonomy (NCBI): domain Eukaryota; kingdom Metazoa; phylum Mollusca; class Gastropoda; order Neogastropoda; family Muricidae; genus Stramonita; species Stramonita haemastoma. The sequence continues at coordinate 15,259,307 of CM060324.1, forward strand.
AAATTTATTGCCGTGTCTTTTTATTTTGAAATTATGATTTGTATTTGCAGATGATTTTAAAATGTGAATGATTAGTCTGCTTTTTGCATTAGCTATGCAAATGTCTGAAGATTCATGATTGGTTTTGAAATCACGACATTTAGTATTCATGTAAATTTAGTATTCATGTATATTTAGTATTCATGTACATTTTAGTATTCATGTGGATATCATGGTCAAGTAACGAAATCTTTTTTCTTTTTTTTTCTTTTTTTTTTTTGGCTGTGGATGAACACAAGAACGTCTTCTGTTGAATTGCTTTTGTTTTGGGGTTTGTTTTTTTTCAATGTGTGGGGAGACATGATTTTTGTATGTATGTCATGTATTTTTACACATAAGGGCACTGTATGTACATTGTAAATGAACTACATCTAAATGGTTCAGCTTTTTTATTTTTTTCAAATGTTTAGTTGGGTTGAAATTCCAGTCTATTACTACACTTCGAAGTGAAACATGAAAAGTGTTTGTACCAGGTTTGTGAAGAAAATAGTGATTGCCCCCCCTCCCCCCCCCCATCCCAACAAGATTATGATGTAAACTGTAGAACTTGCAAGTAATCATCTGCCCTCTTCACCAGTGTGGAATGGAAGGAGAATGAAATATTGGTCATTCCAAAACGTAGTTTTCTCTTCTTCTGTTTTTCTGTCATAGAATCAAGCAGAAAGCGTAGCATCTCACTGTCTGTGATTCCCTACAGGATGTTTGTCTCCTCCCTGCTCATGGTTTTGACTGCCTTATAAGTATTAGATTATGAAGACATGATTTTAAGTATTAGACTGTGTGGACATGGTTTTTAGTTTTTTACATGTATAGAGCAGGATGAGTCTATGTAACGACCGTAATTTGTCTATTCATGTATATGAGTGTATGTATGTGTCAGTGGTATCTTTCAGTGTTACCGACTGTTTTTGGGTCTGTTGGAACCAGGTTTAGCACAACTGTAGATAGGAATAAAACCCTTCCCAGTATCCTTATTACTGTGGCTGTTTACAACAATTACGGATATTTTTAAAGCAATAATGATTCCAGCTGAACAGAAATAAAACACATGGCATGAAGAAGAGAATAATAATAATATTTCCTCAGTGACTGTAAACAGCATAACTCATATGATCTGTTTGGCAAGGACTTAATGGAAATAAAAGAAATGTACCATAATTTTTTTTATATGTTAACTATGGAGAAAAAATGAATAAATGTGCAGAATGCTTCCAGATAGTAGGATATGTTTCTTTCCTGTGTAGATGGAATGTAGACAGCAATCAGATTTTGTTTTAGAGATTTTGTTTATCCTGATTCCCAACTAAAATCATTTCAAAATGAAATCGATGTTTTCATTTTTTTAAAGATAGAGGTGTACATTTTACATTTCTCTCCTCAACTATAACTCACACAAAAAGAAACACACGCTGATGATTTTGATTACATAAAGAAAACCTGGGTAAGGATAGTTATGTATGTTCGTGTTGTAACCAGCAAATAAAGCATCATGTAATAAGTAAAGGATCGTGTTATCAAGGTGATCATTCACATTGATGTGGATTTTGCAAGAATGGTGCAATATTGAGAGAAGTTAAGAATTAAAAAAATGCCGTTTAGCTTTAGCTTTTGTGGGGTTAGAAATCAGATCATGGCAGTGTGCAAAAAAATGTCCTAGTTGTTAAGAACTTAACCTGTTTTTAAGATAGTTCACTTAATCTTTCAAAGACGGAACTATGCACGCATCATATTGATTTTATGACCTAATGCCAGAAACCAAGATTATGTGTGCTTTCAGATCATCCCTCGTGTTCAGAGAAAACTGTGGTAAACTTGAACCATGAAATGTATTTAGCTTTAACAGTTTAAAGGTTATTGATTTTATTCTCATTAGGGCTTTTTAAAAAAATGTTTTTATTGTCTCATGGTGATTCCCAATTGTTATGAGAGAGAGAGAGATATTTGGTTGACCCTTGGGGGGTTGGGGGGGGGGGTTCAGCTTAGGATCTCTGTCATCTATAGCTTAACATATTAGTGTTATCAAAAGTACACGTGCCAGGTATAAGTATACATATATAATTAAATTTTATTGAGATAAAAAAGACATTTTTTACCTTTAGGAATAATGGCAATAAGTAATAGCCAATACAGCTGCAAGTAGATTATCAGCATGTCAATGTGCTGCCATTGAATATGGATGTTTTTAATACAGGTGTCCTCGATCAGATCAGAGATAGTGTGTCAACACTTGTAAGGATGTCTCGCGCAATAAAGGGAAGATATGTAATGTGACGCTCCACCACGAAATGACCTGCATTGCACCTGAACCACTTTCCTCTGGAAGCCATTTTAGGCAGGTGGGGGTCAGGTTGTCGATTTTGAGATTTTGATTAATAGTAAAACTAGCCATTCTCCCTTTGGTTTAAAAGTGCATTTAAAAACACCCAAGCCCTCATTCTCATCAGCTATTATGATACATAATTTGTCAGTTTCTCATTTTTGTCACTTTCTACAATCTTTTATTTCAGTTTGTAAGAACTTTTCTTGGAATTGTCCAATTTTCAATCTTTTTTTTTGTATTGAATAGCCTATGTGTTGCAGATTAATGATATGTTATAAAGTATAAGTTGACCACCTCCAGTGCAATGCAGGTCATTATGTGTCAGAGCGCCACATACATAAAAGGGGGATGGCTGAGAGAAAGAGTAGGTTGTTTTTGTGTTGCATAAATGGATTGTCGAGAGAGAGGGAGAGAGAGAAAAAGACAGAGACCTTAACCAGTTTATTTTCTATATAAATCAGAATGCTGTCAGAGCACTAGGGGAGACTTACTTGTGCACTTGTGTTTTGTTAACAGTTTTACATTTCATTGGAATTAATGTATTTTTGTATAGATGTACACACATATTTTTATCTTAGGAGCATTGTTTGTATTTGTTAGATATATATATGTGTAATATATGTATACTGATTTCGTACATATTTTTTTTCTTTCTGGAAAAGAAGTGTTGTGATGCATCTTGGATCCATGTCTAGATTTATGTATAACAAATTTCACACACATGATGGCAGTTTCAAAATGTGTGTGAATGGGCATTATATTTGTACATGCACACCTGTACATGCACATGGCACACACAAATACACACACACACACACAATCACAATCACACACACACACACACACACACACACACACACACACACACACACACACACACACACAATCACAATCACACACACACACACACACACACACACACACACACACACACACACACACACACACACACACTCACTCACTCACTGGGCAGGCAGGCATACATGTGTATGCTCACTATCCCATCTCATAGAATTCTAATATTTTGATTAATTTTTTTCTGTTTTGTTTCTTTCATCACGGTTGATAATGTGTGGTATCAAAACATTCCAGAGGACGTGTATCGTTTGTATCGTACCATTTGTTTTACACATGATTATTCGGGATTTTCAGACACTTTATTTGTTCTTGATCTGCATTTGGCACAGTTCATTGCCCCAAAAATGGAATCCTTGTAAATACTTGCCAGAACTTTTTGCACGATCAGCATCATAGATCTCCCTTTTCCCTGGCTAGGGTCTTGTTATAATCTGCATCACTCTTTTTTGACAGGAGAAAAAGAAGGCGGAAATGGAGAGCAAGAAATAAGTGTGAAATGTGGCACCTTGCTCTATTCAGAGAAGAAAGACGTTGTCATTGTGAATGGGGTAAGAATGGGTGGGGACTGGAGGAAGGGTGGAGAGGGTGAAGAGGGGTGCGATGGGAGCACACTCTCCCATCTTTCTATTCACATCGTGATCGTGGTTCTTTGGCAAAATGTCAGTCTTGCGTAGCTTGTGGTCAAAATGTGTGAATCTCCTTGCTGTGGATTGTAGTTTCATGGGAAGTTTCATCTTCCATAAAAGAAATTTCTTTTTTCTTTTTTTTTACAAAGATCAGCACTTGTGGTTAATGTTAAATGGCATCGGAGTAAACCCAATAAACCAGACACCATCCATTGAATGGAGCTGTTAAGAGTGGCTCTTTTTGTTGTTGTTTTTTTTTGCATCCATCATTTCATGTGATCCTAATCTTGCCAAATGTCTCATCCTTGCACTGCCTTTATGATGAATAAATTGTGCTATTTGGAGTATATTTTCAATGAATATCAATGTGTGCAGACATATATATATATATATATACATATATATATATTCCCTTGACCCCAAAGATTAAGCTTTGTGACTGATTGAATTGTTAACCTAAACTTGCATGTAAAGCTAAATCTGTCTTCAACCATAAAGATTGAAAAGGAAGGTTGGATACGAAATAAGAAAACGGGGTAAAGAAATCACCCACTCACCCAGTCTCCTCATCAATTCTGCCTTCTTCAGGGAAACTGGAGGTTTGTAGCAGACTTTGCAAGGATCTCCGTTCTGATCTTTACAGCTGCAAACAGAAATACCTGACTCAGTGAGAATAAGCCAACTAGAGAATACCTGACGTAATAGATAAATCAACCAATTAAATCTGATCACCATTGTATGAATAATATAAAAAAAAAGAAAATGTTTGACTCTGTGGGTGATTGAATAAGAGAAACATTATCCCATCATCATTCTTAAAATCTACCCAGGTGGGGAGAACGGCCACAAGATCAGCTGGAAACAGTACTGATGTTTACCAGAAAAATTTACGTGTCAATTCTTTAACATCAGAAATACCATGTGTACCACCAAGATTCACTTGATGGATATTTTGAGGAATCCAGATGAAGAGTCAAGTCATATAATTGGAGCTCATAGCTTCCAGGTGTTTATGGGTTTTATTAATAAAGACTTTCTTTTTGTCATTTTTTTTTAATCATGAGAAACCAATGGTCTGTAGCACTCAGCAAAAATAAGGGCCTGGGCTTGCAAGTTGTTAGCTTCTGTCTTGGTATGAAGGTGTCTTTTAGCTGCAAGTTTTCCGTTGTGTGAGGCTGACAGAGCAGTACATTGGGTCATGTGTTGTGTAGAAAAGTGGTTATTGTCATAATAAAAGTGGACAGGCTGAACAGAGATCAGAACTCTACCCCAGGTCTGGAACCTTCCTGTGGACACTGACCTCTCCTTCAGCAGGTGGGCTGCCAATGCACAGACTGCAAATCACAAGACAAGCAATTCCAAATCTGCCAATTCCTGTTGTCTTTGTGAGCATGCAAATCTGGTAAAACGACATGTTTTCGCCAGGAAAGTTAGGAAACTACTTATACTCATTATATGTTTGCAGTCTCAGCTGAGATTTTATTTTTGTCATTAATGTGTAATGTCCTTGTATTGCCATTTTTTTGGCCTGTGTTTACAGGTGTGTTTATATGAAACAATGAGCTAAGCAGTTTTAAGATAATGTTGTAATTATGTTTAGACTGAGTTCATACAGTTGAAGGCTTTCATCCATTTAGTGACAAGAAAACCATTTAATGACACCACAGCTTTCTGATATGGTTCATGTGCTAACCAAATATGATTTTGAAGGACATTTTTCTTATGTGGTCAAAACCTTGTTTGATTTTTACTTTTTGTTTAGATGTATACACTTATTTACTTTCTTCTTTTTTTTAAAAAAGAAAAATAATCAATGTCTGTGATCATTACCATTAATGTAACTATTTTTGGCATCAGTAATTTTTGTTAACATTAACATGTAGGGTGGTCACATTATATTGTTATTAATAGCCTTTAAAATCTTTTAATTTAACTTTTCTCAGTCAAATATATGTGTTTTAGGGAGAGAAAAAAAACATCAAGAAAGAATAAACCTCAAGAAGCATCACTCATGCTTACAATTAATAACAAGGACTTAAAAAAGGACTTGAAAGCAGTGTTAAGAGGATATCACCTTAAGTAGAAAAAAGGGCCCAAAGTGTAAATCAAAAGGGCCTGCAAGGTCTTCTATTCCTCACCCACTCCCCACTCTCCCCCCTCTCTCCTCTCCAAAAAAATCAATTGGTTAGAATTTGAGAAGACTTGAACTGCCCCTAGGAACATGGAATTGTAGTGTAATGCAGAATCTAATTGCTGTATCAACCTAAAAGTATGAAAGTGTTTTGTTTGGTCCTTGTCTACAGCACCGAGGTTTACCAAAGTTGGGGTTTTGCATATATGCAACTGTTTTTGCCATGCCCACCATGAAGGTAACTGCATTCCAACTTCAGGGATGTATGCTGGGTATGTTCATGTTTCTGTGACAGGATCTGTATTGTGCGTATTTGATCTTCTGCATGTGTATATTTACATGAAGGCAATTAAGGCATTGAGAAGTCTGCACTTGACATTGACCTGGGAGATCATAAAAAATCCCCACCTTTAATTCACCAGATGCCGCCAAGATTTGAACCCAATAGAGGCATGGGATTGAAGTTGAACTGTCTTAACCACTTAGGTATAGCTTCTGTCAAGAAAAGTACAAATAATACATACTGTTTTCATTTAATCCGGTTTGGTCACTTTCAATATGTACTGTTCTCTAGAACATTATATTCTTCACTATTTTCTTTAATGTATACATGTGTGTGTATGTGTGCATGCTCATCTGTGCGTTGTTGGACTGTCTCATAAAATTTTTATGCATTCAGGAAATTGGAAAAGCGGTTTTAAGTGTTGATGATCTTGAAAACCATGTAAATTATTTAGACCTAAGCAAATTATTGTACTGATCATAACGGGAAAAAACCTGGTCTCAAGTGCATGATATTAATTAATTGGTCATATGATTTTTTTTAAAGACCGTTGTAAATCTTATCCTCCAAACATCTGCTCAACATTGGTAGTTGTGATGATGCTTTTATATGGATTAGTGTTGGCGGCATTGTTGCACTATCTGAATGCGGTACTTGTATTCCTGCCTGGGAAGGTGCATTTACCAAGAGGAGTGGGGAAGTTGTGCACCGGTCTCTGCCTTTTACTTGTATTCCAGAATGTAAATACATTGTACTGTGCATGATGTCAGTTTTTTGGGGGGTTTTCAGATTGAAGAAATAATGTGCATTTTCTTGAAACTTTTTATCCTGACTGGTATAGATTGAAACCCAAAGAAGCATTTAAGTTTTAAAGAAATACTCTTAGAAAACCAACAACAGCAAAAAAAGCCAACCCTCAAATCCTTTAAGTTATTTTTTCAGAATATCTACACTGATGAGTCATTTTTCTTGTGACAAATAAATAAGATGCGTTGGGCCTGACTTGTCAGGCACTTAACGGCAGCACAATGCATTTTCACTCACATGACAGATAACAGTAGTTGCTGTCTGAGCATTTATTTATTTATGCTTTTATATCGAGGATAATGGAATAAGCACTCATGTGCTTTTTTTTCATCCAGTCCCTGTGTGTATGCAGTTTTGTAAATATTGTCATCTGTTCCCATTCAACATTCAACAAAGAAGAGTAAATAAATAACATTTAACATCTTATTTGAAGTAATGCACACACAGTGGATGAAAAGCTCCAGTGCATACATGCACCAACTCTTTGCATCAAAGCTTATTGTCAGGTTTAACTTGCTTCAATCTAACAGTTCTACAAGAGCAGGGCCCAACAAAACTTCTCCATACAATCTCCTTCCTTCATACAACTTTCCAACATCTTACCTATGAGTAGACAGTTATTACACCAACAGAAGACTTCTTTCGGTAAGTTCTTTACAGCTTATCTGCATGTAGGGTATGTGTAGATATTTAAAATTTTACAGATTCTTTTTTCTTCAGAATGGGAGAGTGAAGGAAGGCAGTAGATGATCAGGGTAAATCAAGAATAGTTCAGTTTTCTTTATGATTTCATCCGACTGATGAATTTGATATTTGTTTCATAAATGGGTTTTAAGCAGGTAAACATATCCCAAGACTAATTCAAAATGGTTTCTGAAAAGTTGTCACCTGAGTTTGACACAAGGAGTTTTTTGTTTTGGATTTTTGTTTGGTTGGTTAGTTGGTTTTGTTTTGTTAGGGGTTTGGGGTTTTGTTAGGGGTTTGGGGGTTTGTTAGGGGTTTTGGGGTTTTGTTTGGGGTTTTTTGGTTTTGTTTTGGGTTTTGGGGTTTTGTTTTGTTTTTGTTTAGTTTGGGAGTTTTTTGTTTGTTTACTTTTTGTTTGTGATTTGTTTTTTGTTTGTTTGTTTGGGGGGGGGGGGGGGGGGTTGTTGGGTTTTTTGTTGTTTATTTTTTTTTGGAGGGGGGCAAGGCAGAATAATGGTAAATCTAGAAATGTCTATATTTCTCATTCCAATGAGCTGCAGATATGTTGATACATCAATTTTGGACCATCATCATTAAAATGAATGACAGAACAGAAACACCACACTATCTAAGGATAATATGAAAAGAAGACAACAAAACAAGGCTAGTGTGACCCTCTCTCTTTGCAGTCAGTTATTAAACAGAAATGAGAACTTTGTCAGATCAGATCAGTATGTATAGTATGTAGTCAGTTTGGTTTTGTCCTATGTGTTGTAGGCATGTGGTCTGCCATCTGTAGATTATTATTAGAAGTACGCTAGTTGACGCCAGAATCTTGTAAATGTCATGCAAGATTTTCCATTAAAATTCTCTCTCTCTCTCTCTCTCTCTCTCTCTCCTCTCTCTCTCTCTCTCTCTCTCTCTCCTCTCTCTCTCTCTCTCTCCTGTAACACTATTTTTATTTTTTTTTTCTTTCTGGAGAGTATATTTTAACATTGTGACCAGTGTAATAAGAGCAAATGTAAGAATATTTCGTGCACTTGATCTTTCTTGTAAAAGCCTAAGTTCTTACTTTAAACAATGTACCTAGTATGCTTTTCACCTCGGAGCGAATTGCCAAAGATTTAAACAATGCATCGACTGATAATTTAATACATAATAATAATGTGGCACTTCAGCTACAGTCCAGCTTTCTTGGACTCAGTACAGTGGATTTCTATCATTGTGTAAAAAGAGGACAATGTGACTTTGTAGAGAAAATGTGTTATACGTCATGTCAAAATGCTATTATGATCTGATACATCTCTCTCTCTCTCTCTCTCCTCTCTCTCTCTCTCTCTCTCTCTCTCTCTCTCTCTCTGTCTCTGTCTCTCTGTCTCTCTCTCTGTCTCTCTCTCTCTCTCTCTGAATAGAGTTTGATCCATTTAGTATTTGGATGCATTTTAATTACTCATAGATCGAAGACCTTTCTGGAAAAACATACACACATCATGTGCCTGGTTTTTTTTTTGTTTTTTATCCCTTATCCTACTCCCTGATCCCATCACCACCACAACCACCACCACCACCACCCCTTGCATCTCAATTGATCACTGCACAGTAAAAGCAAAAGTGTTTGATCATGAAACCAGTCAGTTTTAGTCCTATGACTCAGCTGTGTGTGTAAGTATGTATGTATGTATGTACATAGAAAGCATTTGCATTTTCAGCATGTTTTTTGATGCTTCGTGCACAGTGCACACTCTTCAGACATATGTTTCAACACGGAACAAACGAGATCGATTCTTTCCTTGATGCCATTGTTTCCTAGATATGACCTTTGGTTTGACCTTGACCTCAACAGCTGATTGTTTGCTAGAAAGGGTGATTTACATGTTGCAGGCACCTCCATCCAACCCCCGCCCCCTTAATTATTTCCCTTTACAATTGTTTCCAGGTTCTCCAAGATGATTGTTTTCCATTTTAACTGATTGTGAATTTTAAAAAACAACAACCTAGTTCCAATTGTTTTCCAAAAAGTTGATTATGAGTTTAAGTTTACCATCATCTGAAACTGATTGCTATCTTCAAAGTTGGTGGTATGTTTCACTTTTTCTCCAGAACTTGTTTTTGCTGTTGTCTTCAATAAAGTATCTCCAACCCATTATTTTTTTTTTTTTTTTACACCAATCTTTCCCTTCAACATAGTTTTTTTTTTTATCGAGTGCTGAATATTTTCTGTAAAGTTGATAATTGTTTCCTTGAGAATCGATTTTAATCCTAGAGTGTTGATAGTTTTCCTTGGAAGCTGATGATAAAGTGATTCATTCATTGTGGGTGACATTGTCCACCCTTGGAAGCTGATGATAAAGTGATTCATTCATTGTGGGTGACATTGTCCACCCTTGGAAGCTGATAATAAAGTGATTCATTCATTGTGGGTGACATTGTCCACCCTTGGAAGCTGATCATTGTATTTAGAACTTAAGTGTTTCTTTAAAACCTCACCCTCTCCACCCCGCTCTCCCTTTCCCGTCAAAGTTGATCATCGTTTTTCTAACATGCTGATTTGATCCTTTGAAGTTGTTTCCCAAATAGGTGATTGTTTCCATCTAAGTTGATCTTTTTTTTCTGTGTAAAGGTGATTTTACCCTTCAAAGTTAATCATCATTGTTTCTTTCAAAGCTGCGTATACCTTTCAAAGTAGGTTCCTTTAAAGGCGATTACATCTTTCAAAGTTGATTGCTGTTTGTTTTAAACCTGATTGTATCCGAAAGTGAATCATTTGTTTCAGTGAAAGCTTTGGGGGGTTTTTTGTTGTTGTTGTTTTTTTTTTGGGGGGGGGGTTCATAATTTTTACAGTGAAAGTTGATTACTCACTTTAAAGCTGTTAATCCAAAAACATAGTAGTATACCCTTCAAAATGGCTTACATTGAAAGCTAACATTATCCATCCAAGTTGTGTTGATTTGTTTTCTTTGAAAGCTGATTATTTTTATTTTTATTTTAATTTTAATCTTTCTTTTTTTTTTCTACTCTTGACCTGGTTGTTTTCTATAGAAGATAAAGTGTTTTGTGCCCCCCCCCCCCCCTCCTTGTCCTTCTCTGATTTTTTTCCCTCACAACTTCATCATCACACTTTAACACACACACACACACACACACACACACACACACACACACACACACACACACACACACACACACACACCACACAGGGCATGCACACACACAAACACACACACACACACAACACACACACACACACACACCACACACACTGCATGGATTCACACACGCATGCACGCACATACACTCACACCTATCTATCTCTTCATCTCCTTATCTTTGCTTTATACTTCCAGTTTCTTCTTTAGTTTGGGCCCATAGAGTTTTTGTTGGTTTTGGGGTGGGGGGGGTTTCATTAGTCAGGCCTTGATTTTGTTTCTGTTGTAAAAGCCACTGGCTGAAAAAAAACCACATGAATTCATGATCTGATGTTTTGACCATTGATCAAGTAGGCCCTATATGGGAAAAAACAAAGTCCCCTCATCTCATTTCTGTAAATTTGGGGTCTTCATATTTTATTTATTTCTTGTTTGTTTGTCTCTCATCTTAGGGTTTGTTGGTTTTGGGGGGGTTATGTGTTTGTTATGTTTTGTTTGTTTTTTGTTAGGGGTGGGGGTTGGGGGAGGGGGGGAATTATTAAAGGCAAACAAGTTATTCCCCTTGCTTTCTCCATGACCTCACCCTCTTTAAAAACAAATTGTATTTTTAAAAATAGGATGGTAATTCCAAAAGAAAATTGTTCAAATCACAAATCTTTTGTGTCGTTGTGGTTTTTGTTGTTGTTTTAACTTGTAATAAATTGCTACTCTTCGTAAATGTTATGTAAACAAGAATGTGCATTTGGACAGAATTTTTTTGGTTTTAAATCCATTTCAGTAATAAATTACAGTATGTCTGGCAGAAGCCTATATCATTGTCAGAAAGGAAATTAGCTTGTGAACAACAATTTAAACAAGTAAACAATCAATCAAAAAACATTTACTTCTATGGCCCATCACTTTTCCTCCTTTGAAAATAGAAGTAGAAAAAAAAAAGAAAACGAACAGAACAACCAACCAACCAAACAAAAAACAGTCATCAAATATTCTGAGTTTTGAAGGTTCATATCTAATAAGTTGGTTTAAAAATGTTAAGTCTGGATTTATTTTTATTCTGTCCACCATTCAGGTTCTGAACTTCCAGTGTAATCCAGTTTTGAGAATCACAAATGCAAACATGGTAATCTCTGAAACCTTCTTTAATCATTCATCTGATGTATAAAAAGTTAGAAAGCAGAAGAGAAAGACTATACAAATCTAAACATACCAATACCTGTGCTTTACTATCTTGGTAAACAGATAAATTCAAGTGGGTCACACACACACACACACACACACACACACACACAAACACACACACACACACACACACACACACACACACACACAAATCCAACAACAACAACAACTTTTTCCATTTTGTGTGCTTTTTTTAATTCCCAAAAAGTAGGCCTAAAATAATTTTGTAATCAGTGATGTACCTTGCACACGATATGTGATGATATGTTCCATTTTCTTGTCCTGCTTTTCTCAGCACATTTTCAGACAAATCAGCGCTTGGGTCTTTGGTTTGGGTTTTGCAGTCACTTTTCTTAGATACAGCATCAGCTTTAAGCAGCTAGCCCTTTTGGCTGGCTGTGGTGTATGATTAGACATGAGCTGACAAAAGACAAACATGAATGGAACAATTGGATGAATACAAGGTTTTTTGTGACATTGATCATGGTTCGGGTGATGAGGAGGGAAGGGGGTGCAACTCATCCAGCATTTAAAGTGTACATTTTGCTGTGCTGCTTGTAGATACCTTCCCACCCCCTCCCCTACCCTCTGTGTCCTTATTCCCTCGCAAGCTAGGTGTATATGGCTTGTGTCCTGAAATTTTTTTGTCAAAAAAAATTATCAGGAAATGCGGAATATGTTCAACAAAAAGGAGTATATTATGGTAGCATGCTGTTGATTTTGGTTGAATAATTTGTTTTTTAAGAAATCTTTTACTTGATTTAAATCTTAAATTTTGCATCTACAAGTATACTTCCTGTGATGATTTCTGTTTTCTCTCCCCTCCCCCCCTCCCAAACTTCCCTTACCCAACCCTCCTTTTTTTGTTTGTTTTGTTTTGGTCATATTTTGGGCTGCTAACCTGATGATGTGTTCTTAGAAATATGTTCAGAGAAGATTATTCAAAGACTGCTGTTAAATTTTTGTTAACCATTTTAAACTGTTGTGTATATTTATTTTGGAATTATCAGAAATATATTTCAATCTGGGATTGAAAAGAAAATGTAAATGCTGTGTTAACACACATTGTGTCTTTTTTTTTTTTTTATTCTCCCCCCCCCCCCCCCCCCCCCCCTCTCCTCCATGAGGGTCAGTCTCTCTCAAGACTGTAGTTTTGTTTTACGGCCATTTAAAAAAATATTTAATGAAGCAAGGAGAGCCAATTTATGTATTTTCATGTTCAAATAACATCTCTTAACCAATGTGTTTCTAGAGTATCTTTGTACCATAGTGTCCTCAAATAGTCTATCTTTTTACCAATGTTGTGCTGGAGTATCTTTTTACCGTTCTGGTCTTGCTATCTTTTTACCATTCTGGTCCAGGAATTTCTTTTTTACTAACTTTCATTCTTTTTCACCAAGTTCTCTTTGATACCGATCATATATAATTGTCCTATTATTTGTTTTCTTTCGCCATTCTTCTCTGTGTGGTATGTTAAAATGTTTAAAAAGAATGTTGATGGAAAGCTGTCATTGTTGATGTCATGTTTGGCATTTGAAACACTGATGTATGTATGCCCCGCTAGGGCAGCACAGGACAACACTGATTTGGATTATCTGTTGTGAACTTTTCGTTTGTTTTGTTTCGATTACTAGCTAACCAATTTTTCCACTGAGTCCATATTTTATTCAACACGTGGTCACTCGATGTGATGGGATATTCCTTTTTTTTTTTTTTTTTTTTTTTGGTTCTGTTTACCTGTCTCTGTCCATGTCTCGCCGATTCCCTACTCAGAATAATAAAACCTTGTTGACTGCACAGTTTTGTTGTTGCGTTTTACATAAGGAGAGAAAGTACATGAGAGAAATGGACATAAAAACAAGCAGACATACAAACATGGACATACAAACAAGCAGACACACAATCTTTTTGTTGCTGTTTTTAAAATGTTTTGTGTCTGTAACTAAAACATTTTGAAGTTTGCATCCCAGAGAAATTCTTCATAAAAAGTCACCATAAAGCCACTAGCCAGATAAGGACCTTTGCTGCTTTAGGCAACTGGGTGGTGAAGTGGGTACGATATTGACACATGACTCAAGGTTCAAATCCAAATTTGTACCAGCCAAGATGCTGCTATAGGGGTCTGGGTGGTGAAGTGGGTACGATATTGAACACACGATTCAAGGTTCAAATCCAAATTTGTACCACCCAAGATGCTGCTATAGGGTCTGGATGAAGTGGGTACGACGTTGGATACACGATTAAAGGTTCAAATTCCATTTGTACCAGCCACGATGGAAGAGACTTCCTCTTCAGAGCTGATGCTTGCACTGACTCCCACCTCTTTAAGAGGTTTGGCCTTTGTGAGAATACACTATATATATTAATTTATTTATTTATTTATTTATTTATTCTTTTATATCGAGGATAACAGAATAAGCAATCATATGCTTTTTTTCATCCGGTCCCCATGTGTATGCAGTTTTGTAAATCATGTCATCTGTTCCCACCGCACACGATGGCCTACTCTTACGAAAAGCGGAACAGGATTTAACGTGTGCGCAAGATGTTCTGCGTGCGTTCGCACACGGGGCCTCGGTTTAAAGTCTCATCCGAAGGACTTTTGGGGAGAGTGGAGTCAGCACTGATGTTAACTCCAGGAAGAAAATTTCCTCGACCGGACTCGAACCCGGATATATATAAATAATGCATGCACCTTTAATCTTGCTGTACTGGGAAAAAAAGAAGAAGAAAAAACTGCTTTTAGCAACAAAGAGGAAATAATATTTCATAAAATAAGCAGACTTGCAGCCTTGTTTTGACATTATCTTAGAAAATTGAATGCGGCTACCTTAATGCTGGAATAATTCAAAATGGTAAGAATTTCACTTTTTTTTTTTAAGGGTAGCTTTTTTTGGTTTGGTTTTGTATCTGAGAAACAAATTTTCAAATGACTTTTCTGGCCTAACATCTGGACAAATGCAGTTATATATATATATATATATATATATATATATATATATATATATATATATATATATATATTTTTTTTTTTTTTTTTTTTTTTTTTTTTTATTATTTTTTTTTTTATTTACTTTCTCAAGAAGTTCACCAGGAGCTTTCACTTTCTGTTACTTGTCAAAAATCCCTCTATTCTTACTGTCTCTCACTTATTTCTCTTCCATTTCTTCTTTTATTTTATTAACACTTATGCCAAAGAAGGATACCTCTGGCACCCTCAAGCGTTTTCTAAATGACTATAAACAAACAGTGTTCAGGTTTGTTTTTTCCTTTTTCTGTCCTTATATTTTACTTGAAGTAATAGTTCCTCAAAGTTGGAATGGAGCTGCCTTAATGGTGGGTACACCACTGTTGAGCCTCAGAGCTCTAGCCAAGGAACAAACAAAACTGCATGCATAAATAATGGTACTTACATAATTTGTTAAGTAAACAAACTGTTTACTTAACAAAATCACATGAATACTTTTTGTTTGTTGTCATCTTTTTATTTATTTTTTTATTTTATTTTATACCCCTTTATGTCACAGCAGATTTCTCTGCGTGAAATTCGGGCTGCTCTCCCTGGGGAGAGTGCGTTGCCACAAATGCAGCACCTACCCATTATTATATTTTTTTTTATATATACAGCCCTAAGCCACCCTGGGGACTCCCAACTCTCCGATTTTTCCTCAGGGATGGTGTCTAAACACGACACCTGTGTGCATGCTGGGTTTTTTCGTTTTTTTTAAATAATTTTGTCATCCGCTCCTACTGGCACACAATGGCCTGCTCTTCCAAAAGGCGGAACGGGGTTTTAATTAATGTGTACGCAAGATGTTCTGTGTACGTTCACACATGGGGCCTCGGTTTACAGTCTCATCTAAATTACTTTGACATTCAGTTCGATTTTTCCTGTCAAACTGGCACCCAGAACCTCACGGTTTACTTGTTGGCAGGTGAACATCTTAACCATCCTGCCACCTTCCTTCTTCTAGATTCCTTTTACTAGATCTTTCACATTCAGTTTCACATCATTTCTCCATAAAATGGGAATAAAGAAAAAGGCAGAGAGACAGACAAGGACATGCACAAATAATAAAAATCATTGAAAACATGCCCCTCAACAAAAAAACAAGAAACAAACACACCACATTCAATCTTTTCCACAAAAATCAAACAAAGCACAGAACATTCAATCAGAGATTTATTTCCCCTCACTGAGAGAATTTGTCTTGTTCTCACTGTAGTCTTGCAATCCAATTTTCTCCTTTGTTCTGCGTGAATCACAGTGCATGGTGATCTGAACAGCAGAAGACTGAAATTATGCTCCTTGGCTCGGTTCTGCGATGAGAGAGGAAGGCAGTTTCTACAAATGTCTTCTACGAATCAAGGCAGAGGCAAAAAAAAGTGTTAAATATCAAACATGAAACAACTTCTTTCACTCCCGGAGGGTCAAAGGCACGCAACTTCACAAGCCAATAATGCTTGCGCTACGCACTCTACTAGCATACAGACAAATACCAAAATCTGCAAGGGAACACATTGTGATACTTCCATAATCAGAAGCATTGGTTCACAGATCATACGTATGTATGCCACTGTCTATCAAATCTTTGCACCAGCCAAGCACCATAGTGGCAGTCTATGTTTATATAGATCTATATATATATACACACACACAGCAGTTAGGGTCAAATGTACAGGCAAAATGTGTTCCCTGTTGATCTTTTCTTCTTTACATCTTCAGAAACACTACTTTTTTTTTTTCCTTAAGGAGGAGGGAACATTTTTCAAGCAGGTTTTGAGGATGGTCCCTCTCAATCAACAGTTGCTCCTTCTATCCCTTCAGCAATCCTTAAGTTTAGGTATATTTCACTGAATCTCGGATTTCATCATGACAGAAAGCAAAAGAAGTTCTCCCCTATTTCAGAAAATACCTAAATATGCTGATTCACTGAACAACACCAGTTTACTTCTACCTCAAATTTCAAGATTTTCTTCTGGAGGTTGATGTTATTTGCTGAGCCTTGTAGATGACATAACATGCTGAATTATCCAATGACATTAAAAAGTATTTGGAAACTACACAGAATTATTCATAAACTGATCAGCAAAACAAACGTAACCAGTATATGAATTAGCAGCAAAAACAACAACAAAAAGTAATTAGGTATGCCAAAAGGCAAATAGCAACACTGGCATACCATTCTAACCACACGTGAAAAGCAGTGTTGAAGAAAATGGGCATTAATTTCAGTCCATTTGTCTCTGAATTTGAACAAGACTTCAACTGAACACAACTTGCTACAAGCATGAACATGATGAACACAGTGAACAAAAAGTGGGCACCAATTCAAAATACTATGTACAAGAAAAGTCACAGCGAACGCAAATCCAACATCAGGAGAAGTGCATAGTTCGGTTATCTCAGCATTCTACAGCATTCATTTCCTTGCCTAAGCTCTGCTCAACTAACATAGTCATACATCCTGTTCATAATATACAGTTTTTTTATCATATTAAGATCAGTTATCACAAAGCTTATTGATAATACACATGCAGTTGAAAGGAAAACAAAACGTTCTTTCAATATTCTGACATATGCAAAGTGAAATTCTTCCTCTCTCTCCCACACACACGAAAGTGAATATAGATATAAAATATATACACACATCACTGCAATGCAATTATCACACTGTTAGTAAATATTATTTTCCCCACACACACATTTGAATGGATACAAGATCTGGTTTTCTCCGTTTGAGTGAAAACTAAGTGTTTTTTCTTTCTTAATGATAACAGAAAAATAACTGAGCAGGCGGTAGGTCAGGAAAGCATTTACTGGGAAAGCAATACCAAGATGCTGATGCATCCATCTCTCCTCTCATCTTCAGGCAATTAACACAGTTCCCAAGATGAACAGGTAAACTGAATGATGTCGATAATGAGAAGCAAAAACAGCTGTTTTCATGCACTTAGGTTTTCCTGAACCAACTTAGCTGTTTACAGGTTAAAAACTTTGCCAGAGAAATATTCAGACACCCATGTCTTTCACACTTTTTCAAAGCGTTTGTGAACCAACATGCTCAGTAAGATACATGTAAGTATCCCAGCCGTACAGTAAGGCTTGACAAGATGACGACCCCACAACACATCTGTTGTCACAACCCAGGATAATACAGATTCACTAATACGATAACATTTCACACTTCAAAATCACATCAACTTTTGCGTACCTGATCAATAATACCTTTTCAAAAAAATGCGGAGAAGACGCTGAACACAATTTACATGAACCATTTACAAAATAATACTAAATCTTGAAAACAGGGATTTGGGGGGTCAGTCTCTCTCTAAATGAAAGTAAACCGTAACTCAAACCCAACATTTCACAGAAAGATACAAAACACAAGCTACACATACTACAGTAATACTACTTATCGTACAACAGTATTTAAAAAATGACATTATCTTTTCATTGAGTTTCATTCTCAACAAAACTCATGATTGCTGGAATCAAAACATCTTGATTTTTTCAATCTTCACTGTAATTTTTTAAGCATTTCTTGAAATAATTTTTATCTCACACTCCTATTTTTTTCCGGAATATGTATGTATTTTGGGGCAGTACATTGACAGATGGCTGGAATAAGAACTCCCAGAAGAAATATTTTGTATGTGTTTCAATGCAACATCAATCCACACTGACCAATGCAGTCATTCTCATTTGTTATGACCTTTTCGTCATGCTCTAATACATGTATATTAAATTGGATTGGCTGGGAGACACTTCTCTTCCAAGTGAAAATACTTTCATAGATGCTGACGTACATTGTTCAGATCTGTAATTCCTAATACATGAACAAAAAATAAGACTGTCTTCAATAAGAGATTACACATATGACATTCACATTTCATAAATCTTTGCTTTTTACTGTGACCCAAGGTCATCAATTCAAAAACCATACATATAGCTGAACATCATAAATCAAAGATTTGCCATTTTCTCAAAACAAAACAAAAAAAACATGTCAACTTTTGATACTGTGTAGTGCAACAAGAAGAGCTTGAAGTAAGTCAGCAGCTTCCAGGCATTAAGTTTGCTCTGAAAACAAGTGAAGGCAAAACAGAAAACAAAATGAGAAAAATGCACAAGTCACCCCTTACCTTAAAAGGTAAAGGTTAAAGTGTCCCATATCCTATGTGGTTGTAGGGGAGCGAGGCATCAGAGACCTCAGCTTCTCCAGGGGAGAGCAAATTGAGGGCGGTGCTCATCTCTTCCTCACTGCTTTTCCTTCCCTGACCTTAAAGAGGGCAGGTACCCACTGACAGCTGGGTGAACTGGGGGACTGTGCTGAAGCCAAAGCGTGCAGACGGTCACCCTTGCAAGAGGTAACCACCCCTGATGCTACTTAACACTAGCTTGGGGAAAGCAAGTGCTCTGACATCTGAGCCATCCTTTCCCCTTACCTACCAAATGGAAAAAAAGCAAGAACCTTACACAATATAAATATATTCACATACAAAGTTCCTGACACATGACAACATTTCAGTAATCTCATAAACACAGATTTTCATCAAGCACACTACAACACCTAAAAAATAAAAGTTAAAAACGCATATTTTACCCATACACATTGTTTGACATCAAAGTAACAACATTCTGAAGAAGAAAAAAAAAAACCTCTGATAAACAAGCACATCTAACAAACTGATTTTTCTTTTTGAAACAACTTCTGATTTCACTTGCATTTATGATCAATCTTGAATCCTCTTGATCATTTTGTTGTTGTTGTTGTTGGTATTATACAATACCCTTTCAGGCCTTGCTTCAGAAAACAAGGAGGTGGAGGAGGCCAAGTCAAAACTCGGATCTCCTTCAGATGCAACTTTCATGTTTACTGCAAAACCACCTTTACCATGATCGCTCAAAACCCATTCAGAACAGTTTTCTTCCCACTGTTGAGGCAGGTATATTCTCATGTCCAGACATCAGAAAACAAAAAACCCACAAATGGACACAATCATCAATACTCTCAGGCAGACTGCTGTAGCTCAAAACCCTTGAAAAACTCAACTGATCTGAATTCTGCTCACTGATAAAATTTTTCTTACGACAGAGGCTTTGCTTCAGTTGCTGCAATTTTAACTTGGAGCCACTTCCACTCTAGTATAAGCCACTCTTCTAAAAGTGCAAGGCAAGCTACCAAACTGGGAAGAGAGCTTCAAAACCTGAATGTGATGGTTCAGTGGTCAAGCTGCTCACACACCCATGTAGAAAGTTACAGGTTCTGGGTGTAAATCTTGCCTGAAGCTGACTCTCTTCCTCCTCATCCATTAGACCATGAATTGTGGTCACAGTACTCTTCTTTCAAACCAGACTATAAACCAGATCTCATGTACACCATGCATTTAGTATACATAAAAGAAACAAAAGAGTTGTCCTTGGCAAAATTACGTCGAAAAAATATGCCACCCTAGCAGTGAAACTATACACATTTGCTTTAAATAGGTAGATGTGGCAACTGCCCAACTTTTCAAGAAAAGATGTCTCTGCTATGACCTAAATAATACATATTCTTAAATCAAATACTAAAATCACACATCTCTCACAAGTCATCCTTCAAAATTTTGATGCAGTATGTTTTTTTCAATAGTAAAGTGGACCAGCAATTCTTTCGTTCACAAGCCTCACAGGTCTAAAAACCAGACCTTTTTTTTTTTTTTTTTACCTTGAAAGAGATCTTCAGTACAAGCAAAGAACACAAAAAGCTTTAAAAAGAAAAGCAACAACAAAAAAATACAATGAATTCTGACCATGTTTTTGATGGATGTACAATGCAAGGGTGCAGATGCCTGGTTACAGATATGCTGACATGGTTTACAAGCTTTGAATCATCTCACTGACAGGGTCTTAAACTCAACACACTAGATCTATGCTCACAGCCATTGAACAATAGACTTCTTAAATAATAATAAAATCCTGCACCCATGTAAAACAAAACAGCAGACGACATACTAACTGAGTTTGATCTTTCTTACAAATTCTGACAGACAGCAGCTGACTGACATACAACAGTGAGTTTGATCATTTTTTTAATGAATATTGACAACCACAAAATAGAGAGAGATTCTTACAAAAGACACTATCAGCATTAGCATTTCATTCATTAAACTGATAGTAAGAAAGAAGATGCTGTCTGACGTGAACAGAGAGAGGCCCACAGCACAAAACCACTTGGTTCACGATGACATGGAGAGAAAACAGCCTGAAGCAGGTCCTATGATCAAGTGACGATGCACGATGATGATGATCTCAAACAGGCCGTTTACATACATGCTGCACCAGTCATCACTTTTTCTTCGGTGGAGTGGTGGGGCGACCAGAATTCAATCCTCCATACTGGTATTTCGCTTTCTTCTCTGAAGGTTTCAGAATCTGTAACATATTTACAACCATCCATTGAATGAAGTCCTTTTTTTCCCTGTTGTAGTTGTTGGTCTAATTTCAGTGTTAAAGAAGAGCAATGGCTATCCTTTATCATATGGGTACAAAGATATGGATGCAAAGAAATGAAAAAAGCCACATTGGAAATCTATAGGCCATATAATGATAAAACTAAAAGCAACAGCTTAAACAGGCCACTGAACCATGTAGCTGGATATTATCAAAGCACTACACATCGGAGAGGGGGTGAATTGCCACAAAACATTTTATTTTAGTGCACACTGCCTCATCCAACTATGAAAAAAACAATATACGATGGCAAAGGCTATTTATTCCCTTTCCATCTTTTTTTTTTTTTTGCTGACACATCATTTTGGGAAGGAAAGGTTTATAACTATTTGCAACTTTCAATCTAAGATGGCAGCAATCCTCAACACTTGTTTGAAATTGTCATCATTAGACTTATAAAAAGAAAGACAATATAAACTAGCATAACTAAATCTACATGACACTTTCCAAGGTGAAAATCATGGAAATTTGGAGTCATAACTTCACTCAAGCTGAGAAGTTTGGCAGGACATCTGATTTTGGGAAGGATGTTAAAGAGGCCATCCTACTAACCAGATCAAAAGCCTTTGTGAGATCTATGAAGGCAACCAAGAGTGGCTGCCTTTGCTCCCTACATTTCTCCTGAAGTTGTTTGAGGAAGAAAATCATGTCTACAGTGGATATGTTGGCACGAAAACCCTACTGAGATTCAGGGTAGACTTGTTCTGCAAGTACTTGGAGCCTCTTCAGTACTCCTTGTGTAAAGACTTTCCCAACCATGCTGAAATCAATGATGTCCACTTGCAGTCTGATACTCAACTAACCATATCAGGGCTTTCATCACATATGCTTTGACATATTCTACTGACAAACACTCTTATGCAACACACACACACACACACACACACACACACACACACACACACACACACACAAACACACACACACAAACACACACACATACACACACACACACACACACACACACACACACACACACACACACACACACACACACACACACCACACACACACACACCACTACACATACACAATACACACACATACACACATTCTTTCCATACCTGAAATGAACACATGAGTGTGTCGTCAACAGACATCATGCCCCCTGCATTGTCAAACTCCCCACAGTAATTCGGGGCAGAGAACAAGGTCACCAACTGACGCTTGGCGAAAAACTCATAGCCGTCCTCAACAACCTGTATCATACAGACATGGATATGTATGTATCTTACATGGTGGATATTCAATGTTGTGTTGTGTTGTTGCATCTTACATGGTGGGTTGAGTGTGTGTGTGTGTGTGGTGGGGGGGGGGGAGGGGGATGATTGTGTGGTGTGAGTGAGTGAGTGTGTGTGTGTGTGTGTGTGTGTGTGTGTGTGTGTGTGTGTGTGTGTGTGTGTGTGTGTGTGTGTGTGTGTGTGTGTGTGTGTGTGTGTGTGTGTGTGAGTGTGTGTGTGTGTGTTTGCGCACATGAGCATATGTATGTCTGTGTTCCCATTTCCCATCACCCCTCTCTTCAATTTCCCTCTCTCCTAGCATTGCGATCATGCCTAAAGCATGAAGATTTTTTTTCTCTCTTTTTTTTTTGGCGTTCTACAACACTATCATTATTACCATCATCATCTTCATCATCAGATCATCATCAGATACCTGGTGCGCTCTGGTGATGAGATCTAGGTCATGGCGGTTGAGGAACTTGCTGACGACATCTGCGCCGAAGGTGAAGGACACGCCTCTGTCGTTCTCTCCCCATCCCTGCACGTCTTTGTCAGGGTCAGACCACAACAGGTCGCACAGCAGCCCTGCATGACACAGCAGCAGCAACAGTCACCAACTCACTTGGCTTGGCCAGTTTTCTCTCCCATCCTTCTCAACACATCCCCTAGTCATTTGTAAAGGTAGGCCATTGTGTGCCGGTGGGAACAGATGACAAGATGTACAACACTTGCATGCACATGGGGACTGGATGTAAAAAAGCACACAAGTGCTTATTCCATTATCCTCAAAATAAAATAATAAATAAATAAAATGCAGGTCAGAGGGGAATTTTTTTTTTAAACCAGTTCATTAATGTGGTTTTAAAAAGAGGTTTATCTCATTTCATTTCAAATTGTTTATAGCTCTATCGACCACAGAAAGTCATATCTGGGCTGTCGTTTCATTCAGTTTCAGTGGCTTCAGTAACATTCATTTTAAGTTTAAAACCAACACCTTCTAATCCCTTCAAGTGTGTTGAAAAAAAGTACTAAAATATACGTTAAAAAAAATGCTATATGGCCAAACAATACTGCAGAATGCAAATCCTGTGTTCATCCCAGTGTTTACAATATCACTCACTATCTGGTTGCCAAAAATAAACACCTCAATACAGGCGATATGTCATATGATTAAAAAAGAATATAATGTGAAAGATTTGTGAAAGATTTGCTTGAAAAAAAAAACACACGCAAACAAACTGGGAAGGTAGAAAATAAGCAAAAGAGATCATAGAAAAGATGGAAACAAAGACAGTGACAGAAAAGAGAAAATTTCAAGCAGGGAATAGGTGGGCATGCTACTCATACTGAAAGAGCCCCTGGCATCCCCATAGAAAAACTGACCCAGTAATTTCCTATGCTGGAGTAATGTGTGAGTGAAAAGCAATGGGTTGCTCAAGCAAGATTTTGTACTGTACAAAAATTATCCTTGATTCCTTTTTACATCACTCAGAGGCACCGTACAACAAATCTGTAAAGCACCATTATATTGTACCAATCTAAAGCAGACTCCTCTCTCCTTTCTTTATTCATAAAAAATGATATTATACATCTGTGACTACAAAAAGCCTATGGAGGGTTCACCAACCTGTATCAGGCACATCTGTTGGTCGCATGATTCGTCGGATCTGCTCCATTGACTGTAAATCAGGAGACAGACCTGCAACAGACAGACATCATCTTCACATGATTTCTATCTTAGGACTTTTTTTTCTAACTCTGATCAGTTTTTAGTACTTGACAAGAATTTTCTTTAGGTGTTTGAGTGAAAAGTTGTTAATTAGCAAACCTGCATTTTAATAAATTCACTGGCATAAAAATGATGTTGATAAAAGAAAGAAAGAAAAAGAGTCTTAACTTTGGAACAATTTTCTTTCTCAAGAGTCTGATCAAAGTAAACTTACCTCCATGGCAGCAGAAGATTTTCTCATCAATGATGGCAGCGATGGGCAGGCAGTTAAAACAGTCTGTAAAGGTCTTCCACAGCTTCACATTGTATCGCCTCTTACCTGCATGGAGGGAAACAAAACAAAAAAATGTTTAAATGGTCTGTGAATTATAGTATTATTGCACCAACATGTCATTCAAAATCCTTCCTTCCTTCTTTCTCTCTTCCCTGAGGAGCCATTTGGGCACTACACTGAAGAACTGCTTGCCAGATACTTTCCTTCAAGATGGTTGTGTGCCAATGCCTGGGTCTTTGCAAGTGGTTTCTTTCTCAACGCTGCAATGTTGCCAGTCTTCTGTTTTGTTCATTTCTTTCCCTTCACAATATGCCAGTCAATGAACATTATCATGTTTCCTAACTCTCAGACTCTTAAGAGTTGTTTGGTTGTTTTTTTTAAAGAATTGGAAAGTCTACCACCTAGTTTATAATTGCCAATTATCTGCTAAGTATTTCATTTTTACTTGGCAGGTTGTGATGGCATTTGTGTTCAATCTTGTTTTCTTTTTTTTTCCCCCCATCCCCAGTAGATAAAATCTTATAGTCAACAACTGTAGCATTCCAGTTTCTAATTCCAACTAACATGAGTGTACATATGAACCCTCTTTAAGAGTTTCTAATGAAATGTTGGCTCTCTGTTATTTTTTAATAACCATAAATTTGAGCATTCAGGTATATTTTTCAACCAGACAATCTTCAACCATTTCACAGAAGCTGATGGACTTTTGCATACGCCAAAATCCCAAAAAAACTAAATTATTATTGAATTTATGAATGCCAAAATCCTACAGCAAATGCCATGACAAGGCTCATAACAAAACACACACATACACATGCACTTAATCCCCCACACACACCCACACAGACAACACACAGACACATACATAACACAGACACAGACCCGACACACACACACACACACACACATATATACAAACCTCCTCTCTCCCTCTCTGCCTCCCTCCTTCCCATCCTGACCCTCTCTCTTTCTGACGGAATTAATACCACACCAATAAAAAAAAAAAAAAACTTACACTCATCATAAAATCCATAAATGCGTTGATGCTGGCACATTCGTGGTTGCCTCTGAGCAAGAAAAAGTTTTCAGGATATTTGATTTTGTAGGCCAGCAGCAGGCAATGGTCTCCAGAGACTGCTTCCCTCGGTCCACGTAATCTCCCAGGAAAAGGTAGTTCGACTCCGGGGGGAACCCCGCCATACTCGAACAATCGCAACAGGTCTGTGTACTGGCCGTGTATATCACCTGCACAACACACGTGTCGGGAACAGTAAATTTGCAAGCCTAAAGCAAGCTTTTGGGAAAAGGCATATGAATCCTTGTTTCATCATATGTCCCTTGACAGGGGGGTAAGAGACACAGACACAGACAGGGTGACTGAGAGAAAGAGAGACAGGCAGACACAGACCAGAAAATGGTAGGATGTGAGGGTATAGCCACTGAACTAGCAAACAGCAGTGTTTTCTCACTAGACTGGATCAGAATTGTTCAGATTGTCAAATAAGCTGAAAACAGAATCAACCACATAAAGTGTAAAATATATTAGTATCACTAATACATATAGTATACATGATTAGTATATTACAAAACTTTAAAAAAAAAAAATAAAAAATAATGTAAACCCCTCCTTCTCCGTGTTTAAATACTATACTATCAGCTGCATAAAATGTAACATTCTGATAGTATTTCTTATGCATAATTTCATATTGAATAATAAAGGAATACCAACCACAAATCTTCAGCGGCGCTTCCAGTTCTAAGAGGATGGGCTGACTGAGGAAGATTTCCCGGGACTTCAAACACAGGCCCCTCACCTCCGATTCTGACATCTGTACAACCTTCCCTGGGCGGCATCCTCTGGCTACAGACAGACATACTGAAAAACTTGAGATGGACAGTGTGTTTAGATAATTTACTGTACAACCATTCGCTGCATCAGTGAACTATAGGGATATTGTATTATATTGTTAGGTCTCTGCAAAATACTACAGCAAATTTTAACAATTCAAGGCCTTCCTATGTGCATCAATACTAAAAGAAAAATATCTGATAGTAAAAAAAACTCACTCAACTTTACTGGGTGATTTAGCAATTATGTGACATGGTGCTGTTGCTGCGAAAGGCTGAGACAGAGTCAGCCTGGAGTAAATTATTCACCAATGCATCCCGCATGTCCTGCTGATGACCACCAAGCTCAGATTAAGCAGCGTCATGTGTGGTTACCAAGTGGATGGGTGACCATTTGCACGCCTTGGCTTCAGCACAGTGCCCCAGTTCACCAGCTGTAAATGGGTACCTGCCCTTTTTAGGGCCAGGGAAGGTAAAGCTAACAAGCATCAAGGGAGAGGGGATGGGCGTCGCCCTCAATATGCTGGTCCCTAGAGATGCTGGGATCTGACACCCCTACAACCACATAGGTTATGGGACACTTTTTTTACCTATTTTCCTAATTTATCATGATTACACACTTAAAGTTATAACTCTAACACTAGTAACAGCATTTATAGCAATTGCCAGAGCTACACTGTCAAATACTTTCACTCAAACTATGTACACTGATTCCAACACGAAAACTTTATTTTAAAACATTCAAAGGTGAGTGACTAATCCTGAAGCCGGCTTCTATCAATTATGATCACCTCTGCTTTTGGTTCCAGGAAGAGACCAACTAAAGTAATGGCAACTCCAAGAAGCAGACGAAACTTTACTTCGGTAAGGTATGTCACTTACTCAGCAGTTACTACAATGCGAACAAAATCATGCATGTAAATCTTCAATCTTATTTATTTGTGGTGTAAAAATGTTTACATAACAGTAAAAGATGCAAATTAAAACCACACTGCCAAACCTTCTAGAAGCCTGCTGATCAGACTATCAACATTCAGTTCGCTATCGGCCATGTTGAAGGTTTGAAATGACGTCACAAGTTTTCACAAAATACAGTCTCTAAAAGCTCCGGCGTAGATTATACAGTCTAGTAGGGCTACCTCGCGAAATCAGCCCGAGAATGACTCGGAAATTGGGTAGATTTGTCTGTGGGAGATGTAATTCAGCTAGTTTTCCTGACCATCACAACTTCACACGTAATCTGTATTATTTGAGAGCCTGGTGTTCTATAGATAATCCAGACAAAGGAGTGGAATTAATTGAGAAATGTGGCAATATTCAAAGTGTTCTGTATAATTGTTTCCAAGTTGTGATTAATAGCAGTTGCTGAAATGACTGTTTAGTAAGTTATGGAAAATCTGCGCTGCCATTGAATGTAAACATTGGACCTGCGAGACCCCTTTTTTTCACAATTCACCCTCTGCTCCATTCTCTACATCCATTTCGAATTGGTCTAAATCACTTAACGAGAACACACACACACACACACACACACACACACAACACACACACACCACACACACACACACACACACACACACACACACACACACACACACCAGATTTTCTTTTTAAGTGACTTCCTTGTTTGTTCGGGGGGGGGGGGGGGGGGGGTTGTTTGTTTTTTTAACTTCCTTTAGATTGGGCTTTAATGCGAGTTTCAGAGTAAAGGATTCTCTGGTGCAGTGGTTTGTCTTGTATAGGCTGCCACATTACATCTGTTCATGCCAGGGGCAAAGGAACTGAACTCTCGATTACATGCTATTTTTAGCCTGACCTTGCCATCAATGTATTCTCGTCTGCTAGGCTAGGCTAGGTGCGAGGCTGTGTGGTGCGTGTAAAAACGATCGTTTGCCAAAAACCCGGCCGGCAGAGTTGCAGACGACATACACAGTTCGGAAAGTTTGGGGCTGAGGAAAGGCATTTTAAACAGAGATCGACAGTTTTTGAAGCCAGGAGATTCTTGACTGATTTGAGAAGCTAGAAGGTGAGTGTTTTCATAACTGATTACGATGAAAATCCACAACTTTCACTCTTTCAAGTACTGACACACCTAGAGCTGCTCTCTCTATCTCTAGTCTGTCTGTCTCTCTCTCTGCTTATGTCTGTCTCTCCTCCCCACCCTTCCCATTTCTCCATCTCTCAGGCGTTCATGTAGTAATAATATAGATTTGTGTCTGTAGATCACAATATGCCAGCCATAATAAAGGGTGTGTGTGTGTGCAAGTGTGTGTGGTGTGTGTGTGTGTGTGTGTGTGTGGCGCGCGCGCGCGCGCGTGGGTGTGAGTGTGAGTGTGTGTGTGTGTGTGTGTGTGTGTGTTCTTTTATATCGAGGATAATGTGTTTGTGCGCGCGCGTGTGCGTGCGTGTGTGTGTTTTATTTATTTATCTTAATCATTTTATTTTATTCTTTTATATCGAGGATAGTGGCATAAGCACTCATGTGCTTTTTTTACATCCAGTCCCCGTGTGAATGCAGTTTTGTAAATTTTGTCATCTGTTCCCACCGGCACACAATGGCCTACTCTTACGGAAAGAGGAACAGGATTGTTTTCAATTTTATCTTATTCTTTTATATCGAGGATAATAGAATAAGCACTTATGTGCTCTTTTTTTTTTTTATCCAGCCCCCGTGTGTATGCAGTTGTGTAAATATTATCATGTTCCCACCGGCACACAATGGCCTACTCTTACGAAAAAGGGAACAGGATTTAACGTGTGAGCAAGATGTTCTGCGTGCGTTCGCACACGGGGCCTCGGTTTACAGTCTCATCCGAAAGACGTGCGTGCGTGCGTGCGTGCGTAGGCCTACGTGCGTGCGTGTGTGTGTGTGTGTGTGTGTGTGGTGCGCGCGCGCGCGCGCGTGCGCGCGTGCGTGCGTGTGTACGTGTGGGTGGGTGGGCGCGCGCGCCCACGGCGCGCGCTATTACACATGTGTTTCGTACAGTTTTGTGTTAATCCCCTAAGATCAGACTGTACCAAAGACTAAAATTATACTTGTACTGCACGAATCTATACAGCGTAAGTTGCTAATCCCGTTAGAGCAGACTGTAGGAAAACTAGGCCTACTAAGGAAGGAAACATTGTGGTTCTACAGCATAAGATGTTGAGCCTGGCTGGCCTGCCTGACAGGATTCTCTGTGTTTGCATGCGTCACCAACGTCTCTCGGAGATCGAGCTGTTTCTATCCTATTCCTAAAGGATGAAAATTTCCTGTCTGTCTGTCTGTCTGTCTGTCCGTCTGTCTGTTCCGTCTGTCTGTCCGTCTGTCTGTCCGCCTGTCTGTCTATCCGTCTGTCTGTCCGTCCGTCTGTCTGTCCGCTCGTCTGTCCGTCCGTCTGTCTGCCTGTCTGTCACAGGTTGCTGCATCAGTCTAGCGGCTATTCAGTATCCGTCCGTCTGTTCATGAACAAGACGGAATAAATCAGACTACATACATGTATGTATATGTAGTCATCGTATGACAAGGAATGGATCACATGCTGTATTTGGAATTTAGGAAACGTGTACGTTATGTATGTATGCAGCAGCAAGACTCAGTGTACCGGGTGGTGTGTTTCTTAGAGCGTGAAGCTATAGATGTCTCTCTGTCTGTCTGTCTGTCTGTCTGTCTGTCTGTCTGTCTATCTGTCTGTCTGTCTGTCTGTCTGTCTGTCTGTCTGTCTCTCTCTCTCTCTCTCTCTCTCTCTCTCTCTCTCTCTCTCTCTCTCTCTCTCTCTCTCTCTCTCTCTCTCTCTCTCTCTCACACACACACACACACACACACACACACATACACACACACAACACACACGCGCGCGCGCACACACACACACGCACACACAACACACGCACGCACGCATGCACGCACACACACACACGCACGCACGCACGCACACACACTCACTCACTCACTCACTCACTCACTTTTTATGAATGGAGAGAACCAACACACACATACTTTTTACCAGTAGAAGGAATTATATACGTATTCATTTGCAATGTAAACATGCACCTGGGACTCCTTGCCAGGTCATTGCACATTCCTTACGCGATAACGTAATTATCCAAAGAATGTGGATGGAGGCCAGCTGTAATGGACGATGTAAATAGCACTGAACCCATTGAATGAGCATGCCACAAATCTTCAGTGCCCAATTTGAAAATAATTATTCAGTCGTATTTAAAGTCCATTTTGTGGTTTCCTGTCTAGGATAAATATTGTATAGGAGAGCAGTTCATGCCACAACAGTACTGAAGAGATCCATGTTTATTCAGGTTATTTTTGTTATTAGCTTCTGCGAATGAATATATTGTAAAACAACTGGCAGTGTATGTGTGTAAATCATTTAAAAGGAGAAGTATCTATGTGACGTAATGCCATCATATGTCCTTTATATTTTTTGCTTGTGTTATTTGTATTTCTCCTTCTAAGGGCCATGGCCTTTATGATAAGCTTTCATTTTATTTTTCCTCTCTCTCTCTGTCTCTCTGTCTCTGTCTCTGTCTCTGTCTCTGTCTCTGTCTCTCTCTCTCTCTCTCTCTCTCTCTCTTCTCTCCTCTCTCTCTCTCTCTCTCCCCTCTCTCTCTCTCTCATCTCTCTCTCTCTCTCTCTGACTTTTTTGGAAAGGGTAAAACTTGACATATAATTCGTTCCTGGTAGTGCCGAAGTGTGTACCCTGCTATCATTATTTTGCTGCTAATACGACGATGTTGCACAGTTTGTTACAACACAGTTTGTTGCTCAGTTGCATTATGCCATCACTAACCTAATGCCCTGGGAAGGATTGGAAGGTGGGCAGGTCTCTCAAAATACCCAGCCTGTCTCATTCACACACACACACACACACACACACACACACACACACACACACACACACACACACACACACACACACACACACACACACACACACACACACACGTACATACATACATACACGCACACGCACACGCACAAAGACTGTCATAAGTACACACTGGATGAGAAGATAACCGTGTTTGGCAGTTTTCAAACACTTCAGCGAAAATTGATAAACAGTCATACTCCCGACCTCATTGTTTTCTTCTTCGATGGAGAACACAAGGTTGCTATGCTAGGACTAGTAACTTGCCAATACATCACATCACATCACACCACATCACATCACACCACATCACACCACATCACTTCACATTACATCGTATCACATCACACAACATCACATCACACATCATCACATTTCAGAGTATAACAAGAAAACAATACAGGCTGTTGCACTTTGCCTATGTTAATCCAAGACCGATACAGCTTTCAGACCATGCCAAGCCGCAGATCAGACCATGAACTGGAAAGATATATTATAAAAATTATATGGGCTCCACCAGGCTCCGCTTGCCAAGGAGATATTGCCTGAAACATTCAGTACAACAACGCTTCAAATATCTTCCCATGAGAAGTTAAGGGAGAAGTCATATCAAGCCAAGGGGTGGGAAAAGCCTTGTGGTTAGAGCGTTGAGCTCGTCATCTGATGGCCCAGGTTTGCCCTACCACTACACTAAGACACCTATTGTAGAAGATTTTTCCCCTCGAGTTGATATCATTATTGTCTCCACTCACCCAACAGTCCATCGGATGAGACTATAAACTGAGGAACGATTTTTTTTAAAGAAAAAAAGTCAAGTCAAGCAAGTCAAACTTTCTTGTCAGGCTGATTGGTTGGTTTGTTTTTTTTGTTTTGTTTTTGGTTGGGATTTGTTTGTATTTTTTTATTGTTTGTTTTATCGTTTTTTTCCTTTTTGTTGTTTGGTACAATTATCTGCAAGTCATTCAGGTCTGAAATGAAATGGCTGTATTGGGTGGGATGCGTAGCTAATGCCTGGTCTTCTCCTGTACTTGTGACTCAGCAGGTCTGCCTGCCTGCCTGCTAGCCTCACATTGCAAGCAGCTCATGCATGACCAGTCTAGCCTGTGACCCCTCTTGTTGGAGGAAAAAGAGAACTATATATACCACTTTTGTTATTATGATTATCGCTCTTTCCCGCGTCCATGCCGCGTTTGCCACAGCTTGAGGCTGTGTCCACTCTGCCCCATGTCCCCTTCAGGAAAAACTCGCGTGACCTTGAGTCTAGTCTATGACCCCTCTTGTTGAAGGATCTGAGAACTACACTACTTTTTGTTACTTTTTGTTATTATAATTATCGCTCTTTTCCGCGCCCATGCCCGCGTTCGCCACAGTTTGAGGCTGTGTCCACCCTGCCCCATGTCCCCTTCAGGAAAAACCCATGTGACCTTGAGGTGCTACTACGGAGTTCACACTTCCGACCCAAGAGAGTGGGAGATGTTTGCAGAGCTGAAATATATCATAATTTTATGATGCTTACCAATGGCTGCTTTCTTTCTCGCAGACCTGAAATATTATCATATGATGCTTACAATGTCAGCTTTCTTTCTAGCGTTACAAATTAATGCTCGTTTCGTCATTTTTACATAAAAACCAATCAAACAAGCTAAAACAAAAAACGCAAAACTAACAGCCCCTCCCCACCCCCACCCCACCCCCCGTCTGCTTTCCTTTCTACAAGTACAGCTTTTCTGTTTGGTTATGTCATGGTGTTAACAGGAACGTTTTGGTATGGTCTGATCATGGTTAGGTTATCTTTCCATTAGCTGGACTGTAGCATTCTATAGAGACTGGTAGGAGCGGTAGGTTTTGGCAAGTGGTCTGTTCAGACCAGTCTTGTGGTTATGCTGACAGAGCAGGAACCAGTGTCGCTTTCCATGATGTAATTTCTTCTTGTTGTTATATCCGTGTGTGTGTGTGTGTGTGTGTGTGTGTGTGTGTGTGTGTGTGTGTGTGTGTGTGTGTGTGTGTGTGTGTGTGTGTGTGCGTGCGTGTGCTCCTTCTCTCTCTCTCTCTCTCTCCTCTCTCTCTCTCTCTCTCTCTCTCTCTCTCTCCTCTCTCTCTCTCTCTCTCTCTCTCTCTCTCTCTCTCCCATGGGTGCATGGCATGGGTGCTTGTGTGTTTGCACCTTCTTTGAAGTTTCTGTTTTCTTTATGTCGTTTTAAAGATATATGAAATGAATAGGGATTTTTTGGGGGGTGCGTGCTGTTTATTTTCATATGTAGACATGTACTCTTTTTTAACAGCAAAATTTCAATGTTACAAACTGACATGTAATAAATTCAGGGCGCATTAAATGGCAACACAGGGAGAAGCATAGGCATTTAATCTATTTGAACGAGGGATTACTGTGCCTATCAGAATGTCGTCTCAACACTGTTCCATGTACGTACACATACTATCATGCTTCCTTTTGTGCACAAGTGTTTGACTCAGCGAAAAGTGTGCTTGTGTTCAAAAATGCAAAGGCGTAGGCTTGTGCATACTTCTTGACTGAATACGCAGGAGAGCAGGCTTAGGCCTAGTGAGCATTCACTACAGTTGGTTGCACAGTATGAGGTTATAATTTGCTTGCTCTATCTCTACACGACGCCTACATATAGACCTATATTGAAAGCTACGTGTGGGTGCAGCTCTGTACGACTCACCGCTGACTCAAAACTTGGTATTCTGCTGGTGTTTTTAAAAAACCATAGAGCCTGAGGTGTACCCCCCCCCCCCCCCCCCCCCCTTTCTACCTTTCCCTAAGCTGCCATTCATTTCTTTCTTCTCCTTCTGTTCATGCTGTGTATGAAGTGGGTCTCCTTTATTTTCGTTTACGGAAAGGTTGAGCCGAGAATCAGGTTAAGGGGTGAAAAATAATGTTTAAGAAGGCAAAATAAATTGTATACTATAAGCACAATTGAAACAATCCGAAGTAAATAAATTACAGCATACAGTTTTTAAATGAGTATTTGTCTCATTGGTGTGTCACCTTTACATAAAGTTTGATGATACACAGAAGAGGCCCAACAAGATTTTTTTGTTGGACCCAAGCTCACATTTTGATTTTTTATCTACAAAACTGCATACACACGGGGACATGATGTAAGCACGAGTGCTTATTCATTACCCTCGAAATAAAAGATTATATATATTTTTAAATCAAGTGTTATCAATAGAATTACAGTAAAAGGAAATCAATAAGTCCGAACTTCATTATGAAGAATGCTGATGTGGTCTAATTAATGAGACAAGCGAGAGGCTGTCTCTTAACAGTCTGATTTGGTTTAAGATAAACAATGATAGTGCATATTGGATTGTAAATGCTTATCTGTGAATCTGCATGTACCTACCATGGCGATAGCGCTATCTGAACAATCTGTTTTTTTATTTCGATGAAACAATGATAGTGCATGTTTGGAATATGTAATATGCATTATCATGTGAATCTGCATGTACCCATGGCGATAGTATGCTGATAAAGGTTAAGCTTCCTGGAAGAAATCTCTCCTCCACAGAAACTATTCATGGCAAGTGGAATAAGATTACCCTTACATTTGTCCTCATTGTGACAACTGCTACAAGAGCCAAAGGCTAGAAAGGCCATAACTATTACGGGAAAGAATCTTTGTAGCTGTGGGTCACTTTAGAGAAACTATAGTTCTCAAAGGGAGATACTTTTTTTCCCCAGTGTACTATGTGGAAAAATAATCTTTGTAGCTGTGAGTAACTTAGGGGAAGGTATAGCTTTACAGTTCTTGGAATATTTTTAAAGTGTTCCAGTGACATAACTGGAGGTCATTACCTGAGTGGTGTGAGCTTAATTAACACCAAAGAATACGGACTCCCAGAAGTGAAGTGTTCTGGTTTAGACTGCGACTTTGTCCGTAATTGTCTGTCTCCTGATTCAAAGTCATTGCCTGTCTCCTGATTCAAAGTCATTGTCTGACTCATGATTCAAAGTCATTGCCTGTCTCCTGATTCAAAGTCATGTCTGACTCATGATCAAGTCATTGCCTGCTCCTGTTCAAAGTCATGTCTGACTCATGATTCAAAGTCATTGTCTGTCCATGATCGTATTAGGGATAGGGTTTGCTTGTCTGTAACGGAACATGATGTCAGTGTGTGTGTGTGTGTGTGTGTGTGTGTGTGTGTGTGTGTGTGTGTGTGTGTGTGTCGCGCGCGTGTGTGTGTGCGCGGCGTGTGTGTGCGCGCGTGTGTGTGAGCGTGTGTGTGTGTGTGTACGTGTGTGTGTGGGTGTACGTGTACGTGGTGTGTGTACGTGTGTGTGTACGTGTGTGTGTGTGGTGTGTGTGTGTGTGTTGTGTGTGTGTGTGTGTGACTGCGATCAAAACTCAGCAGCTGTTGTTGGCAGCAGAAGGTCACATATTATGCTTTCTCAGCTTTTAACAAGCCGGACGGATGGGCGTACCGATTTTTAATGACAGGGACAACCTTGCACATGTTGACTTCGATCGTACACACACACACACACACACACACACACACACACACACACACACACACACACACACACACACACACACACACACACACACACACCACACATACACATACACACACTCACTCACTCACTCACTCACTCACTCAACTTTCGCGCGCACACACACACATATACACCCGCTCACTTACGCGCGCGCAGCACGCACACATACACACGCACTCACGCACGCACATTAGTCATTCGTATACATGTAAATACAGAGGCACCACACACACACACACACACACACACACACACACACACACACACACACACACACACACACACACACACACACACACACACACACCCCTCCACCCACCGTCCTCACACACACTTACACACGTATGCATATATGCATATAACCCCTCCGTCTACATTCAGCATGAACACACACACACACATA
>CM060324.1:15300739-15333239 GCA_030674155.1 Stramonita haemastoma
GTGTGTGTGTGTGTGTGTGTGTGTGTGTGTTTGAGAGAGAGACAGAGATAGAGAGAGAAAGAAATGAAATGTAGCTCTTGCAAGTACTTGTATTCATGACACAGACTCGGGCCCACACCACAGTAAGCTTGACTGAATAGCAGTGTGCTTGTAAAGGTTTTTTTGTGTCGCTGGTGATTGAACTAGAATTGGAGCACAAGTGGTTGATTGATTGATTGATTGGGTAAGTAACACTGAAAGAATAGGTGATTTATTCATTTAACTGTTTCTACGGTACTTCTGTGTAACCAAGGGGTGTCCTTAAAAGCGGTTTTTTTTTTATTCATTCGTTTATTTGTTGTTTTTTAATTCAGTTGTGTCGTAATTCATCATCAAACAGGAGTCTTTAAAAAGTTCAATCCCTTATTCATTTAACTGACTGAAGTGCAATTATAACTGTACTAATTGTTATCTTTTTTTCTGAAATTTGAAAAAAAAAGTTGCAACATAAAATTGATGTGTACACCAGTAAGTTTAAACCCAGAGCCTCCTCCCCCCCCCCCTTCTCTCTTTGCTGCTTTACTTATTTCCCATTCTCCTCCCACTCTGTCATGGAGATCTGGGTTTATTTTTTTCTCTCAATTTTCGTACCGTGGTGAACAAACAACAAACAGAAAAAGAAAAAAAAAAAGGTGAACCAGTAAACATAATGACAAGGGAGATAAATATGAGAGGACGTAAACTCCCCTTTCCACCCTTGTAATAATGTAGGCAATAAGTTAGTATATATTCGTCTTCTTCTTCGTATGAATTTTAAAGAATGTACTCAAATAGATTGTAATATTTATTGATATTTATCATACTATAATGATATCTCCTACACTTTGAGTCTTAGGAAAAGCGAAAAATATATTACCATTTATCATTCTTGCTCTGGAAGATAACTAGTTTTTTTATGTCACAAGTCAGAGTTACTAACAAAGAGCATAATCATTATTGAAGATGATTTTGTTTTTCATTTTACTGTCAAATTATTATTGTTCCGAAAGATAATATTTTTTCCTGTCAAAGTCAGAATTACTACCAAAGGTCACAATCAAGATTGAGGATCACTTTATTTTTCATCTTGCTGACAGAATCATTTCTACGGTACCCAAGCAAGGTGAAAGTAACTTTTACAGTGTTTCTCAGAGCATGGAGAATATAATCAAATACTTTTTTCCTATTGTAAATATTTTTAAGTGTGCATGCTAGGCTTTGGATTTTAATTGTTTTCTATTTTCTTTTTTCTTTTTTTTTTTAGTGTGAAATTAGTCTGGTTCATTGAGTGAGTTTTCTTCATTTTGCAGGTTCACTAAAAGATTGTGACAATTCACTATGGCGTACCGAAAGACCAATGTTGTGAGTATTGTCTGTTTGTGTGCCAGAGAGAGAGAAGAGAGAGAGGAGAGAGAGAGAGAGAGAGAAGAGAGAGAGAGAGAGAGAGAGAGAGAGAGAGAGAGAGAGTATGTATTATGTGTGTGTGTGTCCTTTCCATCTTTTATCAAGGATAATGGAATAAGCACTCATGTGCTTTTTACATCCAGTCCCCATGTGTATGCAGTTGTGTAAATCTTGTCTAATGTTCCCACCGGCACACAATGGCCTACTCTTACTAAAAGCGGAACAGGATTTAACGTATGCACAAAATGTTCTGCGTTCGTTCGCACACACACAGGGCTTCGGTTTATAGTCCCATCCAAAGGACTTTTGGAGAGAGTGGAGTCAGCACTGATGTTAACTCTAGGGGGAAAAATCCACTCGAACCGGAATCGAACCCAGATCGTCAAATTGCGTGCGCAATGTTCTGACCTCTAGGCTATCCCGTCCTTGGCATGTGTGTGTGTGTGTGTGGGGGGGGGGGGGGGGGGGTGCGTGCGTGCATGCGTGCGCGCTCGCGCACATGTGTTCTATATGTATTTTTGGATGAATGTGTGCTTAAATGTCAATCTCAGTGTACCATCATTTTGTGTGTACAATGGACAACACCTGGCACACATACACACACACACACACACTACTCTCTCTCTCTCTCTCTCTCTCTCTCTCTCTCTCTCTCTCTCTCTCTCTCTCTCTCTCTCATCTTCTCTCTCTCTCTCTCTCTCCACTTACAAAGCGATTCAATACCATAGGCTTTAAAGCCCTTTCACATAGGACAGACAGCTGGAAAAGGAACTGTGACTGTGCACAGCACAAAACGTTTGTCAAACATTTCTAATCCACAACAGGAATATCATCGATCGCCATGATATGATCACCACATCACGAAATAAGTGAATACGTGTACAATCCCATTGTCACAAGAAATAAAGTGAATACATGTACAATTTCACTATCACACAAAATAAAGTTACTGTACAGTCACACCATTACACGAAATAAAGTGAGAAATAGTAAAAAGTGAATGACAATCACACTTCACACGAAATAAAGTGAATGTAAAATCACACCTTCACACGAAATAAAGTGAATGTACAATCACACTATCACACATTGAATGAGTGTGGAACAGAATTATGGAAATCCATACACTAAGTTATGACTGTACAATCACACGAAATAAAGTGAATGTACAATCTCACCATCACACATTGAATGAGTGTGGAACAGAACTATGCAAACCCATACACTAAGTTATGAGGCATCTCTTCTACTTATTTTTTTTATTTTCCTTTTCAAACAGGTTTGTTCGTTTTGTTGATATTTCGTTTAATTAATGTGTGCCCGAGATCGTCCGATTTTTCTGACGAAAATATTGTCCTAAAACACTTTTCAGGGAATGGGCCAGGTAAGTGTAAATAATGTGTTGACTCCAAGTTTCAGATGCTGGCACATTCAGCACCAGTGTGGCTTACTTCTCACTTTAACACAGTCACATAGTTATTCCTTTCCTCTACTTCACTCTCTTCATCTTGTTCCAGTTTGTTTAACACCACATCATTTTCATATGAAAAGTCCACTGTCACTCTGTGAGTGTTTTTTGGGGTTGTTGTTGTTTTTCTTTGTCGTTCCTCAGCTTGAGCTCCGAGGTTCACCAATGGTGAGATTTATGCGTATGCAACTGTTTTTCCTCACCACCATTTAGGAAGCGCATATCTGACTTGAGGGATGGTGTCTTTACACGATACTGTGTGCATGCTGGGTAGTTTATGTCATCCGTTCCTATGGGCCCACAATGGCCTACTCTTCCAAAAGGCGGAACAGGGTTTAATTTGTGCGCAAGATAAGCTGCGTGCGTTCACACATGGGTCCAAGGTTTATAGTCTCATCCGAAGGACTTTGACATTCATTTCGATTTTGTTTATCAAACTGGGAAGAAAGGGCGAGGCTTGGAATCGAGTCCACAACCTCACAGTTGACTTATTAGATAGGCAAGCGTCTTAACCATTGTGCTATCCTTTTTTGTGTGAGTGTTTGAACCACATACTGCCTCACTGACTTGCTTTTCACTGAGTTGTGTGTGTGTGTGTCACTTGTAAGTTACCTGGCACATAAGGGATGCAAGGGTGTATGAAAAACCGTCAATGGCGCAGGTTCCCTTCATTTGTGGGTTTAAAAAAATATTATAAGATATCCCGGAGGAGATCGGCAAAAAACTAATACAGAAAGGGGATGCATCAGTTGTCTTTATTTGAAGTCCCATTCTGCAAGCCACAGCCCTGTGCGCATCTGCCCTCTTCCTGTCTCTTTTCATCTGAGATAGACATTTTGCGCCTGTATATTTTGTCACTGTATACTGTCACAGGAGGATCTATAATATGTATTAGTGGACAAATGACGAACAAGAAGGGTTTAATCACTTTTATCATCAATTTTGAATTCTTTTTTTACTGTACTTATACGCAACAGAGCATTCAACAGGCACTCCAGACTCAGTGGTAATCCTACGACAGACATACTGGATTGGCTTAACACATAGTAGACGCAGCTGTTGTGAAAGATGTTGAGTAAGTCGTCTTGCAAGCAAGGGAAAGATACCTACAGAGAGGAGAGAGAGAGAGAGAGAGAGAGAGAGAGAGAGAGAGAGAGAGAGAGAGAGAGAGAGAGGAGAGAGAGAGAGAGAGAGAGAGAGAGAGACCTACACGCACGCACCACACACACACACACACACACCACCAACGCACGCACGCACACACACACACACACTACGCACACACCACATAACAATAGGCTACACTCGCATACGCACATGACATCGATGGTCAGGCAGAATCTTATCACTGAAATTAAGTTTTTGATACATTTTCTCATTCTGAGGGGTTCGAATGTCACTTTCTGCTGGGTTCCATCTCACTGTGGTCTTTATTTCAATGAAAAGGTTAACAAAGCAGCCAAAAAGGCGGCAAAACATTCTACTGTTCGAATGTTTTAGACATTCCTCTTTCTCTTCATGAGGGTTATGCTTTGCTTCAAAATGTTTGCTGGAAACATGTAAAAAAGAAACATGAAGAGGCTGGCTATCCCCAGCATACTTATTCAGTTCGGGATATTGAGAACATCCTTTGTACTCAGTACGGCTTTCAAAAATCCAGTACTAGAAATATTGTTTCTCTAATTCACAGATTGAAATTAAATGCATTTGGAGCAAAATTTGCCAAAAATATAAAATGCATATGTGGTGAAAAACTTTCCAATGTTCATGTTTTGTATCATTGTCAAGGTCTAAAACAGTTCCTACCACCATTGAAGATAATTCTCTGCAAGAAGTGTTAATCAATCCAAAGTTATTGTGTGAGATAGCATTGTCTCTGATGCGATCCCCAGTATTCTCTTTTTTTATAAAGTACGACTGTGAAGATGTGAAATTATAACACCCTACTGTGGCAATGTACTTTTTGCTTTATTCATGGCAGCCTTTACATGTAGTTTGCAATTGTTCATCTTACAGTTTTAGATTTTAAAGTTTTTTGTTGTTCGATGTTTTTGTTATTATTTGTGTTTCTTATGCCATGTTTTGCGACATTCTAGTTATATAGATTTGTAATCAGTCTTCTTATGCACATAATTACTAACACACTTTAAAAAAATAAATAAATAAACCCTCCTCTCTCCTTCTCTCCTCCCCCCCCCCCCCCCCCCCCTCCGCATCCTTCCTTCGTCTAATATCACTTTAAGTGTACAGACGTAAAATCAAAGACACACACACACACACATGCACACATACACACACCACACTCACGCTCGCGCGTGCACGCGCACGTATCAGCCCATGCATGCTGACATGAATGCATACACGTACAAACTTGCACACATACATCCACAAGCATGCACCTATGAATACACACACACACACGCACGCACGCACGCACGCACGCACGCACGCACATACAGATACACGTCCGTACACATGCACGCACGCACGCATACACACATGTTAACATATACACACACACATTCTGTCTGTCTCTGTCTGTCTGTCCATCTCTCTTCCTCTCTGTCATCTTTTTACGTCTGTTGTTTCTTCCCTTCTCTCCTCTATTCTCTGTCTGTCTTCTGTCTTTGTGTCTGTCTCTCTGTCTGTCTATTTCCTCTCTCTCTCTCTCTCTCTCTCTCTCTCTCTCTCTCTCTCTCTCTCTCTCTCTCTCTCTCTCTCTCTCTCTCTCTCTCTCTCTCTCTCTTCTGTCTGTCTCTGTCTGTCTGTTCTGTCTGTCTGTCTTGTCTGTCCTCTCTCGTCTCTGTCTGTCTGTCTGTCTGTGTCTGTCTGTCTCTGTCTCTGTCTCTCTCTTCTCTCTCTCTCTCTCTCTCTCTCTCTCTCTCCTCCTCTCCCTCCCTCCCTCCTCTCCCCCCCCCCCCCCCCCCCCACCGTTCTCTCCGCGCACTCACCAACCTTAACCTCCTCGCCTTCCTCCCTTTTCTTTCTTTCTTTCTTTCTTTCTTTCTTTCTTTCTTTCTTTTCTTTCTTTCTTTCTTTCTTTCTTTCTTTCTTCTTCATTCTTTCTTTCTTTCTTTCTATCTTTCTTTTTTCTTCTTTCTTCCTTTCCTTTTCTTTCTTTCTTTCTTTCTTTCTTCTTTCTTTCTTCTTCTTCTTCTTTCTTTCTGTTCTTTCTTTCTTTCTTTCTTTCTTTCTTTCTGTCTTTCTTTTCTTTCTTTCTTTCTGTTGTCTGTCTTTCTTTTCTTCTTTCTTTCTTTCTGTCTTTCTGTCTTTCTTCCTTTCTTTCTCTTCTGTTTTTTTTCTTTCTTTCTTTCTCTTCTGTCTTCTTCTTCTCTGTTTCTTTTTCTTTCTTTTTTTTCTTCTTTCTTTCTGTCTTTCTTTTCTTCTTTTCATTCATTCTTCTTTTCTTTCTTTCCTTTCTCTCATTCTTTCCTTACCTTTCTTCCTTTCTTTCTCAAGAAACCAGACGACCAGATCGAGATTCCTGGAGGTTTGAACGCAGGCTCGCAGATCGTGGTGCGAGGCCGAGTTCTCCCTGACGCTGTCCGCTTCTTCATCAACCTCAACTGCGGCAACAGCGGCTCCTCTAACATCGCCCTACACTTCAACCCTCGCAACGACGGTGACGTTGTCGTCCGCAACACCTACAAGGACGAGGAATGGGAGGACGAGGAAAGGGACGCCCCGAGGTGAGGGAGAGGTCAAGTCAAGGTTAGGGTCAAAGGTTAAGGTCAAGGTTAGGTCGGTTCGGTTGAGTCAGGCGAGGCGTGGGATCGATCGGTGGAGAGGTCGCGAGCGGAGTGAGGATGTTGAGTCAGAACAGGTCAGGTCTGTACATTGTAATGAATACAAAAGCACTTAAAGAAAGCATTGCTACCGCCACTCAGTCCCATGTAGCCCAGCCAAACCATTTCAGGCCGGCTCAGCTCAGCCTAGCTTATTCTAGCCCACCCAATTCCAGCCAGCCTATTCCAGGCCACCCCAGCCTATTCCACCCAGCCTATTCCACCCCAGCCTATTCCAGCCCATTCCAACCCAGCCAATTCCACCCAGCCTATTCCATTCCAGCCCACACCATTCGTGCCCAACTCATCACAGCCCAGCGCATTCTAGCTGTAGCCCAGCGCATTCTAACCGGCCCATTTCAGCCCAACCCATTCCAGCCATGCCCATTGTAGCCCAATCCAAGCCCATTCTACCCTGACCCATTCCAGCTCAACCCTGCCCAGTCCAGCTTTTCAGCCCAGTGCAGCCAGTTCCAGCCATTCCAGCTCAACCCATTCCAGCCCAGACAATTCCAGCCCATTCCAGATAAACCCATTCCAGCTAAATCCATTCCAGCTAAATCCATTCCAGATAAACCCATTCCAGCTAAATCCATTCCAGCTAAATCCATTCCAGCTAAATCCATTCCAGCTCAACCCATTCCAGCCCAGACAATTCCAGCCCATTCCAGATAACCCATTCCAGCTAAATCCATTCCAGCTAAATCCATTCCAGCTAAATCCATTCCAGATAAACCCATTCCAGCTAAATCCATTCCAGCTAATCCATTCCAGCTAAATCCATTCCAGCTAAATCCATTCCAGCTAAATCCATTCCAGCTAAATCCATTCCAGCTAAATCCATTCCAGATAAACCCATTCCAGCTCAACCCATTCCAGCCCAGACAATCCCAGCCCATTCCAGATAAACCCATTCCAGCTAAATCCATTCCAGCTAAATCCATTCCAGCTAAATCCATTCCAGCTAAATCCATTCCAGCTAAATCCATTCCAGCTAAATCCATTCCAGCTAAATCCATTCCAGCTAAATCCATTCCAGCTAAACCCATTCCAGCTAAACCCATTCCAGATAAACCCATTCCAGCTAAATCCATTCCAGCTAAATCCATTCCAGCTAAATCCATTCCAGCTAAATCCATTCCAGCTAAATCCATTCCAGCTAAATCCATTCCAGCTAAATTCATTCCAGCTAAATCCATTCCAGCTAAATCCATTCCAGCTAAATCCATTCCAGCTAAATCCATTCCAGCTAAATCCATTCCAGCTAAATCCATTCCAGCTAAATCCATTCCAGCTAAATCCATTCCAGCTAAATCCATTCCAGCTAAATCCATTCCAGCTAAATCCATTCCAGCTAAATCCATTCCGGCTAAATCCATTCCAGCTAAATTCATTCCAGCTAAATCCATTCCAGCTCAACCCATTCTTGCCCAGCCCATCCTTGCCCAGCCCAGCCCATTCCACAAATAACAAACTTAGTTTTTGTTTTTAAAAAAAATATGCTCCTTTCTCTCTTATCAATGTCTTGAAAAGTCAAAGCAGTTTATTTTGAAAAAGAAAATTATTTGAATGTCTTGAAAAATATATTCTTCGCCAAAA
The DNA here is from genome assembly GCA_030674155.1 of Stramonita haemastoma. NCBI lineage: Eukaryota > Metazoa > Mollusca > Gastropoda > Neogastropoda > Muricidae > Stramonita > Stramonita haemastoma. The sequence continues at coordinate 15,309,014 of CM060324.1, forward strand.
TGAATAAACTATTTTGAAGAATATAATATCAGAGGAAAATCAGTTTTACAAACTGTATAAATTTGATTGCTTTGAATCCTTTGTGTGTGTGCGCATGCGTGCGTGCGTGTGAGGTGTGTGTGTGTGCGTGTGCCTGCGTGCGTGCGTGTGTGCGTGCGTGTGTGTGTGTATGCGTGCGTGCTTATGTGTGTGCGTATATGTGCGCGCACACGTGTGTGTCTGTAAGTGTGTGTGTGCATAATGTGCACGAGTGTGTGTGTTTGTGTGTGTACGCATGCACACACGCGCGTGTGTGTACATAAGTGCCTGACCATATTGTGCTCACTTTTATGTCTTTACGCACACAAGCAATTTTCTCCCTATTATTCCCAATTTCCCCCTGTATCTCTTTTTATTTTCCTTGTTATTTCCTCAGTTTTCCCTTCAACAACGGCCAGAAGTTTACTCTGCGCATCCTAACGAAGCCTGACTGCTATGACATCATGGTCAACAATGCTCACTTCGTCAGCTACAACCATCGCATCCGACCTCAAGATGTGCACTATCTGCACCTAGGGCCTGGGGCCGAGTACTACGAAGCGTCGGTGCAGAACACCTGTGTAAGTCACCCGCAGTTCTGGTTGGGGGGGGGGAGGGGGAAGGGTTGTGTGTGTGTGTGGTGTATGTATGTATGTGTGTGTGTTTGTGTGTATGTAAGTGTATGGTGTGTGTGTATGTGTTTATGTGTGTGTGCATGTTTGTGGGTGGGTGTGTTTTGTGTGTGTATGTGTGTGTGTGTGTGTGTGTGTGTGTGCGTGCGTGCGTGGGCGGGTGTGGGTGTGTGTGTGTGGTGTGTTGCGTGTTGTGTGTTGTGTGTTGTGTGTGTGTATGTGTGTGTAAATGTGTGTGTGTTTGCGTGTGCGTACGTGAGCGTGTGCACGCGTGCGTGTATGTGTATGTGTGTGTGTGTGCGTCTATTACCATGACTCAGTATTGTTATTGACATTACAGAGGGATCGACATAGCTCAGTGGTTTTCCCAAGCTAAGGTTAAGCAGCATTGAGTGTGGTTACCAAGTGGATAGGTGACTGTTTGCATGCCTTGGGTTCAGTACAGTCTCCCCAGTTCATCCAGCTGTAAAATTAATGAGTACCTGCCCTCTTTAGGGCTGGGGAAGGTAAAGCAGTGAGGGAGAGGAGATGGGCACCGCCCTCAAGATGCTTGCCCCGTAATGAAGCTGAAGTCTCTGACACCTTTCTCTCTAGTGACCACACAGGTTATGGGAACACCTTTACTTTTCTTTCTTTTTTTCTTTTTTACAGAGGGCACCATTCCTTGGTACTTTCCCAGGGGGACTGAAGGAAGGACAGGCAGTCCGTGTACGCGGCATGGTGAAAGACGATGCTAGCAGGTCAGTGTGAAATCATAGGTATGAGTATGAGTGAAGATGTCATAGTTGGATACTAAGAGCAAGGTTGGTTTTAAGGAATCTGGTTCTTGGTTTGTCTCGTTTTACGTGTTGTTTATGTGGGTTTCCCTCAACGGGGTGACATTCCTGGGTTGACCTTTGTAGCCGGCCAGGACGTTGATACAAAGAACATCAGCAGAGTTGGTTTTAAACCATGCTTTAATCTGTATATAGCTGCACAGCTTCAATCTTAGATCTTGGAAAATTTATCGGATGACATCCCTGATATGGCCTCTGTGGTTGGCAGAGCTGTAAACAACAAGATAGAATTGGATTGATAGTTTGTCAGCAGCCTTAAAAACATGGCCAAGTCCTTACAGTTTTCATAGGACTTTGGTGCTTTTTCCAGATCACTGACAATGCCCTAGTTTCTTGGTGGCTTAGAAAATGTGACCCATTCCATCGATATTGTATTGGACTTTGGTAGTTTTTCCACACCACTGAAAGTATCCTAAGCTGGAAGCAGCATGGAAAACATAATATAATCAACGAATTGCATTGGATTTATTGTCTTACTCTAAACACAAACATTTTGATAATTTTCGTTTATTTTTTCTATTATTCTTATCATTATTTATATCATCACCCTCACTATTATCATCATTGTCATCATCATCATCATCATCACCATCATCATCATCATCATCATCATCAACATCATGGTCACCATCAGAAGTAGTCAAAGAACATATGCAGTACTAGTATCATTCCTTTTATGTTTAAAACGTTTATTTTAATCTAAGTTCAGGGGACATAATCTTATTCCAAGTTTTTACTTTCTCCATTACAAAGATTCATCCACTTCCTTCCTTCTTCATCTTCTTGATCCATCTCTCTATCATATAACAATTCTCACTTTACCCTCCCAGGTTCCACGTGAACTTTAAGCGGGACAGGAGCGACGATCACGTACACCTGCACTTCAACCCCCGGCAGGACCAGGATGACGTCATCTTGAACAATTGCTCTGACGAAGACTGGGGGGACGAACAGAGAGGCTGCGATTACTTCCCCTTTCAGCGAGGACAGTTTTTCGATCTCTTCTTCATCGTCTTTGATGACAAATTCAACGTGAGATCCTTTTTGTTTAAAAGTATTTTCTGTTCCTCAGCTAGACAACCTCCAAGCTTCACCAAGAGTGAGATTTTGCATAGTATGTAACTGTTTTTGCCCCACCATGAAGGCAGCCACAATCCGGCTTTGGGGGTGATGTCTAAATACAACAGAGTATGTGGTTTTTAAAGTTGTCATCAATTCCTACATGTACGAGTTGACTCTTCCAAAGGCGGAACAGGTTCTGACGTGTACACAAGATGTTCTGTGTGCATTTACACATGAAACCTTAGTGTATAGTCTCATCCAATAGACTTTTGGAAGAGTAGATTCAGTGCTGATGTTAACCCCAGGGGAAAAATCCCTTCAAACGGGTGTCCATTCAAGGGGATTTCCTTTTTCTCCTGGAGTTAACATCAGTTTCTGCTCCACTCCCCCACAAGTCCTTTGCATGAGACTACGATTTTTGTGCACAATGCATGAAGAACATCTTGCTTGCATGTTGCAATCTGTTGTGCCTTTTGGAAGAGTAGGTCACTGTCTGTATGTAGGAACAGATAGCAATTAAAACAATCTCTCTCTCTCTCTCTCTCTCTCTCTCTCTCTCTCTCTCTCTCTCTCTCTCTCTCTCTCCTCTCCTCTCTCTCTCTCTCTCTCTCCTCTCTCTCTCCCTCCCTCCCTCCCTCCCTCCCTCTCCCTCTCCCCCCCCCTCTCTCTCTCTCTCTCCCTCTCCCTCTCCCCCTCCCTCTCTCTCTCTCTCTCTCTCTCTCTCTCTCTGTTTTACCAGTGTGTTTTAAATGTCTACAACAGACGATGCAAGGATACAGTGTTTTGCCCTGCAGGTGTACGTCAACGAGGAGTTCTTCACCTCCTACCACCACAGAGCCAACTTCAGGGAGATCAACTTCCTGAGCATCGCTGGAGATGTGGAGCTGATGGACGTGGATATCCAGGAGCCTCTGGTAGGTCTGTCTGTCTGTGTGTCTGTCTGTCTGTCTGTCTGTCTGTCTGTCTGTCTGTCTGTCTGTCTGTCTGTCTATTGTCTGTCTGTCTTGTCTGTCTGTCTTGTCTGTCTCTGTCTCGTCTGTTTGTCTATGTCTGTCTTGTCTGTTCTGTCTGTCTTCTGTTGTCTTGTCTGTTTGTCTTGTCTGTTTCTGTCTGTCTTGTCTGTCTGTCTGTCTGTCTGTCTGTCTGCCTGTCTTGTCTGTCTGCCTGTCTGTCTGTCTCTGTCTGTCTGTCTCTGTCTGTCTGTCTGTCTCTCTGTCTCTCCTCTCTTCTCTCTCCTCTCTCTCTCTCCCTCCTTCTCTTCTCTCTCTTCCCTCCTCTCTCTTCCCCTCTCCTCCCCCCCTCCTCCCCCTCTTCCCCTCTCCCACCCTCCCTCCCTCCCCTCCCCTTTTCTCTCTAAGCGTTATTTCTTTGTTTACATGAACGCAGTGATACAATGATGCATGTGTTTGTTATTTTTCTGTTCAGCCTGGTGACTTCATGAAGGAGATCCCACAAGGTTTGGAGAAAAATGACATGGTGGTGGTCAAAGGGTTCTTCTTCGGCGAGGGCAACAGGTAAGACTCAGAACTAGACCTATCACAATATTGGGCTGCTCTGGTCTCAGGGTGACCTCAGTTTAGGTTTCCCCATGGGTAAAGCAATTTGGGGTTGGAGGCTCACAGGGGAAAGGTCATTGGGGGGCCGTTGTAGTGGTCGCCACCTAGAGTGGGTGACTCACTCAGTCTGAGTTAACACTGTTGTCAGTAGGGGATTAGTAGGTGAGTGCTTATTCCATTATCCTTGATAAATAAAATAAAAATTTAAAAAACCAGATCAAATAAATAAATATGCTGTGTATATGAGCTCAGAATAGGCATCACTGCAGTCTTATTCTTTTTTAGTTTAACCTCTTTCCACTTTAAGTGATACCAGAGTGTGTGTATGTGTGTGTGTGTGTGAGTGTGTGTGTGTGTGTGTGCGTGTGAGTGTGTGTGTGTGTGTGTGTGCATGTGTGTGTGTGTGTGTGTGAGTGTGTGGGTGTGTGCGTGCGCGTGCGTGTGTGTGTGGTGTGTGTGTGTGTGTGTGTGTGTGCCTGCCCTGGCTGAGCACCACTAAAGTCATCCAGCAGCATTACAGTGTCCCTCTGACTGATGGCCCCACAGCGGCCTGATATTAATAGGCTCCCTGTTGGCTTCTGACCCTGAAGGATGCGTCATAATGAATCCGGGTATGGGTGGGCTGGAGAGATTGAAATGAACTGCTGGGTCACTTATGTGTTGTTCTGTGGTATCTGATCAGTGGTGCCACTCGAGAGTGATGTGGGAACAGCAGGACAGAAATGTCACAGAAGACAAGGCAGCAAAAAAAATGAGAAAGTATTCTATCTTCCAGTTTCAGTTGGCTGCTTGTGATATTCAAAACCAAACTGATGTGGTGAGGAAATATAGATATATTCTAGGCAGGGTGAATATGCCATACTCTACTCTGTCCTTTATTTGAAATTGCCTTGCATGGTTTTGATTGACTTTGAACACGCTAACACACTCACACATATGCGTGTATGCTTATACACACACATACACACACATGCATACACATGCACACAACACACCCACTTTCACACACATACATCCACCCACCCACACCCACACCCACTCACACACACACACACCCCCATCCACCCACCCACCCACCCACCCACCCACACACACACACACACACACACACACACACACACACACACACACACACACACACACACACACCACACACAACACCCCCCTCCACACACACACACACACCACCACCACACCTACCCCCTCCCTACCCCCCCCCCCCCCCCCCCCAAACACACAGAGAGAAAATCTTATACCGAAACCACCCATCCTACCACACCCTCACCCCTAACTCGCACACCTGGGCAGATTCCAAATCAACCTGATGAAAGGAAATCACCCAGACCCCCCCCCCCCCCCCACACACACACACACCACACCCACACAGAGAAAATCTTGGCACTGAAAAACCACCCTCCCACCCTACCCCACACCTTCACCCTGAACTCGCACACATGGGCAGGATCCAAATCAACCTGATGAAAGGAAACCCCCCAGAACCCCCCCCCCCCCACACACACACACACACACACTCACCACTCCCCACAGAAAATCTTGACACTGAAACCCACCACCCCACCTCACCCCCACCTGTAACCTGCACACCTGGGCAGATTCCAAATCAACCTGATGAAGGGAAACCACCCAGACAACGACATCGCTCTGCACTTCAACCCCAGAAGGGACCAGGGGGGCGTCGCCATTAACTCCAGAGAGGGGGGGGACTGGGAGGACGAGGAGAGACACCCCCTCCCCCCCGCCATGACCAAAATGGTGCCCTTCGAGGTGGAAATTCTGGCCAAGGGGGACAAGTTCAAGGTGATGTAGTGGGATGCAGGGTTGTGGGGTGGTGGGGTGGGGTGGGGTGTGGGTTGAGGGGTGTGGTGTGGGGTGTGGTGGGGGGGTGTGTTTGTGTGGGTGGGGTGTGTGTGTGGTGTGGTTGTGTGGGGTGTGGTTCAGTGTGGTGTGTGTGTGAGTGTGTGTGTGTGTGTGATGTGTGTGTGTGTGATACAAGATGGTGTTGTGGGGTGGGGTGGGGTGTGGTTCAGTGTGATGTGGTGTGGTGTGGTGTGGTGTGTGATATAGGATGGTGTGGTGAGGTGATGTGTAGTGTGGTGTTGTGTGGTGTGGTAAAGTATGGTGTGTGGTGTGGTGGGATATGGTGTGTGATACAGGGTGGTGGGGTGTTGCGTGGTGTGGTGTGGTGTGGTGGAGTGTGTGATGTGGTGGAGTGATGTGGGGTGGTTTGGGTTCAGATGTGGTGGGGTGGGGGGATGGTGGGATGTGGTATTAGTGTGGGTAACTCTGTATGCATATGTGTGTGTGTGTGTGTGTTGTGACATATTTGCTGGTTTGATTTTTAATCATTATATATCGTAATCTCGGTGACCGTTTTGTTTCTTGGCAAGAGCACCAAGGTTCACCAATGGTGGGATTTTCGCGTATGTGACCGTTTTTTCCCCTCCATTTAGGTAGCTGCATTCTGACCCTTCGGGGGTGGTATCTAAACACGACCCATGTGTGCATGCAGGGTTTTTTTATCATTCTTTCCTATGGGCACATAAAGGCCTACTCTTACATAAGGCAAAACAGACTTTTGAACGTGTGCACAAGATGTTGTTATATTTTAATGTATAGTGTGGTATGATCTGGCACCAGATTTTGAAACTGTTCAGGGAAAGGTTATAGTGAAGAGGGTGGTGATTCTTCCTGAGTGATAGATAGACCAGAAACAGGAGATCAAAAGAAAGCCCTCCTGAGACTCTATGCTTGTACCTCCTCCATATAAACAACAACCAACAACCACACCAACAATAATTATCTCTGCCTATACATATAAACAGCATTCTATAAGTGAGAAATATTTCGCACTTTAAACTCTCAAAATTACATATACATGCGTAATCATTCAGACTGAGAAACTGACGTGGAATGTTTCTTCATTTCCTTTTTTTTTTATAAATGTAAATTTCAGATCTACGCCAATGACAAAAAGATCTGCAACTTCCGAGCCCGTGATGATATGGAAGACATCAGGGCTATCAACGTATGTGGTGAAGCCTACATCTACGAGGTCAAACTGCTTCGGAGGCTGGTATGTAAAATTCTGGTTTCTGTACACATTGTAAACAATAGTACACTAAAATCTCTGCAAACAACAGCAGCAACAACAACAAGAACTAAAGTGGAAGCACTGAAATATGGAAGTTAAGCCCAGACCAAAAGTGTTGTTGGTAGCTATTGATGTTAGCAATGTCCCAATGCCTGTAGTGATGTAATCATGAAAGTCCCAAGGCCTGTAGTGATGTAATCATAAAAGTGCCAAGGCCTATAGTGACGTCAGCAAAGTACCAAGGCCTGTAGTGATGTATGCAAAGTGCCAAGGCCTATAGTGATGTACGCAAAGTGCCAAGGCCTATACTGATGTCAGCAAAGTGCCAAGGCCTATACTGATGTACACAAAGTGCCAAGGCCTATACTGATGTATGCAACATGCCAAGGCCTATACTGATGTAATCATAAAAGTGCCAAGGCCTGTAGTGATGTACACAAAGTGCCAAGGCCTATACATGTATGCAACGTGCCAAGGCCTATACTGATGTAATCATAAAAGTGCCAAGGCCTGTAGTGATGTACACAAAGTGCCAAGCCCTATACCGATGCACACAAAGTGCCAAGGCCTGTAGTGATGTACACAAAGTGCCAAGGCCTGTAGTGATGTACGCAAAGTGCCAAGGCCTGTAGTGATGTCAGCAAAGTGCCAAGGCCTATAGAGATGTATGCAAAGTGCCAAGGCCTATACTGATGTATGCAAAGTGCCAAGGCCTGTAGTGATGTATGCAAAGTGCCAAGGCCTGTAGTTATGTATGCAAAATGCCAAGGCCTGAAGTAACGTATGCAAAGTGCCAAGGCCTAACTGATGTACGCAAAGTGCCAAGGCTATACTGATGTACGCAAAGTGCCAAGGCCTGTAGTGATGTATGCAAAGTGCCAAGGCCTATACTGATGTACGCAAAGTGCCAAGGCTATACTGATGTACACAAAGTGCCAAGGCCTGTAGTGATGTATGCAAAGTGCCAAGGCCTATACTGATGTACGCAAAGTGCCAAGGCCTATAGTGATGTAATCATAAAAGTGCCAAGGCTATACTGATGTACGCAAAGTGCCAAGGCCTATACTGATGTATGCAACGCGCCAAGGCTATACTGATGTACGCAAAGTGCCAAGGCCTATACTGATGTATGCAAAGTGCCAAGGCTATACTGATGTACGCAAAGTGCCAAGGCCTATACTGATGTATGCAACGTGCCAAGGCCTGTAGTGATGTACACAAAGTGCCAAGGCTATACTGATGTAATCATAAAAGTGCCAAGGCCTATACTGATGTATGCAAAGTGCCAAGGCCTGTAGTGATGTACGCAAAGTGCCAAGGCCTGTAGTGATGTACACAAAGTACCAAGGCCTGTAGTGATGTATGCAAAGTTTCTCTCTCTCTCTCTCTCTCTCCTCTCTCTCATCTCTCCTCTCTCCTCTCTCTCCTCTCTCTCTCTCTCTCTCACTCTCACTCACTCACTCACAGGGGGGCGGATAGCCTAGTGGTCAGAACATTGCGCTGGCAATTTGAAGACCCGGGTTCGAGTCCAGTCGAGGAAATTTTCTTCCTGGAGTTAACATCAGTGCTGACTCCACTCTCCCCAAAAGTCCTTCGGATGAGACTTTAAACCGAGGCCCCGTGTGCGAACGCACGCAGAACATCTTGCGCACACGTTAAATCCTGTTCCGCTTTTCGTAAGAGTAGGCCATCGTGTGCCGGTGGGAACAGATGACAATATTTACAAAACTGCATGCACATGATTGCTTATTCTGTTATCCTCGATATAAAAGAATGAATAAATAAATAAATCACTCTCTCTCTCTCTCTTTTTCCCTCTCTCCTCAATATCCTCGATATAAAAGAATAAATCAAGTCAAATCAAATCAAATCAAATCAGTCAAATCTCCCTCCCTCCCTTCCCTCCCTCCCCCTCTCTCTCTCTCACCATGGTACAAAAGGTTATCAATACACAAACGGTTACTGTGTCTGTTTCAGGATGAGCCTTTCGTAGACTCTGTACCTGGAAAGCTGGTGCCTGGTAACTGGATCGAGGTGATCGGTGCCCCTGATGATGATGTGGACGGGTAGGCAGACCACAGGTCGTTTATCTCGTTCTTTGTTGTGGTTTGAGTTGTTGGTGTTTGGTATTTTTTTATGTTTGAGATCTCTTGAAGTTGACCTGGGAGATTGTAAAAATCCCCACCCTTAATTCACCAGATGCCACCACCATGATTCGAGAACGCACGACTTCATGGATCTATGGGATTGAAATTGAACAGTCTTAAAACAGTCTTAAACACTGAGTTATGGTGTCCATCATCATTAGTCTCTAAAGTCCATATAAAATTATAGTCTTTTGAACTTGCAGACTTTTTGAAGTCTTTCAGATGAGACTGTAAACTGAGGCCCCGTGTGCGAAGACACACAGAACATCTTGCGCACACGTTAAATCCTGTTCCGCTTTTTGTAAGAGTAAGCCATCGTGAGCCGGTGGGAACAGATGACAAGATTTACAAAACTGCATATACACGGGATTGGATGTAAAAAAAAGCATATGATTGCTTATTCCATTATCCTTGATATAAAAGAATAAAGAATATAAAGAAAAGAAAAGAAATAAAATGAAGTGAAACACTTTTGTGTTTTTTTTTCTGTTTAGCTTTGGAGTGAACCTGCAGTGTGGGACTGATGTGGAGAACGATAACATCGCCTTCCACTTCAACCCACGCTTCTCTGAAGGGGTGGTGGTTCGAAACACCCGGGATGGGGGAGGGTGGGCAGAGGAGGAGAGGGACCAGCCTGTGTTCCCCTTCGTTCAGGAGGACAGGTTTGAACTGGTCTTTGCCATACTGGAACACAAAATCAGGGTGAGTCTGCATCTGGGAATTTTAAATCTTTTTTTCTGACTATCCCTTAGTGTGTGTCTGTGTCTTTCTGTTGCTCTGTCTGTTTTTCTTTCTGTCTGTGTCTGTCTCTGTCTGTCTGTCTTTCTGTTGCTGAACTGGTCTTTGCTGTGCTGGAACACAAGATTAGGGTGTGTTGGCAACTTTTTGTCCTTTTTTCTGTTTGCCTTTGTGTCTGTATGTTTCTGTCTGTGTAGCGCTCTGTTTGTCTCTGTGTCTGTCTGTCTTTCTTTCTGTGTGTGTGTGTGTGTGTGTGTGTGGCGTGCGTGCATGCGTGCATGCGTGCGTGCGTGCGTGTTTGGGCAAATATGCTTTAGTCATGTGTTGTTGAGTAATGTCAGGTGTTGTGGCAAGAGAAATGGGAACAGCATACCCATTTCCCAAAGCAGGATTCTGCGCAATACCAAAAATAAACCAAAATGCCCAAGCAATTCTTTATTATATTGTTATCAATCATTATATATGACCGTCATGACTGAAATTATTGTGCGTTTACTCTACTCACTACTTCGCATCTAACGATAGGTGTGTTTTGTCAACCAGTCACTAAAATGTACCATAATTTTGTATTATCTTATATCTTAACTTAATGATTCAAATGTTGTGTACACATATTCTCTGCTTTGCATTCCCAGGTGTTCGTCAACCATCGTCTTTTCATCGACTACCAGCATCGAATGAGCCCTGACTGTATTTCCCACCTGTACCTGAGCGGAGGCTGTGACTACTATGAGCCTGAGTTTTACTGAACCCTCACCACAGGGGATGCAGGTGAGACTGGTTTCTCCTCACCTCACCTTCCCTTACCTGTCCCGTAGTCCTGTAGACCTTTAGGGCACCACTGCAGATTCTGAAACCAGACCTCTGAAGATTTTTAGCTTCTCCCACTCCTCTTGGTTTTCAGCTTTCCATAGCCAGTTGTTCCACTCACGGGCCAGTCTGTGATGTTACCTGTCACACTATGGTACTTTGGCGCTGCTGGCTCATTCAGGAACGGGATAGCCTAGTGGTCAGAACATTGCGCTCGCAATTTGATGACCCTGGTTCGATTCCTGGTCGAGGAGATTTTTCTCCTGGAGTTCTCATCAGTGCTGACTCCACTCTCCCCCCTAAATCCTTCGGATGAGACTTTAAACCGAGGCCCCATATGTGAACGCACACAGAACATTTTGCGCACGCGTTAAATCCTGTTCTGCTTTTCATAAGAGTAGGCCATCGTGTGCCGGTGGGAACAGATGACATTTACAAAACTGCATACACACGGGGACTGGATGTAAAAAAGCGCAAGAGTGCTTATCCCATTATCCTTGATATAGAAGAATAAATAAATAAATAAATAAAATAAATAAATAAGGAACAGTCAAGATGTCTACCTAATTGTCTGTTCATTCTGTCTGTCATTCATAGCTGGTAGCTAGGATGATGGCGGGATCTAGAGAAGAGACCAGGTATAGTTGATGCATGCACCATGAGTTTTCTAACTTAAGGGAAGCTACTCTGACGCGTAGCTTTCAAGTCATTACATAACACAGTCCACTCTCTGATGTTGTCTTCCCATATCTGCCTCTATGTCTCCCTCCTTGTACCATTCCCTGTAGGACAGTCTTGGCCAGTTCTGACGTTCGTGTGAGGTGCCTGTACCACTTCTGATTGGGTTTTTTTTTGGGGGGGGGGTTGTTTTTGTTTTTTACTGAAGCCAGAAGCTCTCCTTATGGCCAGATGGCGTTTTCAAGTCTGGTTTTCACTTCCTTTATAGTTAAGTGATCTCAGTATGAGATTCCAAGGAGTTTGCAAAAGCATGCCGTCTCCATTGCCTATATCCATCTTTCAGACTTTGCTGTTATGATCCACGTTTCACATGCATACAAAAATATGGACATGTTCACAGAACACATCAGTTCCTTTAGATTGTTATCAAAAGACAAACATATACACAAAAATGTAAGCCTATGCTGAAATAAGACGATAAGCACAAAAAACAGACAGACAGAAACAAGAAGGAAGGTGGCAGCACTGTTTAGACATTCAAACTGCCGAACAGGTAAACCACGAGGTTCTGGGTTGGATTCCATCTTGGCCTTATTTCCCAGCTTGACAGAAAATTCAAACTGAATGTCATGTTTTTCGGAGGAAACTCTGAACCAGTTGGACCTTTATTAAGTGATAGAGTCTAGAGGCTCTGTGTGTATGTGAGTGTGAGTGTTTGTGTGTTTGTGTGCATGCACAAACATTGCATATGTGTGTGTATGTATGTATGTGTGCATTAGTGTTTGTGCGTGTGTACATGTATTTGTGCATTGTGTGTGTGTGTGTGTGTGTGTGTGTGTGTGTGTGTGTGTGTGTGTGTGTGTGTGTGTGTGTGTTTGTATGTGTGTGGGGGTGTGTCTTCATTTTAAGGTCTATTCACTAAAAAGTGATTTTAGACAGAAAGTGTGTGTGTGTGTGTGTGTGTGTGTGTGTGTGTGTGTGTGTGTGTGTGTGTGTGTGTGTGTGTGTGTGTGTGTGTGTGTGTGTTCATGCGCAAGAAAATTAGCATGCATGCGCTCACTATCCCATATGCATTGCACATCAGTTTAAACACAGGCCAGTCCTGTGCACTCGTGTGATATTCTAGCAGTGCCATGTGCTTGCAGCAGTTTTGAAACAAGACATATGTACCATTATCATTCTCATTATCATCATCATCATCATCATCACCATCTTTCTCGTCATCTTTGTAATATGTTACAGATTTGGAGCACACAGCATTAGACAAAGACCCAAGTGTTTATTCGCAGTCCACGATTTAAGCGCACGAAAAGAAAGTAATCAGATCCATGTCTTCTTGGAGGGCTTTTTGAGGGGCTTATATGAGCATGGGCTAAGTAGCTTTTTAAAAAAATCGTTATCATTATCAGTTTTAGTGCTTTGCATTTCTACAGTATAAATTTGAATTATTAGTGAAACTATGAATAGACTGTGTATGTTAAGTGTAGTTTGCTAAGCTCCTTGCCTTGTGTATATGTTAGGAGTCAGATGTTGGGGCGTTTATCATGTGGTCCTCTCTTGACTTCAGCACAAAGACTCACTTCCAAAAGGGGCTATGTCTATATGGAAATTATATATACATATGCCACCTTTTGACATGTCATTTTCCTGATGCCACAGTAATGAAGTGCTTCCTTTTTGAACAATGATGCAATAATGTACTGACTTGCAAATCCATATTTTTTCTCATGAAAATAAAAAGACACTGCTGTTCAAACGCTGTGATTGTTTATACTTACATTTGTTATGTATTGCATTGTGATTATTGTACCAACAATACTTTTGTATACTTTTCCTGTTCAACTGCATTTTTATAGATATTAAGAACACTTTTTTTGGTATTGGAGGTGAAATCTCAAACCATTCTTTTTTTGTTCATGTTGGCCATTATTGACTACTGCACAAAGACTGTTTACCAAAAGGACTTATGTTGATATAGAAATTGTGTATAGAGATAACTCCTTTTGACAGGAAATTATTGTGCTACTACAGTAATGAATCATTATCGGTGATGGTGCGATGGTAATGATATTATATTACTCAGCAAAAACGTTGAGCTTTATGTCTTCAAAATATCATGGACAGTAACACCAAAAACCACGTTGGTACATAGACCTTCTACTATGGACAAAGGGTAACATACAACTTAGTTGTATATAGACAAAAAATGATTGTTTTATAGAACACATAAAAAAAAATCTCCACATATGTATGATGTCAGCAGCTGGAGGAGAGATGGAACTGTAACAGAGAGCAGAGGAATGAGGGAGGGGGGGGGGGGTTATGATGAAGTGTGCTGCCATGAAAGAGAAACAGACTCAGTGTGTGGGGTGGGGGAGGGTGGAGAAATGAGATGTCCATCCAACAGGCTCACACCTTGACCATTCTGATCCTTCTGACCAGGTTTGAAAAGTCGCTCAACAGATCTTTCTGATTGTATGTTTGGTTTTGTTTGAGGTTTTTTTTTTTAACGCAGATTTTTTTGGTGGGTGAGAGAGTTTGATGCTTAACATCCGTGAGGAATATTTCAAATTGTGTTTATTATGGCGGCTGAAAAGTTGGACTTTGTTTTTCAAAAAGTGAATTAAAAAAAGAAAATTCTTTCTGTGTGTATAACATACTCTTTGGTTTCCTTTTTATGAGGCACTGTTTGTTTGTGGGTTTTTACTCTTTTTTTTGTTGTCGCCAGAGTCATTTATGAGAATCAGGGTAATGAGATATCAGCCTAAACTGTATTTTAAAAAAAAGATAAAATCTTTTACAATTTTCAAAAGCTTTAGAGTTCAGTCTTTCAGGGTTCTTTTTACCATACTATAGTTACCCTGTACGTTTCCTTTCTAACACCCTAGTAATACAGGAAATATTGATGTTTATTGTAAAGAAATAAAGTCAGATCATGATATTGTTTGTTCACTATTGAACTTGTTTGTACTACCAAAGTTTCTTTCTCTCTTTTTTTTTTTTATTGTTGTATTTTTGGATAGGATCGTAATTTTGTCCATGTTATAGGCCTGTAGATAGCATTGAAAACATTAATATGGTGATGAATCTCATGCACTGAATCTGTCTCTCTGTCTCTCTCCCCTCTATCACTCTCTCTCTCTCTGTCTCACTCTTCCTTGCTCTCTGGCTTTCTGAATGAATGAATATATATATATATATATGTATATATATATATATATATATATATATATATATATATATATATATATATATATATATATATATATATATATATATATATATATATATATATATATATATATATGATATTGTATATATATATAATCCTTTATCTTTCCTTCTTCAATACTTCCTCCTTCCCTTTTTCTCTGTCCCTCCTTCCCTCCCCCTGTCTCTCCCCTCTCTTCTCCCCCTGTCTCTCTTTCCCTTACCCTCACTTTACCCCCTCCCTCCCTCCCTCCCACACTCTCTCTGTATTTGCCCCCTGATACTGCTGCTTTTGTAGACTTGTATCATTTAAGAAGCATGTCCAAAAGTTCGCCAGGGCAATTTCTGATTGCATTTTGAGAGCATTTTTTTATATATTGGAAATGTTATTGAAATAAAACTTTGGCTTCATATTTGTTGATCTGTTTTGTTGTTATCATTTTGTTGTTGGTGGTGTGTGTGTATGTGTGTGTGTGTGTGTGTGTGTGTGTGTGTGTGTGTGTGTGTGTGTGTGTGTGTGTGTGAGAGAGAGAGAGAGAGAGAGAGAGAGAGAGAGAGAGAGAGAGAGAGAGAGAGAGAGAGAGAGAGAGAGAGAGAGAGAGAGAGAGAGAGAATTAATGAATGAACAATGAATGAATGAATATAGTCTTTATTTTTCAAGGGTAACAATAGTACTTACTTTTTTTCATCTGGCCCTTGCTCTGACTAGGGAATAGGAAAACTAAAAGAAAAAACAAAAACAAAGCCAAAAAAAAACCACACAAAAAGAGAGACAGTCACTCAGATACAGAGAGGGAGAGAGACAGAGAAAGAGACAGAGATCTCAGCCTCAGACAAGGATCAAACCCCAAATGTCTCACTGTCTGGACAGGTGCTTTACCACTAAACCACCGATCCACTGGCTTTTAGGGTTATATTATCCTCTTCTTCTAAAACATTAGATTGAGGTGTGCATGACATGTGTAACTCAGTAGCCACTGAAAGGCAGGCTGAGATATCCTTGAATGCTGGATCAGTGGTCAAGAGGTAACGCACCTGCCCAGAAAGCAAAACAGCCAGGTTTCAAGTGTGTGGTGGTTCGATCCCCGTTTGTGCTTTTCCCCCATCCACCACACTGTGAGTGGTGGTCTGGGTGCTAGTCTTTCGGATGGCACGATAAACCGAGCTCTCATATGTAATTCTCATTTAGTGCGCGTAAAAGAACCCGTGGCAACAAAAGAGTTGTCCCTGGCAAGATTTTGTTGGAAAAAAGGTACTCTGATAGGAAACCAAATACTTATGCTGACAGGAAGAGAGAAAAATAATGGGTGGCACTGCTCTTGTAGGGACGCGCTCTCCTTGTGGAGAGCAGCCCGAATTTCACGCAGATAAATCTGCTGTGACTTAAAGTGGTATAAAATATATAATACAATAGTAGTAGGCACCCATCAGTCTCGGAAGACTATGGAGTTGCGCTCTAGTCTTTAGAGCGCAAAGCCTGGGTAAGTAAGTATGGAGGGCAAACTGTTACCTATGCAGCAGACCCCCCCCCCCTCTCCACGCCACTGGAATGATCCATTGGAAAGGCAATAGCTGAGCAGCTATTATTTTTTTAACTGACCTGGACAGTGACGGGAAGCCACGTTGCATACATATACCTACTATCATAGTGAACAATATTCGCGTGGGAAGCAATGAATCTGTGCCCCCTGGGAGACTCAGTGATCGATTAAGTTACGCAACACTCCTGGAACAGGACGATTTTGACACTTTTGGTTTACCATAGATAAGTCAGGCCCACACACCCAGTAGCCACACCCAGTAGCCCTGACGGAGCCGGCTGTGTTACACTTTTCCACTGCCCCCTAGTGCAAAAGAACTTCATAGGCCCTAACATTAACTTTGTACACTTTTCTTTTACCGTATCCATTCTTTTATCGTGAATTGATACTATTAATTTTAAAAATTAGATGCCCTGTTTGTCATAAAATCGTAAAAAAAACGAATAAAACTTCAAAATCTTTAAACTGAAGAAGTGTAACTGGGTAGCCTTTTCTTGCGTGAGCACCGTAGCGGACTTCATTCAAATGGGATGCTACTGGTGCGAAGAACTACTGGTTCGAAAAAGTAGTACGATGCTACTGATAGGAAGTACCATTAGAATTGCATTGCAATATTGTTTTAATCAGTTACCATTTCACCATTTTTGTATAAGATTTTTGTAAACAGTATTTATAACTTAAGCAAACGATGTGGTACAGGTGACGGTGACTTTCAGTCATCCACACTGTCTTGTTTGTGTGACTGCACCAGCCACTTACTGTTAGATAACTAGCCAAAGTATGGTACCATTATGAAAACTCTCTCTCTCTTCTCTCTCTCTCTCCTCTCTCTCTCTCCTCTCCTCTCTCTCTCTCTCTCTCTCTCTCTCTTCTCTCTACTTAATTTAAGATAACCTAGCCAAAAGTGAAGGTATTGAGCTACCATTATGAAAATTACAAATCTCTCTCTCTCTCTCTCTCTCTCTCTCTCCTCTCTCTCTTTTTCTCTCTCATCTCTCTCTCATCTCTCTTCTCTCTCTCTCTCTCTCTCGTGGCTGTTTTTCTACAAGCTACAAAATTTTTCGAAGGATTATTGAGGCTAGTGGCATTAAAATTACGAAATTTTCTAAATGAAGCATTTTATCCTGTTTCTGTTTGTGGATTTTTCATGGTTAACTTTTAAATACGTTTATTTTTTAAAATAATTTTTAGGGCTTGTGAAAGGAGGAGTGACAGTATGTCGTCAACAGTACAGAACAGCTTGTCTGCATTCACAGAAAGACAGATTAATTAATTTTATCTCTTTAATAACTGCAAGTACAAGCCTTCACGTGTATTTTTTCAAAAACCTTGTGCATGCGTGTGGGTGCGTGCATGGGCGGTGTGTGTGTGTGTGTGTGTGTGTGTGTGTGTGTGTCGTGCGTGTGCGTGTGTGCGTGTGCCACGCAGTGTTTCTTTTGTGTATGTGTTATAGTGTGCACCTTAGACACTATAACATTTGGACTACAACCCTCTTCTTCTCCCTCCCCCCTCCTCTTCTCCTCTTCAAAATGTATTACAGGCTGTTGGTACAAGGTTTTGTCTGTGTACCTGAGGTTGTGGTCTGGACTTTTTTGTTTGATAGTAGTTGTTAATTTCATCAAGGTAAAAGCAGTTTTGATAAGGGAATTGTATTTGTGTACATACAAACTGAACTTAAATTATTGATTCGGTTCAGTGAGAGTGTTTGTAGTTGTTTTACACATGGAAGTTGGCTAAAATCATAAGACTTTTACTATTTAACCATGATCTGATCTCCTGCCTTCAAGCCCAGAAACCTTGCTTTGCCAATCCTTGTTCAGCTTCACTTACTGATCAGGTCCCTGCTGCAGTTGCTGACAACTTTGGTGTAGTTGCTGACAATTCTACAACCATTCCTGATGAGGTACTAGATGATGTTATTGAAAGCAGCTCAGTCGAGTTAAAGACTCCTTCAGACTTTGCACAAGAAATTCTTCATGAGACAGTCCTCATCCCTATTCCTCACAGTACTCCACAAGTGGATGCCAAGCTTTTTGATGGTGCTGCTCTCATCCAAATGCTGTCGCCAAAGCTGACAACTACCTTTCAGGAGTATGTAGATGTCATTGTCTTGCCATACATAATGTGCCAGCTTGTTGCAGTATCTCGGATTGACATTGTTTTTGATGTTTATAGGGCTGACAGCTTGAAATCTGCTACAAGGGAAAAGTGAGGTTCTGGTGTTCGAAGAAAGGTTATGGTTTCAGCACAGATCCCAAGAAACTGGCAAGGCTTTCTGCGGGTAAATGAGAACAAAAATGAACTGTTCAGGTTCATTGCAGAGACTCTTTTGGAAGAAGCAGAAGTCCATGGCAAGGTCCTTATCTGTACAAGTGCTGAGAAAACACTGTGCTCATCCAGCAAAGACACCAGCAGAATAGAACCTTGTACCCATGAGGAAGCAGACACTTGTCTCATGCTACATGTGGATGACTGTGTGAAAGATGGCCTGCAGAGAGTCTTGATCAGGACAACGGATACCAATGTAGTTGTACTTGCTGTTGCCTGTGTCCAGTTAACTGCAGTTAATGAAGTATGGATTGCTCTTGGAGTTGGAAAACACTTTAAATATCTAGCAGCCCACATAATTGCCACTCAGCTTGGTCCAAAGTGCTCCAAAGCCTTGCCAGCCTTCCATGCATTTACAGGGTGTGACTGTGTGTCCTTCTCTGGAAGAGGAAAGACTAGAGCGTGGAATACATGGGCTGCATATCCACAAGTTACTGACACCTTCCTGCTCATGATGGAACCACCAGCTACTCACCTGCCCATACCCAACTCAATGATGGATGTTCTTCAACGATTTGTTGTTCTATTGTATGACAGGACCAGTGAGTTGCAAAGCATTGATGAAGCTAGGAAAAGAATGTTCACAAAGAGAAGACGGCAGTTGGAGAACATTCCCCCACTCTTGGTGCACTTCAGCAGCATACCTTACGTGCAGTCTACCAAAGTGGTCACATCTGGGGACAGTGTTTGGTGAAAGCACAGGACCCTCCTTGCCCTGGACAATGGGGTTGGCAGAGAGAACAGGATCATGGATAGAAACCTGTGTGGACTACACTGCCACAGGTAGAGGAAGCCTGTCAAGAACTGATCCACTGCAGCTGTAAGCTGGCCTGTCGAGGATGCTGTAAATGCTTCAAAGCCAGCTTGCAGTGTACTGCCTTGTGTGCATGTGGTGGAGGTGCTGACTGTAGAAAGGACTAGGGCACATGGCAGCATTGTCCCTTTTCCTGTAAGTCAAGGTGAGTGTGTGTGTCAAGTCAAAGTCAAGTCAAAATTTTATTTTCAGATGGTACATTGAGTAAGCATCGATTTGCTTTTTTCATCAAGCCATCTATGTAAGAAAAAAAAAAAAATCAAGAAAAAAAAATTAAAAAATTAAAAAGGCAGAGAAAAACATTTCATCAACATTAATTAACCAACATGATTTCAACAGCCTTAAAAATACAATATGCCTATAGAAATTACAAGCAGCAACACTAACAATGAAAACTGAAAAAATAAGCACACAAAAAACACTCAAAAGTCTCTCTCTCTCTCTCTCTCTCTCTCTCTCTCTCTCTCTCTCTCTCTCTCTCTCTCTCTCTCTCTCTCTCTCTCTCTCTCCTCTCTCTGTGTCCTTATATTTTACAGGTCAGGGCTCTGGAACCCTACTGTGTCAGGGTATACTTTGTGCTCCATGGGAGGAGGAGGAGTGTGAAATGCTAAAAGACGCAGTGCTGGAATACTGCCATGATGATGACACTCAAACATTTTATGACAAAATACTTTCTCATCCTCTGACTTTTCTGTCAGAAAACGAAAGTGCATTACAGTTACTGCCACCAACTTGCAGCTGGACTACAATTACCCCCCATGTTGTGTCTCCCCCTGATACTATTGCTTCTCCGGAACAGTTGCCTCATGAGAAAAGACTACTAGGTGATATGGGGGACTTGTCTCTTCTGTCACCTGACTTAGAGGAAGCAAAAGTTGACAGCTGACGATTCTCTAGATCAAAACAATGATCTAGGTCTAGATAATGCTGATCAGGCCTTACCTAGTTTAAATGGCATCATTGCTCACAGCCCTAATGCTGCCACTGATTCCAGAAAGAGTGTTAAAAAAAACTCCTAAACTGACAAAGCTAGCGAAACGCTATAGAAGACGGACGCTGTGCCCTTCACAGCAAGCTAATAAGGACATTTCTGACAAACTCCATTACATGGAAACTGTTCTTGATAGTCTGCAAGCTGATCAATCTGTGCGTGATGCGGATTTCATGTCTAGCATTGAAGACTCCAAAGTGTCTATTAAAAATGAGCTGAAACGACAGTTTGACAAGACAGTTGAATCTCTTGTTTCTGCAGTGGATAACATTAAAGCCAGCTTGTTAAAACTTGACCTCTCAATAAATAATGTGATTAAAGATAACAAATCAATCAAAACATGTTTGGGTACAACACTCTGAAATTAAACAGATGAAGAAAAGAAGCTCTCAGACTAATACTGTGTCTACACAATGTGACTTTCCTACGACTGTGATGCTGATGACTGTGACAATAACAAAGATACTTGGGCTATTCTTCCTGACAAC
Organism: Stramonita haemastoma; assembly: GCA_030674155.1. Lineage (NCBI taxonomy): Eukaryota > Metazoa > Mollusca > Gastropoda > Neogastropoda > Muricidae > Stramonita > Stramonita haemastoma. Next base: position 15,329,975 of record CM060324.1, read on the forward strand.
CCTCTTTTCTCACCTCCACCTGTTCACACAATAGTAGATGACACCTTCTCTGTTCACCCAACTGTTGTAAATGACAATGCAGAGGTAGATAACAGCTCTGAGACTCACTCTAAGATATTAAATCCGACATTACTGTACCAATCCAAAACCGTTATGAGCTGCTTTCTCACCTCAGTCAGAATGAGGGGACAACCTGAAGCTAATAAGAGTGAAAACTTTTCTCCAAGCTCTGAATCCAAAATTCCCAAGTTTTTGTCTAAAGCCTAATCATGCAACACCACAACTTCACTCTGAACAAGGAAAAACTTCACAGCAAATCTTAAAGAACTAACCATCCCCGAAACAGCCTCGTCTCTTCTGATAGGTGACTCTGTCATCAGATACATCAATCCCAAAAGACTGGGAACAATAAACAATCCACACTCTTTAAAATCTGTATTCCTGGGTTAACTGTGGCGGATTTGTTAAAGTGGTTACAGGACTTCAACAAACATGAAAATATTGATACTGTTATTGTACATGTGGGAATAAACGATTGTTCAGATGGACAGATTTCGATTCAGACCTGGTCAAGGATCATTATGCTGTGCAAAACCTCTTTTCCAAATGCGTATGTACATTTAGCTCAATCATTCCGGCACGTGGCAGACACCCCATTAAATAACACTATTGCACTTACCAACCAAAACCTATATGCAGCATGCTCAAGATCCCAAGTAAACATGCTAGACAATTACCAAATTTTCGTTACGAAAAATGGTGCTCCTCGCCAGGCCCTATATAGGCCTATAACTTCCACCTCAGCACTAGAGGTACAGCCTCCCTGGCTGTTACTTTCAAACAAGCCCTCCCCCAGCCACATCATCGAAGTTCTGATGATACTTATGTGAATAATGTGTTACCTCTTAAAGATCAAGGTGGTGCTCCCAGTGGCCCAGAATCAACGTAGGGGGTGCAAGAGGAAATCCCCGTGCTAGGTGGAATGGACCCCTCAGGCATTCCAGTTCTACCATGAGCCGAGATGTCCCAGCCGTGATGTCCACAGTGGACTTCCCTCCTCTACCGTCAAGAAGCAGCCACCAGCCTGGACTTCCCAAGCTGGATCATCATCCTCCAGCTTCATCTGGGGGACCAGCAACCTTGGAGACTCCAGAGCCCTCCAGTAACAATGTATCCTTTGCTGCTTATCATACTCAGCCACAGACTGATATAAATTTACAACCATCATTTTCTGCCCCAAGGGCTCCACCAACTTTCCGCCCTGTACTAAAACAACCAACTGTCATGTACTCAGAGTATCCCCCTCCTAAATTACCAGTTCCATGTCAGTTTCCACCTTATGGTCTCCATGACAGAGACTTTATCCCAAGACTACCTTCTTTTCCTTTAAACCCTGTTGCCTCCCCTTATTACCCCCCCTGTACCCTTTGGTCATTCAGCCCCCCAGAGTTGGCTATCCAGTAATCCTGCCAATCAATATGCACATCAACTGATTAATTTAGCATCACAACTGGTGTAATAGTGTATGTTAGAGAGTTAAACGCTAATGGGTAAAAAGGGTGGGAGATGGAGAGCAATCTTTTTTTATATTCAATGCTCTCATGTAATTCCTTATCATTGTGGTTGTCTTATGTCTATTTAAGTGCCAAATGATAGCAGAAGACCTTTGGCTACTTATATGCATGTTTTTGGACAACTCTCTGGTTACTTAACATTTATTAGTATTTTAGTTTGTATGTTTGTTTTTTTCCTGAGGCTCTTGGTGTTTTTCCTTGTCTTTTTGTACAGTATGTGATCAATGACAGTTCTCACCTGGTGGATCAATTGTGCCAGCAGAATCATGGACTGGGGACATCTAGGGATTGTGAATAATCTGAAAAAGACTGTAAGGAAAAGGAACAGTCTCCTTTACCCCTGGAGACAGCTTTTGTGTTTTGAACTTACATGCAGCCTTGAATTTGCTGGTTACTGAAGCTGACTGTTAATTCCTTTCTCTATTCACTTTTTTTTGTTTGTTTGTTTGTTTATTTGCTTGTTTTTGCTTGTTGTTGGGGTTTGGTTTTTTTTCTTGTTCTCTATTGTTTATTTGGGGTTTTTTGGTTTTGTTTGTTTGTTTGTTTGTTGTTGTTTTTTTGTTTGTTTGTCTGTTTTTTGTTTTCTTTTTTACTCCTCTTGATATCTCTGTTTGTCATCTGCTGATTATATACAAATTTTTTGTGTGCATTACATTTTGCACGTATATGTACAATTGGATGTTTTGAATATTATTTGTAAGTTTTCACTGGTTTGTGCCTGTTTTATTCTTGATCCAAATTTTCTTTTGTCCTATATTTACTACTTTAAGAATTCTTAACGTATATAAACTACAGGTCCTTGGATTGTAGTGTTATTTTTCCATCTCTAACAGCCATGGCTAACAATGCCAGTACTGATAAATGGCTGAGCAAATTTGGTTTAAGAATTGGCTATCTGAATATATGTCATCTGTTAAATAAAGTATCTGATATTTCTTCTATTCTATATAATTCAAATGACCACTTCCACATTTTTGGCTTTTCAGAATCTCGTTTATCTGATAAAGTTGCTGATAGTGTATTATCAATTCCTGAGTACAATATCATTAGAAAAGATGCAAAAACTAAACTTGAAACTGGTTTGGTAATATATGTACATAGGTCTGTTAATTATACTCAAGTGAATTTTTCTGATAAATATAATATTGAGTGTGTCTGGTTGGAGATTAAATTAAAGGGAAGTAAACCTATTCTGTTTGGTTTTCTGTACAGAAATCCTAGCGAACGGGTCAACTGGTTTGATCGTTTTTGTCTAATGATGGATGAAGTATCAAATTATGCAACTGAGATAATTCTGCTTGGTGATTTTAATATTGACCTACTTAAGCCACATGACAAATGGAAACTTACTTTTGAACTATACAATCTATCCCAAATGGTTGACACTCCTACCAGAAAAACACTCAATTCAGAGACACTTATTGATCACATTTATACTACTAACCTGAATAATATAGTAGAAATGTCTGTACCAGTTGTTGGTATTAGTGACCACTTCCCAATTTGCTTGACTTGGTCAAAAAAAGGTATTAAAATTCCTAAGTGTAGCCACAAATACATTTCTTTTAGAAGCTATCAATCATTTAATTCAGATGATTTTATGTCTGATTTATGTGCAACAAGTTTTACTGATGTTTATCAGTATACTGATCCCGACAAAGCTCTGGTTACTTGGTATCATATCTTTTCTT
>CM060324.1:15345739-15353239 GCA_030674155.1 Stramonita haemastoma
CTGACCATGGGCCGAAAACGTCCAAGCCAACGTGGGAGAATGGGGCAGAAGGGATGACTCTGTCAACTGGGAGGCTCGCCATCTGTTGGCTGGCCTGTCTGCCACGAAGTCTTCTACAAGTGAAACATCGCTGGATTTCAGATGCGACGAGGCGCTTGGCACCGATGATCCAAAATCCAGCTGATCGCAGAGCTCCTTCAGTGAAGTGACGACCCTGGTGTCCCACCTTCTGGTGATAATGGCGGACCAGCAGAGTGGAGACATGATGGTTCTTGGGAAGAATTACAGGATGCACTCTTGACAGTCCAAGTGTGTCCTTGACTTCAGTAAGTCTGCCTCCCACACGGAGAAGTCCTTCTTCATCTCGGAAGGGTGAGAGTGAGATGATAGAACTCGATTTAGCGAGCTGTTTGTTCTTGGCCAAACATTCCATGTCTTGCGAGAATGCGTCAGTCTGCACTGCTTGAATGACAAAGGCCTCTGTGGCTTTCAAACCGTCGATGCTGCGGTGATGGGAACATTGATGCCAGTTCTTGCAGGAATCTGTTGGCGAATGAAAACTCTGGCACACATGTCTGAGCAGACACAAAGAGTTAATCAAAGTGTCCCAGCTGGAAAACTTCTCAAAGCGAGAAGTCATGGTTGAATGAGGGGGTGAACTTGAGACCTTTGTCTTGAAAACACGAGGCCTAACCTCACTGTCAGTGTCGGGAAAGACCAAAGGGTAAGTCTTTTCGGGAGTATGCACTGAAGACGTGCCCCCCAAGACCTCTCTTGGCCCTTGCAACCAGACCTTTTGCTTTGAGTCTAGGTCATCAACGAAACACCTGGTAGCAGCATCTGCAGGATTTGCATCTGTTGGTACATACTGCCATTGGTCTGGATGTGAGACGTGTCTGATTCGTTCCACACGGTTGCTGACGTAGGTGTAGAATCTTCGGGTCTCGTTGCTGATGTAGCCCAGGACAACTTTGCTGTCGGTGTAGAATGTCACACTTTTGGGGGTAATGTCAAGTTGCTCACTGATTGTTTGCCACAACTCTGTTGCCAGGACTGCACTGCACAGCTCAAGCCGAGGGATAGTGTGGCCGCTTTGAGGTGCCACTTTCGATTTGCCCATGATGAAGCCTATGTGTTTCTCAGGATCACTGACTACCTTGGCGTAGGCCACAGCTGCGATGGCTTTCTCGGAAGCATCGCAGAAGATGTGAATCTCTGCATCAGAGGTACAAGAGAGTGAGACTGGAAGAATCATGCGAGGGACTTCAATCTCGCGGAGGGGCTCCAGTGACTTCTTCCACTGCTCCCAACGCTGCTGGCTGGTTGCAGGAAGGGCCTCATCCCATGCAGTCTTGTGGCAGATTTCACGAAGCAAGATCTTTCCAGCAATGACTGCTGGTGCCAGAAAGCCAAGGGGGTCGTATATACTGTTCAGTGTGGAGAGAATCCCTCTGTGAGTGAAAGCGGTGTCTCCCAGCTGAAGGCAGATCTTGAAGGTGTCTCTATCAAGATTCCACAGTAGACCAAGGCAGCTGTGGGTCGGTAGGGGTGTGGAGCAGTCTGAGAGATCAAGGGACTGCAACTCAGAGCAAAGATCTTCCTTTGGGAGAGCACGAAGAATTTCCCTGTTGTTGGAAGCAAACTTGTGAAGCCTGATTTTCCCGTTTTCCATCAAAGCTGCCTGTGTCCGTTTCATAAGACTTGCAGCTTGGTCTTTCTCAGGAACAGACATCACACCATCATCTATGTAAAAGTTGCGGGAGACGAAGTTCCTCACGTCTTCTTCGGTGGAGGCCACTGTTTTCCGCAGACCATAGGTAGCTACAGCAGGTGAAGGGCTGTTCCCAAAGACATGCACGCACATGCGGTATTCCACAAGGGGCTTGCTGAAATCATTGTCTTCATACCAGAAGAATCTCAGAAGATTTCGATGGTGCTCATCTACGAAGAACTGGTAGAACATCTGCTCGATGTCACCGGTTATAGCGTACTCATCACGTCGGAATCTCAGGAGGATGCCTACAAGACTGTTGGTGAGGTCTGGTCCAGAGAGCAGCATGTTGTTCAGGGAACATCCTTCAAATGTGGCTGATGAGTCGAAAACACCTCGAATCTTGTCTGGTTTTTTAGGGTGGTAGACGCCAAAGAGAGGAAGATACCAACGGCTGTCTTCTCTCTCAAGCGCTGGAGCTTTTTCTGCGGAACCACTGTCCAGGACCTTGGACATGAATTCGAAGAAGTGTTTTCTTTTCACCGGGTCCTTTTTCAAAGATGCGTGCAAACCATGAGCACGACTGATAGCTTGTGGTCGATTACTCAATGGCACAGGGTCTGGAAATCTGAGTGGAAGAGGTGCAGTCCAACGATTCGCCTCATTTTTTTAAAGTGCTGGTCCATCATAGACAGGAATCGTCGGTCCTCTACTGATGTCCCAATTTTCTCATCTTTTGCTGTTCTTTCAAAAAGTCTGGCGTTCAACTGGTCTGTTTCAGAGACTTTCAGGTCGTAGGGACAAGGTTCGAAGATGGTTCCTCTGGTGCCGTGCATAACATGCGTCTTTGCTACGCTGACGGCTAAAGGCTTGTGCAACCTGTTCAAGCACACATCTCCGATAATCACCCATCCCAGAGGCAGCTGTTGTGCGAATGGGGAAGAGGGGGGTCCTAGCACCTGTTCCAATACGTGGTGAGCCTCAGGTAGGTCACGCCCTATGAGAAGGCTAATGGACACTTCATGATCAAGCTGAGGAATTTCTTTCGCAATGCCGTTGAGATGCGGATGGTGAAGAGCCACGTCGGGAGTCGGTATTTCTGACCTATCATCGGGAATCTTGCTGCATTCTATCACTGAGGGCAGTCGCAGGGTTTTCTGTCCATCCAAAGACTGGACACAAAGTCCTTGGAACTGGCGTCCACTCATACTGCAGGTCCCAGAGCATGAGGTCAAGCTGTAGATGATTTCCTGTGACCTGTTCCCCATGCTGTCCATGACTTCTGGTGCAGCGAGTGACCGGTTGCTCTGGTCGTCCAGTACCGCATACACAGGAATGCTCTTTTCAGGCTGGTTCTCAGGAAAGATCCGGACTTTGATTATCTTGCCACATGATCGACTGGTCTGCTTCCCGTTGCAGAGAGATGTGCATTTGGTTTTCACCCCCGGGAGCTCCCCGCCATCATCTTTAGGAGGAGACTGTCGTGAAGATGTTGGCGTAGCAGATGATGAATCACCATCGCGGTGCATCACAGTGTGGTGCTTCTTTCCGCACTTCTCGCATTGGACTGTGGCAGTGCATTTGTTGGCGACGTGTTCGGTTGATAACAAGCATTTGAAGCAAATGTTTGTCTCCTTCAGCAAGGTAATGCGGTCCCTCCAGGTCTTTGCAGCAAAGGCTCTGCATTCTGTCAAGGGGTGCTGTGCCTTATGGATGGGGCATCTCATGTCCTGCTTAACGTCTGTTTTCCTATTGAAGACTCGCCCTTGATCTCTTGGAACGTCCCTTTCTTGACGTTTGTCCTTGTCGAAGGAGAAGGCTGGGTCGTTCTGAATCTTGCTGATGTTGCTTATGAATTTAACCAAGAATGGGAAAGGGGGGAAAGCCACTCTGTGTTCCTCTTTGTATCTGGCTGCTTGCGTGACCCACTTCTGCCGCTGAGCTGGCGGTAGCTTGCAGATGATGGTGTTCATACCAGCTGACGAATCGTAGACGGAAAACACGACTTTGAGCTTCGGATTTTCCTTCGCACATTGGATCTCGTCTACAATGTCACTCAGTTCGTAAAATCTTTTGTTGTCTTTATATGTCAGTTGAGGGAAACGGTCTAATTTCCCTTTCAGGCAAGACTCCACAAGCTCTGCTGACCCGTATCGTTCCTCCAGCCGCTGCCACAATAGACACAGGCCTCTCTCAGGATTTGAAGGATTGGAAGCTCGCAAGCTCAGAGCATATTTGCTTGACTCTGGGCCTAGATACTTCACTAGGAGGTCAAGTTCTTCTTGAGGGGTCACGTCTAGCTCTCTCATGATGCTTGAAAAGCTAGCGCGCCATACTTCAAAGGTTTCAGGCTGTTCATTGAAGTGGGTCAGCCTGGAAAGCATGAGATCTTTCTTTAGTAAAAACTTGGTCAAGGCCTGGGCATCAGGTGGAGTCGCAGCGTTGTTAGGCTCTCCTGGGAAAGAAAGGCTTGAGTGCGGAAAAGGTTCAGCACTGACGTTCAATCTGTGTTCTCGACGATTGTAGTCAGCGTGTGGGTTGTAGGGCACATCTTCCTGGTGAATAGGTCCTGTCACTGCGTGGGCTGCGACATAGCTTCTGGTTCGTACATCTTGGCTTTGAGATGGTAGATCCAGCCTCACTGAAGAAGGAATGTCAGCTGCCAAGGCACTTCTGTTCTCTCCATCATTCTCCAGAACAGTCGCCTCTGCTTCAGCGGCTGCTGCTTCTTTCTCCTCTGCCAGCAGATTAAGCTCGGCATTACATTCTCTTCTTAAGCGTTCAGATTTGGCTTCCATGACTTTTCTCTGCTCCTCAATCACTGCCTCTTGTTTCAAAAGTTCTGCTTCTCGGCGAGCGAATTCTGCACGCACACGAGAAGCTTCTGCTTTAGCGCGCTTGCGGGCCGCAAGGCTGCTGGATGTTGATGTCCCAGATTTGCTGGATCTGCTGGAACGATGACTGGTAGACCTGGTTTCTAGTCGTTCCAACTCGTCAACGTAGGCTCTTGAGGCAGGCTGGTCCTCCATGCTGACAGGTGTGGAGGGGTCGTCTGATCGCCAGAAGAAGTCCGTACTTTTTCTTCACTGTTCTGCCTCGCATTCAAAGAACTTTCTCGCAGGAGCTGCCTTTCATTCAAAGAATAGTCCCGCAGATAGTGTCACCGTAAACAACTCTTTATTGGTCCAAAGACATGCGTAATAGGAGCTGTAGTGTAGTGGTGAAGAACTGAAACAAAACCCCAAAGAAAAAACTAAATAAACAGCTAATAATAATGACAATAACTGGTGGCTGAAATACAAAACAAGAATAAGGTCAATGTGTACATGTGGAAAGGCTTTACATATCTAAATGTCATATCATGAGGTTTCAGTCTGTACCACTAAAACACACCTTCCAAAGGCAGTATGTGTGAGTGTGTAATGTGTACATGAATAACAAGGCACATATGGCAACACACTCGTATGACAGGGCTCAACTAGGACTAAATTCAGTGATAAACAAATGCTAATAAACTGTAAACAAGTTCTGTGTACATTGAATGTCATGTACGAGGAGAAATGCGCACGCAAATGTTACGTAGCGGCACTGGCACAACCTTGCCGAGCGCTAGTAGGAAAACATCGTTAGGATCTCCAGATTCGCTAACCTCAGCGCTACTGCGTCACTACGACGTTCATACATAAACAAAATAAAAAAGGTGATCAAAGCTTCAACACTTCACCTTGTTCATCTATAAAAAATAATAACATGAAGGTAACACATCGAAAACCGCACCGAAAACTGGAAGACGTCAGACGTCCGCTGCTAAATCAAACCAAATGAAATCAATTAATCACCATTCTCAACCCTGTAAATCATTCACAGACATGATGAACTGATCGATAAACAATGTATTTAAAATCATACAAACAACTTACAAAGTGTGGGGACTTCAGGGATCGGTAATTTACAATGTGACAGTCACAAAGACGTTTCGCCGACATGAAGACAAAAAAAAGGCGCAATAGTAAAAATAGCAAAAATGTCTTAAAACCGGAGACTGGTCAAAGCATCGAAAAAGCTTCAAAAATCGATCTGGTTCCAGAACACACATATATATATATATATATATAATATATATATATATATATATATATATATATATATATATATATATATATATATATATATATATATATATATATATATATATATATGTGTGTGTGTGTGTGTGTGTGTGTGTGTGTGTGTGTGTGTGTGTGTGTGTGTAATATCTATTATACAGTGAGAACCAGTGCATGTTGACTTTTCAGCTGATATTGGTTTGTTTGTTTTTAACATGGACACGCGTTGTTTGAACCATCAGAGAGTTCACAACTCAAAGAATCAGCCTGAGGATACACATTGATTCAGTGAAGGTTTTTCAGTGCCGAGGGATGAAGCTGGAGGGTATTGAAGGCAGGGTAAAAGTCCATAAAAAGTGTGCCTAAAAAAAGAACCAGATTGTTTTTCAACACTAGAATATGCATTGTGCAACGAGGCAATGCTAACATCCTTTGTGTTCCCGTTTTCTTAATATGCAAACTGAAGAGGAGCTCTGTGTTAAGACGAGCAAACTAGAATACATTTTTTTTCAATACTGCGTTCAAACGTTTCGCTTGCAGTTTGACGGCCAAGAATCGAACTTGCTCGAATCACCACTGAGACACACGTTCAAGGGAATCCCCCTCCCCTCCCCCCCCCCCCCCCCCCCCCCCCCCCCCCCCCACTCTGAAATTAACATCAGTACCGACTCCACCCCTCCAAAAGTCCTTCAGATGAAATTATAAACTAAGGTCCCTTGTGGGAATGCACGCAGAACATCTGCACATAGTAAAACCCGTTCTGTCTTTCGGAGCAGTAGGACATTCATGTCGGTAAGAACGGAGGACAAAAAGACTATTTTAAAAAAACACAGAAAAAAACTACATGCACAATCAAGTGAAGTCAAGTCAAGTCAAGTCAAAAACACTTTAATCATCCCTGAAGGGCAATAACAATTACAATACTGACAGGCATATTGATACGAATCATAATCAAAGACACGAAATAGTTACATTTCATATTTGTTCAGAAATTATATGATAACTTCAAATAAAAATGTCACAAACACTCACACTTGTACGCACGCACGCGCCCGCACACACTCAAACGCACACATACACACACACAATGTTTGGATACAATGCTATTAAAAACCATTGACTAGAAAAGACATATGATCATTATTATTTACGCATTGTACGCACGCATTCGCACACGCACGTATACATGCATACACGCACGCACGTACGCACGCACGCACACACACACACACACACACACACACACAAGCACACACACACACACGCACACACACACAGTTATCTGATATCACTATTTAGTGGAAGGACGTTAAACTGAAGTACTACTACACACACGCTCCCCCCCACACACACACCATTCACCCCCCCCTCCCAAATACACACACACGCGCGCGCGCGCCGCGCGCTCCCCCCTACACACACACCATCCAACACACACACCCCCGCACACACACACACACACACACACACACACACACACACACACACACACACACACACACACACACACACACACCAAGCACACACACACAAGCACACACACACAAGCACACACACACAAGCACACACACACAGTGACACACTCATATTCACACACACACACACACACTCCCACTCTCCCCCTCCCCTCCACCCCCCCCCCCCCCCCACACACACACACACACACACTCACCAATAAATGCA
>CM060324.1:15363239-15365739 GCA_030674155.1 Stramonita haemastoma
TAATGTGCAATAAAGTGGCTATCAAATACAAAAAACAGATTGAAAATCGGACAGTTCTGTGCAAAGTTATTACAAGTTGAAATGATAGACTACAGGAAGTGGCAAAATGAGAAAGGACAAGTTTATTTTCGTAACAGGTTGTCAGAATGAGGGCTTGGGTATTTTCAAAACACATTTAAAAGCAAAAGGGATAAAAAATTATGCCTTGATATTTCATTATAAGGTAGATAAACGGATATAGTTTAATAATTAATCAAAATCTCAAAATTGACAACTTGACCCCTACCTGGCTTTAATGGCTCCTAGAGCAAAATTGGGTAATGTGCTAAGCGACTCATTTTCGTGGCGGAGCGTCACAAATGTGTTTTGAAAATACCAAAACACTCATTCTGACAACCTGTTACTAAAATAAACTTGCCCGTTTCTCATTTTGTCCCATCCTGCAGTCTATCATTTCAATTTGTAATAATGTTGCACAGAATTGTCCGATTTTCAATCTGCTTTTTGCATTTGATAACCACTTTATTGGACATTAATAACATGTCAATAACTAAAAATTGACTTCATGTGCACTCCGTCTCATTATGTGGTGGAGCGTCACATATTTATTAAACAGAGATTGTTAAACCCTCTATATCTTTAAATAATAGAAATTATGTCAACCTTTATATTTATTAAACAGAGATTGTTAAACCCTCTATATTAAACAGAGATCATTACGTCCTCTATATTGAACAGCGATTATTACACCCTCTGTATTAAACAGAGATTGTTATACTCTGTAATTTACACAGAGATTGTTATACCCTCTATATTAAACTGAGATCATTACGTCCTCTATATTGAACAGCGATTATTACACCCTCTGTATTAAACAGAGATTGTTATACTCTGTATTTTACACAGAGATTGTTATACCCTCTATATTAAGCTGAGATTGTTAAACCCTTTATATAAAACAGAGATTGTTAAACCCTTTAAATAAAACAGAGATTGTTAAACCCTCTATATTAAACAGCGATTGTTAAACCCTCTATAGAAAACAGAGATTGTTAAACCCTTTATATTACACAGAGATTGTTGGTGTCCCATAACCTGTGTGGTCGTAGAGAAGCGAGGCTCAGAGACCTCAGCTTCTCTAGGGGCTAGCATGTTCAGGGTGGCGCCCATCTCCTCTACCTCGCTGCTCTACCTTCCCTGTCCCTAAAGAGGGTAGGTACCCATTTACAGCTGGGTGAATTGCAGGAACTGTACTATAGCCAAGGTGTGCAAACCGTCATCCATCCAATTGGCAACCACGCTGGACCTGCTTAACATTGGCTGAGGGAAAGCGAGCGCTCTGACCACTGAGCTATCCCGTCCCCTCACACAGAGATTGTAACACCCTCTATATTAAACAGAGATTATTAAACCCTCTCTATTAATTAAACAGTTTGTTACACCCTGTCTATTAAACAGAGATTGTTACACCCTCTATAATTGTTTTAAACAGAGTTGACCCGAAAGCACGTCACTCTCTTTGGAGCACGGTCATTGGCGGATGTTTCATGTGGATGATCGCCCTTTTCAACCAATCTTCCATTCAACGGATATGCTCCTTACGGTCTCTTCGTGATGCCAAAAGGTCAGACTTTGCACGCGCACACGTACGCATCACCCCCGAAATCCGAAAGTAACTGCCTTAAAGGGGAGAAAAAACGGTCGCATACGCAAAAATCTCACCACTGGTGAACCTCAAAGCTTTAGCCGAGGACCGAAAAAATGTTCTCTGCTGTACCAATGGTGTTGCTGACACACCACATATTCCGATCTTTTGACACACATACAACCCCATCCAGGCTGGCTCTGTTGCAGAACACAATACAATACATTACAACAAAACACAATACGATACAATGCAACACAGCACAATACAATGCAACACAATACAACACAACATAGCACAAAGTTCCATGTGGAGTTATCGATGTAACGCTGCCGTCAGGCTACCAGCTAGAAGAGACCCTGCCCCTTCTGTTCTTGGGGATCTTGATGGCGCTGGCTCTGATTGTATTGTATTTGTGTTGTGTTGTGTTTTATTGTGCTATGTTGTATCGTATTATGTTGTGTTCTATCATGTTGTGTTGTGTTGTTTTGCATTGTGTTGTATTGTGCTGTGTTGATTTGTGTTGTGTTGTATTCTATTGTATTGTGTTGTGTTGTGTTGTGTTGTATTTCACTGTATCGTATCGTATTACATGGTGTTGTATTGTGCTGTACTGTACAGTATTGTACTGCTTGGTCTTGTCTTATCTTGCATTGCATGATATTGTTTCATATCGTTTTGTATCGTATCATATTGGATTGGATTGAGTTGTATCTTATTGCATTTTATTGTGCTATGTTGTGTTGTATTGTGTTGCATTGTGTTGCATTGTATTGTGCTGTGTTACATTGTATCGTATTGTGTTTTGTTGTAATGTATTGTGTTGTGTTGTGCTGTATTGTATTGCATTCTGTT
>CM060324.1:15375739-15405739 GCA_030674155.1 Stramonita haemastoma
TAAAACTTGTTTGAAAGTGGATGAGATAATATCCTTTTGTTCAAGACGAAAAAATAAAAATGTCTGCATTGACTGTCTTCTTTTTGCTTGTTTCTCCATCTGTTTCTTGATCACTTGTTGTTGTTGGTGTTCTTGTTCTTCTTCGTCTCCTCCCCCTCCTCCTCCTTCTTCTTCGCAATTCTTCTTCTTTGCATTCTTCTTCTTCTTTTTCTTTGCATTCTCATCATTTGCATTCTAACCCCCTTTTCCGCATTCTCGTTCTTCTCCTCCTTTGTAATTTTTCAGTTTTCAAGAATCTCTTCCCCTGCAACTGTTTTCATATTCATTATTTTTCCGAAGCTTTCTAGAATTGTCTGTATTTTTCATCCCTCTGTTGCCAGAATGGTGTTGAACTGAAGCAAGAGGCGACAGATAACATGGAAACTGCGTGTTTCATCGCCACCTCAAACAGCCCAGCAGACATCTGATGGTGTGTTTTATCAGCACCATAAATATTTTGTTGATTTCCACCAAGGCTTTTGACACCACTGATCATGATCTACTAAGAAAACTAGTGATAATTATATGCTTTATGCCCAGCTTCACTTCGACTAATATCGTTATTTCTTGAAATAGAAGGCAGGCAGTTTTTCAAGACTGTAATGTCTTCTTTCATGTGTATGATATATGGTGTCCCCCAGGGATCAGTTCTGGATCCAATTTTATTTTTCGTTTATATAAATTATCTTCCACTAAAATTTTTGTCTTTTTGTGAACTATTTGCTAATGACACGAGTTTTCATATTAAGGGTAAAAATGCAGGTGCAAAGTGCAATGATTTCCAGAAAGATGTAGATTTATTTCTTGGGATGGTGTTAATCACGTGACTCTTTATCCTGATAAATCGAAGGTTATGCTAGTGGCAACAAGGCGTAACATTAAGTCTGAGTCAAGAAGTCTAAAAGTATATGATCAGGTATTGGAGGAGGTAGATTTTCACAATGTACTTGGCCTGAATGTAGACAACAATTTCTCCTGGTTATATCACATATCAAAGTTATCAAAGAAGCTATCTCAAAAGTTATTTCATTTTAAAAATAATATTTTACTGGGTAAACATACTCTGAAGTTTTTTTTCTATGCTTAAATTCAGCCAGATATTGATTATGCTTCAACTTGTTGGGACTAAGCAAGTGAAAAAAGCTTAAGACGACTTGAGCTTTTACATACGTTCTTTGAAGGTCTACAGCCTTGGCAAACTGAAGATAACAAGAATTAATTATTCTTCCGTTTAACCCCAACTGCCATTTCAATGAAGGTGTCTTTGTGTATAAAAATGAGGGCATGGTGTAAAGAGGCAATAGGTTTTTGGTTTAAGCTTAATGAAAATGTTTGTATTCGTATTATGTACTAGTTTTTCTTTTCTTATCATATTCCATTTATTTTTTCTTCTAGCAAAACAATAAATTGTTGACAATATCAACTCTCTCTCTCTCTCTCTCTCTCTCTCCTCTCTCTCTCTCTCTCTCTCTCTCTCTCTCCTCTCTCTGCGCGCGCGCGTGAGTGTTTGTGTGTGTGAATTCACTAATTTATTTATTTATTCTTTTATATCGAGGATAATAGAATAAGCACTCGTGTGTTTTACATCAGTCCCTGTGTGTATGCAGTTTTCCAAATCTTGTCATCTGTTCCCACCGGCACACAAGGGCCTACTCTTACGAAAAGCAGAACAGGATTTAACGTGTGCGCTAGATGTTCTGCGTGCGTTCGCATACGGGGCTTCGGTTCATAGTCTCATCCGAAGGACTTTTGGGGAGAGTGGAGTCAGTACTGATGTTAACTCCACGGGAAAAATCTCCTTGAACGGGAATGGAACCCAGATCGTCAAACTGCGAGCGCAATGTTCTGTGTGTGTGTGTGTGTGTGCGTGCGTGCGTGCGTGCGTGCGTGCGTGCGTGCGTGCGTGCGTGCGCGTGCGTGCGTGCGTGCGTGACTAACAAGTGAGTCGTCTGATAGTTCGTTGTACGGAGCGTCCAACTCGTTAGCTCCCAGTCTTCCCTACACCATAAAAATAAGTAGTACCTGTTTATCTAAACATGTTGTCATAGAATTGCAGTGTAATGTTACATAGGTACAACACCGACCCTTCCTACCATTCACACATCGTGTGGGAGGATAATTCTCCGTCTCCCTCCCCCCTTTAACCATCACCTTATTGGAGAATTTTTCCTTGTTCACTACCTTCTTTCTTTTTTCATTCTTCTTTCTCTCTTTTTTTTCTTTTGTTTTTCTGTGGATGTGTTTTCATACAGACAGGGATTGAGAGAGAGAACCGCGGGGAAAAGGGTGTTTGTTTTTTTTTAAAGAGGGATCACATCTAAGAAAAACTGGTAATTAAACTTTGTTTTCAAGTTTGATTATAATTTTTAAAACTCTGGAATATTATTCCACAACCACGAGAGAGAGAAAACTTGAATATAATTTTAAAACTCTGGAGTATATCATCAACATGAGAGAGAGAGAGAGAGAGAGAAGAGAGAGAGAGAGAAGAGAGAGAGAGAGAGAGAGAGAGAGAGAGAGAGAGAGGAGAGAGAGATTTCGAGGATAATGAATGAGCACTTTGTCTCATGCAGGTGCAGATACTATGCATGCGCAATCTTGTGCACATACTCTACACTTGTAAACACAATCATTCATGAATCGAAATCAGAACAAAAACCGTGGTCAAGTTCATTTTTGTGCATATGTTTATTTTTCAAAATTTGACAATACATTTCCAGCCATTCTAAAGTTCCATTTTTATCGTTTTATTTCAGCTGCCAGCCGGCTACCCATAGACTGACCGTAGATTAATATCAAAATCAAATTTTATTTCGAGGATAATGAAAAAGCGCTGATGTCCTTTACATCCAGTCATTGCCCATATCTGGGCTAACATAATATAAAAACCCAACCTCTAACTAAACAAAAAAAAACAAAAAAAACAAAAACAAACCCCAACCAATCAAACAACAACATGAAGACAATATTTAGAGAAAAAAAACAGACAATAAAATAGCAAAAAGCCCACGCAAAGAACTGAAATAAGTAATCAACAAGCATGCTTATATATATTTTTTTTAAAACGCAAATAAGTAGCAAATAAGAAAACGATTTCAACAACTGAACATGCCACCATCATCTACCAAAAATAAGTCATATAAATCATAATAGTTAACCAATATCATTATCATCATAAAAACTATCAATAGCAAATTACATAAAACACTTGTCCCAAAACAAAAAACCCAAACAAAAGCCTCCATATTGCATAAAAAGAAAAACAGTGATAATTTACACACAAACACGCACACACACACCGCGCGCGCGCGCGCGCCATCAATAGGCTTCATGCTAAGGTAAATATATGCCTTAAGTTTAAAACAAAATAATAAAACGGAACACAAGAGGAATATATCCGATAGGTGTGATACAGAGAGAGAGAGAGAGAGAGAGAGAGAGAGAGAGAGAGAGAGAGAGAGAGAGAGAGAGAGAGAGAGAGAGAGAGAGAGAGAGAGAGAGAGAGAGTTCAAATTACATGGTCATCTAAAACCATTCAACAAAGTGTTTCAAAACATCTACAAAGACAATTCCGTAAATAATAATTATACAATGAAACCTTTAAGCTCCTAATGTGGCCCAAAGCCTAACAATAAAAAGAAAACAAAACCCGAAAGGCAAATAAATACCCCCCAAAAAAATTATATATATTTTTTTAATCCAATAACAACGAAACATTTAAAGTTATCCAAACCGGTTTTTAATTGAAATCAATGTATTAAAAATAATATCTATACTAATGAAAAATAAGAGGAGAATTGCAATTATTTAAGACGATTATACACAAGGCATCACTAATCTATAAACCCAAGCATTCATATAAAAAAAATAATACATTCCGTGTGTGTATGTGTGTGTGTGCGTGCGTGCGTGCGTGCGTGCGTGTGTGTGGTGGTAAAAACAAGCAAAGAAGGCATAAAGAAAAACCCTTATACACAAAAAATACAAAACACCTCTATATTCAAACGGTAAGAATACATTTCAATTCAACACAAGAACCGAAAACTCCCATCCAGTGATAAGACTAGTAGTGGTAGTGTGTGTGTGTGTGTGTGTGTGTGTGTGTGTGTGTGTGTGTGTGTGTGTGTGTGTGTGTGTGAGAGAGAGAGAGAGAGAGGGGAGGGGGAAACAAGCAAAGAAGGCATAAAGAAAAACCTTAAACAAAAAAAGGAAAGGAAAGGAAAGGAAAGAGAAGAGAGAGAGAGAGAGAAGAGAGAGAGAGAGAGAGAGAGAGAGAGAGAGAGAGAGAGAGAGAGAGAGAGAGAGAGAGAGAGAGAGAACATCAAATTACATCGTCATCAAAACAAACCAGTCAATAAGTATTTCAAAACACTCACAAAAACACCTTTAAGCAATAATTATCATCAATAAAACCCATAAGCTCTCAATGTGGCCAAGCCTAACAGTGAAAAGAAAAAAAACGAAAAAAAAAAAGCAAAACTATATAAAAAAATCAAACAACAACGAGACAACATTTACAACATTTAAAGTTATACAAAGCAACACATTGAAGATAATAAATATAGTAATGAAGATGAAGATGAAAATTGCAATTATTCTGAACGATGATACACAAGGCATCAAAAATCTATAAGCCAAAACATTCACATGAAAAAGAATACTCTGTGTGTGTGTGTGTGTGTGTGTGTGTGTGTGTGTGTGTGTGTGTGTGTGTGGTGTGTGTGTATGTGTGTGTGTGCGTGTGCGTGTGCGTTTTGTGGCGTGTGTGAAACAACAAGCAAAGAAGGCATAAAGAAAAACCCTTATACACAAAAATACAAAATACCTCTATATTCAAACGGTAAGAATACATTTCAATTAAAACACAAGAACCGAACACTCCTATCCAGTGATAAGACTAGGGAAGCATATGTAGTAGTAGTGTGTGTGTGTGTGGGGGGGGGGGATAAGCAAAGAAGGCATAAAGAAAAACCCTTAAACACAAAAAGGAAAGGAGAGAGAGAGAGAGAGAGGAGAGAGAGAGAGAGAGAGAGAGAGAGAGAGAGAGAAGAGAGAGAGAGAGAGAGAGAGAGAGAGAGAGAGAGAGAGAGAGAGGAGAGCATCAGATTTCATCGTCATCAAAACAAACCAGTCAATAAGTGTTTCAAAACACCCACAAAATCACCTTTAAGCAATAATTATCATCAATAAAACCCATAAGCTCTCAA
This sequence comes from Stramonita haemastoma, assembly GCA_030674155.1. NCBI lineage: Eukaryota > Metazoa > Mollusca > Gastropoda > Neogastropoda > Muricidae > Stramonita > Stramonita haemastoma. The sequence continues at coordinate 15,380,986 of CM060324.1, forward strand.
TGTGGCCAAGCCTAACAGTGAAAAGAAAAAAACCCAAAAAACAACAACAACAAAAAGCAAATCTGTGTATAAAAAAATCAAATAACAGCGAGACAACATTTACAACATTTAAAGTTATACAAAGCAACACATTGAAGATAAATATAGTAATGAAGATGAAGATGAAAATTGCAATTATTCTGAACGATGATACACAAGGCATCAAAAATCTAGAAGCCAAAACATACATATGAAAAAGGATACTGTGTGTGTGTGTGTGTGTGTGTGTGTGTGTGTGTGTGTGTGTGTGTGTGTGTGTGTGTGTGTGTGTGTGTGTGTGCGTGTGTGCGCGCGCGTGCGTGCGTGTGCGTGTGTGTGTGTAGGGGGGGGGGGGACAAGTAAAATAAAAAAAAAACCCAAAAGGCATAAAAAAGGTAAAAATAACGCACATAAAAAAACTAAAATAAAAACCCTTGAACACAAAAAAATAAATAAAAATCACATCTCTATATAAATAAAATACAATTTCAATTGAACATAAAAACCAAACACTCCTATCCAATTATAATTCTAGGATTATATAGGCGAAAATGGAAGATGGAAAGGAAAGGAAAGGAAAGGAGAGAGAGAGAGAGAGAGAGAGAGAGAGAGAGAGAGAGAGAGAGAGAGAGAGAGAGAGAGAGAAGAGAGAGAGAGAGTGAAGAGAGAGAGTGAGAGAGAGAGAGAGAGAGAGAGAGAGAGAGAGAGAGAATCTTCAAATTACATTAAAAATAAAAAACCAGTCAATAAATTATTTAAAAACACGCAAAAACACTTCTTTAAACAATAATTATCATCAATGAAACAAGAGAGCTACATAAGGCATATAATTTGGGGCATATATACTCTAACACCGTAATCTATCTTACATTATTGTCACACAAAAATCCCCAATTGAAAACTATATCATAATGATAGTGGACAGTTATTTCGCTAACACAAAAAATGTAATATCAGATTTTTTAAAAAATTGGGTCAAATAAATCAATTACATTTGACACCCATCATTAAGATAGAGAATACTAAATATGAATAAAACATTTCTCAATACAAATGGTAAATATTAAACTATCAATAAGATATTCACAGAGCGAGAGCGAGAGCGAGAGCGAGAGAGAGAGAGAGAGAGAGAGAGAGAGAGAGAGACAGAGACAGAGACAGAGACAGAGACAGACTACACAGTACATTCCAAACTAGGTAATATTGCGTACAATTTTTCAATTCAACACTATCACTAACACCAATTGTAATTATACAGATAAAAATCATACTACACTGATGATAAATATGTATGTTATACGAAATGGGATACAGAAAATTACTCTTTGAAATCAGTCATAATTACACAACGATAAGATACATTTAAAACATTTAAAACATTTACACACACACACACACACACACACACACACACACACACACACGCACATAGGTAGGTAGGTAGGTAGGTAGGTAGTAGGTAGGTAGGTAGGTAGGTAGGTAGGTAGGGGAAGAGGGAGGGAGAGAGAGAGAGGGAGGAGGAGAGGGAGGGAGAGGGAGGGAGGGAGGGGGGGGAGGGAGAGAGAGAGAGAGAGAGAGAGAGAGAGAGAGAGAGAGAGAGAGAGAGAGAGAGAGAGAGAGAGAGAGAGAGAGAGAGACAGACGACAGAAGACAGACAGACAGACAAAGCGATATTATATATACATATATATACATATAAATCATATACAGACATATAAATGAACATTATATATATAACAGGAGGAGGGGGCCGAAAAAGTGAAAGGCATTAACTGCATAACTTCAACAAATCTACCAGAGACTTGCAAAACCAATTGTCTAGGCATTTCACCTATAAAAAAAAAAAGACACGATTCAAACCATGTCCCAAGGTTTCTAAAAAAAAACTAACAACGGGCAACAAACCACCCTCATATTCTATCCGTCATATGAAGGTGAAAAATGTGGGTTTTGTTTGAAATTAGTGACACGAAACTTAACCATTTATACAACTGCCCAGATAAAAATATGAAACTACAAGCCTCTAAAATAATATTGAAATCAAACAAACAAAAAACCAACCCATTACTAACAAATTTTAAAACATCTATTTAGACAACAAAGCACAAACATCAAACAAAAAAACAACCCAATTACTAAACGATTTTAAAACATCTGGTTTAGACAACAAAGTACTATGGTATGTATGGAATAGAATTATGACAATGTTTATGGGTAACAAAGCAGTATCATATATTATGCCAGAAGGAAAAAAATTAAAGTCAAGCAACCCAATGATGGAAGAAAAAACCCACAACAAACGCACGTCCTTACAGGGGGAGAATAAATAAGCCTAAGATAGGCAATTGCTTCATGACATAACCAAATAGTCAACACAAACATTAACAAACAATAATGTCAGGCTATTTTGGAATAGTGATCTATAGTAGGTAACAACAGTCGAAAATATTATAATACCAAAACACTACATTCTACACTTGAAAAATTATAATCATAATATCGTTTATAGCCCTAGCTACCATGAAAGCCATAATCATCAGGGCTGTCACCTCATTCACTTTCAGTGGCTCAGTAACTTTCAACTTCAGGTTCAAAACCAACACTTCCTAATACTTTCAAATGTCCTAACACCATCCATTTTGAAAAGATTAATGACACAACACTAAATCATTTCATTCCTTAAGGCAAATAAACCAGACTGTGCTGAGGACGCCAGCAATTCGCTTTATGATCCCAGATTTCAAAAAAGGTATAAAAAATTTTTAAAGGATAAAACAGTGTAAAGTACAAAAATATGCATAAAAAGTTCACATTGGCAAATACCACTGCAGAATGGACATCCTTGCCCATCCCTGTGTCTAAGTCTCATTAACTGGTCGCATAACAAAGCAAAAAAAAAAAAACAGGCAGGAGTGTCATATAATGAAAACAGAAAACTGAATGAGTTGCTTGAAAAAAGGCAGGAGAGTGGACTGGGAAGGCAGAAAATAAGCACAAGAAGTTACAGAAAGATAAGGAGAAAGACAAAAGAGAGATAGAAAAGGGAAATATCTAGCACAGAATTTCCTGGTGGGGATGCTATTTATACTGAAAGAGCCCCCGGCTTCACACAGGGGAAAAATTGTTTAAAAAGATTCAATAAACTTTGTTCTGCGCACAGTACTTTAAATTGATTACATAAAAACAAGCATAAAAGAAACATCGATTTTTGGTAATAAGTCAGAAAAAATACTAAATACATAAATCAACATGTCAAGAGATATTGACAGGAAAAGTCAAAAGAAAGGCAAGGCTTTAGTAACAAGGAAAGCAGTTCACACTATTTCTTGCCGAAATTAACGTTTTGTTCTACTTGAACAAAGTGTCTTACAGCACAACACAAAAACAAACAAAACAAAAAGCATCAATACATTACAGTGTTTCGTACAACTGCTTGTAAACAGTTTATGACCAACTCTAAAAAAAAAACACCACCACATGCTAAAACATTGATTTTATGCAACCCAGATTTCCTGTGAGAACACAAGTGAAAGAAGAAAAAAGGCTGGACAATACCAACCATAACCTGTACCACACTAAGTTACTGCAGTGATCTGCTAGAATACATTAGTTGACAGTTGCTACACTTGAGTTGCACAATATACGGTTTGAAGTGAAGTTCCGTATTTGCAAAAAAGCACAAATGGAGTGCAAAGGTGGACAAATGCAAGAAAGAAAATCATGCAGCATTCACTGACTGATCGATGCAAAATCTATCACTTTAGTCTTGCCACACAACCAGATTTTTTGTGAGGCGTCCAACCTCTTTTTTGCCCTGCTTATATGTTCTTTCACTTTTTTTGTCATCTTTTTTCAATTCTTCATGTTTTAAAAAAACTATACTGTGGGTCACATTTTTTTTCAGATTTAACAAAAAAATAATGGCTTTGAAATTTGTGCTAACAAATGGAAAACAAGACTGCCGAGAGAGATGCAAATGGAATATTCTTTCAACGGGCTGGGAGGGTTATGACCTGGATAATGGTATGTCCCCGACTTATGGCAAAGAATAGGCAAGAAGAAACAGACAGAACAACTCAATACAAGATGCTTGCAATCTTTTACACATAGAAAGAAAAGCAAATATATTTTCTTACCCTAAATTTTGTAAAAACAAAAAATGAGAGGGGATGCCCTTTGAAATGAAATTTGTTGAACAACAAGTACGTATATTAAAAAAATATATACAGCAGGCTTTTTTAAATGCACATTCCAATACTTCCTCTACACTTTCCGAAACTATGGCGAATTTCTTTTAAAGTCAATGTTGGGTACATCTGCAGAGCCAGCAATTTAAGGAATTCTTTAAACCCAATTGAGCAATTAAGCTTTGTTTTATTTTGGTAACTGCTACTTTCCTCTTAACACCCTCCTGTAAAAAAAAACACACAGAAACACAGACAGACCACACACACATGCACACACACACTGAGGACTATATTTTGTGCCGATTGCCCACTATATCCTACACTAATCATGACGAATATCTGTGGTATACCATTCGATAAAAATCCCTGCAGCACAAATCCTCCACACGCACACTTCACACGACATGAACATTTTCCCTCCTTTTTAAAAAACACCATTTCTGTAATGCATCCTCACCATCTCCCAGTACCTTCCTAATATATTCAGTGAAGGTAAGGTAAAAGGTTCGATTCTTCAAAGTCTAACACTATGACGGACAAAAAGGGGGGGGTGGAGTCTGATCATTGGAGGTGGATGCGCACGTTTTGAATAGGGGTGGACAAATAAATGGAAACAGTTGACTGATCTATGAATGCTACAATATGCAACTACTGAATGATAAGTACAATAGGCAAAAAAACAAAATGTGGATAAATAAACAACCAAAGAATCACATTGGTAACCAGATCCAACATGTTGAACAAGTAAAAACCGTATGTCTAACAATACAAAATGCAAAACCATTCCACTAAAACAATGTCTTGAAAGTCTGAATAATCATAATAAGGAACCACTGGACTGTGCAATAGCGATTGAAAAAAATATACATCAATAAAGGATCACTGAAGTTAAAAGGTAAAGGTGTTCCTATAAGCCTTATGCGATTGTTGGGTAGCGAGGTGTCAGGGACCTCACTTATTCAGGGACCAGCATATTGAGGGTAGGCTCCCATCTCCTCTCCCTTGCTGACTTTCACCTTCGGCGACCCTAAAGAGTGCAGGCACCTTTTTACAGTTGGTGAATTGGGGACTGTACTGAAGCCAAGGCGCGCAAACGGTCACCCATCCAACTGGTAACCATGCCCATTGCTGCTTTAACCTTACCTTGGGGAAACGAGTGCTCTGACCACTGAGTTATCCTATTCCCAATTATTCAAGAATGCATTCTGAAACCAGCGCTATGCTTTTTTATTTTTTTTTTTAAACTTTTCTAAAAATTAAAATGATTATTCACATCACACACACACCCCCCCCCCCCAGCACCCTCCACTTTATTTTTGAATTGTAGTTTTTTTTTAAATCTCTCCCACACACCCTCCCCTCAAAGTAATCAGAAAGTCTGACTGCCTGCCCCCTATCACCAGTCATTACACTCTCCCCCCCTATCCCACTCCCCAACATTCTTCTAACCTTTTCCCTGAAAACCTAGCACCCCTGCATCCACCAACCCCTTCAGATGAGATACCGAGGTTCCGTGTGCGAAACACGCAAAACGTTACGCACACATCAAAACCCGTCGCTTTTCGGAAGAGTAGGCCTATTTGTGCTGTCGGGATGGACGACAATTTACAAAACCGGTGCTACACGGGATTGGATTTAAAACAAGCACATCGTGCTGAATCCATTATCTTCGAAATAAAATAGTAATAAATGATATAAGCACCTTCACAGAAAACATGTCGGGCCATTGTGTCAGCACATAAAATGCTATCTACCTGCCTTTGTGTCCACATCCAAGGGGCCAGGTTAGAGTTATTACGTTTAGAGTCAGTGTTAGTGTTAAAAGTTAATAGCGGGCAAGGGGTGTTGTCAGCTGCTCCGTCTGAATGTTAGAACACATGTGGACACGATGGCATGAAGACAACAGGTATGTAGCTATGACACAATGGTTCGCACCTCGCGAGTTTAGATTCAGATTCACCAGCCTATCAGCAGATAAAACTGTTTTCGGACTTCCGTTACCACAAATTTCCAGTTTTGCTATAACGTAATTTCTGGCCAAATACATAATTATTTGAACAAGGTGTGTCCATTTTTTTTTAAACCCAAAGAAACCGTGTAAGGAAAAAAATATCTATCATCCATCCCTCTCTCTATCCCCACTGCTCTAAATGAGCACCCGTACCCCTCCTGAACACCCCTTTCCCTCCCTTGCCTTTTCTTCCCACCCCATGTCTCCACCCCACAACTATACTAGCCGCTTTACAAGCAGTGAAGCACCACACTCCACATCCCTTAAAAATTCTACAAAACTATTAGGGGGAAGGGGGGGGGGTAACTATGGGACTTGCCACTTACAATATTTTTTTTTAGAAAAAAACAAACTACCCAATTGATGCAAGTGGATCTGTGGCCTAGAGGTAACGCGCCTGTCTAAAAAACGAAAAATCCGGGTCGGAAGTGTGCGGTCGCTCAGACCCCGTTTAGGCTTTAAACTTTCCCCCATCTATTACACCATGAGTGGTGGTTAACAAGCGAGTTGTTTCTGGTAAAATTAAGAAAAGCTTTTTTGACAATTACAGTTGCAGACAGGAAAAGAAATAATGGGTGGTGCTGCTCTTGTGGCGACGCGCTCTTCCCAGGAAGAGTGGCCCGAATTTCACGCAGAGAAATCTGACGTGATAAAATGAACTAAAAAATAAATAGCACTAGCAAAGCACATCGATTTGTTCAGAATACTGCGAAACTTAATTTTCAAAATAATGTTTTGAGAACATCTTTCTAATCCAGCCAAAACCAATGGCTATTTTATTGCCTATTTTCCAATTTCTATTTTTGAGGTCTCCAAAACTTGGCTACCCAATGACCGTATAAGGTATGGAACACGTTTACTTATTTTCCAATAATTCTGAGTATTTTTCTTTTAAGAAAAAAAATTACAAAGTATTGCCAGTTACACATACATCAAGTGGCAGATTATATCAAAAGTATTTTCTTAATAATCCGAGTCGATTTTACTAAAACAACCCCCCCCCCCCCCCGCCCCCGAAAAAAACCCATAATAACCCTACTAGCAGGAAGTATTGATGCCAGCTACTGTGCTTATTTCCTAAAAAAAAAATCCAATTTAAAACACAAATGGGGAAAATCAGCTCTCTCCATCACCCCTGTCATCGGTAGGACCTCCTCGCAATGATATCAAGGTTCGCTATCTCTCTCTTATCTGTGCCGAGTTCTACAATCTCCTGTAGTCCTCCTTGATCACTCTTCTCAATGTTGTTGGTAATGTAAAATGTTGGTGGTCTGCCTCTTTTCCTTCTGCCCTCAACCTTACCTTGGAGAACTGTCCTCAATCAAAATTCTGTGTGTATTTCTGTTTTCTTGACCAACATCTCAGTCAATGGTTATTAATTTCCGCCGACATTTGTTTTTGCATCGAGTTCAAGAATGCTTTCATTTGTTCCCCTGTACTGTCTGACCACAGGTCGCCTCTAGAACCCAGGTTTACTGCGTTTGTTTCGTCTCTTACCAACTCTGACATTCTGTCCGATGTCTGAGGGCATTCCCCCCAATGCAACCACGTCCTTCTCAATGGCTGGGGTGCGCCAGTTCCACCCGAGGACATCTGAAAATTCATAAACAAAATTCAACTACATTAATATGTATTCTATTTATATAAAAAAAATTTTACTCTTACAACGCCCCCCCCCCCCCCCCCCCCCCCCAACCAACCAACCAAACATCCCCTCTTCCCCTCTCATCCCAGTGCTTTATTTTCATGTCATGTTTACAGCCCTGGCCTACCGACCACGAAAGCGAATCAGGGCTGTCACCTCATTCAGCTTCAGTGATTCCTGCAGACCTGTGCACCTTCATACTAAAGATCTGAATTTTTCTTGACAATTTTCTGTAGTTTCTACACTTTCAGTTTTCTTAGCGAAATGTGTGAATGTTTTCAAGTGAAAAACACAGACGGGACTTTCCCATTTTACAACAACAAAAAAAATTCATAACGTTTTCATTATTTTTGTATTTTTTCCCGTGTTCACAAATTTGTAGACTTTGTCCTTTCCCACCAAAATTCAACAAAAATGGTGTTTTTAAATGGTGTGTGGTTGCGTGGGTGCATGCGTGCGTGTGAGAAAGAAAAGGTACGCTAAGGGAAGACTAGTGAAGAGAGAGAGAGAGAGAGAGAGAGAGAGAGAGAGAGAGAGAGAGAGAGAGAGAGAGAGAGAGAGAGAGAGAGAGAGAGAGCTAAACATTTTAACCATAAGTTATCTTGATATGTTTAAACAAAATATGAAAGCAGCTTTCTTGTTTCTTTTCGAGATTAATATTACTAACAATTCTATTAAGTGTTGTAATTGCCCTTCCTGGAATGATTTAAAGTACTTTTGACTTTGACTTGGAATAAGCTGAGACAGAAAATAATGCAGACACAGACATACACGCAAGGACAGAGAAACAAACTGAACAAAAGAAAGGTATGGAGGCAGAGTGGACGACAGACATGAGGACAAATACATCATACAATGGCACAGACAGATACTGGGTCAGACAGACAGACATGAGGACAAATACATCATACAAAGGCACAGACAGAGACAGACAGACATGAAGACAAATACACAGGTGCGTTTAAATATCCCCGTAGACGCGAATGCGGCTACCTTAAAAGGCGGGTGAAAACGGTAGCATACACAAAATCCCACTATTGGTGAACCTCAAGAACTCTAGCTGAAGAACGAGAAAAAGCGTACCTGATCCTTTGGGATTGCAGACTCGATACGGAGTAGCCTGGTAGGGTTGGACTGGAGTGGCCTCTCCCTCCCCTCTGGTCATATTCATGGTACCTGGTGTCTGGTGCTCAATGGCAGCGTAACGCATTTTCGCTCACACGACAGACAATAGATGGTGTCTGAGCGTAACTCGAAGAAGAATATGGTACCTGGAAAGACTATGTACATAAAGTGAAAAAGAGGCCAAGGGGTGGGTAGGAAGGGACAATTAAAACAAGTTAACAATAAGGGGCACAGTCTATAAACAAACGATTACAAAAAAATTAAGACTACATCAGGGCGTTGGTTGGATGCTAAAAAAAAAGAGGGGAATAAATGGGCTAGTATAGAATAAAATCTTTTCAACCCTCTCCTCCAAGTTAAATGACAGTTATGATGAACAATCATGGACTGACGATAAGTATCAGATCCGTAATTAAAACAAAAAGGCGTAAATATTTTAAGACACCTTACCTTCCTTTTAGAAATCACAGGTCATGATGACTGCCATCACACTTGTCAGGTCACTGGCACTTGGCTCGACTTTAACGTCACCATGTTAAACCCGTGGTAATAAAAGATAGGAAAATGGCCGATAAAAAAAAGAATAGCTTAAAAAAATTTTTTTTAAAAAGACAAAAGAAGAGACGCTTTAAAATATGACAGAAAAAAGAAGAAATGCTTTGCAATTGCAGATAAAAGAAGAAATGCTTCAAAAATGGCAGATAGACAAGGAGAAATGCTTTGAAATGGTAGATAAAAAGAAACAGCTCTAAAAATAACCATAGAAAAGAAATACTAAAAAAAATTGGCAGTAAAAGAATAGATGACATGTTTTAAATGACAGATAAAAGAAAAATTCCTTAAAATGGCAGCTAAAGAAAAATGTCTTAAAAATGGCTAGTAAAGAAAAGCCTTAAAAATGGCTAGTAAAAGAAATGCATTAAAATGGTCAGTAAAAAAAATGCCTTAAAAATGACAGCTTAAAGAAAAAAATGCCTTTAAAAATGGCTAGTAAAAGAAAAATGCCTTAAAAATGGCAGCTATAATGCCTCAAAAATAGCTAGTAAAAGAAATGCCTTAAAAATGGCAGCTAAAAGGAAAAAAATCTTTAAAAATGTGCGGGGGTTGACAGTCAAAATCCTTCCTGACCACAGCCTCAAAACCTGTGTAGAATTTTCGGACACCAAGATCACTGTCACCGAGACTGATTGCACCTTTAATCTCTTGCATTTTATCCCACAATTTATTTTCTAGTTTATTTTTACAATTGATATTATTCTAAACGTTTTATCTTTAATGCTGTCTTATTATTTTATCATTTCATTTTATTTTATTTTTTTATCTTCTTTTATTGATTTGGTTTAATTTTATTAAATTTATTTAGTGTTAGTATCTATTTTTTATTCTATAATTTTATTGCTATTTCGTTTTATTTCAACTTATCTTTATTTTTATTCTATCAGTTTAGCAAGGATTAATGATGCAATCAGAAGTTTGGTGCCCAGTGATCTTTTGAAGAAATTGCCGAGGAACTGGCAAAGAACATGCCAACATAAAACTTCAGGAAACAAAAACTGGTAAGAGGGGGGGTGGGGGGGATATACACACAAAGAATGGAAAAGACTCGGGTAAATAAAATCTATAAAAAAAAAATACTGCTCCAGAACTACGTGACAAGTCCTGTAGGATCTAAAATTTTACAAGAGACTTCATGATAAAAAAAAAGTAGTGGTGGAACTACGGAGAAAAAAAAGTAGTGGTGGAACTACGGCCAAAATGTTGTGGTGAAACTACGGCAAAAAAGTTGTGGTGGAATTACGGCAAAAAAAAAGTTGTGGTGGAACTACGGAGAGAAAAAAAAAGTTGTGGTGGAACTACGGGAAAAAAAGTTGTGGTGGAACTACGGTAAAAAAGTTGTGGTGGAACTACGGGAAAAAAAGTTGTGGTGGAACTACGGGAAAAAAAGTTGTGGTGGAACTACGGGAAAAAAAGTATGGTGGAACTACGGCAAAAAAGTTGTGGTGGAACTACGGCAAAAAAGTTGTGGTGGAACTACTGTAAAAAAAAAAGTTGTGGTGGAACTACGGGAAAAAAAGTAGTGGCGGAACTACGGGAAAAAACATAGTGGCAAATTATGGAAAAAAAAATAGTGGTGGAACTACGGGGAAAAAAATAGTGGTGGAACTACGGGAAAAAAATAGTGGTGGAACTACGGGAAAAAAATAGTGGTGGAACTACGGTAAAAAAATAGTGGTGGAACTACGGAAGATTAAGAATTGAATTTTTCATGTCCGAGACTTGCAAAAACAATACTGCAAGGCACTGTCCATGGAGGAAGAAAAAGAAAGAGACCAAGGAAGAGATAGGAGGACAACATCAGCAAATAGACAGGCCTAAAACTCAACAAAACCCTGGGAAAGGATAGATAGATAGATAGATAGATAGATAGATAGATAGATAGATAGATAGATAGATAGATAGATAGATAGATAGATAGATAGATAGATAGATAGATAGATGTATCCACCATTTCCTACCCTTTAACAACACGGGCCTAACAAGGTGTGGTGGTGGAGAGAAGGCCAAAGACTGCTGCGCAGCATCTGGCATCATAAACATAATGTTAAATATACGATATTTATTCAAAACTAAAAAGTATGTGGTGCATATATCCATGTAGAAGGAGAGCGCTTGTGTGTGTGTGTGTGTGTGTGTGGTGTGTGTGTGTGTGTGTGTGTGTGTGTGTGTGTGTGTGTGTGTGTGTGTGCGTGTGCGTGCGTGCGTACGTACGTGCGCTGCGCATGATGGGTATCAATAAATCACAGCAGTTCCCAATCTATGGGTTGTACTGACTTTACATAAATAGCCGTGGCAAAAAAGTGCCTCCCATGGCAGTTTTCTTTCGACATAGAGAAATGGAAAACTCGTGAGGAGAGAGAGAGAGAGAGGAGAGAGGAGAGAGAGAGAGAGAGAGAGAGAGAGAGAGAGAGAGAGAGAGAGAGAGAGAGAGAGAGAGAGAGAGAGAGAGAGCACACACACAGCGAGAGGAGAGGAGAGGAGAGGAGAGGAGAGGAGGGAGAGGAGAGAGAGAGAGAGAGAGAGAGAGAGAGAGAGAGAGAGAGAGAGAGAGAGAGAGAGAGGTGTGTGTGTGTGTGTGTGTGTGTGTGTGTGTGTGTGTGTGTGTGTGTGTGTGTGTGTGTGTGTGTGTGTGTGTGTGTGTGTGTGCGTGTGCGTGCGTGTGCCTGATCCCTTTAAACAGAAAGGCATACAGTGTATTTTATTTTACTTACAGTTAGTGGTGGTTGAAGTCACACGTCAACACTGCAGCAACAGCAGCAATGACACCCACAGCTGCAAGAAGTTGCTGACCTGTTTTGTTGGTGAGGCGTTCCTGTTATTCTGTTGCCTTCGTGTCAATGGACAGCTTCTTCTTCCATTAATGTTCACCGGTCAGCAGTTTGACAATTATTAACATTTTTAGCGAAGTGCAAGCGTGTGTCCCTAATCACAATTTCTTATCCATAGTCTCATCGAGTCTGGGTTGGGGGTGGGTTGGGGGTTGGAAAGTGGTCCAGCAGTTACACATAGCTGTCACTTCAGGCTACTACGGTCGCTTGTCCCACCAGCAGGCTGGCGGTTAGAAGTGCCCCCACACCACCTGGATTGGTGGGCAGGGTGTGAGGCGCCAGACCACAAAAAAGTCGGGGGGGGGGGGGGAAACGAGGTGGGGGGAGGGGAGCGATGGTGGTGTCAGAGGGCCCAACTTGTCCGGAGTGCCCTCAAGCAGAAGGCGGCATAGGAGGGGGCCTCAACGACTTCAGCTGGGAGGGGGGGGGGGGAGTTCCAGTCAGCGACTGTTCTGGGGAAGAATGTGTACTTTTTGTAGTCGGCGCGGCAGGGGATTCTTTGAAGCTGCAGATCATGGTTTCTACGCCGACCGCTTTGAGGCTGCTTCATGATGCTGGGGCAGGACAGGCAAGCTTGCTTCATTGGGGGGGGGGGGGGGGGGGGAGCAGAACCGGCAAGCTTGATCGTTGATCTTGTGGAGCATTGCAAGCCTGGTGCAACGACTTCCGTTGTTGAAGTGTAGGCCAGTCAAGCAGTGTCAGCATGTCTGTGACGAAGTGTTGCGGTAGCGGTTGGTCGCTAGCTGTGCAATGTTCTTTCGTTCGCTTTACACCGTCAGATGTGTCTGGGAAAAATAATGGCATGTCCTTTCCAGCTCGTACTTGGGCCGTACAGCTGGGTCTGTAGGGTTATCTCCATCGGCCACACTTTTTTCCTCAAGTCGCTGAATAGCGTGCATCTTTGAAGGATGTGCTCGCTTGTCTGGTTTTCTTTACCACAGGCACGCAGGGGAGAAGGACCGAGTTTCAGCTTTGCGTGGTTTTTCAGTGGTTTAGTCTGTTGTGCCCAGTGCGGAGTCTTAGAATTATGACTTGTTCTCTTTTGAGGTGGTGGTAGTCGTCCTTTTCTGCGCTAGGTCGGGCCATTGATTTGATGATTGGGTGTCTGCAAAAAAGGCAAACATAGCTTACTTTCACTACGCATTAACTAAGTTTACGCTTCTTTACGATTGATAGGTTTTCATAGAGACCAGTGATTTGCTGGATTCTGTTCTGACTACTGCCCCGAAATTCCTTTGGATGAGACTATTAAGCCAAAGTCCTGTGTGCAAACACATACAATGCATCTTGCACACATGATAAAAATCTATTCTGTCTTTCCGAGGAGTCAATAATCGTTGGTTGCCTTTCATAAGAATATGCCATTACATGGTCAGTAGGAACGAAGCACAAAGTTAAAAAACAAAGCACATTGGTGTGTTTAGACCTCATCCTCGAAGCCAAAAATCTGGTTACGTTGAGAGCAAAAACGGTCAGATAGCAAAATCTCAACATTTGTTGTTGAACCTCGCAGCTCTAGCCAGGAAAGAAAAAAGTATGACAGCAGTCTTTTCAAGTTACAACAATAAGTATAATGTACAGCAGAGAACTGCAGTAAACTTCTACTCCAAGGAAACATATGTATCATTCATAGAGACCCGACTGTAAAATATAGGGGAAGGTATTTGGGGCTTTGCATGCAAACCTGATGTAAAAGAACCTTAGAATATACTTCGAGTTATTTAATTTTAAAATCGGTAGTTTTATTGCTACTCTGTAGTTCCGACAGTTTGGCGGCAGAAGATGAAAGGAAAACCGTTTTAAAATTTACCTGGAACTATTCGACTTCATTTCAAATGCTAATCTTGCTTCAAAAACTGGCTCTCCTATTAAAAAAAATTCAGTGACACTGACAGTCAACCGAGATGTACTTTAATAGTAGTCCTTTTTTTCCAAGCAGGAAACTTCTCACAAGTTGAAACCTCACAGGGTTATTTTGTTTCAACTAAACTAAATGGGGGGTGGGATAGCTAAGTGGTCAGAGCACTGCTTTCCCCTCAAGTCAAGTTAAGCAGCGTCGAGCGAGCGTGGTTACTAGTTGGATGGGTGACCGAAGAAGCGTTGGCATAAAAAAAAAATGCACTTAATAGAATATTACCCACCTTTGTGTACAGTGAAAAAGTCCTGAGTGCAGACTACTGTCTCCATTTCTTTTGGAACGTTTTTGAAGCAGGTAGAGACGACCAGCCAGCAGCAGTAACAAACGAATGACAGTCTCTGTCCGAACCAGCTCCGAAAGTGAGTGACTGTCCTTACTGAGCTGTGCATGTGATCTCCGTGCATGTCCCGTGAAAAGGCGGGAAACCTCTCCGCTAGGGCGCTAGCTCTATGATTCGACCAATCAGTGACAAGCGTTCAGTTGCTGGATTTTTTTTTTTTTAGCCTAGCGCATCTTACTCGTGGATAGCCTAGTGGTTAGTATGTTGTGCATTGCGCTCGTGATCAGTCAACTGGGGTTCAAACCCCATCAAATGAGAGTTTTTTTCCCTTAGATTTAACATCAGTGTTTTTCCCCTATCCACTAGACCGTGAATGGTGGTCTGGGTGCTGGTCTTTCAGATGAGATGATAAACCGAGGTCCCGTGCGTTACACATCATTATTGAGCGCGCGTAAAAGAACCCACGGCAACGAGGGAGTTGTCCCAGGCAAAAATTCTGTAGAAAAAAGCTACCCTGATAGAGAAACAAATACAGTTGCAGACAAGAAAAGAAAAGAAAAGAATGGGTGACACTATTGTTGTGGCGACGCGCTCTCCTTGGGAAGAGCAGCCCAAATTTCACGCAGAGAAATCTGTTGTGATTTAAAGTAGTATACAATACAATACAATACAATACAATACAATACAATATAATACAATACTGCAGTTGACTGTAAGTATACTCGATAATTATAATCGTTTTGGGGGCAGGTGACCATTTGTGCACCTTGGCGTCAGTACAGTCCCCCAGTTCACCCAGCTGTAAATGGGTACCTACCCTCTTTAGGGTCAGGGAAGGTAAAGCAGCGAAGGAGAGGAGATGGGCGCCACCCTCAAAATGCTGGCCTCTAGAGAAGCTGAGGTCTCTGATGCCTCGCTCCCCTACGACCACACAGGTTATGGTTATGGGACACCTTTGGAGGCAGGATGACCTGTTGTACTTCCAATCTGACGGCCCAGGATCGAACCTGGGTTTGAACTACCACCGAGACCCCTGTTCAAAGGGATCCCCCCACCCCCCTGGAGTTAACATCAGTTCTGACCTCACTCCCCTCAAAGTTCTTCGGATGGAGACTATAAACCAAGGCCCCAAGGGTACACGCACGCATAACATCTTAGCACACATTAAAACCCGCTTTGCCTTTCGGAAGAGTAGGTCATTCGTGCCGGTAAGAGTAGATGAAAAAAAAATTAACACATTCATTTTGGTGTTGTGTTTAGACACCATAGGACTTTTTTCGGCTTTTTTCTTCTGAAAGTACTAGGTGTGGATAGACGTTATACTGAAGACACTACTACTACTACTACTACTACTACGAACATCACACGCGCGAACACACACACACGCGCGCGCGCACAAAGCACCCCCCCCTCCACACACACACACAAATACCCACAGTGTAAACATTATTTTATTCTTTTTGTCTCTTTTGGGTATAGAGGCAGGATGAATATGAGGTGATAACAGAAAAATCCCCAAACCATGACATACTAGAATTCACTATAGCATATCAAGCAAATAATTACACACTGGGGGCGGGCCAAGGGAAGGTAAAGCAGCGAGGGAGAGGAGATGGGGCATCGCCATCAATATGCTGGCCTCTAGAGAAGCTGAGGTTTCTGATGCCTCGCTCTCCGACAACCACAAAGGTTATGGGACACCTTTACCTTTTTTATCACACAATTCTAAAGAACCAAAATTGTTATAATAAAAAGCGCTTATTTTCAATTGATGGAAGTTATCAGTCAACAACGAATACCAATTTGACTATAGCATCAGAAGTAGTTTTGACAAATGCTATTTTGACATAATAATTATTCCATAATAACATGAAATTGATCACCGAGTTCAAACACACCACACTAATTACATATTCTTTCTCCCTTGGAATAGAACAGCAGTTATCTAATTTAACCCCTAATTTATGTCAAGAACATCTTGAGTTGATGATGTGAAAGGTAAAATTGTCCCATAACTTTGAAATATTTGTAGAAAAAAATATACCACTTGTTTGAATGTTATAGTGCAGTTTCTGACCTAATCACGTTCTACTGCTTTTGATATTAATATATGTATACAACATTGATTGCTCCAAACACTTAAAACCATGTTCTTTATGTATGTTTCAGCGCGTGTTATCCATGGGAGCGTAGCGTGTATGTTTGTCAGACGATGGAGACAGAAGTTGATTTCTGCATACTTTACGCTTTCCTGGACTGCAACCTGGTTACGCTGCTTGGGGTGATAGTGCGCCTGTGTTGTATAAGCATGCCTACGAGTACGTCTTACATGTGTTGCTTGCACAGAGGACGTAATGTGTGGATTTTGTCTGGTACCGCATTCGCTTTATTATACTGTTTTACGTGTGATGATTTGCTTGTGTAACAGAGTGGGGATAATTGTTGTGTGGCAGCAATCTTCACACTCTCGGTGACGACAGCACGGTCAGACAGTGAGAACGTGGCTTATTAAAAGTGGCTCCATGAAGACTTCTTTTCACCTTTTTGGGCTATGGATGTGCTAATGATAGTTTTCAACCACCCCTCAATGATACAGAACGTCGCAAAATTCGCAGGTGTGTTCTTAATACAGACACGCGACGCTGCGATTGGCGGGTTCCGATCGCATGGGAAGTAATCTAATTACCGCCCCGTCACACTTGTAATCTATATGACATTTTTGAGATAATGAAGTGTTTGTATCTGTAGTGTAGTGTAGTGTAGTGTAGTGTAGTGAAACGTAGTGTTGTGTAGCACAGTGCAGAGCAGGGCAATACAGTGCAGTGCAGTGCAGTGCAGTGTAGTGTAGAGTATACAATGTAATGAAGTCTAGCGTAACGTATTATTTATTTATTCTTTTTTATCGAGGATAATGGAATAAGCACTCATGTGCTTTTTTCGTCTAGTCCCCGTGTGTATGCAGTTTTGTAAATCTTGTCATCTGTTCCCACCGGCGCACAATGGCCTACTCTTACGAAAAGCGGAAGAGGATTTAACGTGTGCGCAAGATGTTCTGCGTGCCTTCGCACATGGGGCCTCGGTTTCCAGTCTCATCCGAAAGACTTTGGAGGAGAGTGGAGTCAGCACTGATGTTAACTCTTGGGGAAAAATCCCCTCCAACGGGAGTCGAACTCGGGTCGTCAAATTGCGAGGCAATGTTCTGACCATTGTGCTATCCCATCCCCCATAGTACACGTGGTGTAGTGTAGCACCCTGCAGAGCAGAGCAGTACAGTGCAGTGCAAAGCAGCGCAGTGTAGCATAGCTAGCGTAACGTGGTGCAGTGTAGCGTAGTGTATCGTAGCGTCATGAAGCAGGATATTCTTGGTCACGATAGCAGACGGCTGGCCAGGTGGCATGGCTTGCCATATGTACAGACCAGTGCTGAGTGTCTACACGCCATTCCTTGTCTGCTGGCTTGCGGCGTCAATGAAATAAGACGTGTCTGTAGGTTCTGGGCTCAGTTGAACATCATTCTGGTAACAAAAGATAGATAAAAAATAGAGAGAGAGAGAGAGAGACAATTCCAGTTTATGTATGAAAATAATGAATGAGTAAAGATTGCGAAAAATACAAAGGAGGAGAAGAACAAGGTTGCAAAGAAAAAGAATGCAAAGAAGAAGAAGAATGCAAAAGGAAGAAGAATGCAAAGAAGAATGCAAAAAAATGCAAAGAAGAATGCAAAGAATGCAAAGAAAAAGACAAAGAATGCAAAGCAGAAGCAGAAGAATGCAAAGAAGAAGCAGAGGAATGCAAAAAAGAAGCATAAGAATACAAAGAATGCAAAAAAAGAATGCAAAGAAGAATGCAAAGAAGAAGAAGAACAACAACAATAATAACAACAACAACAAGATTAATAACAACAAGTACAATGGTGAAGAAGAAGAAGAAGAAGAAGAAGAAGAAGAACAACAACAACAACAACAACAACAACAACAACAACAACTCTTACAACAAAACGTGTCGAAGAAGGAGAAGGAAGAGAAGTAAAGGAGGAGACCATCCATGCATGCATTGCGTCTTTTCATCTTGAACAAAACAATAATTATTGTCTCAGCCAGTATCAAATTATTCTACAGTAACAAGGTATAAAATTATTGTCAAGGAAACACAAGTAAAATAGGTTACTCTGAAAAAAACCCCAACCCGAAAACAACATCATATGGCAAAGCAGCTTCGTTATTTCCCTCCTCAAGGCCACTCAAACGAAGCTGTGCTGAGGACGTTAGCCATTTTACTGAGTTTAGCACCCACAGGTTACATAAAGGTAAAGGTGTCCCATACCCTATGTGGTCGTTGGGGAGCGAGGCATCAGAGACCTCAGCTTCTCTATGGGCCAGCATATTGAGGGCGGCACTCATCTCCTCTCCCTCGCTGCTTTTCCTTCCCTGACCCTAGAGAGGGCAGGTACCCATTTACAGCTTGGTGAACTGGGGGGGGGGGGGGAACTGTACTGAAGCTAAGGCGCGCAAACGGTCACCCATCCAACTGGTAACGACGCTCGATCGATGCTGATTAACTTTGACTTGGGGAAAGAGAGCGTTCTGGCCATTTGCCTGCCCCCAGCCCCCGGTTACATAAAAGGTATAATAATAACAATAACAATAATAATAACAATAATAATAATAACAACAACAATAATAATAATAATGATGATGATAATAATAATAATAATAATAATAATAATAATAATAATAATAATAATAATAATAATAATAATAATAATAATAATAATAATAATAAAAGCTTAAAAACATTTCAATGTACAAAAAATATATGTATGGACATAACAACAGTGCAGAATGGGCATCCTACGCCCATCTCGGTGGTAACACTATCATTACCTGCTCGCCACACTAAAACAATACAGACACAATGTCATACAATGTGTACACAATTATACAGCAGAGGTGAAGGCAGGCCAGTCATGGCTGGCTGACCTTCACAGGCAGCGCTGTCCCCTCCTCTGCCGGTCTCTCCTCCTCTCTCAGTCCGTACAGCTGTCGGCAGCAGGGAAAGAGCAGCCTGGGGTCCACACTGCTGCCATCCTTCACAGAGCCTGGTCACACACACATACACACACACAACACGCACACACAACACACACACACACACACACACACACACACACACACACACACACACACACACACACCATTATATATATATAAACTACACACGCATACACATCCTACCCACACCACACTACCCACTCCACACCACACCGCACCACACTACCCTACCCCCACACCACACTACCCCCCCACCCCACACCACACCCACCCACTACCCCACCCCTCCCCACACTCATCCACTCCACCAACTCACACACCACACCACCACCACACCCCACACACCCCACTGCATCCACTCTAGTGTCTCCGGCCTGTTCGTCCCACACCGGCAGAGAGTGATGGCGATACCAGAGAGACAGTGGCCCGTGAAGCCGATGACAGAAAACCACAGGTAGGAATGTCCACAGGTGAAGCTGTCCGCACTGCAGTCAGAAGACAGAGACAGAGAGACAGACAGAGACAGACAGACAGACATGACAGACAGACAGACAGAGACAGAGACAGAAATTCACACACACACATACGCGAGCGCCCGCACACACACATCATTATTTATTATTATTATTATTATTATTATTATTATTATTATTATTATTATTATTATTATTATTATATATTATCATCATCATTATTATACTTTTTAGTTCCTTTTGAGTTTATTATGTTGTTATGTTGTACTTGAATATATTTTGGGTGGGTTTTCTTCGTTGTATTTTGCTTGTTTGCTTGCTGTTTCATTTTGTTAGTTTGTTTGTCTGCTTTTTGTTAGTTTTTTTTTTCTATATAGATGGCTTTGTGTAAAAATATATATATATTGCTTACTCAATGTACCATCTGGAAATAAAATTTTGACTTTGACTTTGACTTAACACACACACACACACACACACACACACACACACACACACACACACACACACACACACACACACACACACACCTGTGTTGGCTAAAATCTACGGTAGTGTTGACAACAGAATTCTCTTCCCCCCTCATCAAAGCAGCCTCAGTCAGGTTCCACAAAGCAGAGGAGTTGGTGACGTCACAGCGGTCAGTAGGACCAGGGGGCAGGGAGGGGGTGGGGGAGGCGTGCAGAGTGGACCCCACTGCCACCGTGAGACTGACCACACTGCCCACCACTATCCCTCCTCCCGCTCCCTGCAAAAAGACATGAAAAACGATTTTGAACTGTTAAAAGATTACGTTGTATTCCTGTTGACAAAACACTATGGTTTAAGAGACATTGAGAATAATAATAATGATGATGATGATGATGACGTGACACTTACATAGATGTTACACCTGGGAAAACGGTGTGTGAGTGACGTGACACTTACATAGATGTTACACCTTGGAAAACAGTGTGTGACAGACGTGACACTTACATAGATGTTACACCTGGGAAAACGGTATGATAGTGACACTTTGATAGATGTTACACCTGGGAAAACGATGTGTTAGTGAAGTGACACTTACATATATGTTACACCTGTGAATATGGTGTGCGAGTGACGTGACACTTACATAGATGTTACACCTGTGAAAAGGGTGTGCGAGTGACGCGACACTTACATAGATGTTACACCTGTGGAAACGGTGTGCGCGTGACGTGACACTTACATAGATGTTACACCTGGGAAAACAGTGTGCGAGTGACGTGACACTTACATAGATGTTACACCTGGGAAAACGGGTGTGGTGACGTGACTAACTTACATAGATGTTACACCTGGGAAAACGGTGTGTGAGTGACGTGACACTTACATAGATGTTACACCTGTGAAAACGGTGTGCGAGTGACGTGACACATAGATGTTACACCTGGGGAAACGGGGTGTTAGTGACGTGACACTTACATAGATGTTACACCTGGGAAAACAGTGTATTAGTGACGTGACACTTACTAAGATGTTACACCTAGGAAAACAGTGTGTTAGTGACGTGACACTTACATAGATGTTACACCTGGGAAAACGATGTGTTAGTGAAGTGACACTTACATAGATGTTACGCCTGGGAAAAGAATGTGTGGGTGACGTGACACATAGATGTTACATCTGGGAAAAGAATGTGTGGGTGACGTGACACTTACATAGATGTTACACCCGGGAAAACGGTGTGTGAGTGACGTGACACTTACATAGATGTTACACCTGGGAAAACGGTGTGTGAGTGACGTGACACTTACATAGATGTTACACCTGGGAAAACAGTGTGTTAGTGACGTGACACTTACATAGATGTTACACCTGGGGAAAGCGGCAGCCAGGAAGAGAACACCTAACACAGGGCTTCCAAGGGCCCCCGTCACACTGTTGGATAGCTGGGGACACAGAACAACAAAAAAGATAATACAGAATAAATCCATATACATGTAAATTTCCATGTTTGCACTCCCCCCCCCCAACCATATACGTATGTATGCATGCAAGTACACATAATTCATACAGGAGAGACAAAGAGAGAGAGAGCGGGAAAGACAGACAGAGAGAGACAGAGAGGCACAGAGAGAGACAGACAGAGACGATTGTACTTTCTCTGATGTAGAAAAGTGAGTCATGCCCCACAGTTCAGATCCATACAAAAGAATAGGTCTTATCTATGAATCAAATAACCTTAGACAAATATCAACTGAAAAATAACCCAATTTCTAGAGGGTTTTAAATACATCAATAATCCCTTTCCTTACTTTAAATGCCATCTTATCATCATTAACAAAATTATGTGCAAAACCTTCAGAAATTACATTGACATTTATGGTACAAGATGACAAAAGTCTTCATGATTCAGGACGATTTATACATCATTCCAGCAAAAGGCGTTCTGCTTTGAAATGAACACTGTGTCAAAATGACTAACGTACTATTCAAGTTGTTTCAATGCTTAATGCCACGCTATATACAATTTATACCCAGATTACATTTTTAATCGATTCTATTTATTCATTTATTTATCTCACTTTTTTCTTGTCTGAGATGGTCCAAACTGGTTCAAACAGTCCAAGCGGATGTGTGCTAATTTTTTTTATTTTTTTATTCATTTTATTTTTTTATATCGAGGATAATGGAATAAGCACTTCTGTGCTTTTTTTTACATCCAGTACCCGTGTGTATGCAGTTTTGTAAATCTTGTCATCTGTTCCCACCGGCACACTATGGCCTACTCTTAAGAAAAGCGGAACAGGATTTAACGTGTGCGCAAGATGATCTACGTGGGCTCGCACATAGGGCCTCAGTTTATAGTCTCATCCGAAGGACTTTTGGGGATGGTGGAGTCAGCACTGATTTTAACTCCATTTTAATTCCATGAGTGAATGATATAACCGGGGCGCTTAAAGTATTTTTGCTGGGTTCTTAGAAGGAATGAGAGAGAGGTTGAGAGGGGGAGGGCGGGCAGGGAAGAGGACGTGTGTGAATTGTAATGGGTCTGGAGACCTTCTACAATGCAGTTGGTCAGAGTTCACACACACACACACACACACACACACACACACACACACACACACACACACCACACACACACACACACACACACACACAAAGACAGAGAAACATAAAGTACCTGTGTAACAGGTCCCGGCAGGTTCTTCATGAGGTAAGCCAGACCCATACTGAGGCCTCCAAAGAACAGAACTGTACAGGCACACAGGGGTTAGTAGATTTTTCTATATTTTATTTTATTTCATACCACTTTTAAGTCACGGCGGATTTCTCTGCACGAATCTCGGGCTGTTCTCTCCAGGGAGAGCGCGTCGCCATAAGAGCAGCAATACCCATTATGTTTTTTTCTTTTTTCTGTCGGCAACTGTGTTTGTTTCGTCTTATCCGAAAGACTAGCACCCATACCATCACTCTTGGTCTAATGGGTGGGGGAACTTTTTGCTTTCCAGGAAGGTGAGCTACCTCTAGACCACCCATCAACAAGTAGTATAACCACCCTCAACCCCTATGTAAACACATTGTGTATAACACACACACACAAACGCAAAAGCACATACACACACAAACACACATACGCACATACACACACAAATGCACGTACACACACATACACACACGCACACACACACACTCACACACTCACACACACATACAAACACATACACACACATACACACAGGCACACACACACACACACACTCACACACTCACAGACACACAGGCACACACACACACACACACACACACACACACACACACACACACACACACACACACACACACACACACACACACACAACACACACACACACACCACGCACAAACCTTACCTGCTACCTTAGCTACCACAGTTACAGTCTCATCCCTCACTCCCTCAGAGGGCTGGCTAACACATCCTCCACTGTGTTGGCCGCCAGACCGTTGATTCCTGAAGACAGCGTGCTGAGAAACACACACACACAAACACACACACACATGTGCACACACACACACACACTCACACACACATGCGCGCGGTAGTATGCACACACACACGCACACACATACACACATACACACACAGAGCACACAC
Organism: Stramonita haemastoma; assembly: GCA_030674155.1. Classification (NCBI taxonomy): domain Eukaryota; kingdom Metazoa; phylum Mollusca; class Gastropoda; order Neogastropoda; family Muricidae; genus Stramonita; species Stramonita haemastoma. The sequence continues at coordinate 15,405,181 of CM060324.1, forward strand.
ACATTTTACACACACTCACGCAACACTCACGCACGCGCGCGCACACACACGCACACACACATACACACACACACTGAGCCTTTCACTAAGATTCAAGATTTAATTCCTTTAACCCTTTGGGGGTAAGGAGGACTAGGACTATAAACTCATTTTAACTGGAGAACAAACGTAGCAGCAATGGACTGGAAAATATCATCAGTATCAACAGAACCTGCAAAAACAAGTACTCAGTATGGAACTAGCAACAACAATAAAAATAATGAACAAAATAATGAAGATGGAAGGTATTTTTACCGACAAAAAACCCTTTTACGTCCATTAAAAAAAACAACTTCTTCTCCAACGCTCAGACAGCAACTGCTGTTTTCCTGTCATATGAGCAAAAATATGTTGTTCTCCGTTAAGAGCCTGACAAGCCAGGCCCAGTGCATCCCACTTCGGCAAGCAGAGGAGCTGTTATCTTTAAATCTTTCCAGGGGAGAGGGGGGGATGCAGGAAAATGGTACAAGGAGGCGACAGGAAGAAAAGGAACATGTAAAAAAACAACAACACAGAGACG
>CM060324.1:15419999-15424999 GCA_030674155.1 Stramonita haemastoma
GGAAGTATTCGACTGCATTTCAAATGCTATTCTTATTTGAAAAACTGGCTCTCCTATTTAAAAAAAATTCAGTGACAGTCAACCGAGTTGTACTTTATTAGTAGTCATTTTTTTCCAAGCAGGAAACTTCTCACAAGTTTGAAACTTCACAGGGTTATTTTGTTTCAACTAAAACTTAATGGGGGCGGGATAGCTAAGTGGTCAGAGCGCTGATTTTCCCCCCAAGTCAAGTTAAACAGCGTCGAGCGAGCGTGGTTACCAGTTGGATGGGTGACTGAAGAAGTGTTGGCATGAAAAAATGCTATTAACAGAATATTACCCACCTTTGTGTACAGTGAAAAAGTCCTGAGTGCAGACTACTGTCTTCATTTCTTTCGGAACGTTTTCGAAGAAGGCAGAGAAGACCAGGTTGCAGTAAGCAATGAATGACAGTCTCTGCCCAAACCAGCTCCAAAAGTGAGTGATGTCCTGACTGAGCTGTGCATGTGATCTCCGTGCATGTCCCGTGAAAAGGCGGGAAACCTCTCCGCTAGGGGGCTAGCTCTATGATTCGACCAATCAGTGACAAGCGTTCATTCGCTGGAATTTTTTTTATAGCCTAGCGCATCACACTTGTGGAGAGCCTAGTGGTTAGTACGTTGCGAATTGCGCTCGTGATCAGCCAACTGGGTTCAAACCCCATCAAAGGAGAGTTTTTTTCCTTAGATTTAATGTCAGTGCTGACTTCTTTCCCCACCCCCCCCCCCCCCCCCCCCCCCCCCCCCCCCACACACACACACATATGAAAGTCCTTTGGATGAAACTATAAGCGGAGGTTCTGTTTGTGAACGCACGCAGAAGATCTTCCGCAAACGTTAAAACCTGTTCCACTTTTGGGAAGAGTAGGCTATTGCATGCCGGTGGTAACGCATAACTAAATTTACAAAACGACATGCACATGGGGACTGAATTTTTAAAACCACATGCGCGCTTAGTCCACATCCTCAAAATAAAAGAATAAATAAATAAATAAATAAATAAATAAATAAATAAATAAATAGAGAATAAAACTCTGAACATGCAATTTGCCTACAGACATTTGGCTCGTGCAGCCTTTAGCAGAAATGTGTACTTTATTTCACTCTTAATTTTCTCCTTTTAAGGTTTCCCCCACCCGAATGCCTGGATAAAAACATATCCATTAGAAGTAGGTACTGCAGAAATACAACTTTATATCTGACACAGTAGCAGTTCATAGATCTACACTATGGTGGATCGGTGGTCTAGAGATAAGCACCTGCCTAGAAAGCAAAAAGTTCGGGTTTAAAGTGTGTGGTGGTTTGATCCCCGTTTGTGCCAGAAAATTTCCCCCAATCCACTAGACCGCGAATGGTGGTCTGGGTGCTACTCTTTCGGATAAGACGATAAACCGAGGTCCCCCATAGTATATTATATTCAGCTCACGTAAAAGAACCCACGGCAACAAGGGAGTTGTCCCTGGCAAAAAATCTGTAGAAAAGAAACTACCCTGATAGGGAAACAAACACAGTTGCAGACAAGAAAATAAAATAATGGGTGGCGCTATTCTTGTGGCGACGCACTCTCCTTGGGAAGAGCAGCCCAAATTTCACACAGAGAAATCTGTTGTGATTTAAAGTAGTATACAATACAATAATACAATACAATACTGCATTTGACTGTAAGTGTACTCGATAATTATAATCGTTTTGGGGGGCAGGTGACCATTTGCGCGCCTTGGTTTCAGTATAGTACCCCAGTTCACCCATCTGTAAATGGGTACCTACCCTCTTTAGGGTCAGGAAAGGTTAAGCAGCGAGGGAGAGGAGATGGGCGCCGCCCTCAATATGCTGGCCTCTAGAGAAGCTGAGGTCTCTGATGCCTCGCTTCCCTTCCACCACTTAGGTTATGGGACACCTTTGGGGACATGATGACCTGTTGAACTCGCTATTTGACGGCCCAGGATCGAACCCGGGTCTGAGCCACCACCGAGACTCCCGTTTCAAGGGGTTTCCCTCCTGGAGTAAACATCAGTTCTGACCTCACTCCCCTCAAAGTTCTTCGGATGAGACTATAAACGAAGGCCCCAAGGGTAACACGCACGCATAACATCTTGGCACACATTAAAACCCGCTCTACCTTTCGGAAGAGTAGGTCATTCGTGCCGGTAAGAGTAGATGAAAAAACTGTATTTTAACACATTCATTTTGGTGTTGTGTTTTAGACACCATAGGACTTTTTTTCACCTTTTTTCTTCTGAAAGTACTAGGTGTGGATAGACGTTATACTGAAGACACTACTACTACTACGAACACACCACGCGCGAACACACACACACACACAACACACGCGCACAAAGCCCCCCCCCCCCCCCCCCCCCCCCCACCCAACCCACCCACACCAAATACCCACAGTGCAAACATTATTTTTATTCTTTTTGTCTCTTTTGGGTATAGAGGCAGGATGAATATGAGGTGATAACAGAAAAATCCCCAAACCATGACATACTAGAATTCACTATAGCATATCAAGCAAATAATTACACACGGGGGCGGGACAGCTAAGTGGCCAAAGCACTCACTGCATCAAGCGTGGTTACCAGTTGGATCGGCGACCGTTTTGCGCGCCTTGCCTTCGGTACCATCCCCCCAGCTGAAAATGGGTATCTGCCCAAGGGAAGGTAAAGCAGCGAGGGAGAGGAGATGGGGCAGCGCCATCAATATGCTGGCCTCTAGAGAAGCTGAGGTTTCTGATGCCTCGCTCTCCGACAACCACAAAGGTTATGGGACACCTTTACCTTTTTTATCACACAATTCTAAAGAACCAAAATTGTTATAATAAAAAGCGCTTGTTTTCAATTGATGGAAGTTATCAGTCAACAACGAATACCAATTTGACTATAGCATCAGAAATAGTTTTGACAAATGCTATTTTGACAAGTTGCTGTAAGATGATAATTCCATAATAACATGAAATTGATCACCGAGTTTAAACACACCACACTAATTACATATTCTTTGTCCCTTGGAATGGAACAGCAGTTATCTAATTTAACCGCTAATTTATGTCAAGAACATCTTGAGTTGATGATGTGAAAGGTAAAATTGTCCCATAACTGTGAAATATTTGTAGAAAAAAATATTCCACTTGTTTGAATGTTATAGTGCAGTTTCTGACCTAATCACGTTCTACTGCTTTTGATATTAATATATGTATACAATATTGATTGCTCCAAACACTTAAAACCATGTTCTTTATGTATGTTTCAGCGCGTGTTATCCATGGGAACGTAGCGTGCATATTTGTCAGACGATGGAGCCAGAAGTTGATTTCTGCATACTTCACGCTTTCCTGGACTGCAACCTGGTTACGCTGCTTGGGGTGATAGTGCGCCTGTGTTGTATAAGCATGCCTACGAGTACGTCTTATATGTGTTGCTTGCACAGAGGACGTAATGTGTGGATTTTGTCTGGTACCGCATTTGCTTTAATATACTGTTTTACGTGTGATGATTTGCTTGTGTAACAGAGTGCAGATAATTGTTGTGAGGCAGCAATCTTCACACTCTCGGTGACGACAGCACGGTCAGACAGTGGGAACGTGGCCTATTAAAAGTGGCTCCATAAAGACTTCTTTTCACCTTTTTGGGCTATGGATGTGCTAATGATAGTTTTCAACCACCCCTCAATGATACAGAACGTCGCAAAATTCGCAGGTGTGTTCTTAATACAGACACGCGACGCTGCGATTGGCGGGTTCCGATCGCATGGGAAGTAATCTAATTACCGCCCCGTCACACTTGTAATCTCTATGACATTTTTGAGATAATGAAGTGTTTGTATCTGTAGTGTAGTGTAGTGTAGTGTAGTGTAGTGTAGTGTAGTGTAGTGTAGTGTAGTGTAGTGTAGTGTAGTGTAGTGAAACGTAGTGTTGTGTAGCACAGTGCAGAGCAGGGCAATACAGTGCAGTGCAGTGCAGTGCAGTGTAGTGTAGAGTATACAATGTAATGAAGTCTAGCGTAACGTATTATTTATTTATTCTTTTTTATCGAGGATAATGGAATAAGCACTCATGTGCTTTTTTCATCCAGTCCCCGTGTGTATGCAGTTTTGTAAATCTTGTCATCTGTTCCCACCGGCGCACAATGGCCTACTCTTACGAAAAGCAGAAGAGGATTTAACGTGTGCGCAAGATGTTCTGCGTGCCTTCGCACATGGGGCCTCGGTTTCCAGTCTCATCCGAAAGACTTTGGAGGAGAGTGGAGTCAGCACTGATGTTAACTCTTGGGGAAAAATCCCCTCCAACGGGAGTCGAACTCGGGTCGTCAAATTGCGAGGCAATGTTCTGACCATTATGCTATCCCATCCCCCATAGTACACGTGGTGTAGTGTAGCACCCTGCAGAGCAGAGCAGTACAGTGCAGTGCAAAGCAGCGCAGTGTAGCATAGCTAGCGTAACGTGGTGCAGTGTAGCGTAGTGTATCGTAGCGTCATGAAGCAGGATATTCTTGGTCACGATAGCAGACGGCTGGCCAGGTGGCATGGCTTGCCATATGTACAGACCAGTGCTGAATGTCTACACGCCATTCCTTGTCTGCTGGGTTGCGGCGTCAATGAAATAAGACGTGTCTGTAGGTTCTGGGCTCAGTTGAACATCATTCTGGTAACAAAAGATAGATAAAAAAGAGAGAGAGAGAGAGAGAGAGAGAGAGAGAGAGAGAGAGAGAGAGAGAGAGAGAGAGAGAGAGAGAGAGAGGAGAGAGAGAGAGAGAGAGAGGAGAGAGAGAGAATTCCAGTTTATGTATGAAAATAATGAATGAGTAAAGATTGCGAAAAATACAAAGGAGGAGAAGAACAAGGTTGCAAAGAAAAAGAATGCAAAGAAGAAGAAGAATGCAAAAAGGAAGAAGAATGCAAAGAAGAATGCAAAAAAATGCAAAGAAGAATGCAAAGAAAAAGACAAAGAATGCAAAGCAGAAGCAGAAGAATGCAAAGAAGAAGCAG
>CM060324.1:15447499-15482499 GCA_030674155.1 Stramonita haemastoma
CCATTCTTCAACATTTCAGCAGTTATTTCATCAAGGCCACTTGCCTTGCCACATTTCAATTTGTTTATTGCTCTTTTTAGCTCTTCTTCTGAAATATTTTGGTTAAGTTCGTGGTCTCTTCTTCTAATAGGTCTATATCGCTGTGACAGTGGTTAAAGCTAGAACTTCTATTGCTTTGAAAAACAAACTTGAAATGGTTAACCCAATCAGTTGTTTCTATATTGTTCTTGAAATGAGTTCTAGTGCCACACCCCATGTGTTTTAACTCTTTCCAAAAACTTGGAGAATCAGAAATATTGTTAACTAAGCTTTCAGCCTTTAGTTTTCTGAAGTCTTGTCTTTTTGTCTTCAGTAGCTTTTTGTATGTTTTCCTTGCTTGCACATAATTAATTCTATCTTCTTCCTTCCTGGTCCTTCTAAATTGCCTTAAAGTGCGTCTTACTGTCTTTTTTGCTTCGCTACAATCTTTATCAAACCATTCAGATCTCTTTTTCTGACCCTTACGATATTTAACGTACATACACTTGCTGGCTTCAGTTAAACATTCTACAAATATTGACAAAGCTCTATCAACATCAAAGTGTAACAAATTCAGAGCATCTGCTATTCTATTTTTGCTGTTGTAACTTCTTAATACACTAATAAATTTATCATTTTTTGCATCATCCCATCTAAACTTTTCTACAATAGATGTACTTTCTTCTATGTCCCTGGTTCTATTACAATCATCAGTTGTGTTATTTTTCTGTTTCATGTTCATAACAACAGGCAAATGATCCGATTCTGATAGATTTTTTACATCAACAGCAATAATATCAATAAATGCAAGCAGTTCACAAGATACAACAAAATAGTCTACGGTACTTGCCCCAGAACATGCAATCTAAGTATAACTACCATCAAAATCATATTTACATAAACCATTTAAAATCACACAATCAAACATATTGCAAAACCTCAAGTAATTGATTTCCAAAAGTATTTGTGTGAAGGTCATCTGAATGTCTAGAAAATTCATGACCAGAGCTAGAAATATCAGGTCTGTGAAAATTGAAATCATCAATATCAAAAGAATAGTTATAACTGGCTGTCCTTGCATTAAGGTCACCTGTAAGTAGAATATGAAAACTGCCATGAAACTCCTGCAGATCTAATATAGTCTGTTCCAATACTTCTAAACCAAATCCACTATGCTTATCTTTCCAGTGAACAGAGTCATGAGGTGGAATGTATGTACAGACAAACATGATATGGTGGTCAGTTGAAAACATGTCTTTGTGAACTTTTATAATAACTGCATGTTCATTTTTATCTACAATCTGCTCAATGAGAGAGAGAGAGAGAGAGAGAGAGAGAGAGAGAGAGAGAGAGAGAGAGAGAGAGAGAGAGAGAGAGAGAGAGAGAGAGAGAGAGAGAGAGAGAGAGGAGAGAGAGAGAAACTTGAAAACTTTTTTTTTGAAAACTCTTTATTCAAAGAGGGTAATAGAATAAGCAACAATTGCTTTTCTACATCCAACCCTCGGAAAGGACCCCCCTCCCCCCCCCCCCCCCTTTCAAAAAAAATCAAATTAACGGCCAAAAGAACCCCCCAAAAAAACAAACAAACAAACAAACAAAAACAACAACAAAAACACACCCAACAAGCAAACCAAAACCCCACAATATACATGAAAAGTTACCAAATGTACACAATATGAAAATAGATAATGAAAATAATTTCTAACAAACTAGCGAATACTAAATATCAAGGGTAAAGAAAAAACGATCAATTTCAAGATTCATGAGAGAGAGAGGCAATACACAGACACAGAACACAACACAACACACACACACACACACCACACACACACACACACACACACACACACACACACACACACACACACAAACACACACACACACACGACACACACACACACAACTACCACACACACACAAGAAACGACATGTTACCGTATCCACATCCCTGATACCTCTTTTCAGCCATTCAAAGCATGACTCCTATACAAACAAAACTCTCTGAGCACATCATATACAATTAGCTGGAATTGATATATATGGATCTGAAATGGGTGATACAAAGTGTATTTTAAACACACACACACACACACACACACACACACACACACACACACACACACACACACACACACACACACACACACACACACACTCACACACAAACAAACAAACAAAACAACAACAAAACAGTCAGTGTACATGACCACTATAATATTCATGCAATATGATACAGGAGCAGGAAAAATTAAAAGAGATCTGAAGCAATGAATACAGTTTGTCGATGACAGAGAGAGAGAGAGAGAGAGAGAGAGAGAGAGAGAGAGAGAGAGAGAGAGAGAGAGAGAGAGAGAGAGAGAGAGAGAGAGAAGAGAAGACAGACAGACAGACAGACCAGACAGACAGACAGACAGACAGACAGACACGTCAGAGTTAGAAACACACACACACACACACACACACACACACACACACACACACACACACACACACACACACACATGTGTAAGCGCAAGTGCGCAGGCATACATGCATCTCTCTCTCTCTCTCTCTCTCTCTCTCTCTCTCTCTCTCTCTCTCTCCTCTCTCTCTCTCTCTCACACACACACACACACACACACACACACACACACACACACAGGTTAGAGCGATGCGCTTGTGATCTACTGGCCCGGATTCGAATATCGTTCAAGAGGAGTTTTCCTCCGGAGTTAATATCAGTGCCGACTGCACTGCTCGTAAAAGTCCTTCGAATGATACTATAAACAAAGGTCCCGTGTGCGAACGTACGCAGAACATCTTGCGTACACGTTAAAACCCGTTCCGGTTTTTTGGAAGAGTAGGCCATTGTGGGCCGGTGGGAACGGATGACAAACTTGACAAACTGCATACACACGGACTAATTATTGCATAAATGAAGTACAATGGTATCAAAGGCATATTATATACATATCTTGAATATATATCTTTTTTAATCTGGAAAATCAATTTGCACTAAACTGGTTCGGATGACAAAATTACATATAAAAAAATCAGCATGCACACAGGTGTCGTATTTAGACACCACCCCTGAGAGGAAAAAAAATAATAATGGGTAGGAGCTGCACTTGTGGCGACGCGCTCTCCCCGAGGAGAGCAGCCCGAATTTCACGCAGAGAAATCTGCTGTGACATAATGTGGTATAAAAAATAATATAATAAGAAAAAAAAAAAATGTGTACTCATCGTTAAAATCTATCGATTTAGGTGTGATGGTGCGGTTAGAAGATTACCTCCCATGCTATCAGAGCCCTGTCGCAACGTCGTGTTTCTAAATCGAGACACACCTGCGAATTGTGTGACACTCTGTTTCCTTAGGTGGTGTGGTCGGAAGCCATCATTACACACATTTCATCTTCAAAAGAAATTGTGGATCTTATGTAACCTAATCGAAGACGTCGCAACCTTACCATTTGACTATGTGTACCAGGTGTTTGAACATAGGAAGTACCTCAATTATCCAAACTCTGTTAAATAGGCATACAACAGGAATAAGTACCCACCCTTACCTAGGTTTTATTCTTGTCCTTAACTTCCGCAGATCTTTGTCAAATAATACTCCAGATGCTCAGTATACAAATAACATTAAGACGTGTATAACACCTTCAAGTTACGACAAACATGAAAAATATAGTTTGCAAATATAGTGCAAAATGTAAATATTCTGGAAGAGAACGATTCACAATTATGTCCAGAAATATTACCTTGTAGCTTCTAATTTGTTTTAATAATAATCCTTCAAAACGACCGATCTTAACATTAAAATGAGCATTTCTTCACTAGAGCAAGGTGTCGAATTCTTAAGTGTAGTTTAGATGCACACCAACCAGTTAGGAAATGATGCCAGAAAATACATAGTTTTTAAAAGATAATGCAATTTCTTGCATGGAGCCAGGGCACAACAACACTGATGTATTTGGCTTAGTCTCTACTGTGCCTACATTTCGTATTGTGGAACTTTTTTTAAATAAAAGACACCTACAACTTACTATCACTTTATGATGAACGAAAGTTGTGGGTATAGGAATTCGTGATTAGAAGACTCTCTACTCCAACTTCAGTCAAAAGTGAAATATCTGAGAATCACGGACACTGAACACCCAAAACAATATCATCAAATATTTCATGTCTGTAGCCAATTTAAAAACTATCCAGATACATTTATGGAAGGAAATGGTCTTAATATAAACATCTCTAATTCTACCAGTGGTTTCCCAAACTCAAATTGATTCCTCTTTGGGAACATATTTCAGCTAAGTTTATCATTAATAACATGACATAAAAATAATGATCAAAATATACTCACCGTTGATGTAAAAAGTCATTTTGAAAGTAATTATATTCACACACAACACACACACACACACACACACACACACACACACACACACAGTGATTTTTTTAAACTGTTTGATTCTAAACTTTTCAAAATTTGTCATTTTTTAGGAAACAATCTGCAGCAGAAATATAAACTTCTATTCCATATTACAGATTTCGAGCGCTCTAAAGACTGAGTCAACTGTATCAGTGTTGTGGTGTCTTGGATCCATGCCCCAAAACTTATTATTTAAAAAAATATATTTTCTTTTCGAAATTGTAAGCCATTGTGTGCCGGATGAAAATGGCAAAATTTAAAAAACCGCATACACGGGACAGTCGTAAAAAAAGCACATGAGTGCCTATTCCATTATCCTAAAAATTAAAAAAAATGATTACACACACACACACACACACACACACACACACACACACACACACACACACCACACACACACTTACCCAAACTAGCTTTTACTTACCAATGATAAACTGGCATCACTCAGAGAATATTTTCAGATACTGCTAGCTCTAAACACAATCCTCCAAAAAAAAAAGAAAGCGTTAAACCGATCCACTTTCAACACCAAAACGTTGAACTATAAAAACGAACCCTGTACCTATCGCGCAACCACGACATGTGCTGACAAATTGGAATTAGCTTAGATTTCCCGAAAGCCCTTCCGGCTTCAATAATTTATGTGCTTGGTAATAAACACACACACACACACACACACACACACACACACACTTTCCAATAGTTCCAGTTGCCCCTTAATCACAAAGCTTTTGCCGTACGTGTACAGAAAGCAAAACCTGGTTGTTGTTGTTTTCTTTTTCTATAAAAAAGGCCACAGACTCATTTGTTTGTGGCACACCCATGGGGCAAAAGGTCTTACAGCCCTGTACCTATCACTGCACTGAAACACAGCAAGCACATGTGTGTCAATTCAGGTCAATTCAGGTCAAAATGATCTTTGTTGAGGTTAAAATGTTATGGTTTACACCACCTTTTTTTTTTTAATTTCCGTCACCAAAACATCAAGAAATGTGTCTAATTAAAAGCAAACAAAAAACAACCTTTACCTTTTTTTTTACAACTAAAAATGAACATAAGGAAACATCCAGACCTCACAATATAAGATAAAACAAAACCGAGTCATTATGTGCTCATTTTAGACAAATAAGTAGCAACAAAAACAAGAGGACAATGGTAAGAATGCCAATTTACAAAGGTAGGCAGATGTAAAATAATTTAGAGCCTGAAGAAAACTCGTCTTAATTTTTTTTTCCAATTTAAACGTTTGTTTAGAAATCATTCCACAATGTTTATCCTGAATATGTCTTCAGCGCCTGGGCTTTATCAAAGTTCTTTATGAAATCATTGACACTTGGGGCAAAAGCAAAGTGAGAGGCTTTATGACCAGTGGCTTTCCCATTCATGACATTCCACTTCAAAAGCTTAGTCTTTAGTGATCGACTGTGACTGTCTGACTAGGTTTGACCTGCATATACCTTATGTGCTGCAGCCCGGGGCTATTTGGCCTTTGGAGAACATATCCAACGCTGACTGTATGCCCTCTTGACCGAGAGTGTGGGGGTGTGCTGTGGGCAAGGCATCTCCAATATGTGTCGCTCCACCACGAAATGAATCGCTTAGCGCATTACCCAATTGTGCGCAAGGAGCTATTAAAGGCAGGTGGGGGTCAAGTGGATTGATTAGTAAATCATATAGGTTATTCTATCTTGTAATGAAATATCAAGGCATAATTTTTATTCCCTTTGCTTCAAAATGTGTTGTGAAAATAACCAAGCCTCCATTTTGACAACCTGTTACAAAAATAAAGTTGCCCGTTTCTCATTTTGTCACATCCTGCAGTCTATCATTTCAAATTGTAGTAACTTTGCACAGAATTTTCAATCTGTTTTTTGTATTGAATATCCTTTTCATTGCAGATTAATAACTTGTTAATATCTAAAAGTTGACCCTGGTGCAATGCGATTCCTTATGTGGTGGAACGTCACAATAATCAAACTTTTGCTCAATTTTCGAAACAGCAGCTGCCTCGTCTGCTGCTTTGGAGGTCATCATCGAGCACGATGGACAAATGGATATTTTTCTGAATAAGCAAGGCTTGACTTACAGAGATTATATGGGCCTGGGAAAACACAATCCATGAATGGGCCTGTGTTTTATTAACAGAAAAAAATCCCAATTTTTCTATCGGGCTTTTCCATTTATTGCACATGCATAGACTCTTTCTGAAATAAATACTATCTTTGGGTGGAAGAAATTCAACTCTTTGTAGTTGGCTCTAGTCAGTGTATTAGGGTTCAATCTTATTAGTTTGACAGCTCTTTATGAAGGCAAATTCTATGCTTTTAGGTTTGTTTCACTAGCACTATTCCATAAGGTAGAAGCTTAGATCATAAGAGAATATGTGCATGAAAGAATAGTTTTTGACAGCTGATGTAGAAAATTCTTGATTTTCTGAGTCCATGCTGTATGTTTTAGAGGCCTTATTCAGGTGTTCTGTAGGCATGTAAGCACTGTTCTAATCCTGCTAGTCAGTCAATGTCATCTGCAAAGTGGAGGTTTGTGATCGTTCTGCCACCAATGCTGACTGATCCTTCATGGTGTTCCAGTGCATCAGCCATGATTCTCTCAAGGAAGATGTTGAAAAGAGTGGGTGAGAGTAGACAGCCCTGCCATACTCCAACTGTTCCTCGAAACCACAAAACCCTGAGAAAGGCGGAAAAGAGAGAAGAATGGAGGGAACTGGTTGTCAAGTCTTCAGGGGTGCCCCCAACGGTTGCCAGACTAAGGTAGATAGATAAAAGATAGAGAGAGAGAGAGAGATAGTATAGATAGATAGATAGATAGATAGATAGATAGATAGATAGATAGATAGATAGATAGATAGATAGATAGATAGATCATCGATCGATCGATCGATCGACAGATAGATAGATAGATAGATAGATAGATAGATAGATAGATAGATAGATAGATAGATAGATAGATAGATAGATAGATAGATAGATAGATAGATAGTAGATAGATAGATAGATCACTGGTATCACACTGAAATCGTGTATCTTCAGCAAACATTAAAATTTTCATATGAACAATGAATATACAAAGGTAGGTCATTGATGTAGAAAAAACAAATGTGGTCTTTGTATCGACCCCTGTGTACATACTTCACGGGTTTATAAGGTCAATCCACTAAGGACGATTTCAACATGTTTATGATGATTACTGATGAATGAGCCTCAAAAGTTTAAATACTGATTGGAAATTCTTTCAATGAGGAAGAAGTGGCTAATGACATGAAAAGCTTAAGCAAAATGTAGAAAAAGGACTACAGTAATTTTGTTGTTATTAATAAATATTCAAAAGACGGTGTTCAGTCAGTTGTAGAACAGCAGGAATAGTTTTCACGAGATCCTGACTGGTTTTCATTAATAAGGTCATGTTTTGGAATGAGAATGCAAGTAAATTTGAATATGTTTTTCTGATGCTTTAGATTTTTAAAATTTATTTATTCTTTTATATCGAGGATAATGGAATAAGCACTAATGTGCTTTTTTTAGTCCAGTCCCCGTGTGTATGCAGTTTTGTAAATCTTGTCATCTGTTCCCACCGGCACACAATGGCCTACTCTTACGAAAAATATAGGAAAAAGATAGGACTGATAGTATATGAACAGATCTGTTGTTAGACGGATTAGCTGGGTCTCCTAATTTATCTAGAGGTTTTAGTTTTGCCTGTTTGAACTTCAAAGGAACATAACTTTTGTTAATACACAAGTTAAATATATAAGTATGAGTATTACTTATAGCAGTTGAAATTTGACAGTTTGACAGTTGAAATATCTTAATCGATTTTGTCACGGTCTCTTGATCTTTATTGTTTTGATTTGAGTAAGCTGTTAAGCACTCCGGTTACTGTTTTTGTAGGTATGTCGAATTTGGAAGAAATGCTTTTTGATGAGCAGGAATGTTTTCGTTCTATCAGGTCGTTTGTTTTTGTTTTATCACTAGATTTTGTAGATTCAGCCATGTTTGCATAATGAAGGTTAATGTTTTCTGATAATATTTCTTTTATGACTTGTTGGGTGTTGTGTCTTGAATTTTTAATCAGGGTATTAAATGGATTTCCAGCTCGTTTTTTTTTTTAAATTCTAGGATGAAGATAGCAAATCTTGAAAGTGTTTTATCTTGGCTTTGCGCATCATTGAATTTGCTTTGTTTCTTTGCTTTCTATATCTTTCTGCTTCAGTTTTAATAAATAATCTTTCAGATTTATTTCGTTTTAGATTTCTTCTGTTAAACATGGAGGTTTTATTAAACGTTGTATTTTCTTTATAAATAGAGCATGTTTGTCATAGATAGTTTGAAATGTCTCTATCCAATAGTTAATAGCGTTACATGAATTTGTTATCTGATAAACATAATGTATGAGGTGAGTATATCATTAATGAAAGCATCTTTATCAAAATGTTTAAAGCGCCGTTAAGGTATCTCCTTATTCCTAATTGGTATATTTTGATTTGTTTTTTCCGTTATGTTAAACAAATAGAAGAAGTGAGTGCTTGCACTGAGGATAATTTTACCGTGTAGTCTAGTCTTTTAAGTAGTGTAAATGTGTTCTGTGGGCGTTACAAAACCCTGAGAAAGGCAGAACAGAGAGAGGAATGGAGGGACTGGTTGTCAAGTCTTCAGAGGTGCCCCCACAGTCGCCAGACTAAGGATAGATAGATAGATAGATAGATAGATAGATAGATAGATAGATAGATAGATAGATAGATAGATAGTTAGATAGTTAGATAGTTAGATAGATAGATCGATAGATCGATAGATCGATAGATTGATAGATCGATCGATCGATCGATCGATCGATGGATGGACGGACGGACGGACGGACGGACGGACAGCAGACAGACAGACAGACAGACAGACAGATAGATAGATAGATAGATAGATAGATAGATAGATAGATAGATAGATAGATAGATGGATAGATAGATAGATAGATAGATAGATAGATGGATAGATGGATAAGATAGATAGATAGATAGATAGATAGATAGATAGATAGATAGATAGATAGATAGATAGATAGATAGATAGATAGCGGGTCGGATGATCAATTAATTGCTCTCAACCGTACATAGCATACCTGATATTCCACTTTGATCCAGCGACTGTGAATCTATGTTGAAATCTCCCATGTGATTGTATTCTATGGAATCTAGAATTGCAACATTCATCATTGAAGTAAAGTCATCGAACCTGTCAATTGTTTCAGCTGGGTTT
Source organism: Stramonita haemastoma (assembly GCA_030674155.1). NCBI lineage: Eukaryota > Metazoa > Mollusca > Gastropoda > Neogastropoda > Muricidae > Stramonita > Stramonita haemastoma. The sequence continues at coordinate 15,457,195 of CM060324.1, forward strand.
CTGTCGATAAAACCAAGTCTATAATCGATTTACAACGTCTAATTGTGAGTTCTTTCCATATAGATTATGCATGAAACTGTTCAAGATGTGTTTGTCTTTTCCTTGATAAAGAATTCGTGCAGTACCAAAGTAAACCCGTAATCTGACAGTCACAGAAGCAAGTCTTATAATGTCATAAACCTGGCATGTACATATCTGAACCAGAAAGTAAACTGTTGAGTCTTTGTTCTGTAATACAAAATAGATGAAGCTAGTCCCTGTATTACATGTACTTCGACATAAACCACACAACTTTGCCAACTAGTACAGCTTTACTTACAGTAACTAAGACAAGACCAGTGACAGGAAAGAGTCACCTGCATTCATTCACGTTGGGCATCCAGCAACCCACATATTTTAAGCAAAAATATGTTTCCCACATAAATCACTTTTCCATAGTTTTACCTCTCTCTCTCTCTCTCTCTCTCTCTCTCTCTCTCTCTCTCTCTCTCTCTCTCTCTCTCTCTCCTCTCTCTCTCTCTCTCTCTCTCTCTCTCTCTCTATTCATTCATTCATTCATTCATTCATTCTCTCTCACTCTAATGCGCACACAACCAACACAAACAAGCTCACAAACATACATATTGCCCTAAAACTTTCGAATGATAATTACACTGATAGAACTAGGCTGCCCATAATATTGGCGTGATGTTCATGTGAGATGCCATAAAATAAATTGGCAAATAGCTGGTGATAGGGTTTGATAGTAAAGGGCATTGAACCCTGCCGCCCTGCTGCATAGCCTAGGGCAGGGGTGGGGGCTGTGTTGATTTGGTGATGAAGTGGGGGGGGGGGGTGCAACTGGGTTTGGGTTGGCTGACTAGGCAGCATGATATCATGTATTGGGGAGGGGGGGGGGTGGAAGGTGCGATGAGGTGCGTGCGTTTTGTTGTGAAATGGTATTAGCACTATCACCTCAATTCAGGTTTGGATAATAGGTCATGGAATCTACAGGGGGAGGTTAAAGTTAAAGTCTGTCCGAGCCTAAGGCTCATCAGCCGGTGCTTAACCCGGTTTCTGTGGCGTTAAGCGACTGAGAGTCATAGACTCCCCCCTGGATAGGACGCCAGTCTATCGCAGGGTTAACCCCCAACACAAGGTTGGTACCCCTTTTACACCTGGGTGGGGTGAGAAAATAGCCGTAAAGTGCCTTTTCCAAGGGCACAACGCCATAGCCGAAAGCTGGGATCGAACCCGCAACCTTTAGATTACGAGTCCAACGCCCTAACCACTAGACTACAGCGGCGGCTTACAGGGGGGGGGGGGGGACTGTCTTTATGAGGAGGTATAGAATCTTGGTTGGATAGGCATGGCTTCAGTCCGTCTGTGGTCACTGGCACCGAAAAAGAGTTCAACATTGCTTCCCGTTCAGAGCCAGTTTGGCAGTGCCTGCAGGACTAGGGGACTGAGGTTAAGTACAGAGCTAACTTTGGATCTCCTGTATAGGTAGGTTGGGAAGGTGGGAGTGTTACCAATAAACTCGATTTCAGCAGTTCACAAGCCTTTTGCATGTTGTGGTTAGTTGGCGATATCAGTGTATTGAGGTGGTATTTGCCTCCAGCTAGGATTATTGAGCTAAGAATAATCCTGGCATTAGGGAACATCTGACTGAACAGGTGAATAAGGTCACAGCAGGTCTCTCTGGTCACTTGTCCTGTGAATCTACAGTCATCAACACCAGCGTGTATAATCAGACATTTGAGATGTAGAGAACTACTATTGGTACTGCAACCAATCAGACAAATCAGCTGCTGACATGCCACTAACACAGATTTTTGTTGTAGATTCTTGCTGATAAGATATTCTGTGCAGTTCTATGTCTCTGATGACTGAAGAATCAGTCAGCAGAACAAGAATTTTGCCAGTGACAGACTGAGTAGAGAGACTCGTTTGATTCAGTTTTTGTGTGTGTGTGTCTTATAGAATTGAACCTAAAGAGGCACTGGAACCAGTTGCCACAGGACTTAAGCTGGTCACAGGCGATTGCTCAGCACTGGCTTCCTGGCTCAAGGGTGAAAATGATTTTTACTTTGAAGCAGTTTGAAATGACTTGCTTTGGGGTGAATTATCTGACTAGCCTCTACCACTTCCCTGAAAAGTCTTTGTGTGAGACACTTGACAGCAGGGAGTCTTGATTCTGGACAATGTTGCTTTAGCTGACTGTGCAGCCATCTTGCAGCTTTTATGCAGGAGTTGATGAAGAACTGCAGGAAGACGTGACGATAGTGGCAGTGGGTGAATGGATTGCGCAGAACTTACCTTGTTTTTATGCTGCAGGCTTCAGCCCTTTGCCTTCACACTCTGTGTTGGTGTCACATGAACTAGCAGATTTGGATTTTCTGAGGTCTGCATGGATGCTGTCCAGCTCACTTTTTACCATATGATTCTCTGTCTTCAGAAAACTGACTTGCTTGTCTAACTGAGAGATTTCTGACTTCAGAGAATCAGTGAGAGAGTAAAATGAGTCCATTTTTGATGCAATCTGAGCTCGTAGCTCATATTTTGCACTCACTTTAGCATCAGCAGTCTGTGTCTACAGTGAAACTTGAAACTCCAACTGATCCAGTTAAAGATCATCTTCTGTATTTTGCAGCTTCTGGACTCCAGTGCTGTAGTATGTCAATGTTACTGCTGCCCCTGACTTCCGCACTGACTTTGGGATGGTGCACAGGCTTCTTCTGCCAAGGCTGTGGAGTTTTTGCGAGCGTGTGTCTCTCTTTTGCTTGGGAGGTTAAATGGCTGCGGGATTCAGTGTTTGTGTTAACTGCAGACGTCATTTCTTTTTCTTGATCATCTGCTGCTGGTTGTATCTTGCTGACTTCGTATATTTTGGGGAGATGACCCTTTGTGGTCAGATCCAGAAAATGTGTCCTCTAGGATGGCAGAATGGCTGGTGTCCATTTGAGATGAGGCGAAGCTCATGGCTTCATATGATCTGTCTTTCTCTCTCTCTGTGGTTGGAGGCAGTAATACAATACCATTCATGGAGTAAGCTGTCTCTGGGGTCACATGAAGGGAGAATTCATGGGCATATTCACGCCAACGTGTGGTATGTTCACTGTTTTCACTGTCATTCCCGGTGACTTCGAATGTAGCACACCAGTCAGAGTCAGGGGACGGATAGCCTTCTGGTCAGAACATTACGCTGGCAATTTGACGACCCAGGTTCGAGTCCGGTCGAGGAGATTTTTCTCCTGGAGTTAACATCAGTGCTGACTCCACTCTCCCCCAAAGTCCTCCGGATGAGACTATAAACCGAGGCCTCGTGTGCGAACGCACGCAGAACATCTTGCGCACACGTTAAATCCTGTTCCGCTTTTCGTAAGAGTAGGCCATCGTGTGCCGGTGGGAACAGATGACATTTACAAAACTGCATACACACGGGGACTGGATGAAAAAAAAGCACAAGAGTGCTTATTCCATTATCCTCGATATAAAAGATATATATATATAAAAAAGAAGAAGAAAGAAAAAAGAGTCCATAAAGGTCACCAGTTTAAGTAATGCCCCCCAAAATGATTATGACTATGAAGTACACTTAGAGTCGCAAAGCACGTATACCTACGAACTGCTACTGTGTCATGTATAGATTTATGTTTCTGCATTACCTACTGCTTATGGATATGTATTTTAAGTACGCACCCTACTTTATGGTCTAAGGGAAATAATCGTTAAATTTAGCCTTTGAATAAATCAAAAATTAGCACTGCCAGACAATTGGGTTTGTGTTTTTACTTGTCTTCTTGTTAAAATTAGTCAGCATACGTTCTGTGTGGATGAGCGCGCGAACCGTGTGTATCTGTGTGTGTGTGTGTGTGTGTGTTTGTGTGTGTGTGTGTGTGTGTGTGTGCGTGTGCGCGCGCGCGCGAGTGACTTTTGAGTGTTTTTTTCTTGGTTGTTTTTGTTGCTATTGTTGTTGCTTGTATTATCTATAGGCATATTTTATTTTTAAGGCAGTTGAAATCATGTTAGTTGATTAATGTTGTTGAATTTTTTTTTGTTCCCTTTTGTTTTGCTTGTTTGTTTGTTACGGTTTTTTCTGCTTTTTAAAATATATATTTTTAAATATTTTTTTTAGATAGATGGCTTGAAGAAAAAAAGCAAATTAATGCTTATTCAATGTACCATCTGGAAATAAAAATTTGATTTGATTTGATTTAGTGAGTTATCAACCCTACTTTTAGAGCTCTGTCCAGTCCTCTGTGCAATATGAATCGTTAAGATGATGAAATCGTTTTAAAAGGGAACGCCTATCATGGCAGAACTTACACAACCGGTATTTGCCAATGTATTACACAAATCCCACAATTTGTTTCATGAATATGCATCACTAATGACACTGTGCAACAGACAAAAAAGGTATTGAACTTTGCATTTACTAATTAAACAAGGATGTTTCCTTTATTCTCTCCCTTGCACCATTTCTTATAGAAAAGATCCCCCCCCCCCCCCCCCCCCAAACATAAGGCAGTTTGACTTGCTGTTGATTTTCATGTACATTTTTACAATTATTTTAAGCATGATATCCTTCTCTTTATAATTATTTCATCTTCGGCGGGCAGAGGTTGTAGCCACACGAACATCTACCTATTGTTAGGGCTGCAATAGATACTTGTGTCAGGTACCACAGAGAACACGCAAGTTCTCAAACACTGCCACAAGAAGCCGAAACTTCAGGCAGGGCAGGTCAAAGGCGTGGTCCTTACTCAATAATTCGTCAAATACGGCCCTTAAAGGTGACTTATACTATAGCGAATTTTGTCTTTAAATCTTTGTCAAAAATCATTTATACGAGAATCAAGTTGTATTCTTCTACTATATTTTATCAATTATAGATACGCACACACACACACACGTGCATGTTACATTGGTCATCCATTCTGACAAGCACTATTGGCCTGCTCTTCCGAAAGGCAGAACTGGTATTAATGTGTGTGCAAGATCTTAAGATGCATGCGTTGGCGCACGGAACCCCGGTTTATCATAGACATATCCTATGGACTTACTAATCCCAATCCAATACAAGCATTCATGCAATCAGTGTCGTCATCTGTTCTTACTGGCATGAATGGCCGACTCTTCTAATAGGTAGATCAGGTTTTAACGTGTGATCAAGATGTCCTGCATGCGTTCTCACACGGGGCTTAAGAGGGAAAAAAGAGTGAAATAAAGTACATATTCCTTGAAAAATTTGTACGAGCTAAATGTCTGTAAAGAAATTGCTGTGCTCATAGTTTTGTTTTTTTGGTATTTCGAGGATAATGGAATAAACACTTGTGTGCTTCTGTGCATGCAGTTTGTAAATTTTGTCATCCGTTCCCACAGGCACGCAATGGCGTACATTTCAAATAGCGCAAAAGATTTTAACGTGCGATCAATATTTTCTGTGCGTGTTCGCAAACGGGACCTTGGCTTATAGTCTCCTCCAAAGGACTTCCCTTTATGTGTGTGAAAAATGGTAACAGTCACTTTGTCTGCATAAGGAATAATGTAAATTCACCATAGGGTGGGGCTGTAAATAAGCTGTAACTTGATGCCTCTCTCCTGCATTATTACTGTCTGTTTATGATCTGTGTATATTAAATAAACAATGTTTAAGTCAAAGGCTTTGGGGGTGGAGTCGGCACTGATTTTAACACCAGGGAGAAAAATCTTGAACGGGGTTCGAACCCGGGTCAGCAGATGGCAGATGGCACGTGCAATACGCAACATTCCAACCACCAGGCTCTCCCGGCAAGAAACACGTTATTTAAAAAAAAAAAAAAAAAAAAGTTCAACTCTCGTCACTGATTGGTCGAATTATGGAGTTTGCCCCCTAGCGGAAACTGCTCATGCTTTTGCGCGGCACATGCAGGGAGACCACAGCACAGTGAGGACGTCCACTCTCATTTAGGTCAGTTTGCATTTGTTCGGAGAGCAGACCGGTCTTCTCTGCCGTCTTCCAAAAAGTTACAAAAGAAATAGAGACAGACGTCTTCATGCAGAGTGCTTCATTCTACGCAAAGGTTGGTCATAGCCTATTTTATACAGTACATTTTTCATATGCCTTACCTCCCGGTTAGAAATTTGAGTTCTGGGCATACCCCTTCATGGCTATGAACTGCAGGTTTTGCATGACAAGTCATTGTCGAGATAAAAATATCCACTGTCAAGTTTAAACTTTTGAAAAGTTTTCTCTTTGAAAAAAAGGTTCATTCAAGTACAACTCAGCCTGCAGTGTCTCTAGAATTTTTTTTTAAGCAGAGCCAGTTTTTCAAGCAAAATTGGTGTTTGACATAGTCGGGTAGTTTAGGGCAATGTTTAAAACTTAGGTTTATATTCATTTTCTGCCGCCAAACTGTCGGAACTACAAAGCAATAATCAGTGGTTTTGAAATAACTCGAAGTAATGTTCAAAGCAATTATCTTTTACATAAGGGGTTGAGGTTTGCATGCAAAACAAAAAACAATGCATTTTATAGTTGGTCTCTATAAATCATGCGACTGTTTCTTTAGAGTAGAAATTTGCCTCAATACTCTGCCGTACATCTTAGCCTATCCCTGTAACTTGAAGATTGCTGCCATTCACTTTGGTTTTTGTCCCCCAGCCAGAGCATGGAGGTTCACCAATGACAAATGTTGAGACTTTAGTGTATGCGATGATTTTTGCCTGCAAGAAAACCATTCCGACTTCGAGGATGTCTAAACGCACTAGTGTGCATGCATTTAAAAAAAAAATTCATTCCTTTCAACTAACAGGAAATTATTTATTCTTCCTAAAGGCATAACGGTTTTAAACGTATACATGTGCAAATTGTTCTCTGTGTGTAATGTGAGCAAGTCTGTAAAGCACATCGTAAAGCGAATTATGCTGTTCCCATGGTGCATTTCTAATGTACCCGCGCCATCCACATCAAGGCTTATGTCGCCTCTGAGGGTCAGAAGTCCATAGGGGTTTATCAATGCTGGCCACATACGTTCGCACACGTGACTTCGGCTTATAGTCTCACCCGAATGAATCTCGGGACAGAAGTAAGTTTGGATGCAAGATAACAGGAGGAAAATCTCCTCGACCATTTATCTGGGTGATGGCTTGGACCATGGCCGTCAGAGCACCAGCTCAAAGCTGTACCCCCTAGGCCATCCCGCCTCCACTATTAATCATTTAATCTGTTTTGTTTTATGTATTTTAACAATTCCTCAAGTCAATGTATAGTGGAAGTAAGCAATGTTTTTTTGCCTTTATTGCAGAGACCCAGCTGACCGCTAACAGGAAGGCAACACAAAAGCACAGACAACACAAAAGCATGAAGGCAACAGAAAAACTCGAAAGAACACAAAAACACAGACAACACAAAAACAGACAACACAAAAACACAATGGAACACAAAAACACGATGGCAACACGAAGACAACACAAAAATTCAAAGACAACACAAACACACGAAGGCAACACAAAAACACGAAGGCAACACAAAAACACAATGACAACACAAAAACAGGAACGCCACTCCAGCAAAACTTCAGACCAGCAAGCTTCTTGCAGCTGTGGGTGCCATTGCTGCTGCTGCAGTGTTGACGTGTGACTTCAACCACTACTAACTGTGAGTAGGGTAAATGTTGGCAAATACTTAGTATATCCCAATGTTTAGTTCAAGCTGTCATGCAGGCAAGACAGGGCAGGGTACACACGCACGCATGCATATCTCTCTCCTCTCTCTCTCTCTCTCTCTCTCTCTCTCTCTCTCTCTCTCTCTCTCTCTCTCTCTCTCTCTCTCTCTCTCTATCTATCTATCTATCTATCTATCTCTCCCTCCCTCCCTCCCTCCCTCGTATGTTCGTCTGTCTGTCCGTAAGTCCTTCCGCGCCCCCCGCTCTCTCTCTCTCTCTCTCTCTCTCTCCTCTCTCTCTCTCTCTCTCTCTCTCTCTCTCTCTCTCTCTCTCTCTCTCTCTCTCTCTCTCTCTCTCTCTCTCTCCTCTCTCTCTCTCTCTCTCTCTCTCTCTCTCTCTCTCTCTCTCTCTCTCTCTCTCCTCTCTCTCTCTCTCTCTCTCCTCTCTCTCTCCTCTCTCTCTCTCTCCTCTCTCTCCTCTCTCTCCTCTCCCCCTCCCCTCCCTCCCCTCCCTCCTCCCTCTCCCCTCTTTCTCAAATCGAAACTCCGACTTTTTTTTTTCTCTGTGGAAAGAAAACTAGTGGGAGACACTTTTCGTTGCGACGGCTTTCTCTAAATCAGCAACCCATAGAATGGAAACATAGTGACTTACGCATGCATGCACACGCGCACACAAACGCACACACACACACACACACAAGGTGCGCTCAATTCACCATACACACACACACACACACACACACACACACACACACACATTTTGAACAGATAACGTCATATATTGATCACGTTATGTTTGTTACCAGATGATATGCAGCAATCTTTGACGCTCTGACAACTACCCCACCTTGTTAGGCCCGTGTTGTTAAAGGGTAGAAATGGTGGATATAGGAAGGCTTAAGGCCCCGAAATGCTTTTTTTTTTTTTAAGAATCTAAGACATGAAAATTCCAGACCTCTGCGTTCAGAAAGGGTTCTTTCTATGGTTCCTGTTCTTCTTTTATTAAATCTCTTGCTAGCAAGCTTTTAGATCCTATAGGACTTGTCGCACATTTCTTTGGTGCAGTTTTTTTTTCATTTTCATTTCTTTTTTTTTCGTTTTCATTTCTTTTTTTTTTCGTTTCCATTCCGTTTTTTTCATTTTCGTTTACCCAAGAGTTGCACCCATTTCTCGCGTGTAAACCCCCCCCCCTCCCCCCTGTGCTTAAGTTTTTGTGTCCTTAAATTCTGCGTGGTATGTTCTTTGCCAGTTCCTTGTCAGTTGGTTGTCTTCGAAGGATCACTGGGCGCCAAACTTGATTGCATCATTAATCCTTGCTAAACTAACAGAGTAAAAAATAGGATAAAACAAAACAAAAATAAAATGTTAGAATAAAAATTAAAATAAGGTACTAATATAAAACGGAATAAACTGAACCAAAATGAATAAAACATTAAAATCTAAAATAAAATCTAATACTAGAAATAGTATGGCTTAAAAATATTTTTTAAAAGGTTTAAAATAAAATCATCTGTAAAATAAATTGTAAAATAACGTATAGAATAAAACAAAATAAAATATCTTTAAAGAAAAATAGGGACAAAATTTGCAAGAGATTAAAGGTGCAATCAATCTCGGTGACAGTGATCTTGGTGTCCGAAAATTCTACAGAGGTTTTGAGGCTGTGGTCAGGAGGGACTTTGACTGTCCCCCCCCCCCCCCCCTCCCCGCGCACATTTTTAAAGCATTTTTTTTTTTTAGCTGCCATTTTAAAAAAAATTTCCTCCTGTAATTTTTAAAGCTTTTTTTTCTCCTGTAATTTTTAAAGCTTTTCTCAACCATTTTGAAAGTTATTTTTTTTTTATCTGCCATTTTTCTTTCATCTGTCCATTTTTAATTTCTTTTTGTCTTTTTTATCTGCCATTTTTAAAGCTACTTCTTTTATCTGCAATTTTTTAAAACTTTTCTGTTGTAGGCCATTAAATTTTTTTGTATCTGCCATATTTTAAAGCATCTCGTCTTTGATCTGCCATTTCTAGAGCTATTTCTTCTTTTCTGTTATCTTCCATTTCTATCTTTAATTACACACGGGTCCTAACATGGTGAAATTAAAGTCAAGTGCCAGTGACCTGACATGTGTGATGGAAGCCATCATGACCTGCGTTTTCCAAAAGGAAGGTAAGGTGTCATATGCTTACAAACTTTTTGTGCCTTTATTGCTAATCTAAGGGACGGGATAGCTCAATAGTCAGAGCAATCGCTGATCCCGAGCCAAGGTTAAGTAGCAACAAGCGTGGTTACCAATTGGATGGGTGACCGTTTGCGCGCCTTGGCTTTAGTACAGTCCCCCAGTTCACCCAGCTGTAAATGGGTACTTGCCCGCTTTAGGGTCAGGGAAGGTAAAGCAGCGAGGGAGAGGAGATGGGCGCTGCCCTCAATATACTGGCCCCTAGAAAAGCTGAGGTCTCTGATGCTTTGCTCCCCTACGACCACATAGGTTACGGGACACCTTTACCTTTCCATTGCTAATTGACACTTTTTTCGGCTTTTTTTTTTTTTACTTTGTAATTTTTTGTCGCTTAACTTGGAAGAGATAATTGAAAAGATTAAAATATCACATAACTCTTCTCTCTCTCTCTCTCTCTCTCTCTCTCTCTCCTCTCTCTCTCTCTCCTCCTCTCTCTCTCTCTCCCCCCTCCTCTCTCTCCCTCTCTCCCTCCCTCTCTCTCTCCCTCTCTCTCTCTCTCTCTCTCTCCTCCTCTCTCTCTCTCTCCTCTCTCTCTCTCTCTCTCTCTCTCTCTCTCTCTCTCCTCTCCTCTCTCTCTCTCACTCTCCTCTCTCTCTCTCTCTCTCTCTCTTTTGGCCTTTTTTTCACTTTGTAATGTGCATCTGTCTTTCAGTTCCAGATGCCATATTCTTCTTCGTCTTCCGCTCAGACATCAAAATACTGTTCAGATGAGCGAAAATTCGTTGCGCTGCCGTTAAGCACCTGACACCAGGTACCATAGAATATGACCAGAGGGAGAGGAGAGTAGCCACTCAAGTCCACCACTACCAGGCAACTCAATTGGACCAGCAATCCGGGATGAATGCCGGTCTTGTTCACTAATCTTCCCCCCCTTCTCTGTCTGCTGTCTGTCTGTTCTCTCCTTCCTCCTTTCTCTCTCTCGTCATCTCTCTCTCGTTCTCTCATCTCGTCTCTCTCCTCCCCCTCCCTCTCTCCTTCATCTCCATCTATTTTCTCTCTCTTCGCTATTCTCCCCCCCCTCTATAGTCTTTGTCTTTCTCTCCTGTTCCCCTCCTCCTCCCTCCATCTCTATCTCTCTCTCTTCTCTCTCTCCTCCTCTCTCCCCCCCCTCTCTCTCTATCCTACTTCTCTCTCCCTTCCTTACTATCTCTCTCTCTCCACTAGTCTATCTTTGTATCTCTATCCCATCTATCTCAACTCGCTCCCCCCCTTCATAGTCTTCCCTACTTGTCTCGCTCACACACAGCCACACACCACAACCACCACACTTTTGATATCTTAATTTTTTGAAAGCTTTTGGTGGGTAGTCCAGGCTATAAACATGACAAGAAAATAAAATGCTGGATGAGAGGGGAAGAGGGGATTTTTCTTTGGTTGATTGGAGGGAGGGGGTGTTGAGTTGGTAACAAAAGTTAATTACAACAATATAGAAAACATATTAATGTAGTTGAAATTTGTTTGTGAATTTTCAGATGTCCTCATTGTGGAACTGGCGCACCCCAGCCATTGAGGATGACGTGGTTGCTTCCATTGAGGGGAATGCCTCGGACATCAGACAGAATGTCCGAGTTGTTCAGGACACTGGCCCCATTCCCTGCAAACATCCAGTCCCTGAAGAATACTTCAGTTATCGGAGACCACAGGCCAGGAAACAGACAGAAGAACTACACTGACAGGGTAAAATGCCGGGTCACATAAAAGCAGTAAGCTGACAGCTTGTAAAGGGTGGTTGTGGGTTGGGTTTTTTTTTTCATTTTTTAATGGGAAGAGCTGCAGAAAAACTGCAAAGATAATGACATGAATGTAAAGAAACGAGTATCACTGGGAATATGAATACACACTCCATACAAGATGAAGGCCGCATTGACCTAGCAAAGTAAACAAGACCTGAAGATAAACGTTATTGACGTGTGAAGCCAGATATACAGGGAAAGGAAGGCAATATCAAAGACCACTATATTTTCAGCAGAAACTCAAAGGAGGATCACAGGGGTAGCTATCGCGTTAGACAGGAACTGTTCAGCTTGCTTTAAAAAGCTACATTCGACAGAATGTTCATAATCGAAACTGATGCAAGGCGATTCCCCATTATTCGGTACATGCTTCAACTTTGAGCAGTTCATAAACATAGAAACATTTTATAGCGACTTAGCAGAGACATATCTGGCAGGAAGCCCGCATTATCATGGGAGACTTCAGCACAAAAGCAGGTGAAGGAAAAGACATCGAAAAGGAAAAACATCGAGCATAGCATGGACCTTTCAGTTCACGGCTCAAAAAACAGCAGAATACTCGCCATCTTGTGCCTAGCAAACTTTGAATCATTGCGCTTTTAAAGCACTCCGACAAGGAAATACACATGTCTAGCCAACAGATGGAAGTCATCTAATCGATAAAAACTCATTGACAAAATTTAGCAACATATGTTTCATCTGTAACTAATGCCAGAACAAAACCAGGGGCAGACAGAAACAAGACAAGTCTGGTTGAGACAGTTCAAGATAAAGCTGAGGGCAGAAAGAAAAGCAGCAGACCACCACCATCCTACATCGCCAACATCACGAGATCTTACGGGAGATAGTAGAACTCGGTACGACAGAGATTTGGAACCGGTAGCTTTACGTGGAGCTCCTGCCGATCACAGCGGCGATGGAGACAGTTGATTTTTTTCCCCAATGTATTTTAAACTTGATTTTTTTTTAGAAAATAAGCATAGTAGCTGGCATCTCAAGTACTGCCTGCTATTAAGGGGTTTTTGGTGGTTTTTTTTTTAGTGAGATTGAATCAGAATGATCAAGTACTTTCGAATGTAAATCTGCAACTTGTTTGTATAGCTGGCATTCTGTGTGACATTTTTTTTTAAAGAAAAATATTCGGGATTGTTGGAAAAGGTAAATGTGTTCCATAACCTATGCGGTCGTTGGGCAGCAAAGTTTTAGAGACCTTGGAGAAAATAGAAATTGGGAAATCGGCATTTAGATAGGTATTGATTTGGTTGGAGTAGAAATGTTCTAAAAAGATCCTGAGAAATTGTTAAAATAACGCAGTTCGCACAATATTGTGAACAAATCGGTGTGATTTTCCAGTGCCATGCACTGTCCGGTATGTACACAGTTTTGTCAATTTGTCATCCGTTCCCACCTGCAAGTAATGGCCTACTCTTTCGGAAAGCGGAAGGGTTTTAACGTATGTGCAAGATAATCTGCGTTCGTTCGCACACGGGACTTTTGGTAGGGGTGGAGTCAGCACTGAACTCCAAGGAAAATCCTCTTTGAGATTCGAACCCGGTCAGCAATCACGAGGGATCACTCTGACCACGTGTTTTTTATGTTTTTTTAATATTGTAAATAAGTCCCATAGTTGACCTCCTCTCCCAAATAGTTATGTAGAATTTTATAAGTGACGTATGGGTAGACGTGCGCTGCTTGTAAAAGGGTTAATTGTAGGAAATGACGTGGGGTTGGAAGGAGAAGCAAAGGAAGGGAAGGGTGTTTCGAGGGGTAGGGTGCATATTATTTAGAGAGGATGGGTTTGCAGTGCATATTTAAAAGAGGAGGGGTACGGTGCATATTTAAGAGAGGATGGGTACGGCGCATATTTAGAACAGTAGGGCTTTCAAAAAAGCTGGCTAACTCTTACGTACACGGTTTATTTGGGCTTTTTATGGACACCTTGTTCAAAATTTAAATTTAGCCAGAAATTATTGATAGCAAAACGGAATCGAAGTCCAAAACACAGCTGTATCTGTTAAGATTGGTGATTGTGAATCAAAAACTCCACAATTACGAGGTGGTACCATTGTGTCCATAGCTACATACCAGTTGTCTACTTGCTATTGTGTCCATATGTGTTCTAACATCCCGACGGAGCAGCTGACAGACAACCCTTGCCCGCTATTAACTTTTAATAACACTGACACTAACCTCAACTCTAACCTGGCCCCTGGATGTGGACACAAAGGCAGGTAGATAGCATAATATGTGCTGACACAATGGCCCGACATGTTTTCTGTGGAGTTTTATCATTCATTACTATTCTTTAATTCCCGAGATAATGAAATCAGCACTGATGTGCTTTTTTTACATCCAGTCTCCGGTGCATGCAGTTTTGTAAATTTTGTCAATTCCAACTGGCTCAAATAGCCTACTCTTACGAAAATCAGAACGGTTTTAATGTGTGCGCAAGATGTTCTGCGTGCGTTCGCACACGGACCGCGGTATGTCTTTCTGAAGGGGTTGGTGGATGCAGGGGTGCTAGGATTTGAGGGAAAAGGATGTTAGAGAATGTTGGGGTTATGGGGATGGGGCGTAATGGACTGGTGATAGGACAGGCAGTCGGATTTTTGATTAGGTTGAGGGGAGGTGGGGGGAGTATTAAACATTTAACCTAAAAATTAAAGTGGAGGTGCTGGTTTTTTAAGTGATAATTGAATTATCGTTTTAAGAGGGGCTATTTTAGAAAAGTTTATTTTAAGAGAGTAAAGGCACTGGTTTTAGAATGCATTATTAAATAATTCGGGATGGGATAGCTCATGGTCAGGTTTGCTTTCCCCAGCTAAGGTTAAAGGAGCACTGGCGCGCTGACCAAATGGATGGGTGACCGTTTGCGTTTCAGTACACCCCCCACCCCCAGTTCACCCAGCTGTCAATGGGTACCTGCCCGTGAGGTTCTGGGTTCGATTCCCAGCCTCGTCCTTTCTTCCCAGTTTGACGAAAAAAATCAATCGAATGTCAGTCATTTGGATGAGACTATAAACCGAGGCCCTGGTGCAAACGCTCGCAAAACATCTTGTGCACACGTTAAAACTCCGTTCCTCCTTTCGGAAGAGCAGGCCATTGTGTGCCGTAGAAGCGATGACAAATTATATTAATTTTTTAAACCAGCGTGCACACAGGTGTTGTTTTAGACACCATCCCCGAGGAAAAATTGGAGTTGGAGTCCCCAGGGCGGCTCGGAGCTGTATAAAATAAATAATATATAATAAATAATGGGGACGCGCTGCACTTGTGGCGACGCGCTCTCCCCGGAGAGAGAAGCCCGAATTTCACGCAGAGAAATCTGCTGTGACATAAATCGGTATCAAATAAAATAGAAATAAAAGAAATAGGGTCAGGAAAGGTAAAGCAGCAATGGAGAGATGGGCACCGTCCTCAATATGCTGGCCCTGGAGAAGTTGAGGTCTCTAGCACCTTTCTCCCCAACGACCACAAAGGTTACAGGAACACCTTTACCGTTTATACCTTACCTTACTGAATAATGATTGGGGAAGATTGGAAGATGAGGATGCTTTGCAGAAATGGTGTGGTGGTTTTTTTTTAAAGGAGGGTAGAATGTTCGTGTCAGTGTGAATGTGTGGTGCATGTGAGTAGGATTTTTGCTGTAAAAAAAAATCGATGGCATACCACAGGTATTCATCACTAGTGTATGCTATATTGTTTAATGGGCACAAACATATCCCTGTGTGTGTGTGTGTGTGTTACTCTGTAAGGGGGGGGGGGGTGTTAAAGAGGATATAGCAGTTACTGAAATAAAACAAAGTTCTCTGTGTGGTTTAGATTGCTGGCGATGCGGCTGTAACCAACATTGACTTTAAAAATATTCGCCATTATTTCGGAAAGTGGTGGAGGAGGTATTGGAATGTCACACTAAAAAGAAACGTGTATTTTGATTTTTTTCAAACCTTGTGTAATTATTTTACCACATACCCATCAGAAGGGGCATTTTGTCCTTTTATTTTACAAAATCTTGGGTAAGAAAATCATTTTTGCTTTTCTTTCTATGTGTAAAAGATTGCAATCATCTTCTATTGATTTATTCTGTTTAATTTTTCTTCTTGCCTTTTGCTTTGCCTTAAGTTAGGGACACCCCCGTGGGGATGCCGAGGGCTCTAAGTATGAATAGCATCCTCACCTTCTGGAAATTCTGTGCTAGACATTTCCACTTTTCTATCTTTGTCTGTTTTATCTATCTATAATTTCTTGTGCTTACTTTCTGCCTTCCCAGTCCACAGTCCACTCTCCTGCCTTTAAGCAACTTTAAACCATTTTCTTTTTTTCATTATATGGCACTCTGCCTGTTTTGTTTTTTTGTTCTGGCGGGCGACCAGATAGTGAGACTTGACACTGGGATAGGCACAGGATGTTCATTCTGCAGTGGTATTTGCCCTTGTTTTTATTTTTTTAGTTTTTGCCCATGTACTACTTTTTATGTATATTTTTGTACTTTAATATGTTAACATTTTTTACGGTTTTTTTTTAATCTGGGGATGATGAATTAAGCGGAATGGCTGGCGTCCTCAGCACAGTCTGGTTTATTTGCCTTAGGAGTGAAATAATTTAGGTATTGTCATTTAATGTGTGGTTTTTTTAGATGGACAGTGTAAGATATTTGAAGGTATTAAGTGTTGGTTTTGAACCTGAAGTTGAAAGTTACTGGAGCCACTGAAGCTGAATGAGGTGGCAGCCCTGATATGGCTTTATTAATTTTATTTTATACCACTTTGTAAACAATATTATTTAAATCGGGGACATACCCGTTATCCAGGTCATAGCACTCCCAGCTCATTGATGGACCACTCCATCTGCATCTCTCCCAGTCTTTGATTTTCCATTGTCGCGCACAATTTTGCTCTATGAAAGCCACTATTGTTTTATTAAATCTGAAGAAAAAGTGGGGGGGGGGGGGGAGAGATTGGAGACCGCTCAGCGTATTTTTTTTAATCCGAAGAACGGAAAATAGATGACAAAAACCAAATGAGAAAAGAATAAAAGAAAATAAAAGCAGGGAGGAAAAAAAGGTTGGAGGCCTCACAAAAAAAATCTGGTTGTATTGGCAGACTAAAGATTTACATCGATCATGAATGCTGTATGATTTATTGTGAGCTTTCTTCGTATTTGTATAACCTGTGTAGTCTTATCTTTTGTCCATTGGTATTTATTTTCGTAAGTATGGAACTTTACTTTCAAACGTGTATATTGTAAAATTGCATGTAGTAATAGTGAACGAATGTATTCTAGCAGATCACTGCGATAAATTAGTGGGGTACAGGTTATGGTTGGTATTGTTCAGCCTTTCTTCTTGCTTTTACTTGTGTTCTCACACGAAACCTGGGTTTAAAATTAGAAAATGGATTAGCATGTGAGGTTTTTTGGTTTTTTTAGTGACTGGTCATAAAACTGTTGTGTGAAGCAGTTTGGTGTGTTGTCTGTGGTGTTGCTTTTTTGTGGGGTTTTTTGTTTGTTTGTTTTTTTTTGGGGGAGTGGAGCTATAAATTTTGTATTTATGCATTTCGTATATTTTTCTTGGACTCAATAACTAAAATCTGATGTTTCTTTTATAATGTTTTTTATGTACTCAATTCTAAGTAATCTGCGCAGAGTGAAGCAGGTTTTGGGGGGAAGGGTGGGGGGGGGGGTTGTTTGGGGGTTTTTTGTTTCGTTTTTTTTGCTCTTTTTTTGTTTTGTGTGTGTGTTTTTTTTTTACTGTAGAATTAGTTTGAGCATTACATTGTAAACTGTTGTTACTCAATGTACCTGTACTGTAGATTAATATTCCAACATAGCCTGACATTATTGTTCAAGTTTGTGGTGATATTATGGTTTTGCTTATTTATTTCCTGGCTGTAATGGACATGCATCTGTTGTGTGGTTTCCCTTCCATCATTGGGTTGCTTGACTTTTTTCCTTCTGCATAAACAGCAAGCATGATACTGCTGTGTGAACCATAATAATGTAGCACATTCTCGTATGAATAACGTTTTTTTAAAAATTATGTTCAGTGATGGGATTTTTTTCTTTTGATGTTCCAATAATTATTCTAGAGGCTTGTAACTGAACAGCTTTATCTGGGAAGTGGGGCTCTAAGCAACATTATTAGATTGGATTGGATCTGGGAAGTGGGTGGCTGGTTTAGTTTCGTGTCAATATTTCAAACAAGGCCTACATTTTTCACCTTTATATGGAGGATAGAATATGTGTGGTTTGTTGCCTTTTGTCAGTTTTTCATCATAACCTGAAGGACATGGACTTAAATCGTATGTTTTAATCTTTTTTATGTGAAATTCTTATATGATAGTTTTTCACAGTATCTGGTAGATTTAAGTTATGCGGTTATTGTGTGTGTGTGTGTGTACATTCAGGTTTGTTAAAATTATCAATTGTTATCGATTGCGTGTGTGTTGTACAGGTCGAAGGCAAACGCTTTGGTTTGTTATTGCGAGATATAGTGCTATATAAATTCAATGTATTATTATTATTATTATTATTCATTATTATTATTATTATTATTACTACCCTCTACCTTGTTTGTAGCCCCTCCCCCTCTTTCCCAGTTCCCTAGGGTCAAAGTTTTGCGTTTTAAAATATATTATTTATTTATTTATTCTTTTATATCGGGGATAATGGAATAAGCACTCGTGTGCTTTTTTACATCCATTCCCCGCGTGTATGAAGTTTGTAAGTCTTATCTGTTCCAACTGGCACACAATAGCCTACTCTTTCGAAAAGCGGAACAGGATTGAACGCGTGCACAAGATGTTCTGCATGCGTTCGCACACGGGGCCTTGGTTTATAGTCTCATCCGAAGGACTTTTCCGGGGGGATAATCCCCTCGAACGGGAATCGAACCCGGATCGTCAAATTGCGAGCGCAATGTTCCGACCACTAGGCTATCCCGTCCCCTATTGCGTTTGAAGCCACTTTTCCATTTTAACTCCCGTAAAAGGGTGAACTGGAAACCCAATTTGCCAGTAGAATGTTCTGGGATTTTGTTTTTTGTGGGGGGGGGGGGGGTTGTTTGGCTTTTGTCTTGCAAGTAGTATGAGCTGTTTCCTTGCTCTGTCAGTACACTTAATTAACTTTTTTTTGTGCTCCAACCCAGTTCAGCTTATTCTAGAATCCTAACTAGAAATGTACAATGTGGATGAAGTGTTATAATCGAGTTCAATTGCCTGTAGAATGTGATAAGATCCAAGCTTCCCCCCGTCTGAGTGGAAAAACTTTTGTATGTTTGTTTTTTGAGGATCAAGAAAAATGATTCTCCTGTAACCAGTATTTATATTTTCCCTGTGTTTCATGACAGCCTTATACTAAATTGGTTTTATTTAATATTTGACATGTTTAAAAATGATGTGGTGAGCACACACCACTGGCACTTGACTTCTCAACTGAAAAACATGCAAGCTTTGCGCTGCTCTTGTTTAAAACTTATCAACTGTTTTTCCCTTATTATTTTGATTTGTCTATTTCGAAGATAATGGAATAAGTTCTCGTGTGCTTTACATCCAGTGCCCTCGTGTATGCAGTTTTGTCATCTGTTCCCACCGGCATACAATAGCCTACTCTTCCAAAAAGTGGAACTGGTTTTAACGTGTGCGCAATATGTTATGCGCGCATGTGCACACGGGACCTCGGTTCATAGTCTCACCCGATTTTTTATTTTTTTTAATTTTTTTTTATTTTTTTTTTGGGGGGGGGGTAGTGTTGGCACTGACAGGGAAAGTCCTCTTGAACGAGGTTCGAAGTTGGGTCAGCAGATCACAAGCACATCACTGTAACCAGGCTATTCATGTTGTCTGTGCTTTCTGGCTGTAAAGATGATTTTTGTTTTTTAAAGCATATTGGAATGAACATGTCATTGTTTGAGATTGTCATTGTTTGAGATATATATTCAGTTGGTCAGTCACTGTCACTGCTGGTCAGAGCATTG
Source organism: Stramonita haemastoma (assembly GCA_030674155.1). Lineage (NCBI taxonomy): Eukaryota > Metazoa > Mollusca > Gastropoda > Neogastropoda > Muricidae > Stramonita > Stramonita haemastoma. The sequence goes on from CM060324.1 coordinate 15,476,754, forward strand.
GGAAAAGCCTACCTCCCCCTTCGGAAAAAAAAAAAGCTGGAGTGGGGTTTGGGTAGCTTCGCAGCTCAAAATAAAACTGAAAAGGAAACTTAAGAATGACTTTGAGTTCGATTCATGAATGACTGTTATAGATTACAGTATCGATTCTATGAATGACTGTCATTTCTCTCTCTTCTCTCTCTCTCATTCTCTCTCTCTCTCTCTCTCTTCTCTCTCTCTCTCTCTCTCTCTCTCCTCCGACTTTCTGTCACTTTGTTCGTCACTTCACCGTGCGCGCGTTCACACACACACATACGCGCGCGCACTTATAGAGCCCAAAACATACGCGCGCGGCGCGCGTGGTTGATATTGTCAAAAATTCAGTTTTGCAAAAAAATGATAAAAGTAAAAAGAGACAAAAAAAGTGCAGAAAGATAACTTTGGAAAACCCCATTCTCGTAATATATAGCTTTTATCCCTCCACCTCTCAACAAAATAAATGAAAAGTTTGAAGGCGTTAGAGCTTTAACATTTTAAAAAAATAAATTGTAATATGATTTTTGAAAGTACAAAATAGAGACGAAAATGTCGAGGAAGACAAAAGGGGAGAATACAAAAAAGAATTTTAAATTAGATAAAATTAAGATATGACGTTAACATTTTATAAAAAGGGAGAGAAAACGTGTAGATTAAGACGTCATCTATTACTGGTTGTTTCCCTTTGAAACCGAGGCCTTTCCCGCATGAGTGGGTGCTGCATCAAGGTCGTGTTGCTCACCTTTACCTTTTGTGATTTCAAGTGCCGATTGCTATTTTCTGCTTGAAATCTCAACGTACGTAAATCATATTCTATAACTGATCTTCGTGGGATGGTTCAAGCATTTGTTTTTAACTTGACATACATCTACCTTTACCTATTACTATACATTTACCTTTTACATACTGCCTTTACTTTACCTAACTCTACCCCCAAACAGCTCGTATTGCATATCATTCTGTTCAACATTGTATTCATTCATTCTTTTTGCTTATCGTTTGGTGTGGTGGTATTTGTATAGCATTTATTCACACAACTAGCACATTCCTTCCCCCATTAAAAGAATAGCAGCTATAGCTACTCTCTGATAAATCTTGAGAATGTTAAATGAAAGGCGAGAGAATTATATCTTTTTTTTTAGTCTTCCTGGAAAAAAAGAAGGTAGGAGAATGGACCAAGAAAGCAGAAAATAGACAAGGCAAGGCAAATTCTTTTATTTCGAGGATAATGAATAAGCACACATGTGCTTTTTTACATGAAGGGGGGGAGGCAGAAAGAAAAAGAACAAGGCAGAAACAAAGAGAGGGATAGAAAAGAGAGAATTCCTTGCACAGAATTTCCAGAAGGTGAGGGTTACTATTTACACCGACAGTGCCCCGGCATTCCCACAGGGGACTTGTAGTGGAATGAACCAAGGATAAAATCAGTCACCCAGCAGGATTCAATCTTCCGTATGCGATACCATCTATAATTGCTAGCCCCTACTTTTTTCAAACACTTTCCTGGTTCACAAACAAGACACCATGACAGTCAGTGAGATACAAGAGATACAGGTCGTAAAAGTTTACACCTACAACGTTAATAAGAACATAGCTGACCGATTTTCCGTGTGAAGAATAATATTCATTTTGCAGGCCCCTCTTGTCTTATAAAGGAACTGAATTGTGATGTTTCTTTTCTTTTTCTTTCTTTCTTTTTTTTAATTACATATAAATCGAGGATAATTGAGCAAGCATTCGAGTGTTTTTTTTTTCGTGTGTGTGTGTGTGTGTGTTTGTGTGTGCGGCGCGCGCGCGTGTGTGTGTGTTTGTGTGTGCGCGCGTGCGCGTCGTGTGTGTGGTGTTTGTGTGTGTGTGTGTGTGTTAGCCATGTGAGTCTAGATGTCTGCGTGTTTGTCTTAGGAACTTTCTGTGAGCGTATTCTCGAACGAAGAGACCCAACACTAAAATCGTGACACCGTGACACTTATTGAAAAGGACATTGATCTCCCTCTGCCATTCAATCTGTCTACTAAATCTTTTTCTTTTTACACCCAATAATATGTGGGGGACATGAGCGGAACGATTTGCTACGGAAAGCAGAGAACCGCGGGAGTGGAGGAAGCTGGTTGCAAAATGTTCAGTGGTGCTCGAATCGTCTACAGGACTATGGGATAGGTGAAGGTGACGAGGGTGTGGATATCTCAGTGGTCAGAGCACACGTGGTTTCCTAAGCTACAGTAATTAAGCAGCATTCAGCATGGTTACCACGTGGATGGGGGACCACTTGTACGCTTTGGCTTCAGTACAGTCCCCCAGTTCTCCCATCTGTAAATGAGAACCTGCCCTCTTTAAGCTCAAAGAAGTTATATAAAGAAGCGAGGAAGAATGAGAAGGGCGCTGTCCTCAAGATGCTGGACCCTGGAGAAGTTGAGGTCTCTGACATCTCACTCCCCTACGATCGCATAGGTTATGGGAACACCTTTACCTTTTATGTGAGGGAATTTATCCAGGTCTTTATGCTGGACAGGACATGACAGGGAGCACAACTTATACCAGGCAGGCTCCATTGGCATTAGGCAGGGGTTTCTTCCTACAATACCATCTCTTTTTCCTCCGGGGGTGAATTTGGCCAACAACTCACAATGGTTTCTAGATTGTCTTTCCTTTTCTCCTTCCTATCCCCCTCCCCCATTTTTGTTCCTTCAGCCCCCCCCCCCCCCCCCTTCCCCACCATACCCCCAGCTTATCTCTAAATGCATATCTTAGTGCGCTGTAAATGATTATGAATGCAAAATCCTTGGAGCAAGCCTGCCAAATAACATACATTTTGGGGAAGGAGGGGGGTTACGGACGGGAAAGCTTGTTGGTTAGAGCGTTGAGGTGGTAATCTGATGGCCTGGGTTCAAGCCACCACCGAGGCACCTGATCAAGAGAATTTTTGCCCCTAGGGTTTACATCAGTTCCGACTCCACTCCACAGAAAGTCCTTCGGATAATACTATAACTCGAGGCCCTCTGAACGAACGCACGCAAAACATTTTAAGCACACGCTATAACCCGTTTTACCTTTCAGAAGAGAAAGCAATTTCGTAAAAGTAAGAAAGGGTGAAAAAAAATTAAAGAAAAATAACACCGCATGTACACTGACGTGCTTAGATTTCATCCCAGAAATCGGAATGCAGCTACTTTAATGGTGGGCTTAAACGGTGGCATACAACAAAAATCCCACCATTGGTGAACCCTCGGAGTCTTAACGAGGAATGAAAAAAAAAACCCAAAAAACACCAACAACCCCCCTTCCCCCAAAAAAACAAACTACGATACACACTCGCGCGCGCACGCACCCACGTACGCACGCACGCACGTACACACACACACACACACACACACACACACACACCACACACACACACACACACACACACCTCCCAATCTTCGATGAGACTTAACCAGGCCGTGTGCGAACGCACAAACATCTTGCCACACTAATCTGTCCGCTTTGTAAATAGGCCATCGGTCGGTGGAACAATGACAATATTACAAAAACTGATACCACGGACCTGATAAAAAGCACATTTGCTATTCTGTATCCTCGATATAAAAATAATAAAAATAATAAATAAAAACACACACACAAAAAATATATATATATTCCATTTCTGGACTGATATCATATTCACTCCCTTTTAGACCTTATCTGCTGGTTGTCACTCCAGGTCTTTATGTTGGCCACAAGGACACCTTATGCTCCGCAGGGATTGATTCCCAGGGTGACAGTTCTTGCTCTTCCCTGCTTCACTTCAGAATTGTGTGACTAGGCCTGGTTGTTTAGTTTTTTTGGTTGTTTTTTGTTTGTTTGTTGTTGTTTTGTTCTTGTTTTGGGGTTTTTTGTTGTTGTTGTTTTTTTTGGGGGGTCTTAGCGGTGTGGTGTCATTAAGTGGATTTTTTGTCACTAACTGGATCAAAATGTTCAACTGCGCAAACCCACTCCAAAAGTAATGGTAGATATCTTTTTTAAGTATTTAGCACATGATTGTTGTATCAACACAAGCAAAAACACAACCCAGAAGAGCGGAAATAAAAAAAATATTCTGATTAGATTATTTATAGTACACACTAAGCTAATGAATTCATTTCTTAGGTGAACACATTTCTAAGCCACAGTTAGTATTCTAGTTCTGGACTGATATCAGATTCAGTCTCTCGGACACCTGATCTGTAGATGTGTCAATGCAAGTCTTTATGTTGGACACAAAGCGCACCTTATGTACCAAACTCCACAGGCATTCTACAGAAAGTCCTTTGGCGCGGTTCTGATCCTTCTGTGCTTCACTTAACAGTTGCGCAGTTCACTTAGTTTGTGTATTACGGGTGAATTGGCGAACACAACCCACAACTATTTCTGAATTTCTTTTCTTCCCCTCCTCTCATCTTCAACTCCCTTTCTTTCTGCACCTCTCCAACCCCCCCCCCCCCCCCCTTTCCTCCACTTCCCTTTCCGCTTCTTCCTCCCCCCCTCCCCCCCCCCTCCAACTTTCTACCCTACCCCAATATTCCTCAAAATGATGCATGTGAGTGGCCTGTAAAATGGCTATAAATGTAAAATCCCCTAGGTATGCTTGTAAAATAATACAGATGTGACACATATTTTGTCTCACCTGTGATGTAGTGATAATACACTGTGGTTGGGGAATGATTCTGTGTACCTGGTTTTGAACAAGGATTTTGTTATAATGGGAAAAAATTGATTATGTTTCGTTTAGGTTGAGGCTACTTTTTTCAGAGAGGTAGTGGTTTTTCAAATAAATAAATATATTGTAGCGTGCGTGTGTACGTGCATGCGTGTGTATGTTTGTGTTGTCTGTCTGTCTGTCTACTTGTCTATCTCTGTGTGTAAGCGTGTATTTGTTGTGTGTGTGTGTGTGTGTGTGTGTGTGTGTGTGTGTGTGTGTGTGTGTGTGTGTGTGTGTGTGTGTGTGTGTGTGTGTGTGTGTGTGTGTGTGTGTGTTTGCCTCTCTGTCTGTCTGTCTGGCTCTCTGATTTCTCCATATGTCTGCAATATGTGTGCTGCAAAAATCCTATTTAGAAACAGAGAAGATTTTTTTTTAAAAGAGACAGACGTGCCAAACTTTACACATCATAAAACATTAAGTTTAAACCTCCTCAGATTATTTATCTACTAATCCTAAATGATATTTGCACAAAAATGAATGATCTAAAGATATACCTGTTCAATTCTTTGACATATCTTATTATAGAAAAAAAAAACTTTGAAAAGTTAACTTTTGAGACTCCCATAAAATTTACATTAAAGCTTCATTCAACCTCTCTCCCAGTCTTTTTTTTTCTATTATTATGCTAAGCTCATGAATTCATATCTCGGCAGAACGATTTTCTATGACACAATAACTGTTCTATTTCTGTACTGATATCAGATTCGGTTCCTTAGACACCTGATCTGTGGAGGCGTCAGTGCCAGTCTTTATGTTGGACACAACACGCGCCTTATACTGAACTCCATAGGCATTCTATAGGGAGTCCTATAGAGCCAATTCTTGTTCTTTCTCTGCTTAGGCTTGAGTTGTATGGCCGGTTGAATGTGTGTCACTGGTGATCTGGTGAAGAACCCACAATAGTTAATGAACAGCCTCTTCCTCTCCTTCCCTTGATCCCCCCCCCCCCCCTCTGCCTTAGCCCTCTCTTTCATCTACCTCCCCCTTCCCCCTTCTTTTTAAACTCCTACCTGCAGC
>CM060324.1:15489999-15497499 GCA_030674155.1 Stramonita haemastoma
ACTATACAAAGCAATACTATACAGTACAGTACAATACAGTACATTGCGTAATACAGTACATTGCAACACAACACAGTACAATACAGTATCATTGCAACACAGTACAATACAATGAGGGTACCTGCCCTCTTTAGGGTCAGGGAAGGTAAAGCAGTGAGGGAGAGGAGATGGACGCCGCCCTTAACATGCTGGTCCCTAGAGAAGCTGAGGTCTCTGATGCCTCGCTCCCCTACGACCACACAGGTTACAGGACACCTTTACCTTTACCTTTTACAATGCAATACCATACAGTACAATACAAAGGGACGGGATAGCTCAGTGGTCAGAGCACTCACTTTCCCCATGCTACGGTTAAGCAGCAGTGAGCGTGGTTACCAAGTGGATGGGTGACCGTTTGCATGCCTTGGTTTCAGAAAAATCCCCCAGTTCACCCAGCTGTAAATGGGTATCTGCCCTCTTTAGGGTTAGGGAAGGTAAAGCAGCAAGGGAGAGGAGATGGGTGCCCCCCTCAATATGCTGGCCCCTAGAGAAGCTGAGGTCTGACATCTCGCACCCTAACGACCGCACAGGTTATGGGACACCTTAATCCGTGTTTCACTTATCTAGCAAAAATTGAAGATACACGATTTGTTTTGTAACAGTGTGTGTAACAGGGTAGATTAAAAGTATCTGTAACAGGACAGATTAACAGGATGAACTATGAACATCACCATCATCCCTGTCTAACAGGATAGATTAAAAGTGTAAACTGTAACCATCATTCCTGTGTAACAGGGTAGATTAACGGTGTGTGTAACAGGTTAGATTGAACAGTGTGTGTAACAGGGTAAATGAACAGTGTGTGTAACAGGGTAGATTAACAGTATAAACTATGAATCTCACCATCATTCCTGTGTAACAGGGTAGATGAATAAGACGAGCTACAAATCTCACCATCAGTGTACAGATGGTATTTGAAGTAGGCACGATTAGTTTTGTAAGTACCTGTAGAACTTACCGATATGAAGATTCCCAAATACCATTCCATTCCTTCCTGCGTTCTGGCAAGGCCACGTGTTGAGAGGCAGATTGGGGAAGGGGGAGGGGGGGAGTGAAGAAGGCGTATCATGTGTTAAATGGATTCCTTATCCCTAGCTGATTCAGAAGTTCAACTGTGCGCAAACTGGTCAAAAAGTATTTGGAAATTATTTTCAAACTGCTCAGTATATTGGGGTTTGTTTTTTTTATTAACACGCATGAAAACACCAACCAAAATAATGGCCATGTAGAGATATGGCAAAGGTAAGGTAAAGGTGTCCCATAACCTAGTCGGTCGTAGGGGAGCGAGGCATCAAAGATCTCAGCTTCTCTAGGGCCAGCATTTTGAGGGCGGTGCCCATCTCTCTCCCTCGCTGTTTTACCTTCCATGACCCTAAAGAGGGCAGGTATCCATTGACAGCTGGGTGAACTGTGCTGAAGCCAAGGCGCGCAAATGGTCCCCCATCTAACTGGTAACCACTTCGACGTGTTTAACTTGACTAACATAAGATACTACATAAAAAAGAACTTCATAGTAAATCAATACTGCAAAAATTTCATGTAAAACGAGCACTTCCTAGCTTTTCTGGGAAAATCCGTTGTTTTATTAGTTGATTTTGCTCGTTCACAAAGACAATCATATTGAATTGTCAGATTTGGAATCATTGTTTGTCTTGCCATTTGCAGTCAGTGCATTGGATCCCACTTGGTAAGGAAAAGGCGAGTTGTTGTGTGTGTGTGGTGGGGGGGTGGGTGTGTGTGGTGTGTGTGTTTGTGTGTTGTGTGTGTGTGTGTGTGTGTGTGAGTGTGTGTGTGTGTGTGAGTGTGTGTGTGTGTGTTTTGGGTTCTTTTTTTCTTGTTTGTTTTGTTTTTGTTTTGTTTTTTGTTTGTTTTTGTGGTGGGGGGGGGGGGGGTTTTTTTGGGGGGGGGATTTTTTCCAGGAAATTTCCACAGACCATGGAGGACTTCTTACATCCGTGGAGCTATCCACTTAACGACACCAACCGCTTTACGACGCAACAGAAAGGGATTGGGCGGGGGGGGGGGGGGGGTAGTAGTGGTAGATTAAGTTATCACACAGTCAGATAGCGCAGTGTTGTCACCGTTATGTGTATATAGACTTTGTTCTTGACATCTGTCCTCCTCTCCGTGACTGACTGACTGACAGATGGGAAGATTGACAGGATTTATGCGTGCATGAGATTAGCTGTAAGGCTGCTGGACTGACGAAATGAGAGACAGACAGACAAACAGACAGACCTGCTTTTGCTTGTTTATATCTAAAGGTATACTTTATACCTTGAAATAAAAATTTGACTTCGACTTTGACTTTGACTTTCACACACACACACGCACACTAACACACACACACACACACACACACACACACACACACACACACACACACAGATATATATATATAAATATATTTATATACATACATAAATACACACATACATACATACACACATACATACATACACACACATACACACATACACACATACACACACACACACACACACACACACACACACACACACACACATACACACACTCACACACACAAACACACACACACACATACACACACACATATACACACACAATCACACACACACACACACACACACACACACACACACCACACCACACACACACACACACACACACACACACAAGCTTCAACTTTCTCCTAAAAAGACTCAGTGACAGAATCTTTAATAGTTCCAACCCTGACACAAAACAAAAAACAAAACAAAACAAAAAACCCTGTCAGGGTTATCGCAGTCGGCGGAGCGTAAAGCACTATGGTGTCCACACAGCTGACTGACCACTGTCCAGGTAGGGGGGCCGGTGGGAGCTGTGGATGGACAGTAGTACTTATGCTTCACTCCACTGCACACACACACACATACGCACACACAGCACACCACAGCCTGGCTAGGGCCAAGGGTAGGAGGTATGGTCATCTGTCTGTGTCTTAAGGTGGGTTTTTTTTCCTTCTGGTTGAGTGATGGTTTTGTTTGATTGATTGATTTATTCTTTTATATCGAGGATAATGGAATAAGCACTCTTGTGCTTTTTGTTTTACATCCAGTCCCGTGCGTATGCATTTTGTAAATGTCATCTGTTCCCACCGGCACACGATGGCCTACACTTACGAAAAGCGGAACAGGATTTAACGTGTGCTCAAGATGTTCTGCGTGCGTTCGCACACGGGGTCTCGGTTTAAAGTCTCATCCGAAGGACTTTTGTTGTGGTGGGAAAGAGTTGAGGCAAGGCAAGGCAAAGCAAGGCAAAATTCTTTTATTCGAGGATAATAGATAAGCACTCGTGTGCTTTTTAACATCCAGTCCCCGCCCTTTTTAGGGATAACATAAAGATAAAAAGATAGCCTCAACTAAACAACAACAATTATCTAATCCAAATACCAAGAGCAAGAAACCATACCAAGTATCAAACAACAGGTAAGAAATAAAACAGAGATACAAGTTGAAGGAGAGGGAGGAGGAGCATGACCTTTTTACTGTCGCAAAAAACAAACAAAAACCCAAAACACACCCACAAAACCCAGGGGGGTGGGGGTGTATATTTCTATTGGGGGTAATTTTACCTGTCTTATGATTTATTTTCTGCTTTTTATTGTACAAATCTTTATACACACTCAGTTTTACTTACACCACTGGATAAGAAAGTTTGCGTGGATAGCTTATTGGATTTTTCTTTGTTTCATTTTTTTTGTGCTTCAATCTGACTGCAGAGGCAGCTATACTCCGATTTCAGACGTTAAGGTTAAAAAATAAAACAGAGTTTTGGCTTGTACATACAGATATACACCTCCCTGACCCCACCCAACACTCTGTCCTTGACCCTTAACCCGCAACTGACCGATTATGACGGCCGTAAGAGGAAGAATTATGTACAGGTATCTCTTGTGCACAACCACAAACAAACAACAAACAAACATAACAACAATGGAAAAAATCACGGGGGGAGGGTGGAAGGGAGGGGCTGGAAGGAAAGTCACGAAAATGAGATTGTGGGAGACGAAGAAGAACAAAAGAAAAAAAGATGAATAAGAGGAGAATCAGTAAAGAGGAAGAACTTAAAAAAGAACAGAACAAAAATAAATGAATAAATAGATTAATGAATAAAATTATTAAAACGAGAGAGAGGAGGAGGGGGGAGGGGGGTAAACACAAAGAAGGAAGAACGATAGACAAATCAAAAAACAAACAAGGAAGATAGCAGAAGAAAACAAGCAAGAGAAAACGAAAGACAAAAAAAAAAGAATAAAGAAAAAACAAAGCATGATATAAGCAAAGAAAGAAAGACAGGCAGACTGACAGAGAGACAGAAAGAAAATACAGCATTAACAAAGAGAGAAAGAAAAAAAGAAAGAAAGAAAGAAAGAAAGAAAGAAAGAAAGAAAGAAAGAAAGAAAGAAAGAAAAAAGAAAGAAAGAAAGAAGACAGAAAAGAAAGAAAGAAGACCAGAGAGAAAAAAAAACACAGGAAAACATCACTTCAAGAGCTAAGCCAACAACCACCATAGCCACCAACCAACTCAACTCTATAAAAAGAGAAGACAGAACAGGAGAGAGGAGGGAGGAGAAGGGGGAGTAGAGACACCAACTCCCCCACCCCTCTCCCCCCACCTCGAACCGGACAAAAAAAGAATGTGCTGTTGATGAGACAGTCAGCGATCCGATGATAATTGAAAAGCAGCAGTAGAGAAGCAGCGCGTAGCTTTAGCAGCATGCATTGTGTAGTTGTAAGTCGGCTGTACGTCTAAAATCTACAGTCATTTTGACCTGATTAAGTGGGTCGGCCACTTCATTCTTAGTCGCTGATGTAACTTCGTATCAACCATGCAGGCATTATATTATATCTATACGTAAAGGCGGCCAGCTGTGCGCCTGGGCGCGGCGTCTGCAGTTTTGTTTCTTTGTGTGTGTGTGTGTCTGTATGTTCGTGTCTGTGTGTCTTTCTGTCTATGTGTCTCTGTCGCATATATATCTCTCTATATATCTCTGTTTCGTATGTCTCTGTCTCATATATTTTAAACACACGCGCACATACCAACACTACGAATGCGCACGAACTCACTCACGTAAGAGCGCGCACGCATGCACATACATACAATGAGCGCGTATGCATGCATGCTCATGTGCACTCGCACACATACAAACACACACACACACACACATATATATATTATATATAATAATATATATACATGCTCACATGTATACACTAACACTCGTGCGTGCACATGCACACACGCTCACGCGCGTACGCATAACATACGTGCATGCACACACACAAAGTACACACACACACGTACACGTGCTCGCTGCATTTCTGTGCAGTGAAGGCTAGCCTAGGCCCTAACTGGGCTGTATGTAGCCTAACCTAACACATCAGCTCGCCCGCCCCCTGGGTGTGTGTGTGTGTGTGTGTGTGTGTGTAGGCCTACAGACCGACTGAGTTATTCGTGGCCTATTTTTAGAGAGTTTATTTTCTACACACACACACACACACGAAACAGGCAAAGCTTTGTGAGAAAGCGGCAACTGGAACTATTGGAAAGTGTCTGTGTATGTGTACGTGTGTGTGCGCGCGCGATTTGTGTCCGCGTGTGTGTGTGTGTGTGTGTGTGTTGTTATTATCATGTAAATTATTGAAGCAGCTTTCCCGGGAGAGTAAAAGAGTTAATATATTTTGTCATGCATGTGTTGTAAGTTGCAGCGGTACTTACAGGTTTAGTTTTGCAGTGTGATGGTTTGGTGTTAAAGTGGTTTCTTTTTTATGGTATGTTTAAAAAGTAGCGGGTTTTTTTTTTTTTACAAGGCTTTTCGAGGATTGGTGCCAGTTTTTGCTGTGGTAAGTGAAAGTTAGTTTGAAGAGAGAGAGAGAGAGAGGAGAGAGAGGAGAGGAGAAGGAGAGAGAGAGAGAGAGAGAGAGAGAGGCAAGGCAAGGCAAGGCAAGGCAAGGCAAGGCAAGGCAAAGTCTTTTATTCGAGGATAATAGATAAGCACTCATGTGCTTTTTTACATCCAGTCCCCGCCCTTTTCAGGGATACATCTGTGTGTGTGTTTGTGTGTGTGTGAGAGAGAGAGAGAGAGAGAGAGAGGAGAGAGAGAGAGAGAGAGAGAGAGAGAGAGAGAGAGAGAGAGAGGAGAGAGAGAGAGAGAGAGAGAGAGAATCATCTTGTTTTTCAAGGGTTACAGAGAAAGCATTACATACTTTTTTTTTCATCCGGCCCTTGCCCTGATCAGGGAATAAAGCTAAGAAACCCCCTCCTCCCCTACATACCAGCATCACCCCAACAGCAGTTCAAGCAATATTTTAAAAGAAGAAAACGGGATACATTCAACAAAAACGTATCAGAGGTAGAGAGATGGAGAGAGAGAGAGAGAGAGAGAGAGAGAGAGAGAGAGAGAGAGAGAGAGAGAGAGAGAGAGAGTATTCATGATGTGTGTGGGTGTGGTGTGGTGTGGTGTGTTGTGTGTGTGTGTTGTGTGTGTGTATTTGTGAGTTTTACATTTTTTTCTCATTATTTCGAGGTATGAGGTGTGCTTATTACAACCAGTCCCCGTTTGTATGCAGTTTTGTAAAATTTTGTCATCCGTTCCATCGGCACACAATGGCCTATTCTTCGAAAAGCGCAACAGGTTGTAACGTGTGCGCAAGATGTTCTGAGAGCGATCGCACACGGGACATTGCTTTATAGTCTCCTCCGAAGGGTGTGTGTGTGTGTGTGTGTGTGTGTGTGTGTGTGTGTGTGTGTGTGTGTGTGTGTGTGTGTGTGTGTGTATAATTATGTGTGTGTGTTCACATGATGTTCTCTGTGTGTGTGTTCCCATGGTAGTGTTGTGTGTGTGTGTGTGTGTGTGTGTGTGTGTGTGTGTGTGTGTGTGTGTGTGTGGTGACGTGTGTGGTGTGGTGGGTGTGGTGTGGGGGTTGTGTTGTTGTGTGTTTGTGGTGTGTATGTGTGGTACGCGCGCGCGCACGTGTGTGTGTTGCGTGTACGTATGAAGCTTTCGTTTTTTTCTCTCTTCGTAGATCGTAGACGTTATAGCTTTCTGTTTGTTTTGTTCCAACTCTGACGTGATTGGAGTTTGTGAATCAGTGTGCTTCTCTCCTTTCCTACACAAACACATGTTGGCTGTTGCTGAGGAGGAGGGCAGGACTTTGATCTGTCAGTCTGTCTGTCTGCCTGTCTGTGTCTGTCTGTCTGTCTGTCTGTCTGTCTGTCTGTCTGTCTCTCTCTCTCTCTCTCTCTCTCTTCTCTCTCTCTCTCTCTCTCTCTCTCTCTCTCTCTCTCTCTCTATCTCCGCCACACCCCCCCCCTCTCTCTCTCTCTTGAAAATCTTTTGCGTTGTTTTGCTTTGTGCCCAGAGGGTTGGTTGTAAAATTTAGAAGGAAAAAAAAACATATTTGATCATAAATGCTTTTACCCTGTTTGATAATTGAA
>CM060324.1:15504999-15509999 GCA_030674155.1 Stramonita haemastoma
CGTGCCGAAGTGAGATGCGCTGGGCATGACTTATCAGGCTCTTAATGGCAGCTCAACGCATTTATGTTTATATGACATAACAATAGTTGCTGTCTGAGCGTTACAAGAAGAAGAAGTTTGCTTTTGGTTTGAGTGTGTGCGTGCGTGTGTGTGTGTGTGTGTGTGTGTGTGTGTGTGTGTGTGTGTGTGTGTGTGTGTGTGTGTGTGTGTGTGTGTGTGTGTGTGTGCGTTTTATCACTAGTTTTATTTGATATGCTTTCAAGCTGAATGGTTTGGCTTCTTAAGTTCATTTCATAAATCTTTTGTCGCTCTTTTACGCCAAGAGCTATTGTCAAATGATGACGTGGATAAATATTTGGAATTGAAAGGGGGGGGGGAGAGACGGAGGGTTGTTGCCAAGATTAATGCAGTAATAGTCTTATTTTTGTGCTGATAATTTAAATTGTTATGAATAACTAGATCCAAACTAGATCCAAAACACGGTGACTGTCCTGGGTGGACCCGTATAGTTTGTCAGGGCGTTGATACAAGGAACAACAATAGAGTTGGTTTTAAATCATGTTGTTGTTTTTTTGGCATGGAACGAAGAAGAAGAAGAACAACAAGAAGAAGAAGAAGAAGAAGAAGAAGAAGAAGAAGAAGAAAGAAGAAGAAGAAGAAGAAGAAGAAACCCTGTTTTATTCTGTATGAAGGAGGTGAAGAGGTGATGCCTCCTGTATTCAGTTGTATCACCTTACGATTATCCTACAACTTTATATCAGAAGAAAGACACTGTAAATGAAACATGAAAAAATAATACATCAGCTCACGTAATGATTAATGTAGAAAAAAGATACCAGACTGAAAAAACTGATGAGGTAGCTTATAATTATCATCAATCAGACTAAAACATAAATAATAATAGTTTTTAAAAATAATAATACAAGATGGATGAATTGCGAACCCCAAGACTATACTGGAAGCTGACGTATTACGAACACAAAGGACCTCCAAATTTTTTTTGCTTTGTTTTTTTTTTGTTCCATTGGGGTTTTTTCTTTTGTTTTTTGTTGGGATGGGTTTTCTGTTTGTTTATTTTGGGGTTGTTTGTGTGTTGTTGTTGTTTTTGTTGTTTTGGGGGGTTGTTGGTTTGGGGTTTTTTTTTTGTTTTTTTTTGGGGGGGGGAGGGGTTGGGGGTGTTGTTTCCATGTTATAAATCAACATTTTTAAGAAAAATGTGAAAAATATTGAAACAAGCTACTAAGTAAAACAAAGTAGCGATGAATAACCTGTAAAAGAAGAGTACATGTTCACATCATTTTTTTTTAAAACTGAAACCAAAATAGCTGTTTCACGTACCAAAAAATAGAATATTACAAACAGTCATGTCATTTTTAATTGTGGACATTTAAAAGTATTTTTACCTGCTGTACCTAGTTTGTCACTGGATCAGATTTTGTCTGAACCTTCGTTACTGTTGGACATTGTGTTAGTGTTGAAAAGAAGTCCAATAATCCAGTTTTTGTAGTATGTTAGGGTTAGTTTTTTTAAATTTATTTCAGCACTGTTAAATGACATTTTTCAGTTTATTGTTTACTCTTTCTTGTCAGATTTTTTTGGGGTCTAAAATCACTAAATGTGAATAGACGTTAAACTGAAGATACATGCAAAAGGAACAATAAGCAACCTCAACATTAAAAAAAAAAGATTATTTAAAAAAAAGAAAAAAAGTGTACAAGTGATGACCTCTATATTCTAAAGTGTATGTCACCCCAACCGCACGGTGACATACACAGGTTAACGAAAGTAACCTGACTGTTCTATTGTTCGTTGTTGTGGAAAGACCTGGCGATTGACGCTTCATTGTAAAGGAAAAAGGTCACGCACAGGAAAGTGATTCTCTGATGGGGGGTTCACCCTCCTCCGGTGTCACGGGATGAACTTCACCCCCCCTTGTTTATTTTGTACCTCAGGTTTAAAATTGTGCGTTTTAACTTCTGGCGAACTAACGTTATAGCGAGTCAATAGAACAGGGTTTTTGTTGTTTGTTTGGTTTTTGTTGTTGTTGTTTGTTTTTGTTGTTGTTTGTAGGATTGTCTCTTCCTCGGCTAGAGTTCTAAGGTTCAACGATGGCGAGATTTTTTTTGTGTATGTGACCATTTTTGCCCACAATTTAGGTAGCCACATTCTGACTTTGTGGATGATATCTAAACATGATACTTGTATGAACGCAGTATTTATTATTTTATTGTTTGTTTAACTGTGTCATTTGTTCACAAACACACATACACACACACTCTCACTCTCACACACACACACATTCACACACACACACACACACACACACACACACACACACACACACACACACACACACACACACACACACACACACACACACACACACACACACACACACAAGGATAAACAAAGACTGACTTCAATGGATATAGAATGAAATTCAATACGAGGTATATGAGGAATAAACTTTACTGTATGCCAGGTCAAAAATACTTGAACCCTACCCATGAAGATCAGTTACAAACTATAATGTACTGACTGACTTTGAGATCTCAAAGCAGAAAAAAAAAAAGGGATCGACAGCGTGGAGTGTGGTTACCAGTTGGACGGGTGATCGTTTATGCGCCTTGGCTTCAGTACTGTTCCCCCAGTTCACCCAGCTGTAAATGGGTACCTGCCCTCTTTAGGGTCAGGGAAGGTAAAGCAGCGAGGGAGAGGAGATGGGCTCCGCCCTCGATATGCTGGCCCCTAGAGAAGCTGAGGTCTCTGATGCCTCGCTCTCCTACGACCGCCTAGGTTATGGGACACCTTTACCTTTACCTTTTATTCTGAAATCCTGAGAGGTCATAGGTGAACTACATGACCTTGACCCAATGGATGGATCGCCAAGGAGATGGTGACATGGTTAGTTAAAGTGTGCTCAAAACGTTCTGTAAATGTTTTAACACTCAAATTCTCGACGGGATAGCTCAGTAGTCAGAGTCCTCGCTTTTCCCCAGCCAAGGTGAAGCGGCATCCAGTGTGGTTTCCAATTGGATGGGTGACCGGTGGCTTCAGTACAGTCTCCCAGTTCACCCAGCTGTTAATGGGTACCTTTCCTCTATAGGGTCAGGGAAGGTAAAGCAGCGAGGGAGAGGAGATGGACGCCGCCCTCAATATGCTGGCCCCTAGAGAAGCTGAGGTCTCTGATGCTTCGGTCCTCTACGACCACATAGGTTATGAGAACACCTTTACCTTTTACCTCGACCTGTTATAACCTCGCCCAAAGGAATTTCCATGAAACAAGTTGACCATACCGAGTACTACAGAATACTACAATATTGAGCGGAGTCTTTCTGTTTGTTCAAAGAGAGTTTTTCATACTTTAAAGTAAGCCTGGGTGTGGATGTTTAGCTTAGCATTGTAGTAACCATTATTTTTTTACGAGTTTTTTTTAAGAACAGATAAATTAAAAGATAATGAAATTCTTCTCCCTTATTTTATTTTATCCATTTCCTGTACCATGTTGTGGACTTGGATGTTGAAAGGAAAAGATCGTGTGTGTGCATATGTGCGCGCGCGCCTGCGTGTGCGTCCGTGTGTGTATGTGTGTGTGTGTGTGTGTGTGTGTGTGTGTGTGTGTGTGTGTGTGTGTGTGTGTTGGGGGGGAGGGGACATTTGGCAGGCATAGAATGTGTCTCTTACACCGGGTTGACTTGGACTCTTGCCGAAGTTGACAGTTATTTTTAGTGTGGATGTTGTGCGTGTCTCTAAAGAGAACTCTTGCCTTGAACGGGTGCCAAGAGTTAAAGTGTACAAGTCTGATTAAAAGTATTTTAAAAATTTGATTGGGTTGTCTATCTTTGTATCAATATTGACGTAAACACCACAAATCAAAGCGAAATTGGTAGCCGTTTAATGTGCATTTTTTATGTTTTTATATGTATATCTCATTAGGAAAAAGACTTATCAACATTGCTTGCAGCATTTTATCTTTTACATCAATTTTGACATAAGAACTACGCAATAACCCCACCCCCTACCCAAACAAAAAATTCGATTCCATTATGAACCTGAATTCGGCATTGTACCGTTTAACGTTTTCTACCAGATAAGGACAAAAGCCCCGTTAGCATCCCACACACACACACACACACACATACACACACCCTGCCCCTGTCCCTTTCAGTATTGACAGCCCGACGACATACACACAGCCAGATAGATAGACAGAGAGACGGGCAGGCAAACAGACAGACAGACAGACAGACGGGACCAGGACAAAAAGGGGCTAAACACTTCGACTGTGAATGGGATCCCGAATGTGTGTGAGCGAGTGTGTCTGTAGATGTGTGTGAGGTGAGATTGGGGGTGTGGGGGGGGGGGAGGAGTGGTGGTAGTAGTATAGTGTGCCGCCCTAGCCTACCTGTGTGTTCGCTCTGCCTGCATGACAGTTTTCCTGTTAGTGTGGTTAGCGAAGTACTGCTGTGTATTTTGGGGTGGTTTTTGCCGTCAGCTGCAATGTGTGTACGTGTACGTGTGTGTGTGTGGTTATTTTTTTTCATTGTCCCAAGAATATTATTTGTACTGTGGTGAATTTTTTTTTTATATTTAGTGTGCAGGGTTTTTTTGGATTGTTTTTGTTTTGTTTGTTTTTTGGTTTCCTTTGGATTTGTATTCTTCTAAACGAGTGAGAGAGTAAGTTCTGCACTGATAATTCTGGAGTGTAGTCGGGGGGGGGGGGGTGTTTTTTTGGTCTGAGTTAATGATTCGTGTGCGTTTTTGTTAGAGGTTTTTTTTTTAAAGTTTATTGTTTACATTTTTTTCATTATTTTATATTTAAATAATTTTACTTCAAGAAATATATCTTTAAGGAGCTCAACTTTATTATATCCATCTACAACAAAACCTTATAGCGTTCTTAGTAAGGATTAACATGTATACGTTTGCGATGTAGGCATTTTTATTCAATTCATTTTGTATAGGTTTTTTTTTCTAAGCTCATGTGTGTGTGTGTGTGT
>CM060324.1:15517499-15532499 GCA_030674155.1 Stramonita haemastoma
GTTTGTGTGTGTGTTGTGTGTTGTGTGTGTTGTGTAGTGCAGTGCAGTGCAGTGCAGTGTAATGTAGTGTAGTGTAGTGTCGTGTAGTGTAGTGTAGTGTAGTGTATGCGTATGTGTGTGTGCGCCTCTGTGCGTGTCTGTGTGTGTGTGTGTGCGTGCGTGCATGCATATGTGTATGTGTGTGTATTTGTGTGTTTGTACATTTGTGTGCGCGTGCGCACGCGCACGCGCGTGTGTGTATGTATGTATGTATGTATGTGTGCGTGTGCGCGCGTGTGCACTGTCAGTAATAGTTTTTAATGAAAGAAAATCTTGAAAAAAAAATCCAAATTAAAAAACACGGACATGTATTTCCTGAAAAGAAAGTTTCAAAACTCTTTCCTTTTTCCTTTGTTTTCAGCGAAACAGAAAGGGGGAGAGTAGCAGCCACACCAAGACAAAGTTACCACTGCGACATGGAAGAATCGCAAACTAGACACTGTGTATGTCAAACAGGGACTTCAGACCTAAGCCATGGCTAATCCACTGCCGAATCCTTGTAGTAGCTGGGACAAGAAAAATGAGAATCAGAAGAACAAAAACTGCAATAGGTCTACTGGTTATATAGTCCTTGGTTGAGAACGAAATATCTTGTCCTATAGACGAGCAGACCAATTTTTTGTTTGTTTCTGTTTTGGTGGAGGAGAGTGGGAGGGCTGTTTAGCTGTTAAACTATTTTCCTGTTTGTAGAAATACTATAATGATAGCTGTTAGGAATACTACGATAACAGCTGTTAAAATTACTACCTAGCTGTCAACAACGATATCTTTATAGCTGTAAGGAATACTATGTAGCTCTTAAGAGTGCAATAATTACAGCTGTTAAGAATACTATAGTTCTAGCTGTTAAGAATACTATCTAGCTATTAAGAATACTAAAGTTCTAGCTGTTAAGAATACTGTAGTTCTAGCTGTTAAGAATACTGTCTAGCTGTTAAGAATACTATCTAGCTGTTAAGAATACTATAGTTCCAGCTGTTAAGAATACTATCTAGCTGTTAAAAATACTATCTAGCTGTTAAGAATACTATCTAGCTGTTAAGAATACTATCTAGCTGTTAAGAATACTATCTAGCTGCTAAAACTACTATAGTTCTAGTTGTTAAGAATACTATCTAGCTGCTAAAACTACTATAGTTCTAGTTGTTAAGAATACTATCTAGCTGTTAAGAATACTATCTAGCTGTTAGCTTATTACTATCTAGCTGTTAAGAATACTAGCTGTTAAGAATACTATCTGGCTGTTAGCTTATTACTATCTAGCTGTTAAGAATACTAGCTGTTAAGAATACTATCTAGCTGTTAGCTTATTACTATCTGGCTGTTAAGAATACTAGCTGTTAAGAATACTATCTGGCTGTTAAGAATACTCTCTAGCTGTTAAGAATACTATCTAGCTGTTAAGAATATCATTTAGCTTTTAAGAATACTATCTAGTTGTTAAAGCTAAAGTAAATAGCGTCTGATAAACGCAGATAATTTATGTTCAAAAACTTCTTCACAGCAGAGAATGGCGACATCAAGACCATAACCCCATCTGAGAAGCCTGAATCCAGCAATTCCAGAACTGTGTGGCAAAAGACAAACGTGATATCATCAAAACTTACAAAGTGAGGAAGGAAAACAGTATCAAACAAACTTGACTGAAGTGGGGGTTCTTTGTGGACAATTCTTCACAACAGCAACAACAAAAAACAAAATGACTTCTCCAATACCGGAAGTTTCCGGACTGAGAACTCAAAAAACCATCTAAAAACAACAAGGAAAAACAAACTAAACCCTACCACATTTTCATTTTTTTTAATTTTTTTTTTTTAGATAGTAAATTTTAAAAACCAAAATTTTACTGATCACGCAACAACCACAACAACAATGATCGACAGCGCAGACCAGCCTTTAGACAAAAAACTCCCAACAACAAACCCTCCCTCTTCCTCCTCTTCCTCCTCCTCCTCCTCCTCCTCCTCACACTCACCCTCACCGCTAAAACCCACCTCTTACGGAGGAGACCCAACCTACAGAGAACAACACCCTCACCACCCTCATCATCACCACCACCCTCCTCACCATCATCATCATCCTCATCAACCAACACGAACACCACAACAAACCACCATGAACAACTCAACAACTCTGGAAAAACAAGAAGACAACGAGACACAACCAAAACCAACACCAACACCACCAACACAAACAACACCTTCAAACCCTGTAGGCAGTGATGGTGGTGGTAGTGGAGGTAATGGTGGAGGAGGAGGTGGAGGAGGAGGAGGAGGGGGTGGAGGAGGGGGAGGGGAGGACGAGGTGGGCGGGAGGCCGATCCTTCAGTGGAGCAGCTCGATGCTGCAGTCCATCAGCGAGGAGGAGGTGTTGGACCTGATGGAAGGGCGGAACCTGAAGGAGATCATGTCTTCCATGCCGCCCTGTCAGTGTGACGACTGCCTCCTCAACGAGGAGGACGCCTCGTCCGCGGCCCAGAAAAAACCTCTGCTGAAAAGGGTATGTATATAATTATATACATGTTTGATTTGGGGTTTGTTTGTTGTGGTGTTGTTGTGTTGTTGTTTTTTTTACAAGATATAGCGCTATATAAATTCCATGTATTATTATTATTATTATTATTATTATTATTATTATTATTATTATTATTATTATTATTATTATTATTATTATTATTATATTATTATTATGATGATGATGATGATGATGTTTGGTGGTGTTGGTGTTGTTGGTGTGTGGTGGGGGTGGGGAGGGTTGTGGGGATGGCAGGGAAAGTATGTGGGGGGGGGAGGATGTGTGTGTCAATCAATCAATCAATCAAATTTTTATTTCCAGATGGTACATTGAATAAGCATCGATTTGCTTTTTTCCATCAAGCCATCTATCTAAAGAAAAGAAAAAAAATTAAAACAACCGCAAAAAACAAAACAAAGCAACACAAAAAACCAACAAAAATCAAAGCAGAAAATTCCTAGCAAAACAACAAAACCAACAAAAGAAAGAAAAAGGGAAAAAAACAAACAAACAAAACAACAACAACAAACATTTCACCAACATTTATCAGCTAACATGATTTCAACAGCCTCAGAATAAAATAAAATATACCTATAGATAACACAAGCAACAACAATAACAGCAAAAACAGTGTGTGTGTGTGTGTGTGTGTGTGTGTGTGTGTGTGTGTGTGTGTGTGTGTGTGTGTGTGTGTGTGTGTGTGTGTGTGTGTGTGTGTGTGTGCACGCGTGTGTGTGCATGTGGTGTGTGTATGTGTTTGTGTGTGTGTGTTTGTGTGTGTGTGTGTATGTGTGGGTCTGTGTATTTGTGTGTGTGTAAAGTGTATGTGTGTGTGCGCGCGCGCGTGCGCGCGTGTGTATGTGTGTATGTGTGTGTGTATGTGTGTGTGTGTGTGTGTGTGTGTGTGTGTGTGTGTGTGTGTGTGTGTGTGTGTGTGAATGATGGAATAAGCTTATAAGCACATAAATACTTTTTTCACATTCAGTCTCTGTGTGCTTGTAGTTCTGTACACTTTTTCTCTGTGTGTGTGTGTGTTGCGTGTGTGTGTATGTGTGTGTGCGTGCATGCTTGCGTGCGTGTGTGCATGCGTGCGTGTGTGTGTGTGCTTATGTGTGTGCGTGCGTGCTTGCGTGCGCGCGCGCGCGCGTGTGTGTGTGTGTGTGTGTCTGTCTGTCTGTCTGTGTAATTACATACATATGTCTGTGTGTGTCTGTCTGTCTGTCTGTGTTTGTGTCTGTCTGTGTCTGTGTGTCTATATGTGTGTGTATCCGTTTCCCACAGCAAAGTTCGTGGAAGAAGATACGGAGCATTGTTCGCTGGTCCCCCTTTGTGCAAGTGTTTAAGAAACACCGCTACCCCTGGATACAGCTAGCGGGCCATCAGGGTGAGAAGGGGACACCATTCCTCTCTCTTCTCTGTCTTGTCTGTCTGTTTGGCTGTCTGTTTGGCTGTCTGCCTTTCTGTCTGTCTGTCGGTTTGGCTGTCGGTTTTTCTCTCTGTCTGTGTCTCTGTCTCTGTTTCTCTGTCTGTCTCTGTCTTTGTTTTTTTCTCTCTCTCTCTCTTGTAAAAGAATAAAATAAATAGATGAATAAATTAATATTTCTCTGTCTCTGTCTGTCTTCTCTCTCTCTCTCTCTCTCTCTCTCTCTCTCTCTCTCTCTCTCTCTCTCTCTCTCTCTCTCTCTCTCTCTCTCTCTCTTCTCTCTCTCTCTCTCTCTCTCTCTCTCTCTTTCTCTCTTCTCTTCTCTTGTCTCTGTCTGTTTTGTTCTGTCTGTCTGTCTTCTCTCTCTCTCTTCTCTTCTCTCTCTGTCTCTCTGTCTCTGTTTGTGTGTGTGTGTGTCCCTATGTCCCTTTTTGTTTTGTTTTTTTCATGAAGGCGTGGTGTAAAGAAGCCTCTGGCTTATCCATATACCCTCAATGAACTATTCGAGTTCGATCTCTCTCTCTCTCTCTCTCTCTCTCTCTCTCTCTCTCTCTCTCTCTCTCTCTCTCTCTCTCTCTCTCTCTCTCTCTCTCTCTGTCTCTCTGTCCTCTCTGTCTCTCTCTGTCTTCTCTCTCTCTCTGTCTTCTCTCTCTCTCTCTCTCTCTCTCTCTCTCTCTCTCTCTCTCTCTCTCTCTCTCTCTCTCTCTCTCTCTCTCTTCTCTCTCTCTCTCTCTCTCTCTTCTCTCTCTCTCTCTCTCTCTCTCTCTCTCTCTCTCTCTCTCTCTCTCTCATCGAACTTTCTTTCTGTCTCTCATCGAATGGTAATGGCGTCTTACGTGTGTTTGTAGGTGTGTTTGTAGGTGTGTGTGTGTGTGTGTGTGTGTGTGTGTCTGTGTGTCTGTGTCTGTGTCTGTGTCTGTGTCTGTGTGTGTGTGCGCGCACGCGCTCGCGCGTGTCTGTATATGTGCACGCACAATTCCTCCTACTTGTTAATGTATACCACGTTTCTGCATATATATACTCATACATGTATTCTACTCCAAAATATTTGGCCTCCGATCACCCAAAGGTACTTAAGTCTAGGTAGTAGCCCATATTAAAGAAGAAAAAAAGAAAGAAATGGAAAGAAATGGAGATATAACACCATGTTTTTATCTTGTATTGATTGAACCAAATAAAGATTAAAATCGACATCCCATCTGTCGCGGGTATGCCTAGGGGCTCCTGCAGTGTAAACAGTAGCCCCAGTTCACCTCAGTTCGGGTTTTTGCCTTTGTAGTTTGGAAAATCCATAACTTGCTTGAGTTGTCAGGGTGAAGTTTGTGTGGTTGTGTAAGTGTGTGTGTGTGTGTGTGTGTGTGTGTGTGTGTGTGTGTGTGTGTGTGTGTGTGTGTGTGTGTGTGTATGTGTGTGTGTGTGTGTGTGTGTGTGTGTGTGTGAAGGTGGATGGGTGGTGGTGGTGTATGTGGTTTTTTTTTTTAATTATTATTTATTATTTTATTTCACTAATAATAATAAAAAAATACTTATGAACTTTTTTACATCCAGTTCCAGTGTACATGCAGCTTTGTAAATTTTTAGCATTCGACGAAGTAGAAGGAGAAACTGTGTCACTACGAGTTTATCTACAGATCAAAATGCTTAACAGTAATAGTTTACAGATAAAAAGGCAAAAAAGTATATGTGTCCCATAACCTTTGTTGGTCGCAGAGGAGCGAGGCATCAGAGACCTCGACTTCTCTAGGCGCCAGCATATTGAAGGCGGCACCCATCTTCTTTCCCTCGCTGGTTTACCTTCCCTGACCCTAAAGAGGGCAGGGACCCATTTACAGCTGGGTGAAGTGGGGGACTGTACTGAAGCCATGGCGCGCAAACGGTCACCCATCCAATTGGAAACCATGCTCAATGCTGCTTAACCTTAGCTTGGGGAAAGCGAGTGCTCTGACCTCTGAGCTACCCAGTCCCCTGTATAGATTGGCTCCAAACTCTTGTATCGTTCGAATTCTGTCTGGATCGGTGGTCTATAGGTAACGCGCCTGCCTAGAAAGCGAAAAGTCCGTGTCGAAGTGTGCGGTGGATCGAATCCC
The DNA here is from genome assembly GCA_030674155.1 of Stramonita haemastoma. NCBI lineage: Eukaryota > Metazoa > Mollusca > Gastropoda > Neogastropoda > Muricidae > Stramonita > Stramonita haemastoma. The sequence continues at coordinate 15,523,563 of CM060324.1, forward strand.
ATTAGACCCAAAACTTTCCCCCCATCCATTAGACCATGAATGGTGGTCTGGGCGCTAGTCTTTCGGATGAGACGATAAACCGAGGTCCCGTGCGTTACACATCATTATTGAGCGCACGTAAAAGAACCCACGGCAACACGGGGGTTGTCCCTGACAAAATTCTGTAGGAAAAAAAGCCATTCTGATAGGGAAACAAATACAGTTGCAGACAGGAAAAAAATAATAATGAGTAGGTGCTGCACTTATGGTGACGCGCTCTCCCCGGGCAGGGAGAGCAGCCTGAATTTCACGCAGAGAAAACTGCTGTGACATACAGTGGTGTTAAAATAAAATAAAATAAAAAATAAAATAAAGTCTTTCTTTCCCGGTGTGCAGGGAACTTCCAGGCAGGGGAGGCGGGGTGTGTGTTGAAGAAGCTGGACAAACGGGAACACCAGAGTCTGCAGAAGCTGATGACAGACTGCCTGCAGCCCTTTGTGCCTCTCTTCACTGGAGTCACGGAGAAGGATGGAGAAAGTATCCTTTTTCTGTTGGTGTTGGTGGTGGTGTGGTGGTGGTGGTGGTGGTGGTGGTGGTGGTGGTGGTGGTGGTGGTGGTGGTGGTGGTGGTGGTGGTGGTGGTATGTTGCCATGTTTTTAGTAGCTACAGCAACATGTACTATGATATATATATGTGTGAATATACATGTATATATACATATAAAATATATATATATATAACATATATGCGTGTGTGTGTGTGTGTGTGTGTGTGTGTGTGTGTGTGTGTGTGTGTGTGTGTGTGTGTGTGTGTGTGTGTGTGTGTGTGTGTGTGTGTGAAGAGGCTGGAAGGGGGAGGGGATGGCGCTGACCAATTGGTCTGTGATGTTCTTTTGTCCCCCATCGCTAAAAGGACAAAAATTGTAAAAGGCAATAAACCGCTTTCCAGTTTCAGTTCCCCCACCTACCCCCCACCCCCACTCTTCTCTCTCTCTCTCTCTCTCTCTCTCTCTCTCTCTCTCTCTCTTCTCTCTCTCTCTCTCTCTCTCTCTCTCTCCCCTGCCCCATCTCTCTCTCCCCTGCCCCTCTCTCTCTCCCCCTTCCTCCCTCTTTTATTTTTTGGCCTTGTCAACAATATCCATTCTCGAGCCTGCTTTTTTCCCCCTCTCTCTCAACATCCTTTTCTTTCTTTGTTTTTCTTTCTTTTTAGCAAGCACATGACATTTTACTTGTACTTTTTTGTGTCTGGGGGACCCGGTAGTGAAATTTGGAAACAGTGGGATGGGGGGTGGGCATAAGATATTCATTCTCGGTAGAGTGTTACTTGGTATTATGGTATTATTTCATATCTTTTTTAACACTTTTTGTGTGGTTGGGTAACCTGGTCATGATGAATTAAGTGAAATGACGGATGTGGGTTTTTTTTGGGGGGGTTGTTTGTTTGTTTGTTTAGCACAGCCTGGTCTGCTTTGCATTACAGGATAGATTGACTGATGTAGTGGTATGAATTTTGATGTGTGTGGGTGTGGGGTTTGGTGTGTGTGTGTGTGTGAGATTTTGTGTGTGTGTGTGTGTGTGTGTGTGTGTGTGTCTGTGTGTCTGTGTGTGTGTCTGTGTGAGAGAGAGAGAGAGAGAGAGAGAGAGAGAGAGAGATTGTGTGTGTTTGTGTGTGTGTGTGAGAGTGTGAGTGTGAGTGTGAGTGAGTGAGTGAGTTTATGTGTGTGTGTGTGATTGTTTGTCTGTGAGTGTGAGTGTGTGTGTGTTTCTATGTGTGTATGTGTGTGTGCGTGTGCGTGTGTGTGAGTTTATATGTGTGTGAGATTGTTTGTCTGTGAATGTGAGTGTGTGTGTGTGTGGTGTGTGTGTGTGTGTGTGTGTGTGTGTGTGTGTGTGTGTGTGTGTGTGTGTGTGTGTGTGTGTGTGTGTGTGTGAATTTGTTCTAGTTTTTTCTCTCTCTTTAAAAAAAAAATTTGGGGGGGGAGCAGGCAGGGTGGTATAGTTTGACAGTGTTTGATATATGAGGGGAGTAGTATCTAAATGGAGCTTGAAGATAGTATTGGGTTGTTGTTGTTGTTGTCGTTGTTGTTGTTACTGTTGTTGTTTTTCGTTCCACAGCTAGAACTATGCGGTTAACACATGGTGAGATTTTTGCGTATGTCACCTCTGTTACCAACGAGGATAATGTCTAAACATGAAACAGACAGACAGAGAGATAGATAGATAATCCTGTTGTGATCTTCCTCATGACGTTGAGCACGGTGACCTATCGCCGTATAACACCAACATCAGTGTATGATAACATCACTGTATGATAACATTAATATCACTGTGTTATATATATTTTTTTTTATTCTTTTATATCGAGGATAATGGGATAAGCACTTCTGTGCTTTTTTACATCCAGTCCCCGTGTGTATGCAGTTTTGTAAATGTCATCTGTTCCCACGATGGCCTACTCTTACGAAAAGCGGAACAGGATTTAACGTGTGCGCAAGATGTTCTGCGTGCGTTCGCACACGGAGCCTCGGTTTACAGTCTCATCCGAAAGACTTTTGGGGAGAGTGGAGTCAGCACTGATGTTAACTCCAGGAGAAAAAGCCCCTCGAACGGGAATCGAACCCGGGTCGTCAAATTGCCAGCGCAATGTTCTGACCACTAGGCTATCCGTCCCCTACACACACGCTAACATCATCAGCCTTAACGGGACGCTCAGAATACATCCAGCTGCAGGACCTGCTGTGTGAGTTCAACAGCCCCTGTGTGATGGACGTCAAGATGGGGGTCAGGACATTCCTGGAGGCAGAGATCAAGGCCGCCAAACACAGCCCCACACTGCGAAAGGTAGGTAGGCCCTTACTTACAGTAGCAATTGTTGGGGCTGGAGACTAACTCCGGTAAGCAGGCTAGGCACGTACGTGTAGGCACACGCAGGCATGTGCGTACATACACAGAAACAGAAATTATTGAAATTGTACTTTGCTGGATTCCTTCACTTTGTGGTATGTTTGGGAATGAAACAGCAAATAAATTGGCAAAACAAGGTGCGAAGAGAGATACAATAGAAAGTACATTAAAACTCGATTTTTTATGAAAATAATTCACTATTAGTGAAGCATGTGCATAAATTCTATCTACGAGAAAATTCAGAACTGGGGTCTTGCCCAAGACACGTTTCAAATATAATATATAAACTGCGTTTAAACTCATGGAAAACTAAGTATTCCCAATATGTTGTATGTGCTTGTTCTCACTCTTTATCTTGTAAACACATTCTTTTTGATTGCCCTATCTTGACATCGTTATACAAAAATTCTGGTATAGATCTGAAAAGGGAATCTGAGGGTTTACTCACTCGAAGACCAGAAATTGTTGATATTGCTAAAGTTATTTCTCGGTCTGCTATTAATGTTCTGTTATAGGTTTTCTTTTGAATTTAATTGTTGGACTTGTTTTAGATACTTTTAATTTTTTTTAAAGTCTAATTTCACCTAGAGTGAACAGACTTTAAATGAAAAACAAACAAACAAACAAACAGAAACAGACACGCACGCAGGTACGCATACAATTACATGATTATACACACACAAAGTAGATGACAAGTTTTACAAAAAGGCATTCACACACATGCGTGTTTAGTCCATTATCTTCGAAATGAAAGCATAAATGAATAGATAAATAGATACACGCGTGCGGGCGCGCGCGCGCGCGCACGCACTCACACACACACACACACACACACACACACACACACACACACACACACACACACACACACACACACACACACACACACACACACACACTAGACTATTGGTCTATTAACGGCGAGTGTGTGATAAAGTTCTTTTTTTTTAAATTTAATTTCTCATCTCTTTCTATTTTATACACTTCATCACACATAACGGAACATTCAGTTCTCCACAGCCCTACGGTTCAAACATCCCTTGTGTCGTAATCTTTAGTCCTGTGTGACAGACAACAAGGAAGAAAGGATGTCAAAAACGTGTACTGACGAAACTTTCTCTACTTTATGCCAGTGTTCTTTTTTCGTTTTGAAACGGATACAGCATGGGTTGTGTGGGTGGGAAGATTCAAAGGAAAGAAAAGAGAGAGAGAAAAAAAAGATTTTTGTAAGAATGTGTGTGTGGAGGGGGGGACGGGGGTGGGGGTGGGGTGGAGTAGCAGTGAATTTCAGGGGAAGAGGAGGATGAGAGAAAATAGATCGATTTTTGGAGGGAAGTGTGTGAGTGAGTGAGTGAGTGAGTGAGTGAGTGAGTCAGTCAGTCAGTCAGTCAGTCAGTCAGTTAGTCAGGGAATCAGTCAGCCAGTCAGTCAGTCAGTGAGCGAGCGAAAGTGTGTGTGTGTGTGTGTGTGTGTGTGTGTGTGTGTGTGTGTGTGTGTGTGTGTGTGTGTGTGTGTGTGTGTGTGTGTGTGTATGTGTGGTTGTGTGTGTGTGTGTGTGTGTGTGTGTGTGTGTGTGTGTGTGTGTGTGTGTGTGTGTGTGTGTGTGTGTGTGTGTGTGTGTGTTGTGTGTGTGTGTGTGTGTGTGTACGTGTACATGCCTGCATACCTCTCTCTTGTCTATCACTCTGTCTCTCTGTCTACCATGTTTACCTCATGCGAACATCTTGCACACACATTGAAACCTATTCTGCCATTCGGAAGAGTAGGCCGTTGTGTGCAGGAGGAAACAAATTACCCTTTCTTTTAGAAATTGTATGCACACTTACATCGTGTGTTTAGACCACATTTCTGAAGTCGGAATGTAGCTACCTTTCTTCTTCTTCTTCTTCTTCTTCTTCTTCTTCTTCTTCTTCTTCTTTCTTCTTCTTCTTCTTCTTCTTCTTCTTCTTCTTCTTCTCTTCTTCTTCTTCTTCTTCTTCTTTCCAGTAGTCTATTTAGACCGTAGGGGCGCCACGGAAGACCTCGCAACCAGCTCTCTCCATTTCCCTCTGTCCTCCACCTTTCTCAGGGTGTCACTCAGCCTGAGGCCCGTCCACTCTCGGATGTTGTCCTCCCATCTCTTTCTCTGCCTGCCTCTCCTTCTCCCGCCTTGCACAGTTCCCTGCAGAATTGTCTTGGCAAGCACTGTTGATCTTGCGACGTGCCCATACCACTTCAGTTTGCGTTTTTTTGACTGTGGTCAGAAGATCTTCAAAGGGCCCGATTGCTTGACCGATTCTGATTCTGTAAATGGGTACGTGCCCTCATTAAAGTCAGGGAAGGTAAAGCAGCGAGGGAGAGGAGATGGGCGCTGCCCTCAATATGCTGGCCCCCTAGTGAAGCTGATGTCTCTAACGCCTCGCTCCCCTACGACCACACAGGTTATGGGACACCTTTACCTTTTTACAATATAACATGAACAAAAAGACGATGCGCTAACCGTGAAGCACCTGACAAGTCAGGCCCGGCAACGTCGGACCTCAGCGTGAAACTGTGATAAGCGCTTTGATTTGTTTTGGCAAGATATAGCGCTATATAAATTCCATTTAGTAGCAGTAGTAGTAGTAGTAGTAGTAGTAGTAGTAGTAGTAGTAGTAGTAGTAGTAGTAGTAGTAGAAGTAGTAGTAGTAGTAGTAGTAGTAGTATAGTAGTAGTAGTAGTAGTAGTAGTAGTAGTAGTAGTAGTAGTTATTATTGTTGTTGTTGTTGTTGTTGTTGTTGTTGTTGTTATTATTATTATTATTATCATCATCATCATCATCATCATCATCATCATCATCATCATCATCATCATCATACTATGTATGTGTGTGTGTGTGTGTCAGGACATGTACAAGAAGATGACGGAGGTGAACCCTGAGGCCCCCACAGCAGAGGAGCACGCGCAGAAGGCGGTGACCAAACACCGCTACATGCAGTGGAGAGACCAGATGAGCTCCTCTGCAGACCTCGGCTTCAGGATAGAGGGCATCAAGGTCAGTTCTCCTCCCCCCCCCCACACACACACTGCTTGAAGAAGGAGGAGGAGGAGGAGGAGGAGGAGGAGAGGAGGAGGAGGAGGAGGAGGAGGAGGAGGAAGAAGAAGAAGAAGAAGAAGAAGAAGAAGAAGAAGAAGAAGAAGAAGAAGAAGAAGAAGAAGAAGAAAATACAAACACACCAAAAAAACAGACCTGTCTGAAGCCACCATGTCCGTTACCAATTACTACTACTACTACCACTACTACTGCTGCTGCTGCTGCTGCTGCTACTACTACTACTACCTCTACTACTAGTACTACTACTACTAGTACTACTACTACTAGTACTACTAGTACAACTAGTACTACTAGTACTACTAGTACTACTAGTACTACTACTAACTACTACTACTACTACTACTACTAACTACTACTACTACTACTACTACTACTACTACTACTACTACTACTACTACTACTACTTCTTCTTCTTCTTCTTCTTCTCTTCTTCTTCTTCTTCTTCTTCTTCTTCTTCTTCTTCTTCTTCTTCTTCTTCTACTCCCCCCGTTATCATCATCACCGCCATCATTAAAGCGGTCATCGTCACCACAACTCTTGTCATCATTGTCACCACAACTCTCACCATCATCATTACCACATCTGTCACCATCATCATCACCACTACTATCATTATCATCATCACCACAACTCTCACCATCATCATCACCACAACTGTCACCATCATCATCACTACAACTGCCATCATCATCATCACCACAACTGTCATCATCATCATCACCACAACTGTCATCATCATCATCACCACAACTGTCATCATCATCATCACCACAACTCTCACCATCATCATCACCACAACTCTCACTATTACCATCACCACGACTGTCATCACCATTTTCCACCACCACCGTCACCTCTACTATATCACCACCACCACTCCCACCCACCCCCCACCATCACCACTGCCACCATCATTTCTACACACACACCCCTACCACCGCCACCACCACCACTACACCACCATCACCGCCACCACCATCGCCAACCACTACCATCACCATCATCAATCATCACCACCATTGCTACCATCACTACCACCACCGACAAGACCAACAAGGACAATAACAAATAACCAGAAAATTGGCCTACACTTTGTAAAATAGGCTATGTGTGCATAACTGTAGGAGTGGCTACAGTATAGCGAAGTCCTTCAAAAACAGTTAGTTATACAGGCAGACAAGTTTCTCCTCTAGTGAGTACTTGACCGCCTCATAGTCAACTCTCCGGTGGGAGGAGAGAGAGACAGAGTGCATATTCTGGGTCATGCCTTTCTTTTTGTTATATTTTCTTTTATTTCGTAGATAATGGAATAAGCACTCATGTGTGGGGGGGGGGGGTTACATCAAGTCCCCGTGTGTATGCAGTTTTGTAAATCTTGTCATCCGTTCCCACCGGCACACAATGGCTTACTCTTCTGAAAAGCGGAACAGTTTTTTAATGTGTGCGCAAGATGTGCTGCGTGCGTTCGCGCACAGGTCTTCGGTTTATAATCTCATCCGAAGAACATTTGGGGGGAGTGGAGTCGGATCTGATGTTAACTCCAGAGGAAAAATCCTCTTGAACGAGGTTTGAAACCGGGTCAGCAGATCACGAGCGCATCACTCTGACCACTAGGCTATCCCACCACCCCCCTCCCCTACCCCCAAGCTGCTCTGGCGGAACGAATAAGAATAGTTTACTTCCTTTCCTTGTCTCATTGGAATCGTGGGTTCGAATCTTGGTAGCAGTGTCTGGGGAATTAAGTCCTTCGAATGAGACTATCATTAATGGTCCCATTTGAGAACGCACGCAAAATATCTAGCGCTTACGTTAAAAAGTTCAGCTTTTTGGAAGAATAGGCTACTTTGTGCCGGTGGGAACAGATGACAAGATTTACAAAATCGCATGCACAGGCGACTGGGTGTTTAAAAGCACGAAATAAAAAAATAAAGAATAAAAGAGGTGGGGTGATATTCGAACTTCATCATCAACTTAAAGCACAGACTTGCCAGTGTCTTCATACGCATGCAGAAGATCCAAAATCATATGCACACTATAATCTATCTATCTATCTATCTATCTATCTATCTATCTATCTATCTATCTATCTATCTATCTATCTATCTATCTATCTATCTACCCCTTAGTCTGGCGACCGTGGGGGCACCCTTGAAGACTTGACAACCAGACCCTTCCATTTCTCTCTCTCTGTTCTTCCTATCTCAAAATTTGGTTGAGTTCCAGGCCTGTCCATCCGCTGATGTTGTCCTCCCATCTCTTCCTTGGTCTGCCTCTTTTTCTTCCTCCTTGGACAGTGCCCTGCAGTATTGTTTTTGCAAGTCCTTTTGATCTTGTGACATGCCCGTACCATTGAAGTTTACACTTCTTTACGATTGATAGGTTTTCGTAGGAACCACTATAACAAAGATCCCGAAATTCATTCCAGCGTCGACGGGGTGACGAAAAAAAACGAACATAACCCAGCATGCACCCTGCAACTGAAGAGGGCTAGGCTCAGTCAGGTTCAACTTTCCCCACGCGACATGGCCTGAAAGAAAACAAGATATGGGTGTAGACATTAACCCGCCGACTCGGCAGGGAACAAAACGAAAGAGAGAGACACCCTGGGTGTGACCATAAACGCCTTGTGGAGTGGGGAATAAGGGTATGGCTGTTGAGACCTCGCTGGGGGATGAGAAGATAAGGTGGAGCAATAAAAGACTGTAGGTACAGGTAGGCAGGTGTGCGTGTCTGGTGAGAGTGAGGTGTCAAGTTTGGGGTGTCCTTAAATGAACTCCCTGTCACTAACTGAATTGATAGGTCTTTTTTCTTTTCTTTTCTTTTTGTTCCTTGGTCCCCGAAAGTCACCAGTGGATAGATTTTTGTGCGTAAGCAACCGTTTTTTTTGTTCCCACTATTAAGGTAGCCACATTCCGACTTCGGGGAGATTAATACTGTCAACTGCGCGAACTCCGGTTACAGAGTAACTAAGAAAATATTGTT
>CM060324.1:15537499-15539999 GCA_030674155.1 Stramonita haemastoma
TTGTTATTATTATTATTATTATTATTATCATCATCATCATCATCATCATCATCATCATCATCATCATCATCATCATCATCATCATGACATCAATACTCATTAAATTTTGTTTAAAACCAACATCCACAACAAATCTCTCAAATAAATATATTTAAAAAATCAATCAATACTCGATTAAACTTTGTTTAAAAACCAACAACCACAAAAATCCCCCAATTCAATAACAAAAATAAAATCAATCGAATAATCCCCACTCCTCACCCTCTACCCATTTTTTCCCCAGATAATCGGCAGCTCTCTCCTCTTCGTGCACGACACGGCAGGGATGGTGGGGGTGTGGATGATCGACTTCGGCAAGACTCAACCCTTACCCGAGGGCGTGAGCATTGACCACAGGGCCACGTGGCAGGAAGGCAACCACGAGGACGGCTATCTTCTGGGACTGGACAACATTGTCAGCATCCTGCAAGATCTGCTGGGCACTTGCGCGGAGTGATGGATGGATTGGGGGTTGTGGGTGGGGAGGGGAGGGGGGAGAAGGGGTGTTTTGGTGGGGAGGATGGGTGTGTGATGTGGTGATGTTGGTGGGGTGGGTTGGGGCGGGGTGAGGAGGGAGTGTGTGTGTGTTGGGTGTGTGTGTCTGTGTGTGTGTTGGGGGTGGGTGGGTTGGGTGTGTGTGTGTGTGTGTGTGTGTGTGTGTGTGTCTGTCTGTCTGTCTGTCTGTGTCTGTGTCTGTGTCTGTGTTTCTGTGTGTTGGGTTTGTGTGTGTGTTGTGTGTGTGTATGTGTGTGTGTGTGTGTTGATGTGTGTGTTGGCGTCTGTGTGTGTCTATGTCTGTGTCTCTGTGTTGGGTTTGTGTGTGTGTGTGTGTGCGTGCGTGCGTGTGTGTGTGTGCTTGTTTGTGTGCGTGTGCTCGTGCATGTGTATGTGTATATATATATATATATAGAGAGAGAGAGAGAATGTTGCATGCACGCGTTAATGTGTATGTACGTATGCATGCACACACGTACGTGTACGCGTGCGTATGTATGTATGTATGTATGTATGTATGTATGTATGTATGTATGTATGTATGTATGTATGTATGTATGTATGTATGTATGTATGTATGTATGTATGTATGTATGTATGTATGTATGTATGTATGTATGTATGTACATAATGTATGTTACCGTCCGTACATAGTCAAACGACCAGCTACACTGCATTTTGAGGATTTCTTGTGTTGTCTGGTGTAGCCTTCCACCTGCCTGCTACGGGTCTTCTTTGAGGGAGGGGGGAGGGGGAGGAAGGAGGGTGGGAGGGAATATGAACACTGGAATGTGAACAATGACATTTGAACTAGTGAAACGTGAACGCTGGAATGTGAACAATGAACAAGTGAGCACTGAAATATAAACAGAAAAGCGTGTACAAGAAAAAAGAAAAAAAAGGTGAACATTGAAGATGCGAACAGTGAAAAAATGAGCACTGATCTGTGAACAGTGAATGTGAACACTTACCTATGAACAATGACAAGTGAATGCTGAAAGGTGAACATTGAAAAAGTGAACAATGAAGAAAATGGACATTGAAAATTGATGTAAACAAAGAAAGAGTGAAAAAACAAAGCTTGAACAACGAAAACGAAATGTAAGCACTGCAGTGTAAACATTGAACAAAAGTGAACAGGAAAATGTGAACACTAAAATGGGAATGGTAAAGTTATAAACACTGAACTGTGAAGACTGAAATATGACCGATGAAATACGGACCCCAAAAAGTGAACATTGGAATCTTTAACAAGGAAAAGTGAACAGTGAAATATGAACACTTCAAAGTGAATGCTGGAATGTCAACAATGAAATGTGAATAATGAAGTTTGAACGGCGAAATGTGAATAAGAAACTGGGAACGGTGAAAAGAGAATATTGAAATGTGAACACTGAAATGTGAACAACAACGAGAAGTGAACAATGGAAACATGTGTTGTGATCAGCAATAAAAACTTTGTGAATACGTGGCAAACAGTATGACTATTGAAAAAAAAGTTATCCTATGGATGAACATTTTTTCTTACTTCTTCAATGCTCTTGTTACGCGAAAATATGTGATTTTGGACATGAATTGTTCAAGTTCTGCTTTTTAGTGAAGCGTAGGCTAGTACAGTTTTGTGGATTATCATTATTGTATGGCACTCTTTTTGAGTTGTATTACATTGCATTGTATTGTACGTTTACGGTATTCTTCTGCGTTGTATTGTATTACATTGTATTGTTCTGAACTCTACTGTATTGTATACTACTTTTAATTATGGTAAAATTATTTTTCTTCTTTCGTCTTCTTCCTTGAACGCTCAGACAGCAGCTGTTAAAGTCTGTCATTTGAGCCAAAATGGGATGCTCTGCCGTTAAGCGCCTGACAAGTCAGACCCAGTGCATCCGACTTTGGCATGGGAGAGAAGTGGGATCTTTTAAGCCTTTCTGGGAGAGAGAAAAAAAAAGGCCGGGGAATGGAC
>CM060324.1:15544999-15552499 GCA_030674155.1 Stramonita haemastoma
TAGGCCTATACGTACTCTCAGATCACTAGTCCCTCACTATAGCTACTATAGGCCACTCAGCCCCACAGTAATAACAGATAAGACATCCCCGAAGTCGGAATGCGGCTACCTTAATGATGAATAACAATGCGAGCATCAGCAAAAATCTCACTTTTTGATGAACCTCAGAGCTCTAGCTGAGGAACGAATAATAATAAAAAAAAAAACCACCTTAACAAACACACAGATAATGTAATCTGCGTACAAATTTTATAACATCAACGAAAAGAGCCATTTGAATAAAGACAAAGTTGGATACAAGTACTTACAAACTGAAAAGCAACAATGATTATATTGTAAATGATAAATCGGACAGTGACATAATACAGATAGTGAATGAACTGCGTAAGAAAAAAATTCATGCGTGATGCCTGGAACAACTTAGATGCACTGCATCATGTTAAGATAATATTCATCACTAAAATGACACATATGAAAATGCAAGAGCAACATCTCTACAAGGATTAAAAAATGTCAGGATGTAAACTCAACTGTGACGCAAAGTTGTGTATTAACATACAATGACGCAAATTACATAATATCATTACGTTACATTCCTCAGAGCCATTCTGCTATAACAGTGACGTTGAACAAGTTCAACCATAAAGGCAAATTACAAACTTGACCCATGAAGACTTGACATGAATAGGGTTTTTTTTTAATGATTTTCAACTTAAATCAAGAAAAGATTTCAAAATGATAATATGGACCTGGTACAAATGATGCAAGATAATTCAGCCAAATGCCACCAAATGAAACGTGATATATGTTACTTTTTGTTGTTGTTAGAAGTTAAGAAGGAAAGATAACAAGCTCTGGCTATACTTTCTATCATCGGAAATTTAAATTTACTGAATAAACATTGAAATAAATAAATGAATGAACAAACGATAAAAAGAAAAAATTGTAAAGTGCCTCACCATACCCTCACCAGTAAAAAGGCAGTAGTGTCGCTAACCCAGTTACAACTCCTTTGTCCAGGGAAGTAACTTTTGATACATTAAAACTTGCAGAATTCATGCCCTTGAATTTCTTAGTAAAATATTTGTTACGACAAATTTCACGTTGGTACATCTCGATGCCTTGAATGACAGACTTGTGTTAAAAAATAAAAATAAAAAGGTGGCACAAAATGAGACTATACATTTTTTTAAAAATCAACTACACACCACATTCCATGCAAGAGAAGGGAAAAAAAGAAAGAAAAACACTGGAAAATACAGAACAGAAATATCATCACAAGTTTACAGGTCAGCACATTAAACTTTAAAAAGAGAAGAAAAAATTTTTTAAGCGGTGACTCTTTTCACTTGTATGTATACACTATTGCATAGGTAGAGTTTACGGTCTTAAGTGCAGATTTCTCTTTATAAGAGTATGGAGTTAGAAAAATGGCTACAGTCAAAGAATTCGACTCACAGAAGCACATGCATTTGCACACATGTACATTTACCAAATATCAAATAACATAGTAGCCCTGTGTGCGAATGTAGCAAAGAACAGTAAGTACACGTTTTCTATTATATGGCAGTAAGTACTAGTTTGGGTTTTTGTTCAGATTCTTTGCCTCTCCTCTAAATACATTTCAAAAGTTGTGCTGACAATATAGAGAAAATCAGAGCTGTGGGCTGTAAACATTTAAGTTATGTTGCATCTGTGAAAATCAGAACTGTACACATTAAACTTCCGCTTCACCTAAAATAGTGAAAATAAGAACTGTAAACATTTAACTTCGGCTGCATCTTAAACAAGCAAAAGCTTTAAAGCGATATCTTTGCTTAAAGAGACCTGTGGGTTTTTTTTCTGTATATGCTGTTGACAATATTTTTCAAACAACTGAATAAAATACATTCTAGTTGTGCTAAGATATGATACAAATATGTCCTGTCTTTTAGATGTAGCCTAAGTGTGCATGCTCCAGCATACAGAAAAGTATACACGCACGCACATGTAACCTACGTATGCTTACACACACGCGTGCGCGCACGCACGAACGCACGCACGCGGAGACACACACACACACACACACACACACACACACACACACACACACACACACACACACACACACACACACACACACACACACACACACACACACACAGCCTTCCTTTGGATAGTTACCCCACTGTAAGCATATACTTTCACAAAGGCAAGATTTAAAAACAACCATTTGATACTGCCGAGAGGGGCAAAATGTCCCATTTTCACCGAAATAAACACGAAATATACTTCCCAACATGTCAGAAGGTTTTCACCATCACATATTTGTTAACCTTCACTACTTTTGACTATTTCTGCACGTAGAAAGTGGCACAGATAGAACGTGTTTTTAAAGGGGGTAATAACAATATCTAGAGCCCACAATTAAAAAGGTGCGTATCTACCATCCATCACTGTTAAACATGACATAATCTACCATGGTTTTCTTTCAACACTAGCCTATCACAAACTAAAATCATTGCGTGTGAATATCTCATCTGTCCCTATAGTCACAGCTTTAACGTTATTCCAACCAACGCTGTCAGACTTAACATAAACCACATTTGTTTTTGGTATAAAATCAATGTCTTAATTATTTTATCATTGTTCATTTGGCCTGTTCTGTGAGAGATGTTGGGGCTCTGCATAGAATTTTTGTCAGGCGGTGTATCGCTGGTATTATCATAAAAAGACACATATGAGTCATTCTCAAAATAAACCAGTTCATGATCAATAAAGAACCTTGGTGCGGCAATAAAGCATAGTAACACAACCTCCAGACTTCTGTGAAGAGAATGGATTTCTGAGATTCCTACTCCTGAAAAGTGCATAGCAGGTTTAGGGGGGATAGGGAACAGAAACGTGGTTGAAATAGTGGGGGGAATGCTCATCATTTGAGGAAACACACAAAACATTTCAAAAAGAATCTACAAGTAAAAACAAGTTTTCTGGAAACGCCCAGATTTGGGGGGGGATATGGTAAAAAGAAAACAGCCTTCAAGATAGATTTGTAACCAAATACACATCTTCATGAGTCTTAACGAACAGAGAAATACAAACAGTTTTGCAATGTACTGTAAGCGAAAACTTGCATAGCGTTTTTCTTTGAATAAACCCAAAGCACTAAGATACAATAACGTAGATAAGCCTATCGAACCAAATACTGATGATATTACTAAAAACAAATATTGACGATTACGGTTAGAAAAATAGAAAGAGCGATCACAATAGCATAAAAGACAACCAGTAAAAATAACATTTAAATGCACATGTAACCAGCGATCTGTAACTCACACACACATGCACACACGCACGCGCACACACACACACACACACACACACACACACAACACACACTTACACAACACACACACATGAGGAAAAAACCCAACACAGGGCAAATATTAAGTGAAAAAGCAACCAAGTTACAGCATTTATAAATGGAAACTCTCAATCTTCAAAAAAAAAAAAAAAAGAACATGTTTTTAAGGCCAAAAGAAAGGCTGTGTATAAAAGAACAATATCAAAAGTCTGTGGAAAAAATAATGATATCTCAGACATAATTTCAGTGATAAAAAACAGACACAACTACACCCCTCCACAATCCAACATTCTCCAAAACAATTACAACAACAACAAAACATTCCAACATCGTGTCACAGAAAACACTATACTTCTCAGAGCTATATTAAAACATGAACAATTGTAAGGTCTGAGATTCCGCAATACCTTCAACTTTACATGACAGGTAAGAAAACAAACAAAGCGGGCAATTCCTGAAAAACGAAATCCAGCCAAGAATCAGAAAGTGTTTTCGTGTAAACACTTACATACATTATGTAACGTTGAAAAAACAACAACTCTCATATAAAAAATACATTCAAAGTTAAAAATTATCAACTCTTGCACACGTTTCAATAAGAGCAAAACTGTCATGTCACACAAACAGTGAAAGTTCATGAATGTACACACACATATCCCAGTGAAAATTTGATGTAACGACAGAGAAGGCTGTTGGTTTTTTGTAGTTGTTGTTGGGAGGGTGGGGGGAGGGTAGTAGGTCACAAATGGGTATCTGTGAAAACGGTCTGTTCCTTGGTATAACTGTAGGCTGGGTTGTTTAAGCTGTCGATGTCGTCGTCATCATCAAACTGCACACACACAAAAAGAAAGAAATTGTTTCTCATCTACCTATAGGAAGGCATATATGTATATTACCATAAAATCTTATTATCATACTTTGACAGGGGACAAGGGATGGGATAGCTCAGTAGTCAGAGCGCTCGCTTTCCCCCAAGCTAAGGTTAAGCAGCATCCAGCGTGGTTACCAGTTGGATGGGTGACTGTTTACGCGCCTTAACTTCAGTACAGTCCCCCAGTCCACCCAGCTGTAAATGGGAACCTGCCCTCTTTAGGGTCAGGGAAGGTAAAGCAGCGAGGGAGAGGAGATGGACGCTGCCCTCAACATGCAGGCCCCTAGAGAAGCTGAGGTCTGATGCCGTGCTCTTCTACGACCACAAAGGTTATGGAACACCTTTACCTTTTACCAAAAGACTAGCACCCAGACCACCACTTATGGCTAATGGACGGGGGAACAATCTTAGGCCCAAACGGAAATCAAACCACTGCACACTTCCGACCCGGACTTTTCGCTTTCTAGGCAGGTTTCTGATGCCTCGCTCCCTTACGATCACATAGGTTATGGGACACCTTTACCTTTTTTAACTTCAAACACTCAGACAGTGACAGACAACAATGTCCGTCGTATGAACGAAAAATGCGCTGCGTTGCTGTTTCTGAGCAGCTCACCAAACACCAAAACACTCCAATCAGGAAATTAGGTTGAGGCTGAAGTCATCTTCTCTTTTGCTTTTTCTTCACTGTTGTCTTTGTTTCTTCTTTACACGCCCCTTTCTGCTCCTCTTCAGGCATCTGACCTCCCTACCTTGACACACAACGCATCATCGTCCCGTGGTGGGAACGCACGCAGAACATCTTGCGCACACGGTTAATCCTGTTCCGCTTTTCGTAAGAGTAGGCTATCGTGTGCTGGTGGTGGGAACAGATGACATTTACAAAACTGCATACACACAGAGGACATGACGTAAAAAAAAAAAAAGCACAAGAGTGCTTATTCCCATTATCTTCGATATAAAAGAATAAAATAAAAATCATATTCACAGCACACAAATCCAACATCACTCAGACAAGAGCACTATATTTAGCACGCCCCTTCCTTTTACCTAGTCCCACTGTGGTCAGTCCCTGCTATGAATAGCACCAGCTGGGCTGCGATGGGATGGATTAATTAGCAGCTGAGAGGAGCTGAAAGTGCTGTGTATTACTCACCAGACCGCTGTCCAGATTCCTATCCCAGGTAATGTTGTCCATGTCGTCATCATCGTCCAGTGCCCGCAGGGAGGATTTGGAGCCCCGGCTGATGGACAGAGTCTGCAGACGGGGCAGCGTGGGGTCAAAGGCCGGGTTGATGACCCCCATCCCCGGACTGTGGTACAGGGTGCCCGTGCCTGACATGGCCGGGGACATCGTCTGTCTCACCACACACACACACACACACACACACACACACACACACACACACACACACACACAGAGTTTGGGTTAGTTATGGAGAGGCTTGTGTATAAATATGGGGAGAAATTCGAGGGGTGGGTGGGGGGGGGTGTTTGTTTTGTTTTGTTTTGTTTTTGTTTCGTTTCTCGACTTGAGATCCGAAGTTCAACAATAGCACTCGTTGTCATCCACCCATATAACCACTACACACACACACACACGCACACACACCAACAACACACACACACACACACACACACACACACACACCACACACATATATATATATATATATATATATATATATATATATATATATATATATATACTCACACACACACACACACCACCCAACCACCACCACCACCACCACCACCACACACCACAAAACAACACCACCACACCACCAAACCACCCACAAACCACCACCACCCAAACCACCAACCCCACAAAACACTCACAGTATCAATAACACTGCCGTCATTGGCATCAATGACATAGAGGTCCAACGGCAGTTTGTGCTGCTCAGGAGGCAGGGGCAGACGTTCGCGGACATAGGGCTCTTTGGGCGTGGAGCGACGGAGGCAGCAAGCGAAGATGAGGAAGATGAGGAGAAGGACGATGATGACGAGCACCATGATGAACCAGATCTCCTCGTACCACGCTTTGCTCGCAGCGGGCGGGGCCACCGTCACTGGGGGGGCTGAGGTGGCTGTGTGTAAGTGTGTTGGAAAGAAAATGTTTGGTCATAAGGTGTGTGTAACTTTTCTCTGAGGTTGGAATATGGCTACTGTTGGGGTGAGAAGTGGTGTGGGTGAGGGAGGAGGGGAAGGGGAGGGGGAGGTCGCATACGTAAAAAAAAAAAAAAAAAAAAAAGTTCTCCGTTTGTGTACTTTCGAGTTTTAGCTGAGAGAGAGAGACAGACAGAGAGACAGAGAGACAGAGAGAGACAGAGAGAGACAGAGAGAGACAGAGAGACAGAGAGACAGAGAGACAGAGAGAGACAGAGAGAGACAGAAGAGACAGAGAGACAGAGAGAGACAGAGAGAGACAGAGAGAGACAGAGAGAGACAGAGAGAGAGACAGAGAGAGACAGAGAGAAAAGAGAGAGAGACAGAGAGAGACAGAGAGACAGACAGAGAAGAGAGAGAGACAGAGAGAGAGACAGGGGAGAGACAGAGAGAGACAGAGAGAGACAGAGAGAGACAGAGAGAGACAGAGAGACAGAAGACAGACAGACAGAACAGAGAAAGAGAGACAGAGACTGCCATAGACAGACAAGACATACAGACATAAAGACATAGAAACACACAGACACACAGACACACACAAACACCACACCACACCATACACCACAACACACACCACACCACACCACACCCACCACACCACACCACACCACACCACACCACACCACCACACCACACACACCACCCACACCACACCACACCACACCACACCACACCACACCACACCACACCACACCACACACCTATGTTGCCCACAGCGTTGGGGTCAAAGATGATGACAGGGGAGACAACCTGACCGCTGTCTGTTACTGCTTCTATCTCAAAACGTATCTCTGAAAAATACAGGGAAACAAATAAATGAATAAATGAGTGGCGGTGTTTTTGTGGCGACGCACATTCCCTGGGGACAGCAGCCCGAATTTCACGCAGAGAAACCTGCAAAGTGGTATACATAACAATACAGTGGACATTGAAAATTATATTAGTGGTATCCTCTGACATATATATATATATATATATATATATATATATATATATATATATATATATATATATATATATATATATATATATATGTATGAACTGGACTGTGGCGCTTGCTTCTTACATTTCATATGATAATTTAGTATCGTATCTTTGCTGAAAACCTACAGTG
>CM060324.1:15557499-15564999 GCA_030674155.1 Stramonita haemastoma
CACATTCCTGTGGATCTCAGTCAATAAATCAACTATAAAGCACATTCCTGTGGATCTCAGTCAATATAATCAACTATAAAGCACATTCCTGTGGATCTCAGTCAATAAATCAACTATAAAGCACATTCCTGTGGATCTCAGTCAATAAATCAACTATAAAGCACATTCCTGTGGATCTCAGTCAATAAGTCAACTGTAAAGCACATTTCCTGTGGATCTCAGTCAATAAATCAACTGTAAAGCACATTCCTGTGGATCTCAGTCAATAAATCATCTGTAAAGCACATTCCTGTGGATCTCAGTCAATAAATCAACTATAAAGCACATTCCTGTGGATCTCAATCAATAAATCAACTATAAAGCACATTCCTGTGGGTCTCAGTCAATAAATCAACTATAAAGCACATTCCTGTGGGTCTCAGTCAATAAATCAACTCTAAAGCACATTCCTGTGGGTCTCAGTCAATAAATCAACTCTAAAGCACATTCCTGTGGATCTCAGTCAATAAAGCAACTATAAAGCACATTCCTGTGGATCTCAGTCAATAAATCAACTATAAAGCATATTCCTGTGGATCTCAGTCAATAAAGCAACTATAAAGCACATTCCTGTGGATCTCAGTCAATAAATCAACTATAAAGCACATTCCTGTGGATCTCAGTCAATAAATCAACTATAAAGCACATTCCTGTGGATCTCAGTCAATAAATCAACTATAAAGCACATTCCTGTGGATCTCAGTCAATAAAGCAACTATAAAGCACATTCCTGTGGATCTCAGTCAATAAAGCAACTATAAAGCACATTCCTGTGGATCTCAATCAATAAATCAACTATAAAGCACATTCCTGTGGATCTCAGTCAATAAATCAACTATAAAGCACATTCCTGTGGATCTCAGTCAATAAATCAACTATAAAGCACATTCCTGTGGATCTCAGTCAATAAATCAACTATAAAGCACATTCCTGTGGATTTCTCTGGGTGAAAATTTTGGCTGCTCTCCTCGGGAGGGGGGAGAGAGCCATCGCCACAAGAGCAGCGGTCACCCATCACCTCTCTTCTCAGAGAAAGGGTGGATCGGTGGTCTAGAGGTAACGCGCCTGCCTAGAAAGTGAAAAGTCCGGGTCGGAGTGTGCGGTGGTTCGAGTCCCGTTTGACCCCAAAACTTTTTGCCCATCCATTAGACCATGAGTGGTGGTCTGTGTGCTAGTCTTTCGGATGAGACGATACACTGATTTTTCGTGTGTTACACATCATTATTTAGCGCCTGTAAAAGAACCCACAGCAACAAGAGGGTTTTTCCTTTCAAAACTCTTAGAAAAAAGCCACTCTGTTAGGGAAACAAAACAAATACAGTTGCAGACAGAAAAAAAAGAAAAAAAATTGGGTAGGCGCTGCACTTGTGCCGACGCGCTCTGCCCCGGGAAAGGAGAGCAGCCCGAATTTCACGCAGAAAAATCTGCTGTGATATAAAGTGGTAAAAAAAATAATAAAGTACATAAAATAAAACACCTACCACAATGACCGGGGGATCTACAGAGGTGGGGGGCCCTTGTCGAGTGTTGACGGTGGACCACAGACTGTTGGCGTGCCCGGCCCCGTTATGGGCTGTCACCATGTACTGGTATTCTCTGTGGGGCAGCAGGCGGCTGTCGGCGTCTGTGTACTCCAGGGCTGTACCGTTGTAAACTTTCTCCACACTGCCGTAATCTGTGCCTGTAGGAGAAAAAAAACTTGAAGAAATGTGCTTTTGAGTTCCTTCTTTTTGTTGTTGTTGTTGTTGTTTTCTTTCTTCTTCTTCTTAGCATTCTTCTTCTTGTTCTTCTTCTTCTTCTTCTTTGCATTCCTTGCATTCTTTACATTCTTCTTCTTCTTCTTCTTCTTCTTCTTCGCATTCTTCGCATTCTTCTTCGCATTCTTCTTCTTTGCATTCCTTGCATTCTTTACATTCTTCTTCTTCGCATTCTTCTTCTTCTTCTTCTTCTTCTTCTTCTTCTTCTTCTTCTTCTTCTTCTTCTTCTCTCTTCTTCGCATTTCTTCTTCGCATTTCTTCTTTGTATTCTTCTTCTTCTTCTTTTTCTTCTTCTTGCATTCTTCTTTTCATTTCTTCTTCTTTCTTCTTCTTCTTTGCTTCTTCTTCTTCTTTGCATTCTTCTTTCTTCCTTCTATTGCATTCTTCTTCTTGCATTCTTCTTCTTCCTTCTTCTTCTTCTTCTTCTTCTTCTTCTTCTTCTTCTTCTTCTTCCTTCTTCTTCTTCTTCTTCGCATTCTTCTTCTTCGCATTCTTCTTCTTCGCTTTTTCTTCGCATTCTTCTTCTTCGCATTCTTCTTCGCATTCTTCTTCTTCTTCGCATTCTCTTCCTTCTCTTCTCTTTTTCTTCTTCTTCTTCTTCTTCTTCTTCTCCTCTTCTTCTCTTCTTCTCTTCTTCTTCTTCTTCTTTCTCTTTCTTTCTTCTTCTTCTTCTTCTTCTTCTTCTTCTTCTTCTTCTTCATTCTTCTTTCTTCTTCTTCTTCTTCTTCGCATTCTTCTTTTCTTCTTCGCATCTTCTTCTTCTTCGCATTCTTCTTCTTCGCATTCTTCTTCTTCGCATTCTCTTCTTCGCATTCTTCTTCAATGTTCAGACGCATTTTGTTTCTGCGCATGTACATGCCTTTTGCTCCGTTAAAGCTCCTGACAATGTTAGACCCATGTAGCGGACATGCCATGGGAGTATAATTCCTGGTCATGTAGCTGATCCCTATTAATGGGGGTGGGGGGGAGGGGAAGGCAGAAGAATGGACCAAGAAGGCAGAAAATAAACAAGAAGAAGAAGACAGGAAGAAAAGGAAAGAAGCAGAAACAAAGAGAGGGATAGAAAAGAGAGAATTCCTAGCACAGAATTTCCAGAAGGTGAAGATGCTATTTATACTGACGGATCCACTCAGAAGGAAAAGTTATTTTTTTAGTTTTCGTGCGTGCACTTGACTTTTTTTTTTTCGTTTTTCGGTTAGAGATCCCCAAAAGTTCTCAGGGTGAGACTATAAACCGAGGTCCTGTGTGCGAACGCAAAACACCTTGCGCACACGTTAAAACCCGTTCCGCTATTCGGAAGAGTAGGCCATTACTTGCCGGGGGGAACGGATGACAAAATCTACAAAACTGCAAACGCAAAACTAAGATCTTGTAAATAAATTTTACAACATGTCGGAGGGTTTTCTTTCCCCTATTGAAAGTAAACAACGATCACAAAACAAAAAAACACACTTTTTCTTCCCCTCCCCACCCCCCACCCCCCAAAATCAACACTACCACCACCCCCTACACACACACACACACACACACAGACTACACACACACACACACACACACACACACACACACACACACACACACACACACACACACACACACACACACACACAACACACACACACACACACACACACACACACACACACACACACACACAACACCACACACACACACACACACACACACACACACACACACACACACACACACACAACAATACACTCTCACACCTCAACAACTAAACCCCCCTAAGCATAACAAAAGAAGCAGCAGCACTCACCAGTAGCAGTCTTGGTGACGATTCTTCTCTGCAGCCGATAGTACAGCACAACACCGTTGGGTTTGGCAGGTGCCCGCCAGGTGGCCCTCACGGCTTTGTGAGCCCCCGTTTCTCCAGCCAGCGCCAGGAGAGAAGGCTCCGCCAGCTGTTCTGGGGGCGCCTCTAAAGTCCGAGTAGTGACGGGGAGACTGAGTTCGCACCCACGCTGGGTGCAGGCCTGAAGGCGGAAGATGTAAGACGTGTAGAAGCTGAGGTCAGACACGGTGTACTGCATCTGGTCGCTGGAGCCGTTGTAGACCCTGGCGTTGCCCTGGAAGAGCGTGTAGTTCGTGATCTGCCCGTTGGGCTTCAGCGGGGCCGTCCACGTGACCTTGATAGAGGAGGAGGAGATCGGGGTGAGGGTGGGGGAGGCCAGACCGCTCGGGGAGGAGGAGTAGGTGCGCGCTTTGGAGGGCGAGCTCTCCACGCTGCCTTTGCGGTTCCTGGCCAGGACGGTGTAGGTGTACTCCTCTCCGGGCTGCAGCTCGTAGTCCGTGTACACCGTCACCAGCACCCCGTCCGGGCGATGCTGTCCGTGAAGATGAGGTTCCCGCCCCGCCTGACGTCATAGGAGGAGATGACGCCGTTGGGGTTCTTAGGGGCTGACCAGGACACTTCGATCGCCACGGAGCTCACCACGCGCAGCAAGGGCGGGGCCAGGTCTGTGGGAGGGGAGTCTTCGGGGCGTCCTAACACGTTCTGGCTGGTCCGGCACCCGCCCTGCGTGCATGCCGTGAGGGCGAAGGTGTACTGCTTGTAAGGCACCAGGTTCTCCGCCGTGAACTCCGTCCCCAGGCCTTCGTAGATCACAACGTTGTCCATGCTCAGCCTGTACTTGGTGATTTCCCCGTTGCTCATGTTGGGGGCTGACCAGTTGGCTTTGATGGAGCTGGAGTTGAGGGCGGTCAGCACAGGTGGGTTCACGGAGAGGGGAGCGTCTTCTCTCGTCTTCATCACCGCGGGGTCACTCGAGGTGCAGCCTCCGCCCGAACACGCCGTCACCACGAAACTGTACCAGGTGAAGGCCTGCAAGTCTCGGAAGACGTAGAACAGAGGCCCGTCCGCGGGCAGACTCAGAGGGATGCTGCTGTTGCGCTGGAGGCGGTAGCTCTGCAGCACGCCGTTGGGGCTGGCTGGACGAGTCCAGGAGACGTTCAGGGAGTTGACGTCTCCTTCCACGTAGGAAACCCTAGGGGCCGTGACTCCTTTAGGGGCCGCCTGCTTCGTCTGGATGGTCTGCCAGGGGCTGTCAGTGGACCCCTGAGAATTGGAGGACCTGATTTTGTATTCGTACTGAGTGTGAGGCTGCAGCCCCGAATCTTTGTATTCGTAAGAATCCTTGCCCGTGTCCAGAGTGCGGAACACAACCTCTCCGGGAGATCCCGAACCCTCTGCCTGTCGCTTTCGCCGCAAAGGCGTGGACCTTCGGTACACTTCGTAGGCCGTGATTTTGCCGTTAGCATCCAGGGGCGGAGACCATCGGATCACGGCGCTGTCTGAGGTGACGGTTCCCACTTGCGGTATGGGCTGTGCCTTTGGCGGAATCTCCGCGGTGTAGAAGGACTCTTCTTTACCGAACGTGCACCCCGCGGCAGTGCAGGCCTCCTGTTTGATGAAGTATTGCGTGTAGGGCTGCAGCCGCTTGAACTCAAAGATCCGAGCCACTCCTCTGTAAATGGGGTTGGCTTCGTCCGACTTGAGGTAGATCCTGTAAGTGGTGATCACACCGTGAGGGTTGCTGGGAGCCTCCCAACGCAGGATGACGGCATTCCCGGCCGTTATTTTTTCCACGGAGAAAGGCTGAAGGCCTGAGGGGGAGGCCTGAGTGGTGGAGACAGACACGTTGCCGCTGGCCACGCTGCCCACCTCATTGGCCGCCTCCAGCCTGAGGGTGTACTGGGAGTAGGGCTGCAGACCGCTGATGGAGCTGTTGGTCACGTTGCCAGCACAGACACCACGCTCTCCGCTGCTGATGCCTCACTGGACAGCTTATAAAAGATCCTGTACTCGGTCAGAACTCCGTTAGGCTGTTCAGGGGGCGTCCAGGCCAAAGCCACCCCAAAGGCTCCCACAGAGGTCACGGACGGTGCAGCGAGATTAACGGGCGGCGCTGGGAGCGTTCTGACGCTGGCGTAGACAAGCCCCGTCCTCCCTTTGGAATTGATGGCCCTGACGCCGTACTGGTACAGGGAGTAAGGCTTGAGGTCCTGCCCGGAGTGCACGAAGCTGTGGACGGTGCCCGCCACCTGGTTGATCAGAATCTCGCTCTGCGCCGCCCCGCCCGCCCGCTGGAAGATCTGGAAGGCGGTGATGACTCCGTTAGGGCTGGACGGGTCGTCCCACTCGATCAGCACGGCGTCTGAAGCACGCGCGGTCAAACGCGGAGCCGTCTGCCCGACAGGGGCTGCCTCTAGAGTCGTGACGCGAACAGCGTCACTGGTGCCGCACCCGTTAGGAATCCCTTCCAGACACGCCTGCAAGCGCACTTTGTACAGCGTGTAAGGCCTCAGCCCGGAGAGCGACACGGACAAGGCTTTGCCCACCCCAGTGATAACTTCAGTCTCCTCCCCAACATTCAGCAACACCCTGTACTGACTGATGTTACCCTCGGAAGAGGACACGGCCTGCCACGACACCCGGATTTCTGTGGCGCTCAGCACGTTCACCGTCTGTGGAGCGGGCACCTGCAGCGGAGTCTTCCCCGGCATGATGATCTGGAAAGGCTGGCTGTCCGTGCGGCCCCCGTGCGTGCTGACTCCCAGCACGAAGCTGTAGGTCCTTCCCGGGATGAGGTCCGTGACGGAGGTGGAGAGGCCGGTGCCGTTGTAGGCTGTGCGCCGACCGCCCACGTCGGTGAGGAAGAGGGTGTAGGCTTTCAGCTGACCGTTCAGCTTGGTGGGGGGCTTCCAGTACACCTCCACTGACCTCGCCGACATCACCACCACTGTCGGTTTGTCCACGCCTGTGTGACGGTCAGGTCAATACATGGTTTCGTTTCAGCATGCACTCTTTTTCTTTTTTGCGGGCTATGATGACGTTTATTTGCTGTGTTGTATGTATCGTTTGGAAAAGGGTACATGTGTGTGTGTGTGTGCGTGTGTGTGTGTGTGTGTGTGTGTGTGTGTGTGTGTGTGTGTGTTGTGTGTGTGTGTGTGTGTGTGTGTGTGTGTGTGTGTGTGGATGTTACCTTTTGGGGGGCACTGGTTTATCGAACGAATGTGAGTATAATATAATGTCTGTTTCATACGTGCATATATATGTATACTCCTCTTCTTCTTCTGTCTGTCTGTCTGTCTGTCTGTCTGTCTGTCCTGTCTGTCTGTCTGTCTGTCTGTCTGTCTCTCTCTCTCTCTCTCTCTCTCTCTCTCTCTCTCTCTCTCTCTCTCTCTCTCTCTCTCTCTCTCTCCTCCCTCCCTCCCATATACACACACTGATATAATTATACACATAGTGAAGAAAGCCTCTCAAACATCCTAAAACTATGTAAAAGAGAGCAGTTACCTGCATGTGATAAAGAGAATGACATAATTGAAACCAGACAGACAGGCATCTCAGTCACAACAAAAGAAATGCAAGGAAAAAATGATTATGAAGACATCCATAAAAACCCCATTCAGACCAGAGCAACTAAAAAAAACCTCCAAACCAGCCAAGGTAAAAAAAAAAAAAAAATTTTGATAAAAAAAGTTGTCATGTTTTTTGTGACATTTTCTGCCTGTCTCTCTCTCTCTCTCTCTCTCTCTCTCTCTCTCCTCTCTCTCTCTCTCTCTCTCTCTCTCTCTCTCTCTCTCTCTCTCTCTCTCTCTCTCTCTCTCTCTGTGCCATTTCATATATCCCTGTCCATCTCTCTGTGCCATTTCTTGCCTTTCTGTCTGTCTCTTTGTG
>CM060324.1:15574999-15577499 GCA_030674155.1 Stramonita haemastoma
TAAACACACACACACACGCGCGCGCGCGTGCGCGCGCACGCACGCACGCATGCACCCCCCCTAAACACACAACACACACACACGCATACGCACGTACGCACGCACGCACGCACAAACATACGCACGCACAATGCACGTACACACACACATAAAACACACACACACTTACACACACAATTACTCACGCACACACACGCGCGCACGCACGCACGCACGCGCGTTCGAACATACATACACACACCCACAACTACATGTGCACGCGCAAACACATACACACACACGCGCTGCAACACAACTTCACACACACAACAACACACACAACACACACACACACACACCACGCAACCCACACACACACACACACACACACACATCACATACACAACGCACACACACACACACACACACAACTACCACACACACACACACACACACACACAACACCCACACCACACACACACACACACACCTAGAACCACAACACTTGAAGTCAGGCTGCGGCAGGTGGAAGGTGCCGGCACAGCAGACGGCCTGAGGGTCAGTCTTGGCCAGGTAGCTGCTGCCACAGCACTGGTGACCCTCCTTCACCTCGTGCACCACGCCCTCACAGCACACCTGGACACACGTCACACATACCACACATCACGCACACTACATGACCATCACATCACACCTAGCCACACGTCACACATAATGACCATCATACACACCTCACAATGACCATCACAGCACACCTAGCAATGACCATACAGCAGACCTAGCCACACGTCACAATCACCATCGCATCACTCAATCATACAACTTTCCTTTTTTTTCCTTTTTTTCTCGGTATTATTTTTCTCGGGTGAGATTTTTGCGTATGCAATTTGTCTCCCTCCCCTCCCCTTACACACACCGCTTAGGTAATGCAGTCCGATTTCGGTGATGGTGTCTAAACACATCTCTGCGCATGCAGTTTTCTTGTTTAATTTTGTTACCCGTTCTTACTGACACGAAATAGCCTACTCTTGTGAAAGACGGGAAAGGGTTTTGCGTGTTCGCAAGATGTCCTTTGTGGATTCACACTCGGAGCCTCGGTGTATAGTCTCATCAGAAGGACTTTAACATTCAGTTCGATTTTCTCATCAAAATGAACAGAGAAGACAAGGTTGAGAATCGAACCCAGAGCCTCGCGGTTTACTTATTAGGCAGGTGAACGCCTTTAGTGCCCTGCCACCTCTCTTCCGTATACATCTTTGAATACAGCCTTCAAGGGCATTACACAACAAAAATTGTAAGAAGAATCACTCAGTCACAGCCCTTTACAGTTATTCTTAAACAACATAGCACACAAGAAATTCAAGTTATCATTCAATCAAAGTCTTTTAAAATTTGTGTTCAGGGGACAGGACACCCAAGGGGTTAGAGCGTGGTCATGCGTATGTACAATCAGAGAAAAATGTTTTCATTTAGTTTCATTACACATTCCAAACTATTCTCATCACTGATCCACTGATCCACTTAAACTACAATTCTTAAACAACTGTATCACAAGATACAAGTTAATGATAGGACATAAAAGTCAGAAAAATATGTTAGCTTTACAAATACTCACTTTGGCTCCAGAATAGCAGGAAGAACCACAGACGTTCTCCAAGATGCCACATTCCACATAGGTACATTTGCTGTCTTCAGGGTTGACCTTCGCTGTTGGTCTGCAAACCATGTGTTACAGCACTGTCTATAAACCATGTGTTACAGCACTGTCTATAAACCATGTGTTACAGCACTGTCTATAAACCATGTGTTATATTACACTACTGTCTATAAACCATGTGTTATATTACACTACTGTCTATAAACCATATGTTACTCTACTGTCTATAAACCATGTGTTACACTATTGTTTATAAACCATGTGTTACAACAGTCTGTAAACTATGGGTTACACTACTGTTTATAACACACTCTAGAACACAAAACACATAACTTCAACAACACAAACACAAACAACACAAAACCACCACCGCACCACACTCACACTTTAAAACACAAAACACATAACTTCAACAATACAAAACCCAAACAACACACAAAAAACACCACCACACCAAACTCACACTTTACAACACAAAACACATAACTCCGACAGCACAAACCCAAACAACACAAAAATACGCCAAACTCACACTTTACAACACAAAAACATAACTTTAACAACACAAACCCAACACAACACACAAAAAACACCACACTCACACCCACACTCCACAACACAAAACACATAACTTCAACAACAACACAAACCCAACACAACACACAAAAAACACCACCACACCACCACACTCACACTCTAGAACAACAAAACACACAACTTCAACAACAAAACCCCTAAAACAACACACATAAAAAAAACACCACCACCACCACACACGCCAGACTCACACTCTGGAACAGTTCTGCAGGTTTTTCGCCACAGGTCGTATCTCAGGATGATGCCATTGGGCTGGGAGGGCGCCCC
>CM060324.1:15594999-15619999 GCA_030674155.1 Stramonita haemastoma
AATTAGCAGTGAACATTTTATCATTTACACGGAGAATATTCAATATGAAATTGTTCGTTTTTTTATTTTACAGCAATAATGGTCCACTCCACAAGACCAAAAATAAAGTCTCATTTTAAACAACACCGTCTTTGATCCAAAAAGAAACCCTAAAAACGCTTCACTAAAGTAAAACACAAAAATGGTGAAAAACACACTCGTGTTTTCAACAAAAAACTTTTATCTTGAAACAAAAAAAACTTTAACTCTAACCTGAACAAAAAATATTTTAACGAGGTGAGGTGCTTAAAACACGTAAAAGAACTCTACGGCAACAAAAAAAAGTTCTCCTTGTCAAAAATTATAAAGAAAAAAAGAGCCACTCTGGTAGGGAAACAAATACACATGCAGAAAAGAAAAGAAACAAATAATGGGTGGCGCTGCTTTTGTGGCGACGCGCTCTCCCCATGGAGAGCAGCCCGAATTTCACGCAGAGAAATCTGACGTTACTTAAAAGTGGTATAGAAATTATACAAAAACAAAAAAGTCAAGCAGGTAAACTTCTCATCCAGTGTGTACTTATCATACTTATCCACCCATTATCCTCAATATAAAAGGTTTTTTAATAATAATAAATGAATAAATAAATAAATAAAATGCACTTCCAATCTCAATGATAGCGATTCTCAGGTCGGATAAGTCAGAGTGAGAGCCTATTTTGGATGACCATCCAGGTTGTTAATCTAAAAACACACGACAACAACACACCACCAATACCAACACAACAACAACACAACAACACCAACAAACAAACACACAAAGAAAGAAAGACAACTCAAAAGTCCTGGCACTGACTCTGAGCTGGGTAACCAGGAACTGCTGCTCTCCCCCTGCATAGATCTGGGTGCCGTCTCGGAAGAGAAAGTAGCCGGTGATGTTGCCGTTAGGTTTGTCAGGAGGCTCCCACGACACCTGCAAGGTGGTGGCTGTAGCCACAGCTGTCGGGGCCTTCACCTGTTCCGGAGCTGTTGGTGGGTGTGGAGAAAATTAATTAATATCAATAACTGATTGGTCATTGATTTAGATTTCACGAGACTCGAGAATACTTTGACTGTCTCAGCTTGGGAAATCATTCAAGACAAATATAAAAAATGAATAAATGATTAAGTAAATGTCTGTCTGTGTCTTCATGCGGTTTTTTGCATGGTATCGTGATTTGTTAGAGGGCGCCTATGGCCCGATACCATTAAGTAAATGAATAGATAAATAAATAAATAGATAAATAGATTATCAGTAAATGAATATATAGATGAATAAGCAAATATAAATAAATGAATATAAACAAATAAATGGTTGTTTTTTTTAAGTCTCACTGTTGTGCAGTGTTTTAGAATTAAGAGAAACAGTATCATGAATGATTGATAAATGATTAAGACTCAAGAAGACTCAAGAGTACTTTAAACATCTTGAAATCTGAGAAATTATGAGTGGCTTTTTAGAATAATAATAAAAAAAATATTATGAACAATAGGTAAATGATTCAAACTCAAGAAAACTCAACAAAACTTTAGATGTCTCAACTTGAGAAATTATGAGTGACCTTTTAAAATTTAGAGAAATATTACGATTAGCTCTAGGCGAGGAACGAAACGACACACACACACACACATCACACACACACACACACACACACACACACACACACCACACACACACACCACACACACACACACACACACACATAAAAAAGCAGATGTGAATGCAACCTACCTTCCACAAAAGTGTGCTCCTCCTTGCCCTCAGTGCTTTCAGTGCAGCCCCCCAACGTGCAGGCAGAAATCTTGAAGTTGTAGTTGGTGTTGGGCACCAGGTTCGTTATGTTGACTGACATTGTCCACAACCAACCAGGATCATTAGTCTCATCCAAGCAATCATGATCATTAGTCTCATACAAGCAATCATGATTATCAGAGCGATCCAAACAATTACGATCGTTAGTCTCATCCAAACAATCATGATCAGATATCCAAACAGCTGTGATCACTACACGTCCAAACAATCATGATCATCAGTCTCATCCAAACAATCATGATCGTTAGTCTTATTCAATCATAATCATTGATCTCATCCAAACAATCGTGATCATCAGAATGATCCAAACAATCGTGATCATCAGAATGATCCAAACAGTCATGATTGATTCATTCATTCCACCATTCATCCATTCATTCATACCATTGCTCAGTTACTCATGGCTTCAATGTTGACGTCCAGCACCTCCCCATTCATTCATTCATTCATTCATTCATTCATTCATTCATTCACTTCACTCACTCACTCACTCACTCACTCACTCACTCCACCATTCATTCGTTCATTCATACCATCAGTCAGTCACTCACTGGCTTCAATGTTGACGTCCAGCACCTCTCCACTCATTCCATCATTCATTTATTTCAACATTCATTCCGTCATTCATTCCACCATTCATTCATTCCACCATTCATTTCGCCATTCATTCATTTTACCATTCATTCATTCGTTCACTCCATCATTCATTCGTTCATTCCACCATTCATTCCCTCACTCACTCACTCCACCATCATTCATTCATTCCCTCATTGATACATTCATTCACTCACTCACTCACTCCACCATCACTCATTCATTCATTCATTCCCTCATTCATCACTCACTGGCCTCCACGTTGACGTCCAGCACCTTCCCATACATTCATCCATTCATTCACTCATTCACACCACCATCACACCTCACTCATCACTCACTCCACCATTCATCATTCATTCCCTCATTCCCTCACTCCTCAATCTTCATCATCACTGGCCTCCACATTGACGTCCAGCACCTCCTTGGTGACTGGGGGCTGGTCAGGGTTGTCCAGGTTGTAGGCCAGGATGACTGTCTTGGTCAGCAGGCCCGAGGTGCTCTGGGGCTCGTTCCACTTCACCTCCACGTCATACCCCGACAGCACCCGCACCATGGTGGGGGGACCCACCCCCACAGGGGCTGCGTGGGGCAGAGAAGAGAAGCATGTTTATGTGACACGCTGAGAGACAGCGTACGTGACACGTAGAGACAGCGTTATGTGACACCAGACAGAGACAGTGTTACGTGACACCATCAGAGACAGCGTTATGTGACACACAGAGAGACAGCGTTACGTGACACAGACAGAGACAGCGTTATGTGACACACCAGAAGGGACAGCGTTACGTGACACGCAGAGTCAGCGTTACGTGATACGCAGAGACAGCGTTATGTGACCGACAGAGACAGCGTTACGTGACACGCAAGACAGCGTTACGTGACACACAGCAGAGAAAACGTTACGTGACACACACAGAAGGCAGCGTTACGTGACACACGCAGAGACACTTACGTAAACACGCAAGACAGCGTACGTGACACAAACAACGTTACGACACACACACAGAGGCAGCGTTACGTGACATACAGAGACAGCGTTTCATACACACAGACAAGAGGCAATGACAGGCAGACAGAGTGAGCGTTACGTGAAACGCAGAGACAGCATTACGTCTCACAGACAGGGACAGCATTACGTGACACACAAAGGATCAATGCTAAGTGACGTGATCACGCTGTAATGGGGGATACCCAACCACCCACAGAGGGACTGCACAGACAGTGACAGTACAGTTTTAGTGACACGATGCTCAAATGTTGAGACATTGTCCCGAATCAGCAATGATCCCGAAGTCGGAATGTGGTTACCTTAATGTGGCAAAAAATGGTCACACACATAAAAAAAGTCGTCAATGTTGAACCTCCGAACTGTAGCGAAGAAACGGTATATATAGGGATTTTCCCCTGCAGTCAACATCAGTACTAACTCCACTCCCAAGGAAGTCTTTCGGATGAGATTATAAACCGAAGTCCTGTGTAACGAATCGCACACACAGAGAAAATCTTAGGCCCACGTAAAAACCATTTTCTGCCTTTCGGAGGAGTAGGCCTTTTTGTGCTAGTGGAATGGATGACGTAACTTTTTTTAAAACCGCATGCATACTGGTGTCATGTTCAGATATTATTTCAGAAATCAGAATTCAGCTACCTTAACGGTGAGTGAAAATGGTAGCGTACGCAAATTCTCACCATGGTGAACCTAGGAGCTCTAGCCGAGGAACGAAGCAAGTAAGCAGCAACAACAACAACAAGGACGACGACGACAACAACAACAACAACAAACAACAACAACCAACGAATACAAATACTGCGTGAAAAAGCCAGAAAGAAACATAAGAGCTAAGGAATGATTAAAGGTAATGAACAAATGCATACATAAAACAAAATATTTTAAAAGTAGAAACTTTGAAAGGGCTTTACAGTTACAGAAGTGCAAACTGACTAAACCGACAATAAGAATATAGCTAGAAGTGAATAAAAAGTGCACGTGTGCAGATTGCTGCTGAAAAGTCCTAGCATTCTCCAGTCTCATTCTCACCTCCTTCCCTGGTACGTCCGTAGCCCCAGGGACTTGATACCTCCCCCACACTGTTCTCAGCAATCACGCGGTAGATGTAATCTGCACACACACACACACACACACACACACACACACACACACACACACACACACACACCACTACACACACAATGCGCACACACACGCACGCATGCACGCACGCACGCACGCACGCACACACACACACACACTCAAATTCAAATCAAAAATACTTTATTATGTCATAAAGAAATTCACACACACACACACACACACACACACACACACACACACACACACACACACACACATCACACACACACACACACACACACACACACACAATCACATACACACACAACACAACACACACACACACACAACACACACACACACACACACACACACACACACAACACACACACATACACACACACACACGAACACACACACACACACAATCACATACACACACGAACACACACACAATCACACACACACACACACACACACACACACACACACCACACACACACACACACACACCACCACAACACACAAGCACTAAAGCATGCTGCTCTCTCTGATAGCACTGACCAGTATAAGGCAGGAGGCCGTAATCATAGGCCGAGGTGTCGGACCCTTGTAGATGTTGGTCACCAGGCTGTTTTCACACTTGTCCTTGGGCTTGTGGAAGGGCGGACACCCATCCAGGTTGACATTGACCAGATCTTTGATGCTCAGCATGTTCAGTGCTCCTCTGTTGATGGTCAGACTGGCTATGCACCCTCCGAACCCTGCACACAGGGTACACACACACGCACGCACGCACGCACACACACCACCACGCACGCACGACACAACACGACACACACAGTCCGTCCACACACACATTTATATCTGCCAATGTGAGATTTTTTGGGGCTAATGGTTGTTTTTTTTTTATCTTTATTGAATGATTTATGCTTTCATCGAAGAACTGACAGTAAACTGCTGTTTACTAGCACTTTCTTATGTTCTTTCACCCCTTCAAAAGAGGCTGTGACCTATCTGAATAAATCATCTGAAGTCTGAGTATGTATCTTACATATGCACAGACATTTTCTGCATTTTTTCATGTCAGCGTTTCATGGGTTAAGGTAAAATCAAACATACCCAGCATGCATCCTGATAAAAAAAATAAGCTGCTCTGAAAATCGGAATGTGAATGAGACAAGCAGATCTTCATCACAGTTACAAAGACTGAAGAGAAATCAAACACTACACCACCCCCCCCCCCACCCCCCCCCATTTCCACCCTTAAATACGAGAACGCACAGAAAAGAACCCCAAACATTTTCTTTTATGGTGGTGACCACACTCATTTCATACAGCCCCAGAATCAGCACTTAATGATCACACAAAGACACAAAGTTGTCCAAATCCTAGCTCTTTTGAAGTTGCATGCGTAAATCAAAAGCTTTTTTTTTAAATCCAGCAAACTATGAACAACATCAAAACATTTTTGGACAAAAAAAAACAAACTTACAACAGCTTACAACAACATTACAACAACTTATTTTACTAAAAAAAAATTAATTAATAATTAAATTTAAAAACTTGCTCTTACCATCAGCAGAAAAAAAACACAACAAACTGACAACACGGGTGGAAGTCTAAAAGAAAATATTTTTAAAACCCTTGTTCTTGCCATTCGCAAAAAAAAAACAAAAAAAAAACTGACAACACGGGTGGAAGTCTTTTAAAAAAAAAAACACTTGTTCTTGCCATCAGCAGAGAAAAAAACACAACAAACTGACAACACAGGTCGAAGTCTAAAAAAAAAAAACAAACTTATTCTTACCATCAGCAGGGGCATCGATCTGGTTGCTTTTGACGAAAGCTGACACATCGGAGTTGGGTTTGATGCCCCCCACATAGATGGGGGAGAGGACCGGCACCTTCATGGCCACTGAGGGATCCCCGGACACTGCTGCCGCTCCCCCCTCCACACTGATGCTGCCCTGCTGCCCTGTCTGCAAACCACACAGCAGCATCAGCATCACTTCAGGGCATCAGAGGAGAGAGGCAGAGTAACAACAAAGGAAGGTCACGTTTTCTTTCCAAGTTTTTGCTGTTGTTTAGCTGATGTAGTTGTTTAGAGAGGGTGGGATAGCCATGGTGTTGGTTATGAGGGGTTTTAAGGGGGATGTTTAGTTTTGTTTTGTTGTTTATTAGTTCGTTTTGCTTCATTGGTTGAGGAGGTTGTTGGATTTGGAAGGGTTGTTTGATTGGGTTTGTTTTAGGGTGGGTTTGTTGTTTGTTTGTTTGTTTGTTTTGGGGGGTCGTCCTCGGCTAGAATTCCGAGGTTCACCAATAGTGACACTTTTGCGTAAGCGACCGTTTTGTGCCCACCATTGAGATAGCTGCATTCCGACTTCGGGGATGGCATCTAAACACAACACCTCTGTGCATGCGTTTCGTGTTCAGTTTTGTCATCCATGCCTACTGGCACACAATGGCCTACACTTCCGTAAAGCGGAACGGGTTTTAACATGTGCGCAAGATATTCTGCATGCGTTCTCACGTGGGGCCTCGGTGTATAGTCCCCTCCAAAAGGGCTTGTTCAGAGGGTGAGATGGCTGGGTGGTTTTGAGTATTGAACTGGTGATCTGACATTGAAACAAGGGCACGAGTAAAGGTGCTAAGATATAAAAAAAAAATTTCTTTTTTTACATTTTTCAACAACAACAAAAACAACAACAACAACCAACACTTACCTTAGCTAAAGTGATTCTGTACCAGTTCCCATCACACAAGGTTTTGTTAGAGTCGCTATGCACGTAGCGAGCCTGAGTTTTGACAGCGCCGTTGCGGAACTCCCAGACCAAGGAATCGTTGCGCAGGTAAGCCAGCAGGTAGATGCCCGAGCCCCCGTGCACCATCATCAGCAGCCCCGTGTGCAGGTTGGTTCTCATGCTGAAGCTGATTTCCACAGAGGCCACTTCGTCTGCCAGCAGACAGCTCTTGGCCCCGCATCTGGGCACTGCAGCGTAGCCTAGAAAACGAGAAGGAAAAAGGAAAATTAAAAGTGAAGTTTTGTTTTATGTTTTCCTTTTTGAGGGATGGGGATGGGTGTTATAGCTGAGTGGTTACCACAGACACAGATATACAGACACACAGACATACACACACAGCGCGCGTGCACACACACACACACACATATTTGCACACACATGCACACACACACACGCACATACACACACGTACAAACACACCACACACACAGAGTAACACACGCACACACACATACAAATACACATATGCACACACACACACATACACACACACGCACGCTCGTGCACACACACACACACGTATACACATGCAAACACACACAAAGACAGACAGATAGACACACAGATACACACACACACACACACACACACAAGATTTATATATGATATCTCAACAATCCCCCCACCTAACCCCCCTCGCTCCCCTCCACAACCCCTACCCCTACCCCCACCCCACCCCCACCTCTCCCACCCCCACCCTCCACCCACCCAACCAACCCCCCACCCCTCCCCTTACCCCCACCACCCCCCCCCATCCTCACCCCCATCCCCCCATCCCCATCCCCCCCACCCCCTCTCCCACCCACCCCCAACCCCCAACCCCCCCATCCTCCACCATCCCACCCCCACACCCCTACCCCCACCCCTACTCCCACCACCCCCACCCCTCCCCCTACCCCCACCTTTGCCCATGAAGTGGATGCCGGGGTCCAGGTTGATGGGGCATCCCTGCCAGTTGAGGAAGGCCAGCTCATAGCTGAACGCTTTCTCCCACCTCAGCTCCTCCCACACCTCCACCGGGTACATCTGCTTCAGGATCTCCACCTTGTGGATGCATCCCCTGGAAGCTTTCGTGGATCACCGACTTCAGCTGGGAATACAGAGAGAGAGAATTGGGGAAGGATTGGGGTTGGGTTTTTTATGTTGGTGGTGGTGGGTATGGTGATGAGGGATGTTTTGTGGGGGGGGGGGGGGTTGAACGTGTGTACGTGTGTGTACGTGTGCTGGTGTGTGCGTGCGTGTGTATGTGTGTGTATGTGTGTATGTACGTGTGCAGTTGTGTGTGTGTGTGTGTGTGTGTGTGTGTGTGTGTGTCTGTCTGTCTGTCTGTCTGTCTGTCTGTCTGTCTGTCTGTCTGTCTGTCTGTCTCTCTCCTCTCTCTCTCTCTCTCTCTCTCTTCTCTTCTCTCTCTCTCTCTCTCTCTCTCTCTCTCTCTCTCTCTCTCTCTCCTCCCCCCCCCCCCCTTACTCTCTTTCTCATGGCTCTTCAAATTGTACTTGCTTGCTTTGTTCACATGTTTGTTTTGACGACGAGATACTGATATCATAAACACTGGCATGAAAGCATTGATTCCATTCTGCAGAGTTAGTTGCCCGTTAGGGCATTTTTCTTCTGTATATTTGTAAACAGAAGTATTCATTATCCTTTTTTTTCTGTTTTGATAACATGGAGATGATAAATTAAGCAGAATGACTGGCGTCCTCGGCAAGGTCTGGTTTTATTGGGCTTAAGGAAAGAAACGATTTAGGATCTTTGTCATTTAATGGATGGGGGTTTTTTTCCAGCTTGATAGTTTGAGATATTTGAAGGGGTTATAGCTTATGTTGGTTTTAACTAGAATTTTATTGGAGTTACTGAAACTGAATAGAATGAGAGCCTTCATGGTTGGTGAGTCTACAAATAACAAGATTTCTTTTTTCGTTCCTCGGCTAGAGCTGCGAGGTTCACCAACGGTGAGATTTTGCGTATGCGACTGTTTTGGGGGGTTTTGTCCACCATGAAGGTAACCACATTCCGACTTCGGGGATCAATAAGAAAATGAAATGACAAACTTACGACACAAAAAAATAGAATAAAATAAAAAATAAAACATTAAATAAAAAAAAAAACTTACGACACTGCCCCCGGGCTCGTTTCGACGCAGAATGAAGTCGTTGGGTACCCCTCCCACATACAGCTTGGTGGTGTGTCCGATGACAGTGCTGTGTCTGCACTTCGGGTCCTGAATACGGGCAGTGCCTGCAGTGTGCGCACACAGGAGAGGAAAACAGAAAGCAATCAGGCTGACTGTTCAGGGCAATGTACGTAAAAAAAGCTGATGTATTATAAGCAACATTATCACGAACTGAGACTGGTATTGATTTTTTTTTTGTTTTATTTTGTTTAAAACTTATCTCATTCTGAAAAAAAAAATGTCCACATCATCGTCAGTAATAAGTTTAGTCAATCCAGCAACGAGCTTAGAGCTTATAGTGTGCTCTGACAAAGAAAGTATTCAAATTTTCAGTTTAATTTATCAACTTCAACTGTTTTATCCACATCAATTACTAGTATGTTCCGAGCTACATCTATTGAAAAGATATGTAATATAGAGAGGGCAGAGAAAACTGCCTTGACTGAATGAGGTAGCCATATTAAGGCATTTTTTAAATATTATTTTGGACTATATGATGGGATTTCTTGCAGGATTTTATAGATGATATCTTTTTCATTTTAAAATATACTAGAAAATAATATATTTTACAACAGAAGCGAAATATTTACATATCAATAAGTATCAATAAGCAATCATTAACAACCTGTAATTACAGTAAGGAAAGAATAATCATAAGGAAAAAAACAATCATACTGACAGCTTTGATGTATCAAAATATAATGTTGCAAAAACTCTCTCTCTCTCTCTCTCTCTCTCTCCTCTCTCTCTCTCTCTCTCTCTCTCACCACACACACACACACACACACACACACACACACACATACACACACAGGCACGCACGCGCACGCGCACACGCACACACGCACACATGCATACACACACACATACACGCACGCAGGCACGTACGCAAACAAAAGCTTGAATGCACAAAATATGCAAATAGAGTTGTTCCAATGGCCTTTTTTCTATATATGAACAGATGTAATTATAATCAAAGAATAAAGAAACAATATGTAACAAGCATTAATATAAATGACATAGTGAAAATTTTGACCATGTTCCTACTCTACATGCAAAGTTCAGCAACTTCATTATTGATTCGTATTAAACTTTCAATATAAATGAAACATTAGAACTTCATAATAATCAAATACACAATAAAGTTATGAAATAATGTATCGTCAGAAAGCAATTTTGCTTGATTTAACCATCTTAGCTTTGCAGACTTATCTCCTTCAGAAATTGTGCTTATAGATATGAATTATACTAAAAAATTAGATATACATCAGTGTTCAAGTATAAGCAAGCTGCAAAAAGGCAAGGAGAAAAAACTCTAAGAGAAAATCAACTAAGCTAAAAGCACATAAAGAAAGACTAACTACTAAGGAACATGCAGGTTAAAAATAATTATGCAAAACATAACCAAAAAAACTGTCTTCTAAAGGATTTAAGCAAAGATTTTTTCAAAAAACGATTATAATGACATTATTTCATTCAAATTCATCGAAGTTATAAATACTCTTTCTTACACAATTATAACACCACATTCAGCACATAAAAAAATCAATGATCTTATTCTAACGTAATGGATTGAACAAGTGTTCGTTTTTTTATCATTTTATATAAACTTTTCAATTAGCTGAAGCTTCATCCGTTTTTTTTCAACAATAAATTGTCAGCCTATTTTGTGATTCCCCAAAATTCTTTATCTTTCAAATCGCGTAGTAATCAGAATAGTTTTAGCATCAATGTAAACTTACATTTCATTATCCTTGCATAACTCACAGCTGTTGATATTATCAAGTAAAAAAAAAAAAAATAAAACTATTGAGAATACTCTCTCTCAGATTCACACACGTACGCACGCGCGCGCCATACACACAGACACACACAGACACACACACACAGACACGACACACAGCACACAGACACACACACACACACACACACACACACACACACACACACACACACACACACACACACACACACACACGCCACAATCAATTAATATGTATCTTTTTATTGAGACAAAAAAAAACAATAAAACTAAAATTAAACAAAAAAAGTGAAAGACCTACCACCATGTATATATAGCCTAACCTCAACAGTGCACATATCAATCATATAATTATATTCAGTAACCACCCACTCCACTCCAATCATATTGTTCAACACCCCTGATGGCCATAAGACCCATAACAGGACTGTGATATCAACAATGGCTAAAGCTCATATCAAAACTGTGCAGCTATAATTATATGCTTTGTAGAGATAAAAACATCAAATTTAGTGATGAAATACTACAACATACACAAGAAAGAAAGAAAAAAATGCATGCCAATTTATGGTAATAATGATGACTGGGGTGGGGGGGGGGTGAACGTTTTTATCTTTACTAACAGCGCATGCTCGCATGTGAAACGATGATAACGACAATGTATTTTCAAATCTACAAAGAAAAAAACTAGTATAAAAAAAAATTAAGACTAAATGCTATTATCTCTAAAAGGACATGTTGTTATGTAGTTTCAAGACCTACAATCTTGTCATGAGAATAACCATCAAATTGTAACGGTAATCTTGCTGTAATGAAAACAAAATTTGAACCATCGACTGTTTTATTTATGAATAGGATAAATCCAAGTAAGATTTCAACACACAATCTTGCTATAATGGAAACAAGTCAACTTTAAGTACAATCTGCTATCACGAAAATACCCAACATCTAAGAAATTGTCCACTCTATTCATAAACAGCAGGTTAAAATCCACGAAAGCTACCGTCTCAAAGTGCTAAACACCTATACTGATACGATGCATCGATGAAAGGTACTGCATCAACAATTCTAAATGATTTTTTCTGTGAAGGCTGAATTGTTCAAATGAATCAATTTTTTTTATTGGAAAGTTTACTGTTAGTTTTACTGCTTTCTGGTAATCATAAATTTGATATGATTTTTAAGAATAGACATGTGCTCTGTGATTTTCTTTTTACAGAAGTATATTTTTATAATAGTCACAGCTGAAACATGAATGTTACTTTATCTCTTTCAGCTACACACACCACACACACACACACACACACACACACACACACACACACACACACACACACACACACACACACACACACACACACACACACACACACACACACACACACACACACACAAATATAACTTGCCATATACTATTAGACCTACCACCTATTGCTTACATGCTTAAAAATACACATGCAAGAAGAAGACATGCAAATCTCTGTAAATATCAAGTAGCCTAAAGTATTATAACGACAAACCACCAAAAGCAAGGAATAAATTGCCAGTTTGAAAAAAGTGTTGTAAGAAGTTCAAAAGAGCAAGACTGTAATAAAGATAATCTGTCAATACATGCCAGTCTTGAATTAGAAGAATGAAGAAAATAACAACTAGAAAATGGAAGAAATGGTATAGTTGCATTTAAAAGACCTCCACAGCATTCAAAGAGAGATCACCACCAAACCTTCACCTTCAAACGTGGGGTTAGAGTTACGGTTATTTCGGCTGTAGAATTAGGCCACACACCTTACTTTTTGCCACTTTTTTTGTTTCCATACATTATCTTGCACTCATACTGTATATACTACGCAATCCACAGAAATGTTTTTTTTAACACTTTATATGAAAGATTACCTCTCAAAACCATGTGATTTTGCACAAATATGGTGGGTTTGATTTTTTTAAATTTTTCAGCAAACACTGTACCCCCTTAGTCCTTTGTTGTCTGCTAGCTTCCTAACCACAGTATGCGCGAGGTCAACACTGTAGGAGCACAAGCAATCCTTATTTGATGATCATTTCCGACTTCTGGTGATTACCAAGTATTGATCTATGTCTTCAATCCCCAAAACAAGTGCACGGTGCATTTTTTCATACTTGAAAAACTCTATGAAAATCAGCAGAATTTTTTTTTCGACTAGCGCTTTAGAAAAAAAGATACTACATGACCTCAAAGCTAAAGGTGAAGTGTAGCCTATGTGGAAGCCTAGTCATTGGACTGCGATCATGCGGGCCCAGGTTTTGACAGCTGAGTCCCACAGGGCAGATGGGTCTGCGAAAGTGACGGTAGTAGACCAGGGCTGAAGCTGGATAGCTGTCTCTTTTCTAAATGGGGCAGAAGAAAATATTGAAGTGGTGATGGGGTTGAGGAACAGCGGACGAGAAGTAAGACATTTTTTCTGTTCAGCCAGTTATCAGATTTCAGCCTTAATTTCCATGGAGAGTATCATCATCTGATGCCCCAGCCGGGTAGTGACTATGACAAAGTGTCACCAGTACCTCAGAATGACACCAAGCTCTTTCCACCCTCTCCTTCAACTCGGTGCATCTTCCCCAACCTTATCTGCTGTGTTGTTCCAGGCACTGGATGTGCACTACATCTCTGTTGGAATGGCTTTATGTCACTTTTGGGGTAAATAGCATACGACATCTTGCCCACGCGTTAAAAACTCCTCCATCTGACGTTTACAAAAGAATGCCGGCCGGCTCTGGCTGGCGACATGATCAACACAAAAAGACCCAGCATGTAATCTGGAAAGGGATGGGCTCCACCAGGTT
The DNA here is from genome assembly GCA_030674155.1 of Stramonita haemastoma. Taxonomy (NCBI): domain Eukaryota; kingdom Metazoa; phylum Mollusca; class Gastropoda; order Neogastropoda; family Muricidae; genus Stramonita; species Stramonita haemastoma. The sequence continues at coordinate 15,609,054 of CM060324.1, forward strand.
CAAATTACCCATGACATAGTTCCCGAAAACTATTCAGGCAAAACCCTAAAGACTCATCCGAGGAGCTAAGAGGAAACGTCAAATCAAGGGGAAAAACTGTCAAATCAAGTACTGTAGCCCTAGCCCTAATCCTAGGCTCATTATCTCTCCCTTGTTGTTTCTTATTTGTTATTTGGTATATTGTTGTTGTTGTTGTTAGTTACTTAGAGGTGTTTTTATATTGACGTAGTAATCTCTGATAAGGGTGGGGACTGGATGTAAAAAAAAAAATAAAAAAAAAGCACATGAGTGCTTATTGATTATCCTCGAAATAAAAGAATTTTGACTGGACTCCCTAACAATGACTTGTGGTGATTTCTCCTACGAAGCCATCTAAAAGTCTTTCAAATATAAAACTATACCCAAAAAGTTCATGCATAAAAAACATGTACAAAAGGCATCCAAAACACGGCTACCTTGAAGAAGAAGAAGAAAAAGAAGGAGGAAAGTTGTGGACACAAGTCACCTGTGTAATGTAACTTAGAATTCTTATCTACATCTACAGTTCCTTCTCTGCCCAGTCGCCGTGCTTCAAAAGTGTGCCAGTATTGGTTCTGGGGTCGGACATCGTAGCGGCCCAGCCCCTCGTCATTGTAGGTCTCCACGCCACCGAAGAAGCGCTTACAGTTGCCTTAGATGATGAGCACATTAGTCAAATGTAGTAGAACTTATCGTTTGTTTGGGGTGTTTGGGGTATTTTTACTACCTTTCGGTTATTTGACAGACACAGCAGACGACACTGAAAATCAAAAGCATAGGGGAAAATATCACCCCCCAAAAAAAAATATTTCAAATATTTGTTATGATGATTTGATGACTAAGGTATAGGATTGCAGAGGTTGGTCATTGTTTTTATTTATTTGTATGTTGTTTAGCCTATAGACTCGATTTATGTAAATTATCAAGTTTAGTTACGCTGTTCTGCCCCCCCCCCCCCCCCCCCAAACCATATTGTCCACATTTAAATAACTATATGATATGGAATACCCCTAAATTCAAAATATTTGGTATCTGGTCTGTCCAAAATTTGAATGATTGTAAAACTATGAACTATGATGACAAAGTTTTCAGAAATAAGTTCTACTGTTCTTTTTATTCGGTTTCAGTACTTATCGTTATATACAGTTACTATAGCTAATTTTACATTAAAGATTGTTACGTTTCTCTGCAAAAAGGCAATATTTTCTATTCAGATTTTTTTCTTCTGCTAAACAGTAAGCTGGTGTCCTTGTTCCTATCAGTATCAGATAATGTTTTCAATAGAACGCTTTGGCAAAAACTTAACACTAGCATATTTCTGTAACTTCGCACAGTTGTGTAAAACAATGATTGCAAACTGTTAATTAACAACAATAAACTCAAGCATAAAAACTGTCGGCAAATTAATCATTAACAAAGTATAAGTTTTGGAAGCCAGATGATTAAAAGCGTAATTCAGTATCCCAGGAAAATTAAAACCATAAAAACTACCTTCATAATGAGCAAGAAAAAAGTGTCAGTTTAGAATCAAAAAGTTAACCATAAACACTTTACAAGAAAATGTAAAGCATCAAAAAAGACCATCTTTTTGGTCAGAAATTGCAAGAGTGTAAGTTTAGATACTATGGAGATGAAAACCATAACACCATTTTCGTTCACAGCCTTGCTATAACCCCTTTCCTGATGTACTCATCTTCATTTCCCGCGTCGGCATATCCAAGTACAATGTTTCATTTTGCAGATATAATATAAACACTGTCTATGCAGCACAGCACAGCACAGCACAGCACAGCACTTTTTCTGCGACTCTACAATTCTATGAAGTGACGCTTCCAGCATTGTAGCACACACAGAGCACTGCACACCACGTACACAACTTCTTTGCTCAGGAACCACAGATGTGTACAACACGCTGACACACAAACACACACACAGATCTATTCAACACATTAACACACACCACACAAATCTATGTAATACACTAAGCACACGCGCGCACACTTTGTGAGTTTTCAATTTAAGCAGCGCTTGGATTCGGTGTGTATAGCAACATAATAAGCCGAGCAAAGCATTCACGTGGGGGCACAGAATTGTATATATATGTGTATATATATATATATATATATATATATATATATATATATATATATATATATATATTATATATGTATAATCATAACCACGCAACAACATCAACGCATCAAAAGTACTGTGTATATCTGGGAATAAGTGGGAGTAATAAATTGTGTGCATGTACACACGTCTATGTGTCTGAAACTGATTCATGCTGGAAGTTATGTCATGTTTGCATTATGTGCATGTTTACAAGAGTTTGTCTTAGAACAAGGTGCTTTAAACTGTCATACTTTGCATTATCTTATTTGTTCCGTGTTATGGTGTTGTACGATTTTACTTGCATCACTTCGAACTTCTCGTTTGAGAGAGAAAGTAGTTTTGAGTCGGAGTATTTTGTGAGGCTTGGTACAGTTAGAGCAAATGTGAATAGAACTGTGATTTGCATGTATGTGGATGTTTACGCATGAGAAAGAGTGTTTGTATGTGTACAATTGTATATGAGAGAGAGAGAGAGAGAGAGAGAGAGTGAGAGAGAGGTGTGTGTGTGTGTGGTGTGTGTGTGTGTGTGTGTGTGTGTTGTGTTGCGTTGTGTGTGTGTGTGTGCGTTGAGTGGCGTGTGTGCGTATGTGTCTGTGTGTCTGTCTTTGTGTCTGTGTCACTAAGCACGTTGAGTGGATGCATTAGGTAAACTGTTTACATGTATTATTTGTTATGCCCCTATACTCACAAGTCTATTTCTTCCTTTTCTTTCCAGAAAATAACTACACCCTTCACTTTCCCTATTGTCACACTGAGCGCACACTACAGCAAGAAGGCTACATCCCAGCCTGTCCCCTGACAAATTCATAACAATTAAACTCTTCATGTTTTTTTCTTATCCCAACAGAGAAAGCGCTTTCATTTGTTTGCTTTACAAGATATAGCGATATACAAGTTCCATATGTATCCCTACTATCGTTATTATTATCATTACTATCATTATAATTATCATCAATAGCTACTACACTTTACACACTCAGGTACATCAGTGCCTATTAGCTCCCACCTGGCATAGTTATCATATACTCTTCATTGTGTTCCGTTAACATGAGACTTTATCACCAAATAAAACCAGCAGGTAGGCTGACACCACTACCCAATATAAAGTACACTTTTTATTCTGTTTCTTCCTCTATTCACATCTAACACACAGCATGGCAAGTACATCAACTCTTACCTGAAAAATTCATTTTTTAAAATAGCATATTATGTTTAATCTGATATACACAAACACACACATACAAACACACAACACACAACACTTACACACATCAACACAGTGCCTATCAGCCGACAGATACATCATGCGCACGCGCACATCAAACTCAAGCCGTCACCTGTCCACTTCCGATCAACCACGACGCGACCATAAATGCCATTATAGCGCAGCGCCATGAAGTCATGCCATTTGCTATCGCTGTAGCGCAGCCCTTCGTCGTTAAAAGTGGAAATGCTGGAAATGCCTTTACAACCTGCAGCAACCAAGTCACCATCATGCATGCAGCCATTTCTCTCTTTTTTTGTTTTGTTTTTGTGATTTTGGTCTGTACTATTGTCCGTTCAGTTGTAAGTCATTTCCATCCGTGTATTATTTAGCCTATGCACTTTGTTTTGTAGCAGTTGTTGGGGGTTTTTGTTGATGTTTGTTGTTGTTGTTTTTGGGGGGTGTAGTTGATTTACTTTGTTTTGTTTGTTTGTCGTCCAAATTATATAATGATCATAGATGTTGTTCAATCAAAGACTACTACGTGCTTTGCATTTTCATCATTTTCTAGTTCTTATTTTCTAAATGAATAGAGACGTCGCGTCAGAAACGCCTTTTACAATGCTTTTATTCTTTTTTTTTTTAAATAGTTTTGCATAGACTTGTACTGAACGTTTTGTGCTGCTTTGTGCATAGCTTCCCCTCCCCTATTTTTGCCCCTTCTTTCCCACCCTGTGTCTGATTAGCAATTGATGCAGAAACTTTTCTTTCCTGGGGTAGCGACATCTTTCCCAGATATCAGATAGCTTTCATTAATTCTGGCTGAGTTATTTGTTCTAACAACATAATTTCGGTTCTTTCTGGTCCATTTAAGTATTTGGAGGTCTAAACATGTCAAAGTTAGTCAGTTTGGCTTGTTTTTCGGGGTTTTGACACTTGGTGAGATTTTTTTTCAAAACTAAGATTTGGTGACTTATGAAGGATTTCACTTAGTCTGATTACATTTTGATTATTATTGTCACTACCATAAAATTTTAGACAAGCTGATTTTAATGTTAGAATAAAGATAATCATTTTAGGTAAGAAAAGTCAAACAAGTCATTCAGAAATCAGAACAAAAGTATTCTAATACTACACAGGGATTTCACATTAGTTAAAAAATATGATTTCAACAGAAATTTGTGAAATTATGCGTTTGAAGAAAAAATACACATGTTTCGCTTAAGAACAGATTAAGCTTGATAACAGAAGGAAGAGTTTTCAATCCAAACTAAGAGATGGATGGAACAGACAGAGGGGACGAAGACGGAAAACAAATAAAAAGAAAAGTTGAAGAGAAACAGTAGGAGAAAAAAGTACAGACCACATAAACACAAATCGATAAACTGTAAATTAAAAAAAAAAAAAAATTTAACACCATTCAGCAAGTAACGCCTTGCTTTTTTCAACTTAACGTACCAAACCAAGGGGGGGGGGAAGCTAAAAAAAAAAAAAACCAGAATTTAAAAAAAAAAAAAAGGACAAGAGTGATCAATTGATTTAACGGGGGAATATGAGGGATTCGTTACACGAATAACCAAGAAATTAAAAAAAAAATTAGTCTGTATACGAGTAGGGGAGCTTATACGGAGCCAAAAAACTATTTTAAAAAAGATATTGGTAAGTGTAAGAACAATAAGAAAGTCTGAAGAATAATTCACATGTTTGATAAGGAAAAAAAACTACAAAGAAGAGTGAAAAGGATAGAGACCTAGGTACAAGAGGAAGCAGAAACAGAAAACACAATACTACTGCAAAACAGAATGCATCAGTGGATTAAGTCTACACATTTTTGACAAATGAGGCAGAAACAGAGAGAAAAAAACTGCTATTGAAATAGAGAGAAAGATCGTTTTAAAAGAGGTCGACAATTATTCATTCATGTTCAAAAATAAAAGACAAAAGTTGTTGCAAGAAAAGGGAATAGTAGAAGAATACCTACACATGTTCTCTCAAGGAACTCAAAACAAGAAAGTTGTTGCTTCAGACCACAACAAGCACTAATCAATACTTCTAAAACACAGACGTTGAACCAACAAACTAAAAGAGAAGAGAAAAGTTTAGGGACCGTATGCAAACAAGAAAAGGATAGAAAAGTAATATAAATGAGAAAAAAAACTAAATATCAGAGAGAAAAGACAAAGTTATACACTGAGGACCATAAATCGGTCAAAATACACAAACAGAATAACTTTAAAGAACTGTTTAAGTTGCCCAAACCACATGAATATTGCATCATTATTACCTACAATCATCAAAACGCAAGCAAAAACGACATAGTAACTATAGTACAAAGAAGAAACAACCTCATGCATGAGTAAGTATTAAAAGTTAAGGTGTACAATCGCTTCTGACCTACCGTCTCCGTCTCCGTCACAGTCCAAAATCATGGCATGGTCATTGTCTTCAAATGTTTTCCATCAGTACCAAAATACCACGCTACATGACAACCCTTATTGTACTTCATGCGATAAATAATATGTATAAACATAACACAAATGAAGTCCAGACCCCTTGCAGAGCTTCTTATTTCGCTCAGCTAAGAAGAAAAATGAAAAGCTGCTAATAGGAATCTTTTAGAAACTGCTGAAAGAATAACGTTAAAGGCTGTAGAAACACATCATCAAATTCTGCTGACTTTATGGAAACTAAAAAACATTAAATATACAAATTCAGAAACATGCACATTAAACATACAAACTGCTACTTTTCTAATATTTCACCCTGAATTTAAATCTAGTACGAGACGATATCATCAGAAGACATTTTTTTTGCAGAAATACGAAGAAAATGTTTAATTAAGGAAAGCAGGAAAGAGCACTGCGGTGAGAGAATGTCAAGTTGAAAAAGAAAACAGATGAGTGTGTAGTTCTACAGAAACGCGCGCGCGCGCGCGCGCGCCCCACACACACACACACACACACACACACACACACACACACACACACACACACACATTAATAAGATAATAATTATAATATAATATATATATATACCTCCATCTCCAATAGCTCCCTGCTAAAATATACTTGCCTGATCTTGAACAAAACAAAACACAACAAAGAGAGGTGCTGCCAATGTTTACACAAAGAGGAAGACAGCAGAATGAAAACAAAGGAAAGCTTTGTATCCGCGGAGAAGGACAGAGGGAAAGAATATTAGTCCATCTTCAGTGACAATTGCCGTCATTATTGTCAGTGGCTTTCAAAAACTGCGCAAGGGGCTTGCAATTTCAGCTGACTTACACATTTTTGTCTAAACCACTGACTATATATATATATATATATATATATATATATATATTTTATATATATATTTATTTTTATATATATATATATATATATACACGTCTGAAACTTTTTCCCTCTCACACTGTGTGTGGGTGTTTTCCCTGGTCCTTACTTCGATCTTAAGCACACACATACACACACATGCACACGTGCGCGCGCGCGTGCGGCAGTTTTTTTTCCACGAAGAGGAAGTGACAGATGATAGAGGACAGACAATATGAGAGAATCAAAAGCTAACACTACGGATAAGAAATCAAAGAAGACAGGAATCGCCACAGCCCAGGAAAGAAAAGACAGACAGACAGAAAAAGAAAGAAAGAAAGCTGCCAGCATAAAGATCATATCCCAAGGGGGAAAAGCTCAGAAAAGATCATTCCAGCCAAAGAGTACACACTAGAGGGGCATAGACTAAAGACTGACACCAGAATTAGAAGAAAACAAAGAAAGAAAACGAAGACTGAACTTCAGCGCAGAGCAGAGCACCCACAAAAGAAGAGTACACAGCCCAAGATGAAATCATTCCAAAAGAAAGTGAAAGTCAGATTCAGCAGGAAAGTACCCACCAGCCCACACAAAGAAAGGATTCACCACAGAAGAAGAAGAAGAAGAAGAAGAAGAAGAAGAAGAAGAAGAAGAAGAAGAAGAAGAAGAAGAAGAAAAGAAGAAGAAGAAGATGAAGAAGAAATCGTAGAAGGAAAAGAAAAACAGATTCAGCAGGAAATATCCGCCAACCCACACAAAGAAAGGATTCACCACAGAAGAAGAAAAAGAAGAAGAAAGCTTTCACAATAGAGGAAATTCCAAGTGGGGGAAAAAAAGCCACTATCCCATGCCGAACTGATCCAAACCTGAGTAGATCTGGTCAACAAGCACAGAGCCATTGTTGCCGTTGCGTCGTATCATCTGTACGACGTGAGTCTGACCATCGACCAGTGTGGTCAGGTTGACATTTTCTGGCAGAGTGACGTTTACCTCCACCTCGGTCACACACTCCCCTGTCAGGGACCAATGTAATCTGCTGTCAGTGACTGTGGCATTGTCAGTCCGTGCTTGTCTACTGTTGCCATGGCTGTGTAGTGTTTGGGGGTAGGGTTTTTATTTCGTTCCTCGACAAGAGCAGTGAGGTTCACCTATGGTGAGATTTTGCTTATGCAACCGTTTGTTCAGTAGCTGCATTCCAACTTCAGGGATGTATAGAGTATGAACTCCTTTTCACACCAATGGTTGTGGCATAGTCAGTACGTACTTGTCTACTGTTGCCATGGGTGTGTAGAAGGGGGGTTTTGTTTCTCAACAAGAGCTGTGAGGTTCAGAATGTAAATAGGTGGTGTCCCATAACCTATGTGGTCGTAGGGAGCGAGGCATCATAGACCTCAGCTTCTCTAGAGGCCACCATATTGAAGGGGGCGCCCATCTCCTCTCCCTTGCTGCTTTACCTTCCCTGACCCTAAAGAGGGCAGGTACCCATTTACAGCTGGGTGAACTGGGGGGACTGTACTGAAACCAAGCCGCGTAAACGGTCACCCATCCAATAGGTAACCACGCTTGATACTGCTTAACCTTGGCTGGGGGAAAGCGAGTGCTGTGGCTACTGAGTTATCCTGTCCCCAGTATGTACATGCATGCACTTAAAACGTGGGGGATGAGCAAAAGAGCCTAGCGGTTAAAGCGCTGTACTCGTGATCCTTTGATAACTAAGGGCGCGGGTTCCCGTCGCCTCCGGAATATTTGTTTGCGGAGACATTCATTTCCTCAAGAGTTAACATCAGTACTGACTCCGCTGCCCCCCAAAATCTTTCTGATGAGGCTATATACCGAGATCCTTTTTACAGAATGCAGGCAGAACATCTTGCACCCTTGTTCAAAACCCATACTCCTTTCGGAGAAGAGTAGGCCAGCCATGACCTTTGGGATAGGTAACACGAGCATGCCCAGCATGCATCCTGCTTGCTACCTGGAGAGAAGGACTCTTCCGAGTGTAACTTTCCAAAGACACACTGCCTGAAAAAAAGAAATACAGTCCCCTCCCCCCTAGCATCTCTCCACGGAGTTTATAAAGAGCTCAAGTCAAATTATTCTCACAAACAACTACATCTGGACAAAAATTCGTGTTATTGTTGTTGTTACTGTTACTGTTGCTGCCGCTGTTGTTGTTTAAGCTAATGTTGATGTTGTTATTATTTATTTATCTATTTGTTTATTGTTAAATAAAAACCCAATAGGCAAAAGTGTCTTACCTTGAGTGTCAAACATAAATCGAGGTCGGCCATTTTTAAACATGACGGCTACATACTCTTGCTGGTTCTCCGAAGCGGCGAAGAACAACAGACCTGAGGGCTGCTTGAGTCGGAACTCAAAGCGTATACCTGCACAGAAGGGAAAAGTGGTTATCTATCCATCCATCCATCTATCTATCTATCTATCTATCTATCTATCTATCTATCTATCTATCTATCTATCTATCTATCTATCTATCTATCTATCTATCTGTCTGTCTGTCTGTCTGTCTGTCTGTCTGTCTGTCTGTCTGTCTATTTATCTATCTACATAAATTTATGATGTATATATAATATATATATATAATATATATATACATATATATATATATATATATATATATATGCCAGACCTCAGCTTCTCCAGGGACCAGCATATTGAGGGCAGTGCCCTCGCTGCTTTACCTTCCCTGACCCTAAAGGGGAAAGGTACCCATTTACAGCTAGGTAAAGTGGGGCACTGTACTGAAGCCAAGGCGCGCAAACAGTCACCCATCAACTTGGTAACCACGTACCATGCTGCTTAACATTTCTTGAAGAAAGCGAGTACTCTGACCACTGAGCTATCCCGTCACACACACACGCACGCACGCACGCACGCACGCACGCACGCACGCACGCACGCACACACACACACACACACACACACATACATACATACATACATACATACATACATACATACATACATACATACATACATACATACATACACTCACAGTCTCTCTCTCTCTCTCTCTCTCTCTCTCTCTCTCTCTCTCTCTCTCTCTCTCTCTCTCTCTCTCTTTCATCCCCCCCATTCCCTCTCTCCCTCCCCCCCCCATTCCTTCTCTCCCCATCCCCAAACTGACCAGTAAAATCGACGTTCTGTGGCAAGGTCTCGGCAGGAAAAGCATAGAAGCCCCCGCCAGGAAAACGAGTACCTCGCACCACGGATGCCGGGTAGCTGAGAGCGATGCTGGTTTTCTGCACGGTGTACATAGGGGTGGGGCCGTTGGGGGAAGAGGGGGGTTTCCATTTGACCCCCATCACCGTGGAGTTGTAGCTGTCCACGCTGGGTTTTTCCATCCCTTGCGGAGCTGTGGAGGATAGGTAAAAGGTAACGTAGGTGTCCCATAACCTGTGTGGTCGCGGTGGAGGTTAAGAGAGTTGGAGGGGGGTTTTTTTAGGGTTTTTTGTTGGTGTTGGCGTTGTTGGATGTAAGGGTAACAGGTAAAGGTAAAGTATTCCCATAACCTGTGTGGTTGTAGGAGAGTGAGGTGTCAGAGGCCTCAGCTTCTCTAGAAGCCAGCATATTGAGGGCGGCGTCCATCCCTCCTCTCCCTCGCTGCTTTACATTCCCTAACTCTAAAGAGGGCAGGTACCCATTTACAGCTGGGTGAACTGGGGGACTGTACTGAAGCCAAGGCGTGCAAATGGTCACCCATCCACTTGGTAACAACGCTCGATGATGCTCAGCTTTAGCTTTGGGAAAGCCAGCGATCTGACCACTGAGCTATCCCGTCCCGTAGGGGTAAGGTCCAGTTTAATTTAATCGTGTTTGTTTTATAGACCCGATGACCTGAGAGGTCATGTATTTTTTCGGGGATGTCATCTCGTAACATTTTAATTTTTAGATTAAAAGTATGTAACTATCTATATGAATTAAAACAAGCTTTAAAATAAATTCTGCCGTGGAGGTTGGTTTGAATGCTGCGTTACACTGTGATGTGTTGTGTTGTTTTGTTTGCTATTGCAGTGCAATGTGGTGGAATTAGTGCAGTGCAGTGCAGTGCAGTGCGGTGCAGTGCGGTGCGGTGCGGTGCAGTGCGGTGCGGTGCGGTGCAATGTAGTGTAGTGTAGTGTAGTGTAGTGTAGTGTAGTGTAGTGTAGTGTAGTGTAGTGTAGTGTAGTGTAGTGTAGTGTAGTGTCTTTCTGAGCAAGTAACAAAACATAAGCCAGACAGTGTTATATCAAATCGTCCAGAAAGTAGGTAACATTTTAATCCATCATCTCTCAGTCTAG
>CM060324.1:15622499-15632499 GCA_030674155.1 Stramonita haemastoma
GACCAGGCAGTCCACGAATCCAAAGTTCATAGAATTTGATGACTCCTGTTTGGGGAGAGTCAACAGAGAAATGTTAGGGTTTGGTGTTGTTAAAGTGGTGGTATTGTTCTTTTAAAAACGATCTACATCTTTTTTTTTGATGGAAAATAATTCCTTCACTTTCCTGCTTCTGATGGGCATCACACCACAAACATTCCTACTGAAGATTTTTTTTTCTGATTAAAGTCTTTTGAAAAAAAAAGTATCATATTGAATTAGACGCAAACTGACTTGCTCTCGAAGTGGAAATAGCAATAACCAATGATCCGGGAGACTGACTGATCAAAGTAATCAAACTGAAAGAATTAAGAATCTGATCAGCTGGTTTCGCTGTTTCGTTGATTTTTTTCTCATTAAGTATTTGCTTCGTTATTATTCTTCTCCTTGTACCATTTTTTAAACAATTCATCTTTTAAGTTTTCTCTACTTTTTCTGACCATTCTCGGCAACATTCCTATTTCAAAGGGCTGCAACTCAGGGCGGAGTGAGGGAGCAAGGTCCTGCTTTTTTTCCTGCTTTTTTTTTTTTGAGGGGGGATGGGGGAAGCGGCAAAAATCAAACTGCCTAATTCTGACCGTTAGGGTTGAGAGGAGGGCTCCACTCCACCAGAAGCTGCGTGCTGCTGATGGGGGTGATGACGGGGGGCTGCATGTCGGTGGGGGCAGCAAACTTGGTGTTGAAGATGCGGCCTGGGCTCTCTGAACATCCTCCTTCTGTGCAGGCCTTCACCGTCATGTTGTACCTGTTGGCAAAGAAAGACAGTCACACTTCAGTGGGGCTACTTGTATCATAGGTAAATAAGGTAAAAGTGTCCCATGGTCGTAGGGGAGCGAGGCGTCAGAGACCTCAGCTTCTCTAGGGGCCAGCATGTTGAGGGCGGCGCCCATCTCCTCTCCCTCGCTGCTTTACCTTCCCTGACCCTAAATAGGGCAGGTACCCATTTTACAGTTGAGTGAACTGGGGGGGGACTGTACTGAAGCCAAGGCGCATAAACGGGCACCCATCAAAATGGTAACCACGTTCGATGCTGCGTCATACTCACTATTTTGGTTGGGGTATTTTCCTTCTTTGGCTACAGCTCCGAGGGTTCACAAATGGTGAGGTTTTTGCGTATGCGACTGTTCGTTGTTTGATGGGATTTGCCTCCCCCATTCCCCACCATTTTGGTAGCCACAATCCGACTTCGGGGATGATATTAATGGTATAAATATATCGAATTCTTACGCTCTTCCCAGAGGAAATCAGTCCGAGTTTCAAGCAGAGAAATATGCTATGACTGAAAGTGATTTACAACTTGAAATAATTATATATATGCATGGACATTTTTTTCTCATATCTTTTTTTTTTAGTTTTCTTTCATTGCAAACTCAAGAAATAAAATAGATCCAACCAAAAACAAAAAGCCACCTTACTTTAACTGCGAAATCATATCATACCCCACTGTAACTTTTACAAAACTCGGCCTAACAAACACACAACCGCTCCGGAAAATTATAGTAAAAAACAAAAGAGAATTAAAACAAAAGTACTAAGAATTTTAAAAAAAAGAGAGAATTAAACAAAAGGACTATGAAATTAAAAGATCAACAAATTTAAGAGCAAAAACTATGAAAGCATATAGAAAAGGACACAACACCAAGCCTCCAGCAAAACACTATATATACACCCACCTTTGGTATGGCTTCAGGGACGGTAACTTGGCCTGAGTCTCCTGCCCCTCCCACTCCACGGTTCCGTTGGTTCCGTTGTTGAAGTTGTAGGACACCAGCTGGTACTTCAGCAGAGGACCGTTCATCTGGGAGGGAGCGTTCCACGAGAAGGAGGCACTCTCCACCTGGATCTCATTCACCTGGGGGTAGTGGTGGAAATTGTGTTTATGAACGTAAAAGGCTTATTTGTTTGTTTGTTTGTTTGTTTATTTATTTGTTTATTTGTTGATTCATTGATTGATTGATTGATTGATTGATTTGTCTGTTCTTTTATATCGAGGATAGTGGAATAAGCATTCATGGGCTTTTTTACATCCAGAACCCGTGTAAGCAGTTCTGTAAATCTTTGCCATCTGTTCCCACCGCTTGATGATTACATGCACGACAAAATGATGTAGAACAAAGTAAGGTCAAACGAAAGAGAAAGAAACCTTTTTTTTAAGCGAAAATAAATAAGGTACAAAAATATGTCAATTTTTTTCATCAAAATAAGATCATGGAAATGAGGTTAAAAACGTAAGGTAAAGTTGTCCCATAACCTATGTGGTCGTAGGGGAGCGAGGCATCAGAGACCTCAGCTTCTCTAGAGGCCACCATATTGAGGGCGGCGCCCATCTCCTCTCCCTCACTGCTTTACCTTCCCTGACCCTAAAGAGGGCAGGTACCCATTTACAGCTGGGTGAACTACGCACGCACGTACACACACACGTACGCGTGCAAACACACACACACACACACACACACACACACACACACACACACACACACACACACACACACACACACACACACCAAACCAAACCAAACCGAACCAAACCAAACCAAAACTACCCCCCCAAAAAAAAAAAAAAAACCAAAAAAATCCACCTTCACAGATGGAAACAGACATCTTGTGCTATGAAGACACGCCTCACCTGAAGAACCATATCGGAGGATGGAACCCCGGGATTGGTTCTGAAGCTGATGACAGGACTGCGGACACTACCCACGGCGTTACTGGCCTCCACCTGGTAGGAATACAGCGTGTAGGGCTGCAGGTTCGAGTCCACAAAGGTCCGCCCTGGTGACAGAACGTCAGGCACTCATGAAATTGTTGATATGATGACGTGAAGCGCTGCAGTGAGAGAATATAGTGGACAGTGGTCTAGAGGTAACGTACCTGCCTAGAAAGCCAAAAGTCCGGGTCGGAGTGTGTGGTCGTTCGAATCCCGTTTGGGCCCAAAACTTTTCCCCCTTCCATTGGACCGTGAGTGGTGGTCTGGTTGCTAGTCTTTCGGATGAGACGATAAACCTAGGTCCCGTGTGTTACACGTCATTATTTAGCGCACGTAATAGAACCCACGGCACCAAGAGGGTTGTCCCTGGCAAAATTATGCAGTAAAAAGCCACTCTGATGGGGAAACAAATACAGTTGCAAACAGGAAAAAGAAAAAATAATAGGTGGCGCTGCACTTGTGGCGATGCGCTCTTCCCGGGGAAAGCAGTCCGAGTTTCACACAGAGAAATCTGCTATGACATAAAGTGGTATGATGATAATGATAATATGTTAGCACACACACACACACACACACACACACACACACACACACACACACACACACACACACACACACACACGCACGCACGCACGCACACACACAGACACACACACACACACACACACACACACACACACACACACACACACACACACACACACACACACACTCACGCACACACACAGAGGAGCAGATAGCCAAATAGACAAACAAACAGACAGACAACAGAGACTAAAAACCGCCAAAAGGACAGTCCAGCACACTACCAAGGCACGAACCTTCTCCTTCATACACCTGCGTGTTGTTCCGGAACAGACGATACTTCTTGATCACTCCGTTGGGGAAGTCGGGGGCTCGCCAGGAAATATTCATAGAGGTTGGGGTCAGGGGGTCATGGACCGGGGGAGGCTGCTGCGAAGGGGCTGCAACACAAAGTGAACTTGTTGTTACAAGATGGTCCCTTGATACAGGGGACGGGGGGGGGGGGGGGGAGGGGATAGCCCAGTGATCACAGCATTCGCTTTCGCAAAGCTAAGGGTAAGCAGCATCGAGTGTGGTTACCTAGTTGATGGGTGACAGTTTGTGCTCCTCGGCTTCAGTAAAGCCCCCCAGTTTACCCAGCTGTAAATGGACACCTGCCCTCTTTGGGGGTCTGGGAAGGTAAAGCAGCGAGGGGGAGGAGATGAACGCCATCCTCAATATGCTGGCCCCTGGAGAAGCTGAGGTCTTTGATAGCTCGTTCCCCAACGACCGCACAGGTTTTGGGACCACTATTGTCTTTCCCTTTTTACATTGATTACGAAATCTGTTTGCTTATTTCTCTCCCTTCTCTCTTCTCTCTTCTCTGTATTCCCTCACTGGGTAGGACAAGTAGTACCGGGTCTTATCCTGTGCTTGTAACTTTTGCAGGAGGTCTGCTCGCTGGCCTCGGTTGACATTCTAAGCAGTGATACACCTGAAAACCTGCCTTCTCTCTTGACAAATATGTCCTACTGCCTTCAAGATATCCAAAACTGGATGATACAGAACAAATTACAATTAAACCCAGATAAAACCGAATCCATGCTTGTAGGGACCAAACACAAACTGTCTTTTATCACAACAACTTCAACAGAATTCGGCAATACGTCAGTCCCTCTATCCAGTGCTGTAAAGTATCTAGGAGTCGTTATTGACAACACACTCTCCATGCAAAAATTCATCACCCAGACCTGTCAGTCATGCTACTATCAACTACGGCGTATTAGTGCAATTCGAAAGTACCTGTCCACTGATGCAACATCCAAACTAGTCACTTCTCTTATTCTTTCACGTCTGGACTATTGCAATTCTCTTTTGGCTGGTCTGCCAGCATCATCTATCCACTCTCTCCAACGTATACAAAACTCTGCAGCTCGACTGGTCCTCAGAAAGAAAAAATCTGAACACATTACTCCTCTCTTGCAATCTCTCCACTGGCTGCCTGTGCCACAGAGAGTTAACTACAAGATCAGTACTCTCTGTTATAAATGTCTCCACAAAACAGCACCCTCCTACCTCTGTGAATGTCTTCACGTGTACACACCTTCTCGTTCCCTCCGCTCGGCTGCAGATACCTTATCCTTAAAAATTCCGAGATTCAACCTATATACCGTTGGCCGCCGCTCTTTCTCTATTTCTGGTCCATCAATCTGGAATGACCTCCCTATCTCCCTTCGGCAAAAGCCTACATATGACACTTTTAAATCCAACCTCAAGACACACTTGTTTCAAACCTAAGATTTTTGCCTTCTGTTTTCATCTCCTATTTGTCCCTGCCTTCAACAATTGAAATTCCATTCACCCTGTCAAAATGTATAACCTCTATAAGTGTGTGTGTGTGTGTGTGTGTGTGTGTGTGTGTGCGCGTGTGTGTGTGTGTGTGTGTGTGTGTGTGTGTGTGTGTGTGTGTGTGTGTGTGTGTGTGTGTGTGTGTGTGTGTGTGTGCGCGCGCGTGCGCGCGCGCGCGTGCGCGCGCGCGCGTGTGTGTGCTTTCGAATTTGCTAGAATTATTTATTGTCATTGGTTGTTTGTTGTGAGGGTCGAGTGCAAGCGCTTTGATTTGTTTTTACAAGATATAGCGCTATATAAATTCCATGTATTATTATTATTATTATTATTATTATTATTATTATTATTATTATTATTATTATTATTATTCCGATTTCAGACAAGCATATCGTATTGTACAGGTTACATACTGGGATTGGTGTGTTTGCGTAATCCACCAAACGCTAACATGAATTGTGGGATCTTTAACATGTAAGTTTGATCTTCTGCAAGTGTATAGACACGAAGGGAGTTAAGGCACTGGCAGGTCTATGCTTGAAGTTGACCTGGGAGGATGTAAAAAAAAAATACCCACCCTTGCTTTACCAGACGCCATCTCCGAGATTCGAACTCAGACTTCACAGACCCACGGGAGAGACATAAAAGTCTTAACCACTCGGCTATAGCGTCCGTCATTCGCTTGTAATATTAATTTATACTTTTAGAAAACAAAACCACGATAAAAGGAAAAGAAAAGGGAAACATGACTAAAACAAAAATGTTAGCAAGCAATACAACGCACAGAAACAAAGTTATGTCATGTTTCAGTATTTACCTCCTACTTTTACTATCTCCTTGTTTTATTCGCAGAACATCTTGTGCATGCGTTAAAAACCTGTTCCGCCTTACAAAAGTGTAGGTCATAAAGTGCCTGTGGGAACGGACAAAAATTCACAATTAAACAACCCACTATCACTGGCATAGTTAGCACCCCTTTAACAATCCGATCAAATACCTACCCCATATTACATATATGAAACAACACACACACCCATCGCAACACACACACAACACAACACATCATAATCCATACATACACACGCACGCACGCACACACACACACACACACACACACACACACACACACACACACACACACAACAACAACAACACACACACATACACACACACACACACAACACACACAACACAACACACAACACACACACACACACACACACACACACACACACACACACACACACACACACACACACACACACACACACAACACAACACAACACAACACAACACAACACAACCACACAACACAACACAACACAACACAACACAACACACACACATCACACCTTCACCAAGAACAAAGGACCAGCCAGACTTACTCTTGCTGCAGCCAAACTCATTGTCACTGCTGAGCTCGCTGGCCCCCTCCACACACGTGTCACACTGTCGCCCTGTCACGAACTGCTTGCAGTCACAGTTACCAGACACCCGACTGCAGTTGGTGCTGGTGCTGCCTGCAGCTAGGCAGTTGCAGCGACTGCATCTGTTCGGCACAATAACACATCCACTTTTTTGGGGGGTACCGTTTGTTAGTATGCATGTGTGAATGTGTGTGTGTGTGCGTGCTTGTGTGTGTGTGTGCGTGTGTGTGTGTGTGTTTGTGTGTGTGAGTATGTGTGTGTACGTGCGAGCATACAAGCGTGCGTGCGTTCATTCATGTAGATAGATAGATAGATAGATAGATAGATAGATAGATAGATAGATAGATAGATAGATAGATAGATAGATAGATAGATAGATAGATAGATAGATAGATAGATAGATAGACAGGTAGGTAGATAGATAGAGAGATAGATAGACAGACAGACAGACAGACAGACAGACAGACAGACAGACAGACAGACAGACAGACAGACAGACAGACAGTACAGGTGTTAAGCTGGAAAATGAGCAACAACAATAACCACAATCACAGTAACAACAATAACTCTTACTATGCTGTTGACAGACGAGAGGAAACAGCCAGGTTCCTCCATTACTTTGCTATAAAAAACAAGAGGGAAAAGCCAGGTTCCTCTCTTACTGTGCTATAAAAAAAAATTAAAAACAAGAGGGAAAAGCCAGGTTCCTCTCTTACTGTGCTATAAAAAAAAAATTAAAAACAAGAGGGAAAAGCCAGGTTCCTCTCTTACTTTGCTACAAAAAAAAATTTAAAACAAGAGGGAAAAGCCAGGTTCCTCTCTTACTGTGCTATAAAAAAAAATTAAAAACAAGAGGGAAAAGCCAGGTTCCTCTCTTACTTTGCTACAAAAAAAAATTTAAAACAAGAGGGAAAAAGCCAGGTTCCTCTCTTACTTTGCTACAAAAAAAATTTAAAACAAGAGGGAAAAGCCAGGTTCCTCTCTTACTGTGCTATAAAAAAAAAATTAAAAACAAGAGGGAAAAGCCAGGTTCCTCTCTTACTTTGCTACAAAAAAAAATTTAAAACAAGAGGGAAAAGCCAGGTTCCTCTCTTACCTTGCTATAAAAAAGTTTTAAACAAGAGGGAAAAGCCAGGTTCCTCTCTTACCTTGCTATAAAAAAGTTTTTAAACAAGAGGGAAAAGCCAGGTTCCTCTCTTACCTTGCTATAAAAAAGTTTTAAAACATGAGGGAAAAGCCAGGTTCCTCTCTTACCTTGCTATAAAAAAGTTTTAAACAAGAGGGAAAAGCCAGGTTCCTCTCTTACTTTGCTACAAAAAAAAATTTAAAACAAGAGGGAAAAGCCAGGTTCCTCTCTTACTTTGCTACAAAAAAAAAATTAAAACAAGAGGGAAAAGCCAGGTTCCTCTCTTACCTTGCATAAAAAAAAATTAAAACAAGAGGGAAAAGCCAGGTTCCTCTCTTACCTTGCTATAAAAAAAATTTTAAACAAGAGGGAAAAGCCAGGTTCCTCTCTTACTATCTTATAAAAAACAAGAGGGGAAAAAGCTAGGTTATTCTCTGTTGTAAAATAAGACGATAAAAGCCAGGTTCCTCTCTTACTTTACTATAAAAGACAAGACGGGGGAGCCAGATTATTCTCTGTTGAAAAATAAGATGAAAAAAACAGGTTACTCTCTTCGTATACTATATATATAAAAAAAACAAGAGGAGAAAAAGCCACGTTCCTCTCCAATCATCTTATAAAAGACAAGAGGGGGAAAAGCCAAGTTCCTCTCTTACTTTACTCTAAAAAAAAAAAAAAAAAGAGTGGGGAAACCCATGTTCTTCTCTTACTACCTTACACACTTACTTTCCCTTCTGGAAGTTGTAGTAGCCCTCATCGCATTCGTCACACCTGTGGCCGGCCACCCCTTCAGAGGTGCGACAGGAGCACTGGCCCGTGGTGCTGTTGCACGTGGTGCCCGGCACCTGACCCTGGGGTCACAGTCACACTGCAGGCAGCCGCCCTGATTGACCGTGTTCTTGTAAAAACCTGCCATCAGCATCAACCACGCCGGTTGTTTTTTTCTTTCTTCATCGTCCTCGAACGCTAAGAGATCAATTGTTGTTGTCTGTCATATGAGCGAAAAATAAGTTGTGCTGCCTGACAAGTCAGGCCCAGCGCATTCCACTTTGGTGTGTGAGAAAATTGCTATATTATTCTGAAGTTTTTCAGGAAAAGAAAAAGGCAGGAGGATGAACCAAGAAGGCAGAAAATAGACAAGAAAGGAGTGACAGGAAGGAAAGGAACTAGGCAGAAATAAGGAGAGGGACAGAAAAGAGAAAATTCCTGGCACATTGTCCTCGATATAAAAGAATAAATAAATAAATAAATAATGAAATAAATAAACAACACACCCAAACATTTTTTTGGGGGGAAAAACCTCACCTGACACACAGTTATCACACCGCCGCCCCTCTCTGTTGATCAGGCAGATACACTGCCCCGTCTTGGCGTTGCAGGGGAAATTGCTGTTCACCCCGCTGGGATCACACTGACACGACTCGCAGCCCAGCACGTTCTCCTTGGTCAGGTTGAAGTAGTTGGGCTTGCATCGGTTGCAGTTGCTGCCCTCCACGTTGGCCTTGCACACACAGCCGTTGGAGCAGTCGATGCTGCCCTCGGGAACCCCAGCCTCCAGGCACAGGCATCGCTCACAGCCGTCTTCCGGGGAATTGCCGAAACTGACGCTGCCTGGCTTACACTCGTTGCATTGTCGACCGGCCGTTTGGGATTTGCACACGCACTGGCCCGTGTTTCTGGAAAGGCGTATGTAGAGTGTTAGCCTAGTAGTGGGTTGGGTTTAAGTCAGTTGGGGGAGAATTATCTTTTAAGTCTCTCTGGGGGAAAAGGCAGGAGAATGGAACAAAAAGGCAGAAAATAAACAAGAAGGTGACAGGAGGAAAAGGAGCAAGGCAGAAACAAAGAGAGGGATAGAAAAGGCAGAATGTCCAGGTTTGTTTGTTTTGTTTGAGATTATTTTACAGCCCAAGTGGAATTATCCGATTTAGGGATTGTGGCAGCACGTCATCTCACTTCGGTACCTTAGGCCACCCCAAAAATAGTGCAATCCTATGAAGAAAGCATGCTAGGCCTGAGCAAGCATGGGAGTGCTGCACAAGCTTTAGCATTGTAGAATTTCCAGAAGCAAGAACCTCTGATACAAGCCACAAGGCATTAACCAATCAAATAACCTCATATACACAAGTCACATGACTTGGGACCAATCAAATCACCTCTTATAGATACAAGTCACAAAGAACTCGACCAATCCAATCACCTCTTATACACAAAGTCACAAAAACTAGACCAATCCAATCACCTCTTACACACAAGTCCCAACTTACTTATCGCAAGTCGTGCCGGTCACCGTGCCCGTGTCGTTGCAGTTGCAGAAGAGGCAACTGGAGGAGAAGCTGTAGTAGTTGTCCATGCATT
>CM060324.1:15637499-15652499 GCA_030674155.1 Stramonita haemastoma
ATGCATATCATATCATCATCATCATGATGATGATGAATATGATGATGATGATGAGATGATGGAATGAATGATGATGATGATGATGATGATGATGATAGATAGATGATGATGATGATGATGATGATGAATGGATGATATATTAATTCATTGATAATAATATAATAATAATAATAATAATAATATAATAATAATAATAATAATAATAATAATAATAATAATAATAATCAACAATAATAATAATAATACATGGAATCTATTAGCGCTAAATCTTGTGATGCAAACAAATCAAAGCGCTTGCATTCAAATCAGAAAAGTATAAGATTTGTGTATATTCACACATCCTGTACTTCTATGGTAGGCTATACACGCACAAGCACACATAGATAGATAGACAGGAAGACAGACAGACACACACACACACACACACACACACACACACAACACACACACACACACACACACACAAAACCCACGCGCGTGCACGCAGGCACACACACACACACACACTTAAACACACACACAAACCCGCGCACGTAACACACACACACACACACACACACACACACACACACACACACACACACACACACACACACACACACACACGCACAAACCCCCGCGTGCGCACGCTCACACACACACACACACACACACACACACACACACACACACACACACACACACACACACACACACACACACACACAAACTCATAAACACACACCACCACCATTCGTCTAATATTACAGCTATGAATAGACATTAAATACCACACCACCATCACCGCTACCACCACCTACCACCAATACACACAAAGTCTGGCATTACAGTCATCATAATAATATAGGATGCTATACTAAACACAAGAATGATAACAAACTGTATGTAAACACCATACTTTTTAAACTGAATGCAGTTGACATCATTCTGAGCTTTCAGGGCTCCGTTGTTCTCCATTTGGAAGTAAGAGGTGCAGTTTTCGGCATAATACTGCCAAGGCTGGAACCCCAGGGACCCTGCGTACTGCCGCTCGATGGTCACCGCTTTGGGAAGGGGGCTGTAGAAGTGAGCACTATCGTGAACACCTGGAGACAGAGAGTGGAAGGTAGTGTGAATTCTAATGGGGAGGAGAACAGTTTGGGTGTGATGAGGTATGGGCTGGTTGTCTTATTATTCGCAGGATGATGATGAAATGATGAATGGATTATAAAATCTGCCCGTCGTAGGGAAAAAAGTGTACACACATACATGTACACGTACACGTATCACACACACACACACATACACACATATATACACATACACACACGTACTCACACACACGCGCGCGCGCGCGCGCGTTCTCTCTCTCTCTCTCTTCTCTCTCTCTCTCTTCTCCTCTCTCTCTCTCTCTCTCTCTCTCTCTCTCTCTCTCTCTCTCTC
Source organism: Stramonita haemastoma (assembly GCA_030674155.1). NCBI lineage: Eukaryota > Metazoa > Mollusca > Gastropoda > Neogastropoda > Muricidae > Stramonita > Stramonita haemastoma. The sequence goes on from CM060324.1 coordinate 15,638,922, forward strand.
TCTCTCTCTCTCTCTCTCTCTGTGCGTGCGGGCGCATGTGTATGTGTAGGCACATACAGGCAAGCAAACGAGCATGTATGCGTATATATATACTTGCATACACACCTACACACACACACACACACACACACACACACACACACACACACACACACACACACACACACACACACACACACAGACAAAAAAAAACTCAAACATCCACACAGTCATTTTCAACCCAGCTGGATGGATAGACCCCCCCCACCCCACCCCCACCCCACCCCACCCCACCCCTCCTACCTCAAACTGATCTCCCAGGTTGATCTCCAGCGCCACGTCTTTCTGGAACTTGGAGACCCAGATGGTGTTCATGTTGTCGTCGTTAGCGAACTCCACAGGGTGAGACTCTTTGGACACCCGAGACTGGTGTCGGCGATGTTCTCGGGGACGCCATTGGACAGGCAGTACAGCGTGTCCTGAGGCTTGATGCGGGGTCTGGCTGGGGACACCGACAGTTGTTCTGCACTCTACTGGGGTAGTGTGATGAGTAAACCTCCTGCACCTCTCTGAAAAACAGGGGAGAAAACTGTCATTTCTCATCTTTTCTGTGTGAGTCACAGAGTTCGCTATTAGCCGCTGCGCGCAATAAACCTTTTCCCTATAAGGTTGCCACTAAGGGCCAACAACCATCTCCTAGCCCTTCCCTAGTAGCACCCACTACTGGGTTACAGAAGCAAACAAATCTGCACAGTGCACGTGTACAGGGAAAGAGGGGTTCTCTCCCTTAACGTAGGGATAGTGTTGATGTTAATGGCATGATCCTCCTCTTTCTCTTCACTGGCCCTGTTTGGATATCTGTACAATTAAGGTGAAAGGGTAGCTCAGTGGTCAGAGCACTCACTTTCCCCAAGCTAAGGTTAAGCAGCATCGAGGGTGGTTACCAATTGGATGGGTGACCGTTAGCGCGCCTTGGCTTCAGTACAGTCCCCCAGTTTACCCAGCTGTAAATGGGTTCCTGCCCTCTTTAGGGTCAGGGAAGGTAAAGCAGTGATGGAAAGCAGATGGGCACCGCCCTCAATATGCTGGCCCCTAGAGAAGTGATGTCTCTGACGCCTCGCTTCCCTACGACCACATAAGTTATGGGACACCTTTACCTTTACCTTGTTTATCTGTACAACAAGTCTATGGCGCTTTAATTGTCACACTTCAGTGGTGCTAGCAATGTACAATTGACCACTGTAAGAACGTACCTGTTGGAAAGTGTGGTGGAAAAATATTTGACATCTTGGATCTTTCCAATAAATTGCCCCGTACCTGCAACAGAACAGATCACAGTTGTAAGAAAATGTCTGACTCTTTTTTTTGTCCTGGCATTATATGAAGGAAGGAAGGAACGAACGAACAAACAAAGGAAGAAAGGGAGAAAAAAAAAAGGACGGAACGAAGGAAGGAAGGAAAGAAGGAAGGAAGGAAGGAAAGAAGGAAGGAAGGGAGAAAAAAAGAAGGATGGAACGAAACAAGGAACGAAGGAAGGACGAAAGGAAGGAATGAAGGAATTATACAGCGCATAAAAAATATGATATTGAAGTTATAGATTGTACTCATCATCTTCAAACGTCTGGCAATCATCTCACCTAGCGTACACTCTCAGTCTTACAGTGGGATGGACAGCCTGTTGGTCAGAGTGTTGACAGAGCCATTACCGAAACTCCCGTTGAAGGGGATTTTTCCCCTGAAGTTAACATCAGCACTGACTCCACTTCCCTGAAAGTCCTTCGGTTGAGACAATAAACCAAATTCCTGTGTGAAAATGATCACAGAACGTTCTACGCACATTTTTTTTTATATATATGTTCTACCCTTGGGAAATTGGGTCATTTGTGCCGGTAAGAACGAATAACAATATATATATATATAATATATATATATATATATATATATATATATATATATATATATATATAAACCACAACAACAACAACAGCAACAATAACAAACCATATCTCAGCATCCTCACCGTTAGCAGTCTGTCCCAGTCGGAAAGTGCCCGTGGTGTCAGCAATGATGTCACTGACAAACACGGTGTCAGTGGCCTTGAAGTCTGTCTGCCCGCCGTTGATAAAGAAACTGACACTTCTTCTGTACACCTGCACAACACAACAAACAAACAACAAAGACATAAGATTGAATTCAGGTGAGTTGAGTTTTTTTTACTCTTCAAAATCTTTACTTTATACCAATACACTTCTACATCTTTTTACGTGGTTATTGTTCTTATATATGGCTTGCAACCCACCCAAATTTATCTGTTTTAGAAATAATAAAGTATTTTGAATTGAATTTATTTCATACCACACCCTCAATACACTTCAACATCTTTACTTCATCCAATCCAATCCAAAGCCTTTATATGCCTTCTTGCATAGGCAGCACAAAGATTTCTTTGTTCTTTTCTGTAACAAACTTTTTTTTACAGACAGGTTGTTAGCCCTGTGTCCAACCTACCTGGAGTGGCCACTTAGTAGCTCTTAACATGCCTGGTGCGCAGTGACCCTATTTGTAATGCTTGCTTTGCAACATTCCCGAGTCCCACGGGGGTCTTTACTTCATACCACACTGAAATACACTTCTACATATTTGCTTCATACGGCACCTTTCTTTTTTTTTAACGCTTTCCTCTTTTCTAAGATGAAATGGATTGATATATCATTAATAGTTAATCTCCTGTTGTACCATTAAACACAATAAATGCTTTTACATCAGTGCATAATCTGTATTGGAACAGCGGCCTAGAGATACAAAATGCTATAATGCAGATATATAATTTTCCTTTTTTTAATTGTTGATGATGCCCTTCTATGACAACGTGCTTTTATTGTAAGCAGTAGCTCATGCACAGATTTCTGTGTCTGTAAATGTTATGGTATTATATAATATATATATTATATGTGTGCGTTCACACACGCACACATTCACCATACACACACAAACAAACCTTCCACATACACACAACGCCCTTGCGCATGCTGATACACACACACCTAATGAAAGACTACTAATCACACCTAGTACACACTTTTTTCCAAAAACAAGGTCACAGATCACATAATTATGAAGGAACACAAAACAAAACAAAATAATAACCAATAACTTTGGATGCAAGGAATATCCTCAAAACAAAATGACAATGGGAAGACAGCAGCCATGAAACATGTACACAGTGGATTTGATTGGATTGGATCAATACACACCTGGAGACACCTGTCTTCCTACAACACTCCTGCTATAGGAGCTGACTCTACCTCTCCTCTCCTCTCCTCTCCTCTCCTCTCCCCTCCTTCCTAATAAATGTCTCAGCCGCCCTCTGAGGCTACCCACCCAGGCAATCAGCTTTCATCCTACATTACTCAGATGCTGACTGCCCCATCACACACTCACATGCATACACACATACACATGCGTGCACATGCACAAATACACGCACATGCGTGAATCCCACACACCAGACACACACAGACACCACACACACACACCTACTCACACATACACACACAAACACTACACACACACACACACATATGCATGCACACACATATACACAAACACACACACACACATACATGTGCAAACACACATGCACGCACACGCGCGCGCACATACACACACACACTGGAAAAACTACCAGTTGATTCCTAGTAGCAAGTTTCAAAAAGTCAAAGTCACAGACCACATAATCATGAAAAATGTACACAGCGGATTGGATTGGATCAATACACACCTGGAAACACCTGCCTTCAACACACCTACTATAGTAGCTGACTACCTCTCCTCTCTTCTCCTTTCCTTCATGTCTATCTTAGCCGACCTCTGAGGCCACCCACTCGGGCAATCAGCCTTTATCCTACATTATTCAGACATCACAGGGACTTTCCCATCACACACACATAGGCATGCACACACGCACGCGCGCACGCACACAGGCACGTATGCACACATACACACACATACTCACATGCATGCGCACATACATACACACGCGTGCACACATACACACACCCGCATGCATGCAAGCACAAGCACACATTTACACGTGGCCACGCATACACACATAATGCACACATACACATACATACACAGCAATCACACTAACAATAACACATGCAGGGTCAAGATACACTGCCCGCGTAACCAACACACACACACAACACACACACACACACACACACACACACACACACACACACTTTTTCACATCCATTAGACCATAAGTGGACTGGGTGCTCGTCTTTCGGATGAGATTATAAACAGAGGTCCTGTGGTATGTCACATAATTATTTAGCACACATAAAAGAAACAAAAACAGTGGCAGACAAAAAAAAAAGATAAATAAATAATGGGTGACGCTGCTCTTATGGCGACGCATTAATCCAGGGAGAGCAGCCCGAATTTCACGCAGAGAAATCTGCCGTGGCTTGAAAGTGGTATAAAATAAAACAGATAAATAAATAAATCAAATCAAATCGTGATGACCTTGAAGACACAATAGTGGGTCAGCTGGTATGTATTTTTCATCTCACTCCCTGCGTGGGATGTCAGTGGTGGGGACATCTCCAGTGAAGGCAGTTCTTGTTTTTTCCACAGCATACACCTAAGCGGGGGGGTGGGGAGGTAGGAGAGGTGTTTGTTTCTTGTTGCTGTGTTTTGTTGTTGAGTTTGTTTTTCTCTCTTTTTTGGGGGGAGGGGGTATTGCTTTTTTTTCATTCCTCAGCTGCAGCTCTGAGGTTCATCAATGGTGAGATTTTGCATATGCCCACCGTTTTTCCCCCAGCATAAAGGTAGCCACATTCCGACTTCGGGGATGAATGCTGGGTATGTTCATGTTTCCATAACCCTACCGAATGCTGGTGTAAATTACAGGATCTTAAACATGCATATTTGATCTTCTGCGTGTGTATATATACAACGAGAATTAAGGCACTGGCAGGTCTGTACTTGAAGTTGACCTGGGAGATGGTAAAAATCCTCACCACTACTTCACCAGACGCCACTGAGATTCGAACCCACAGCTTCATGGACCCATGGAATTGAACTCCAATGGTCTTAACCACTCGGCTATAGCATCCCGTCATGTTTCCTAATGATTTGTGTTGTGCTGTCTCTGCTTGGTGATAAGGTAAACTCAAACGATAGCCATTCAAAACGGAAATTTACCCTCCATGCGCGCATATGCATAAACGCGCACGCACGTCTGCATGCGCGCGCGCGCACCACACACACACACACACACACACACCTTGAGAAAGCTTAACATACGCAGAAAGAAACACCCATGAAAAATGTACACAGCTGGGTTTTGATCAATATGCATCTGGAGACACCATTGATGCTAGCCACTAGAGCAGACGACACCACCTTCCCTCTCCTTCCTACACTGTCTCAGCCAATCAGCCTTCGTCCTGCATTATTCAGACATGAGGGTGACTTTCCCATGACACATACACACACGCATAACGCATAACGAGGGCTGTGGGCCCTTGTAAGACTTAGCATAGGTACCACCTTGTAGATAGATAGATAGAGAGATGGATGGATGGATGGATAGCAGGCAGGCAGGCAGGCAGGCAGGTAGATAGATAGATAGATAGATAGAAGATGGGCAGGCAGGCAGATAGACAGACAGACAGACAGACAGACATGTGTGTATGGTATTTTTCTACTTGGTTTAATACCTATTCATCAGTTGGTCATTTAGACAGGAAAACTTTTATAATCAAACTATTGATCAAAGGACAGGGGAGCCTGCAGGGCCCTAAAAAAGACCATAGTGACCTTCCCACTGTGGAATGATAATTAATGATTCAGCAGGTACGTGGTGTGTGTGTGTGCGTGTGTGTGTGCGTGTGTGCGTGTGTGCGTGCGTGTGATTACCAGTAGAGCGTGTAATCAGTTATGCAGTATCGAGGGAACGCATTTTTGGTATGTTGTTTACACTATGATGTCACCATCGATCTGGGGTTTTTACTCATGTAGTTTTGTGAAATCTGCGTGGGGGTAACCCAAATATGCTAAGACTTCCAAGCCAGATTCCCCCCCCCCCCCCCTCTCTCTCTCTCTCACACACACACACACACACACACACACACACACACACACACACACACACACAAACACACACACATATATACGCTCACACACACGCACTGACACGCACACACACGCATGCACGCGCACACACACACACACACACACAGGCGCGCGCGATAGACAACCTGTGACTTTTAGTAAGAAACTCTAAGGCATGTGAAGATAGCTTTTCAGACCTCTTTTGAAAGAATAAATCGAAAAAAAAGTGGCACAGAAGAAATGAAAAATAAAGAATGACAAAATATTTTTAGGAATAGTACAGGATATTTTTTTTCCTTCCATGGCTAGAACTACGACGTTTGACAATGGTGAGATTCTTGGTATGCGTGGGTTTTGCCCACCATTGGGGACCTTTAGGGACAGCAAAGCTCAGTGGTTAGAGCACTCGCTTTCCCTTAGCTTTCCCAACGTGTATGCTTATTCCATTATCCTCGATATCAAAGAATAAATAAATAAATTAAGCTAAGGTTGAGCAACATCGAGCGAGGTCACCGAATGGATAGGTGACCGTTTGTGCGCCTTGGCTTGAGTACAGTACCCCAGTTCAACTAGCTGTAAACAGGTACCTGCGCTCTTTTGGGTCAGCAAGGGAGAGGAGACGGGCGATGCCTTCAATATGCTGGCCCCTAGGGTAGCTGAGGTCTCTGATGCCTCCCTCCCCTACGACCACATATGTTATGGGACACCTAAGGATGGCGCATTCCAACTTCGGGAGTGATGTCTAAACACGACATCAATGTGCATGCAGTTTTTTCTCATAATTTGTTGCCGTCCGTTTTGCTGGCACAAATGCCCCACCCTCCTGACAGACAGTACAGGTGTTAACGCAAGGTGCTCTGTGTGTGTGTTCGCACACGGGGCCTCGGTTTATAGTCTCATCCGCACTTTCGGAAGAGTGGAGTCAGTACTGGTTGATAACTCCACGAAGAAAAGTCCCTTGAAACGGGCGTCTCCGTGGTGGTTCGATCCTGAGCCATCAAATCGCGAGTGCAAGGTTCTAACCACTAGTTTGCACCCCCCCCCCCCCCCCCCCCCCCATACACACACACACACTCCCCCCAGGTCCACCCGTGAAAACAAGCATTATATGGGAGAAACCAGTCATGAAAAATTGACAAAGCTGAGTTGATTGATCAATGCCCATCTTGAGACGTCATCAATACTCCTTGTTGATCTCCTCTCTCTCTCTCTCTCTCTCTCTCTCTCTCTCTCTCTCTCTCTCTCTCTCTCTCTCTTCTCTCCTTTCCAATGTACCTTCGGGCCTTACACAAGCAATCAGACGTCGCCATTCATTATTCACACGTGAAGAAGCTAGCTGTACCACTACAGGCACACAGAAACCAGATAATGTAGAACCCTAAAAGATACTATAAGAGTACACTTGCCCGTACACCTGAAATCGTTAATGATTATTGCTTAGGTTCTTCAAGTCATGTATTTCATCTGAACAATCGTGTTTTCAAACCGATTTTTTTCATTTATTTAAGTGGTCTGGCTAGTTGTCATCACAGATCTCCTGAACACTATTTTTTTTTACCTGTGTGGGTCAGCTACCATGTTTGGTGTGAAAATTGTTCCCTGCAAACGTTTCCTCTATCTAGACCTAGAAATAATTGCTGCAACATTGACAATAGGTTGGTGATATTTGGCATGAAAATATTTACAGCATACCTGAACTCTCATTTGTCTTAATCCAGCAAAGGAGTCAAAAGAACTGTTTTGAAAGATACATGAATTAAAGACAAAAGAATTTTAACCAAAACACTTATGTACCAATGACAAGGACGGGAAAGTTTTCACAGACCGAGATGATATTCTGAACAGTGACGAAAGAGAGAATATCTCTCAAGGTGACACTGAAACCATATCAAATGATAAAGAGACCCAACCCTTCAAATACAAAGTTGAAGCTGCAATCAAAAGCATTAAAGATGGAGCATCACCGTGGTAGGACAACATACCAACAGAGATAATCAAGAGAAGCGGACCAGAAACAATCAAGGCAGTTCATACTAGCTACAATTCAGTCTAGGAAACCCCGCTTGGCCGACACTGGAAATGGTTAGAATTTGTTATGTTGCACAATGTTGGAAACACTAAAGAAACTGGAATTTACTGAACAATTGCCCCGATACGTCACACCAACTAGGTTCTACTAATATTGATCCCAAATAGACTGAAACAGAAAATCGAAGAAGAAATGTCAGATTTTCAAGCTGGCTTTAGAAACATTAGAGTACCCTGTGACATGCTCTTCATTATACATATTGTAATGGGAAAGTGAAAAGTGGTTAGATATTGGTAAAGAGGGTAGAAGATGGACTGTAATGACATTGATTGATTACAGTAAGCACTTTGATACGTAAAGCGTGAGCCCTTCTTCCGAACCATGAACAAAATGGGTTTCCCAAGGCACTCCGGTAACACTGCTAATCAACTTCTTCACAGACCATAAGGCCACAATAGGATGGAACAGACAACAGTACTGGTTCTTCCCATCCAGAATGGAGTAGGCAAGGCTGCATGCTCTAACTACAGCTGTTCACCTTGTCACAGAACACGTAATAAGAGAGGAGAGTTTGAAGAATTGGTAATTATGCACGGCGGGGGGGGGGGTACAACGGAGATTCGAACCCGCGACTTCATGGACCCATGGTCTCAACCACTCGACCACAGCATCCGTCAGTGTGATCTGATGTGTATTGCTGCGTTTGCTTTGAAGTTAAAAGTGTTTGTGTTGTACTGTGCATTTTTTCAAGTTGTGTTGTATTGTGCTAGGCCATATGTCTAATATTGTCCTATCCTACGTCGTCATATACTGTATCTTTGTACTATATTATGTATTGTACTATATTGTGCTGTACTGTACCGTTTTGTACTGTATGTGCAGCACACCAATGCAATGCAGTATAATCCGCCGTATGAGAGTGTATGCGCCCCCGCGCGCACACACACACACACACACACACACACACACACACACACACACACACACACCACACACACACACACCCGAAGAGAGAGATGAAGAGAGAGGGAGACAAGAGAAGAGAGAGAGGAGACAAGAGGAAAAGAGAAGAGAGAGAAGAAACAAACCAGAAAGACGACACAGACAGAGAGTCAGAGACAATACGAAACAAAGACAGAGAGGTGACATACAGAGAGACAATATATATAAACCAACACACTGCACTGTCAGATGGGTCCAATTTTGTTTACCAATGGCGTGCATCAGAGTTGCTTTCTGCGGACCTGATTGAGCAGCAAATGTCACGTTGACCCCTCTCGTGCTGACCTCTACTCGAAGAATGGTATTTCCAGAACTGCTGCCTTGTCCAGAAGTGTCCTGAAAATTTCAAATTATTTTTTTAATCATATTGTTGCGTTATTTGTGTATGTCTTTTTTTTTCCTCTTAGTCTAAACAGAAATTTATAGAAAAACGTCACAAAAAGACATGCATAAACTGACAGAGACCCCCAAGAGTAACGTCATTATTCGCTTTTTTTTTAGAAGTTGTGTGTGTGTGTGTGTGTGTGTGTAGTGTGTGTGTGTGTGTGTGTGTGTGTGTGTGTGTGTGTGTGTGTGTGTGTGTGTGTGGTGTGGTGTGTGTGTTCTTTAATATAGCGAATATGATCATCAGAATTCATGAAAGTTTATATTGACAGTTAACTAATTATATGAATACACTTTTACTTTATAGATTCCAGATTAATTTTCTTTTTTTTAAGGTGTTTGTCTGTTGCAAACTCCCAAATTATTTTTCAGAGCGTTTACCTAATTATTTTTCATAATACAACAATTGGTATGATAGAGGACTGAAAGGAGTTTGAGTTATAGAGAAGACTGATGTTATACAACAATCTGGTATGATAGAGGACTGAAAATGGAGTTATGAGAGGAGAACGGTGTTATACAACAATGTGGTGTGATAGAGGACTGAAAGGGTTTGTGTTAAGAGAGGAGACTGATGTTATACAACAATGTGGTATGATAAAGGACTGAAAGATTTCTGGACTTACGAGAGGAGAACGGTGTTGTACAACAATCAGTTACGATGGGGAATCTGTTCCCACCAGGGCACAATGGCCTACCCTTCCAAAGAGTGGAACAGGTTTTAACATGGGTGCAAGATGTTCTGTGTGTGTTCACAACCAGGACCTCGGTTTATCGTCTCATCTAAAGGACTTTCTGGGGGGGGGGGGGGAAATCACTACTGATGTTAACTGGGGGGGGGGAGGGATCCCTTTGAACCGGTGTGTTTCGATGATGGCTGGAACCTGGGCTTGAACCCGGGATGACTGTGGACTGATGGGAGTCTGGGGCTCCATACAGTAATCTGGTTCTGATAATCAGTTATGACAGTGGATTAAGAAATGTCTGGAGCTATGCTATGATCTGGTGCTGATAATTAGTTATGACGGTGGATTAAGAGAGATCTGGAGTTATGCTATGATCTGGTGCTGATAATCAGTTATGACGGTGGATTAAGAGAGATCTGGAGCTATTCGATAATCTAGCGCTGATAACCAGGCATTGTATTAGACTGAACTGAGTCTGCAGAGCTCCAGACGGTAATCCAGAACTGATAACGGAGTGAGTAGAGGTCTGGAGTGACAGGATAATCCCGTACGGTATTGATGAGGACCCAAAGCGGCTCTAATCACAACCAGGTTTGTACAATCAGTCATGATCAGTCATACGCAGACTGACGGCAAATAGCGGTTCGATAATACCGGTGGATCGATGTCAATGAAATGGCACTCACAAAATCCAGTGCACAGACGCCAGCTGGGTCTTTATGTATAGCCACCACCCCACCCACCCCCCTGCCTTCACACCCTCCCTCTCCCCGCCCTGCCCGCTGTCACTGCAAGATGACACTTACCTACCACGCCTTTCTTACATGTCATTCGCTCTATTCTAAGTCTTAAGAACCATTTGAATTCTTATCCCCGAAGTCGGAATGTGGCTACCTAAATGGTGGTCAAAATTATGGTTGGATACTAAAAAAAAAATTAAAAAAAAATTATCACATGGGTAAACCTTGTAGCTCTAGCCAAGGAACGAAAAAAATGAAGTTTTGTTGTTTGTTCTTTTTTTTTTGTTGTTGCTGCTGTTGTTGTACGTTCCACCGATTAACACTCTCAGGGATCGCCCAGAATTCGTTCTCTGTCTCACTCATCCCACCTGGGAATCAGCATGAGAACGTAAGTACACACTGGGTGAGGAGTTTGCCTGTATGACTCTTTCCAAGTAGCTCGCCCATGTAGGCAGCCATACTCTGACTTCAGAGGAATTTTTCCTCTTCTACAGGTGACTGCGGGTTATTATACAAAGATTTTGTCATAGCTGAATTTAATCTCAACATTAACAGTTTTGGAAGTAACAACATTTTAACGTAGGTTTTGTCACATAGTTTACATCAGTAACTGACAAATCTGTTGGTATGGAGGTAAATTTGAAATTTGTTGAAATTAATCGCAAATCCTGACTGCTGATTATTATTTGGTTGGGTTTGTGTATGGTTTTTTTTTCTTCAGTGCCCAGCTAGGGGTAGGGGAAGGAATAGAGAATCTTATATGACTTGCTAATCTTACATCTGGTGACAGAGAATACAACCACATGACATCACTTTGGGCAACAGATGCTGGACAATGACGAAAGACTTGGAAAATGCGCAGTCTAGTTATTGTCTGGTTGGTTTGAATAAGGTTTGTTCACTCAATAAGCATGGAACAAGTATAGCATAATGAACATAATTAGCATAGCAACAACAAGCAAGTGGCTTGTGTTGTGCTCAAGTACAACATCAGCGTTCACATGGCAGCTGATGATCCCTACAATGACTAAAATTATTTATTTATTCATTATTATCTATGCATTTACTATTCATTTTTTATCGAGGATAATGGAATAAACTCATGTGCTTTTTAATTAGTCTCCGGTGTTGCCGTTTTGTAAATCTTGTCATCTGTTCACACCGGCACACAATGGCCTACTCGTACGAAAAGTGGAACAGGATTTAACGTGTGCGCAAGATGTTCTGCGTGCGTTCGTACACTATGCCTCGTTTATAGTCTCATCCGAAGTATAAGATGAACAAGCGACACAAAAGCAGCAGCTCACTATGACCAGCTGACCATAAGTAGGCTGTTATTCATAACACAAGTGATATGTAAGTCGCAAAATTACAAAACCTCGGGAGTGGGGATGGGGCGGGGGGAGGGGGGGGACGCGCCCTGTCACTTTATGAGGATCAATCAAAAGCAAGGAAACAGCTGTTCTCCTGATCGAATTGCCCATTAAAAAATATGGGATGATTTTATAAGATATGTCAGCCCACGAAGTCGGTGTGCAGCTATCTTAATGGAGAGTAAAAACGGTCGCATACGCAAAATCTCACCATTGGTGAACCTGGGAACTGTAGCCAAGGAAAGAGAAAAATATTGTAAAAAAAAAGATCAGATACGTGATACAGTATAGATGAAGAAGAACTTAAACTCATGCAACGAGTAAGCATAATAGATAGATAGATAGATAGATAGATAGATAGATAGATAGATAGATAGATAGATAGATAGATAGATAGATAGATAGATAGATAGATAGATAGATAGATAGATAGATAGTAGGTAGGTAGGTAGGTGGGTGGGTGGGTGGTGGGTGGGTGGGTGGGTGGGTGGATGGATGGATGGATGGATGGATGGATGGATGGATGGATGGATGGATGGATAGATAGATAGATAGATAGATAGATAGATAGATAGATAGATAGATAGATAGATAGATACTTTAGCAATCGGTGGGACTCTTGGGAATGTGGCTTTGATTTAATGAGTATTTGCATTTTGGTCACAAACACACACACACACACACACACACCACCACAACCACACACACACACACACCACACAACACACACAACACACACACACACACACACACACACACACACACACACACACACACACACACACACACACACACACACACACAACACACACCACACATCACACACACACTCACACACACACCACACACACACACACCACACACCACACACACACACACAACAACACACACACACACACACACACACACACACACACACACACACACACAGCCGATAGGAGTTATGGGGGTCGTGGAGGCGGTATATTATCTGTGGAGTCAGGCAAGTGTATGTTTATTTCCTTTTTTCATTGGTTGGTTGGTTGGTTTGGGGTTGGGTTTGTTTGTTTGTTTGTTTGGGGTTTTCTCTGTGTGTGTGTGTTGTGTGTGTGTGTGTGTGTGTGTGTGTGTGTGTGTGTGTGTGTGTGTGTGTGTGTGTGTGTGTGTGTGTGTGTGTTTGGGGGGTGCTGGGGTTTGTTTTGTTTGTTTTGATTGCTGGGGTTTGTCTTGTCTTGTTTGCTTTGATTGCTGGGGTTTGTTTTTGTTTTGGTTGCTGGGGT
>CM060324.1:15657499-15734999 GCA_030674155.1 Stramonita haemastoma
GACTAATGCTGCTAGATATCTGAACACACACACACACACACACACACACACACACACACACACACACACACACACACACACACACACACACACACACACACACATACATATATATATATATATATATATATTTAACGGATGACAAAATTTACAAAACTCCATACACACGAGGGCTGGATGTAAACACACACACACACACACACACACACACACACACACACACACACACACACACACACACACACACACACACACACATATATATATATATATATATATATATATATATATATATATATATATATATATATATATATATATATATATATATATATATATATAAGAAGCACATGATTGTTTATTCCATTATCCTCGAAATAAAAAGAAGAAAATAAATGAATAAAGGGATTGGATGGTGCTGATTGTGAACTTGAGGTGAACACTATTGGAGGTTCTGAAATTGCTATAAGGTCACAGCCCTGATATGACCTTGGTAGTCGATGGGGCTATGATCAACATGAAATGAAAACAAAGTCATATTATTCTTATAAATGTGTTGTTTTTTTGTGATCCTCAATCGTGAGTCGATCAAACAAGCTTGATAACATCATACTTCTATGTTTGAAAAAAGGAGTACTTTTGTCGTTCTTTGGGTGTATATTTTGTCATGGATTGTTGCCAGTTGATTATTACTTAAATTCACAGTCAAAGTTACATTTTTTGTTTTGTTTGGGTTTTTTTTTAGAAATAAACATTCAAGTATTTGGTGGATAATGTTTGAAGTTGAGGGGGGTGGTGGTTGCTTGTTTATTTGCTTGTTTTTGGTTGCGTTTGTTGCGTTTTGGGTTGTTTGTTGTTGTTTTTTAATTATGAGATTCCCCCCTCCCTTCCCAATCTGCTTTCTGCAAAAATATTGCCATTCTTTTTTTTATAATTTTTTCTCATACTTGATTTTTTGTGTGTTTTCTTTTTTGTTACCTTCTTGACATCATCAGTACACGAAGGTGAAAGGACATGAATACACGAACTTGTCGTCCAAACAAAATATGACACAGGCAGCAGCCATTGATTTAGTTTGACTAACCAGCTAGGCATCTCTCGTACATTCGACATGCATTTTATACTGAACAGGTGTGGCTTCGGGTAGGTAGACCGGTAAAGAGAGTGCCCTGCACTGCAGATTCCATCTGTGTGTGGTGTGTGTGTGTGTGGTGTGTGTGTGTGTGTGTGTGTGTGTGTGTGTGTGTGTGTGTGTATGTGTGTGTGTGTGTGTGTGTGTGTGTGTGTGTGTGTGTGTGTGTTGTGTGTGTGTGTGTGTGTGTGGTCTTTCGTGGGAAGTGTGTGTGTGTGTGTGTGCTTGCGTGGGAAGTGTGTGTGTGTGTGTGTGTGTGTGTGTGTGTGTCTGTGTGTCTGTGTGTCTGTGTGTCTGCGTGCGTGCGCGCGCGCGCGCGCGCGCGCGCGCGCGCGTGTGTGTGTGTGTGTGTGTGTGTGTGTGTGTGTGTGTGTGTGTGTGTGTGTGTGTGTGTGTGTACTGTATACGCACGCACTTAACCATCGTACAAAATTTCTCTCCACCTTTGTACAAAAGGTGCAAAATATCTTTTCTGGCCAGATCAATAAGAATATCTAGTTATATACTGTCTGGCCTAACCAAGCAGCAGCAAAAACAAAATGACTATCACGACCGTTGCTACAGCCGGGATCCACTTATCTGGAGCTGATCTTTCATTACTAGATAACTGGCACACAATAGTCCAATATGAATTATGTTCGTGCATGCATTGTCAAAATAATGATAGCAATAACCACATGCACTGTCTCTATGGTTGTGCCTTTTAGACCCTTTTGTGTGATGTGGCTTTTTGTCTTGCTTTGTTTTGTTTTGTTCTGTTTTGTTTTTGTTCACGCTCCCGTGCAACACACAGACAGACAGACAGATAAACAGACAGACAGACACACAACACACACACAACACACACACACACACACACACACACACACACACACACACACACTGTACCATCTGGAAATAAAAAATTTGACTTGACTTGACTTGACTTGACTTCACACACACACACACACAACACACACACACACACACACACACACACACACAACACACACACACACACACACAACAGCCTACACACAGCCTACACATATCTACACAATAATATCAAACCATACGGATTAACGTAATTGACAAGCACAAGGCCTCACAAC
The DNA here is from genome assembly GCA_030674155.1 of Stramonita haemastoma. Taxonomy (NCBI): domain Eukaryota; kingdom Metazoa; phylum Mollusca; class Gastropoda; order Neogastropoda; family Muricidae; genus Stramonita; species Stramonita haemastoma. Next base: position 15,659,723 of record CM060324.1, read on the forward strand.
TTATTTTGACTGCATTAAGTTAGTTGACTTGGACAGATTGCACGATTTTTTGCCCACAGTTGTACAGCCGTAATCAATACAACAACCTACAGCTGAATGTACATCAAAAATCACCGCAGTGTCACAGGTTTTGGCCGTGTAATAGGGATCCTGGTTATACACATTGAATTCAGAACGCACAAATCGAAGATTGCTTGCTCGTTTTAATCACATTTTGATTGCTCTCAAATCACTTCTTGCAACGAAATCACACACACATAACACAAAAAAACCCTAAAACACTTACATACCTACTAACACATAACGATGAAGTTATTAAAACATATTCCATGAAGTTACACAGAAATGATACACGGGTGTGGTGGTAGTTATAGTATCACAGATTCACACACATTATAAATATATACACACACACGCGAGTGCACGTACAAAACAAATCCTCATCGAAGACGGTGTGGCGACCAGGCAAGGAGGAGGGGCAAAACGTTTGGATACAGACTGCTAAAAGCACAACCTGAACCGCTTCACAAGCCGGTGGCGGAGTGGATACGACAGTCACACACAGCTGGCCAAGTCTGTACTCAGGCCCTGGTCAGCAGGCGGGGCTGTATTATAGCGATCGCGAAGTGTTGTTTTGTGTTGGTGGAGTCATTTTTTTTATCTATTCCTTATTCAGGGCAAGGGTCGGATTTTTTTTTAAAGTATGTAAATACTTACTTTGTTACCCTTGAAAAATAACGATTATTCATTCATTCGTTCATGTGGTGTGTGTTTTTTTTTTGGTGACCTGTAAGTGATGGATGTAACTTGTGAAGAAAGCGAGAGAGAGAGAGAGAGAGAGAGAGAGAGAGAGAGAGAGAGAGAGAGAGAGAGAGAGAGAGAGAGAGAGAGAGAGGAGAGAGAGAGAGAGAGAGAGAGAGAGAGAGAGAGAGAGAGAGAGACAGACAGACAGACAGACAGACAGACAGACAGACAGACAGACAGACAGACAGACAGACAGACAGACAGGCAGGCAGGCAGGCAGGCAGGCAGGCAAAGACAAAGACAGACAGACAGAGACAGACAGACATAGACGGACAGACAGAGAGAGAGAGAGTCATAATTATGTTTATGTGTTTGTTGGTGGACCCGGCCAGTGATATTTTTTATTTTTGATTTATTCTTTTATATCGAGGATAATGGGATAAGCACTCTTGTGCTTTTTTACATCCAGTCCCCGTGTGTATGCAGTTTTGTATATGTCATCTGTTCCCACCGGCACACGATGGCTTATTACGAAAAGCGGAACAGGATTTAACGTGTGCGCAAGGTGTTCTGCGTGCGTTCGCACACGGGGCCTCGGTTTAAAGTCGCATCCGAAGGACTTTTGGGGAGAGTGGAGTCAGCACTGATGTTAACTCCAGGAGAAAAATCTCCTCGACCGGACGCATGTCTTCCCGTCTGTCTGGGGTTTTTTTTTCTGTCTCTCTTTCTGTTTCTTTCTTTGCGTGTGTGTGTGTGTGTGTGTCTGTCTGTCTGTCTGTCTGTCTCTGTCTCTGTCTCGTCTCTGTCTCTGTCTCTGTCTCTTCTCTCTCTCTCTCTCTCTCTCTCTCTCTCTCTCTCTCTCTCTCTCTCTCTCTCTCTCTCTCTCTCTCTCTCTCTCTCTCTCTCTCACGGATCTTTATCTCTGCCTTGCGTGCAGCTCTTATGACCAGGACACTAAATTATGGATCTACCCATGGTCTTCCCTGACTGCTTGATGTATCGGTACATGTTGTCTGATCTGTCCATATATAGTCAATCATACTCTTTGAGTAGGAAGAGTAGGCCATTTGCGCTGGTAGGGATGAATAAGAACATTTATAAAACTGCATGTACATACGGACTAGATTATATAAAAAAAATAATAATAATAATAACTTAAGTGCTTATTCCATTATCCTCAAAAATAAAAGAATAGATAAGTAAATAAATAACAAAATGAAGTAAATACACACGAAAACCCAACAACAATAACCTCAACAATACCAGCATCAACATCATCATCATCAACAACAACCTCAGCAACATCAACAATATCAAGAACAACCAGCCCAACTTTGTATTGATTACACAAACTGAAGCAAGCATTTTATTTCAATAATTGGATGGGCTGTTGTTTTTGTTTCTTGTTTTTTGTTGTTATTTTTACACGAAGACCCGGGCTTGAGTTGACAAGGAAAAAACTAATATCTAAACTATATAACGTGACACCATCTGTTGCCAGTGCGAGCAGACATTGTGCCTGTGCCCACCGACGGCTGGCCGCGACGACTGGGTTGTCGTTCCTGTGAACAGCGCATATGGGAGTCTCCCTCAAGTCACCTGGGGGGAGAGGGGGAAGGGAGGGGGGGGGGCTCGTGTGGTGTCTTGAAGTGGTTTATTTGTCGCTAACTGGTACAAGACGTTCACTTGCAAGAACCTGGTCCATAAGTTGCCAAACATTATTTTTTCATTTGCTTATCACATTGTCTTTACATCGACACAGGTGTAAACAACCTCCAAAATGACGGGGTTTTTTTTTTTTAATTTAAGACGTTTAACAACTGAAATTCAGTCGTGACTGCAAACATAAAGAGAATACTCTCTAACTTCATCGTGAAAATCTGCTGTGTTAAACCAGCTTTCTTCTTCTTCTTCGTTTAAAGCTGAAACACCAATTATTGTCGTATGTTATATGAGCAAAAATGTGTTGAGCTGCCGTTAAGCGCCAAACAAGTCAGACCCAGAACATCCGGCTTTTGGTGTGGGATAAAATTGTTACTTTTTAAGTCTTTCTGAAATTTGAAAAAAAAAGGCCAGGAGAATAGACCAAGAAGGTAGAAAATAGTCAAGAAAGAGGTGACAGGAAGAAAAAAGAATAAGGCGGAAACAAAGAGAGAGAAAGAAAACATGGAATTGTTAGCACAAAATTTCCAGAAGTTGGAAATATTATTCATACTGACAGGCCCTTAACATTCCCACAGGGGATGACCCTATATGGAGACATAATTATGCTGCTGTGTAAAATCAACAAGGTGTAATATCGAGGTCCAGTGATATTGAGATCGACAGTGAAGCATTTTAAGCTGAACGTGTACTTTTTTTGGTGCCGAATGCGGTACACAGCATATCACATGAAGTTTCCAGACCGGGGGAAGCAGTGCTTATCTCTGTGGGGGGCCTGACCAGTTAATAACAACAACCACTTAAGGACATCCGCACAGGCGTGGGTTACGGTCAATAAGTAATCGAACTCTGGGTGGTGTGCTGTAGGGACTGACTCAACCTCTTCGCCGTCTGCACAGATGGTACGTGCAGTGTGTGTGTGTGTGTGTGTGTGTGTGTGTGTGTGTGTGTGTGTGTGTGTGTGTGTGTGTGTGTGTGTGTGTGTGTGTGTGTGTGTGTGTGGAGAGAGAGAGAGGGGGGTTGTGCGTGCGTGGGTGCGTGTGGGGGGGGGGGGGATGTTCTCTTCATCATCATCCTCCTCGTCCTTCTTCTTCTTCTTCTTTTTCTGATGGCATAGGGTTCAGTCCCGCGGATGAACTTTAAACCGAGGCCCCGTGTGCGAACGCACGCAGAACATCTTGCGTACACGTTTAAATCCTGTTCCGAGTTTCGTAAGAGTTGGCCATTGTGTGCCGGTGGAAAACAGATGACAAGATTTACAAAACTGCTTTTCACATGGGGGACGGAATTAAAACAATAATGTTAAAGCACATGATGCTTATTCCTTTGTCCTCGATCTAAAAGAATAAATATAAATGAATAAAATATAATAATAATAATAAAATAAATAAATGATGGCATCCAGACAACATAACGTGTCCTGCAAACCTGCCCGCTACATAAGGCGTCTCAGAGGAGGGTCTACCCTGACTTTATCCCAGTGGCCAAGAAGTTCTGCAGCAACTCAGAGAATGCGCAGCATAGAAGCTGCCGCTTGCATAAACAGAGCTGTTGATATGGACCGACGCAAACAGAAAAAACTATATTATACATTTGGAAAATGCAAGGATTTTGTTTGCTCCAAATGAACAAGCATGACATCTGGTAAAACCAACAAAGTATCAAGACGTCATATTTGCCCATAAGCATTTGATGAATATTCTAATTGCAAGTGATGCCTAAAGTCTACATCACCAATTTTTGTTGTTGTCTAAGAGTGCTTGATAAAAATTTTAATGGCAATGTCAGATGTGCTCAATAGCACTTGACAAAATGTTGATCAGCAAGTAAAGCCTTCAGTTCGCATCATCAGATTTGCCCATTACCACTTGATAACAATGCTAATTGCAATCATTGCTACAGAAGTGTCTTTCTGTCTTTTTATTCAGGGCCCGTTTAATATAGATGGTGATAAAATAATAAACATAACGTTCAGTTTCCTATTTTAAGAAGAAGAAAGAAAGAAAGAAAGAAAGAAAGAAAGAAGAAAGAAAGAAAAGAAAGAAAAGAGATAAGCGTGGAGAAGAAAGTTTTTAAATATGAAAATAAAATTAAGTATATGATTAATGAGAAAGCAAGTAAGCAAGCAAAAAAAAAGGGAAAAAGAAAGAGAAAAAGTTAAAGAGAAAAAAAAAGAAGAGGAAAATTAGGAAAAAGAAAGAAAGGAACAAGAAAAGGAAAAAGACACACAGACAAAAAAACTGTGCAAAATTTCGAACATTTGGCTTCATACATTACACAATACTTTTCAGCAGCTGGTGGCAATACTACCTAACCCTACAACAGATAAGACAACCTTTAACAGTAGTTATCCGAAGACAATTTCCTACTCGAAAATAACCCCAAAACGTACTCATCCTGAGAAAGAGACCTTTGACAATCCAGAATGCTGTTTATGTGTTTGTTCAGTTAAAAAGTTTATTCGCGCTTGTGGCATTAAAAAATGCTTTATGCAAATTTGAAGTCAGTCACACACACACACACACACACACACACACACACAACACACACACACACACACACACACACACACACACACACACACTGGCCTGCTGTTCAACAAGGACACAGACTGTTGCCAGGTGTGTTTGGGTGGCGGTGTAGGTAGGTTGCTTGATTGGTTGGTTGGTTGGCTTTGGTTGTTGAGTGTGTATGTGTGTGTGTGTGTGGGAGGGGGGGTATAGAGGTAAGTTTTTTGTGGGTTTATTTTTGGTTGATGTTTTTGTTTTTTGTTTCTTTTATTTTTATTTTGCTGTTGTTTGGTTTTGTTTTGTTTTGGGGGGAGGGCTATTTTGTTTTTGTTGAGGGCTTTTTCACTTTTTTATAGAACGATTTTAGCTCTTTAGATGGCTTTTTTTTTTGTTTTTTCGTTTTTTTTTGGGGGGTGGGGGGGCGTTGGGTTTTTTTTTTTGTTTTTTTTTGTTGTTGTTGTGTTTTTGGGGGGGGTTGTTGTTGCTGTCTTCTCTAAGTCTATCTTCCCCATACCACCCCACCCTGTCCCTGTCCCTGTCTTCAAGTGAAGAAAAGAACTCATGACAAAATATCACTCTAAGTACAAACGATACTTCACATTATTCAGAGTACGCAAATCTGCTATAATTGATCTGAAATTATATTTAATGTGGACAATAATTAAAAGTCTAACCCCCATCGGGAAATTTTTTTAAAAAATTGTTCCTATAAATAAATGCAGAATTGACGGTTTTAGATTTCAAAGATAGATCTACTCCTTGTCATCTTGCAGTATAACACTGCATCCCGATAATTAAAAGAAAACACTTTTTGTGAAAGACTAGCCAATAATAAACAACTGTCATTTTGCACAATTTTGCCAGATTTGATTAGCTAGATTTATCAGCAAACACCCACGGATATATCTATCTATCTACCTATCTACTATCTTGTGTGTGTGTGAGAGAGGATAGAGAGAGAGAGAGAGGAGAGGATGAGAGAGTGAGGAGAGATGAGTGAGAGGAGAGATGAGAGAGAGAAACATGTAGTTCTTTTAACATAAATACCCCCTCATTTCTTTGTTGTCTGCTAGCCTCCCCACTTGAATATATACATGCGCGTGATCACTAGCGTAGGAACATAAGTAATCCTCAGATTATGGTCGTTTCCAGCTTTCTTGTCGCTATCTGGCATCTATCTACGTCTGAAACCGCACAACAACAAAAATCATATGGTGTCTTTTTCGTGACTAAAAAATCTTCTAAAATAAGCACACACAAAATGTGTGTGTAGCCACTACTTGACCCGGAAGCTATGATGATTCGTAACCCAAACAACATGGCTTCCGATGGAGACTCAAGCCAATGTTTCCAGTAATGTCAGAAGCAAGCGGTGGCAAGAGGCCGTCTTTGTTTCCAGTTCATACTGCTGAATCAACCAGTTCCGCAGGTACAAATGACAGCAAGTGAATCAGACACTGTAAACGTGAAGCCGACACGTTACGCTTTGAGTTTGACAGCGCGCGCATAAGAACACTAACACAACACAGAACACTAATCTATCTAGTATCTATCTATCTATCCCTTAGTCTTGGCGACCGTGGCGTGAAGACCCATGAAGACTTGACAACCAGTTCCCTCCATTCCTCTCTCTGTTCTGCCTTTTCAGGGTTTTGTTGAGTTCTAGGCCTGTCTATTCGCTGATGTTGTCCTCCCATCTCTTCCTTTGCCTTTTTTTCTTCCTCCTTGGACAGTGCCTTGCAGTATTGTTTTTGCTAGTCCTTTTGATCTTGTGAATTCCCTACCATTTAAGTTTAGGCTTCTTTATGATTGATAGAAGATTTTCGTAGGGATCAATGGTTTGCTGGATTCTGTTGTGCACTCTTTATTGCTTACGTGGTCTCTGTAGGAGATGCCAAGGAGTCTCCAGAAGCATCTCATCTGTACTGCCTGTACTCTTCTCTCCAAATCTGCAGTCAGGGTCCATGATTCACAGGCATACAGGAATGTGGATATGAAAGGAAGCGCATTAGTCTGATCTTGGACTTGAGTGAGATATTTTTATCTTTCCAGATGGTGTTCAGTTTTGACAGTGCTGTTATTGTCTGTGCAATCCTGCATACTATCTCTGGCTTGGACCCCTTGTCTGACACACAACACTACACTACACTAACTATTCTCTCTCTCTTCTCCTCTCTCTCTCTCCTCTCTCTCTCTCTCTCTCTCTCCTCTCTCTGCTCTCTCTCTCTCTCTTGCTCTCTCTCTCTGTCTTCTTTGCTCTCTCTCTCTTCTCTTGCTGTGCTTCACTCACCCCCATCCCCCTCTCCACCACAACAACACACAAGTTACATACAGCAAGCATTCACACCCACATGCTTGCACACATACCTCTCTCTCTCTCTCTCTCTCTCTCTCTCTCTCTCTCTCTCTCTCTCTCTCTCTCTCTCTCTCCTCTCTCTCTCTCTCTCTCTTTCTCTCTCTCTCTCTCTCTCTCTCTCTCCACACACACACACACACACACACACCACACACACACACACACACACACACACACACACACACACACACACACACTACACATCAACACAACACACACACACACACACAATCCACACACACACACAATCACACAATCACATTACAGTACACTACTTCAACCACCAGGCTGATCTATGATAGTTTATAGATTTGAAACAGCACCATCTGCCCCTACTGTTAGAGTACTATGATTTGATTAATCCTTTTGTCTTCTTACCTGTTCTCCTGATAGAAAGTTCTACTTCTCTTTGATCAGGAGATGGGGAGCTTGACTGGCTGGAAAATAAGAGTTTCATACCAACTTCACTGCTGCTGGCACAAGAGGAGACAAACACAGCCCCAGAGACTACAGAAAGAGCATCATCCAATCTAGAGACTTCTGTTAAAAGGTAATGCTACAGTTCTACTTAGCATTTTTGTTACATGCTTGCTTGTGTGCTTGCTTTGGTTGGCTGGCTGGCACTTGGCAGCTTGATTGGATGTGGTTGGGTGGGGGGGGAGATTCTATTTCAAACCCACTGTTAAAATATCAGTGTACTTTCCATTAAATAAAAAAATTAATGTTCAGCTTTTTTCCATTCCTTGAAGTTCTGAGGTTTACCAATGGCGAGATTTTATATGTAATTTAACTGTTTGCCCTCCATTAAGCTAGCCTGATTGTAGTAATTCTGACTTCATGAATGATGTCTAAATATGATACTAGTAACATAGTGTGCATGCTTTTTGAATTTTGTCATCTGTTCCTACCAGTACACAATGGCCTACTCTTCCAAAATTTGGAACAGGCTTAAATTGTGAGTTTCTGCATGTGTTTGCACTCAGGACCTCAATTTATAATTACACTTATAGTTTATAGAAGGACTTGAATTAAGTTTAAATGTCTGCATTTAGGCATACACATTTGTTGCAAAGCTTTATCTTGTGAAGCTGTTTTTCTAAATTAAATGAATTATCATTACTAAAGTGTTTCTTCTTCTTCTCTTCTTCAGACGCTCAGTCAGCAACTATTGTTGTCTGTCATATGAGCAAACCTGCGTCATGCTGCCGTTAAGCACTGACAAGTCAGGTCCCAGCAAATCCGACCTAAGCATAAGAGAGAATTGTTATCTTTTTAGTCTTTCTGGTAAAAAGGCTGGAGAATAGACCAGGGAAGGAAGAAAATAGACAAGAATGGGATAACAGGAAGAAAAGGAACAAGGCAGAAACAAAGAGAGGGAAGGAATAGAGGAAAATCCTAGCACATAATTTCCAGAAGGTGGGAATGCTATTTATACTACCAGGCCCCAGGCATCCTCATGGGGGAAATAAGTATTTAATTAATATACAGTGAAAGACTGTCTCTTTTGATGTGTAGTGATTATACATTTATGCAAAAATAGAGCAGATTTTTTGGGGGGGAGGGGTTGTTGTTATTCTACAGCTTGTCCATAGTGATACTGCTTCATTTGAAGAAGTAAAAAACTTTTTATTTGGGGGGGGAAAAACTTGTAGAAAAATAAAGTGAGTTACTTCAGTAGCTCTGACAAAAGTCTTTTTTTTTTTTTTTTACTTCAAGTAAGATTGTCATAAAGCTTACCACACACTCTGATGATTTTTTGAGGTGGTCAAAACACTAACCCATTTTAGTATTCTTTTCCTTTTAAAAAGGCTTACTGCATATTGTCTATTTCATAGCAGTAGAAGTAGTAGTAGCAGTAGGCTCCTTCTGTCTTGTGTGAAAATGGCTATTTGTTCCTTAGCCTCTCCAGTCTGGTTGGGAGGAAGAGACTGGAGTGGCTCAGCAAATCAACCCATGCATGGCAGTCTCTGCCACAGCATTCACTGACAGTGACAAGGTTGAATCCGGGTTCTTCTTTCTTTCGTCTTTGGAGTCTTATTTTATGACTACCAGTAAAAAAAAAAAATTAAAAAAATAATTTAATAAATGAAATGATTTTTTTTGAATACCATGAAATTTTTTAAAATATTTTGTAGAATGTTTCAGAAATGGATTGAATATGTAACAGTTTGTTTTTCTGTGCAGGGAAACCTGTCAGAGAACCTCATCTGATGAAGATGGAAAAAGAAACGCCATGCGGAGATCAACACTATAAAAAGGAGTTTGTCCTGCCTCAGGTTTGTAGCCTGTCCTAAATCTTATGCCTTAAAAATACAACAACTTTATGCTATGTTTACTAGGTAGAAAAGGACTGTTTTATCATTGGAGGAGGCTTGATTCACATACAGACAGAAAAAGAGTTTTTTTTAAAGAAAATGCTTTTGAAAAGGAAACAATATTAGTGGTGAGTTTGTGGTGCGGATGGCCATGAAAAAATATATGATTGCTTCTCTGTCCTTGAAATAAGATTTCATCTGATGCTTTCCCACAGGGGAAAAACAAATTTCATCAGACAGATCTGCCATGACTGAAAGTGGTATACAACACAATTTACAATACAATGCAACATGAAAGATATAATAGTTTGATATACGAATATAATATAATGAATAATAGTGATGTATTGCTTATGGATTAGAGGAAATTGTAACAGTTTGTCAGACCTTAATGAGAAGCCTTTATTGCTTCTATTTTAGTGTGCTTTTCTGACCACCAATACAGATCAAAAGAAAAAAAAATCAACTTTTTTCTTTGGATGGTAAAATCTAAAAACTTAATAATCTATAGACTGCTTAAAAGATGTGAAATGATTGCCCATAAACAGCAGATGTATTAGCTGACAATCAGTCATACAGTATAATTGGCTTACCATTTTTCAAAATAAAAAAGAAAGAAAAGACATTGCAGCAAAAAATGTGCATGTCAAAATACTGGATTTTTATTTGGTAGATGTTTTCTAATGGAAAGACTGCACCCACTTCCAGTACACATGGACTAGTAGAATTGGGGAAAATGTTGGCTTTTTGCAGGATTTGAACTCGGGATGTCTTGCTTTCAAGATGGATACATTACCATGAGACCACTGATCCACCACATGTGCGCACACACACTCAGCACACAACACACACACACACACACACAACACACCACACACACACACACACACACACACACACACCACACACACACACACACACACACACACACACACACACACACACACACACACACACACACACACACACACACACTGTTAATTGAGAAATCTTAATAGAGGAGGAAAAAACTTGAGATCAAGATATATTGCCACTAAAGTGAAAACCCATACTTGCTGATAATTGCCAGTGTTAAAAGATTTTATTTCATTTATCTGTTTTGTTATTCTTGGGTATGTTTTGAGACTCAACTGCAAATTTTTATGTTTCAGAATCAGAGGAAGAAAGCTTGCCAGTGTATATAAAGTTCCCAAAAGACAAGACCACAGTGAAAACAAAGAAAAGAAGAAGCACAAGAAGAAAAAGAAAAAGCATAAACACAAGGAAGAGAAGCGAAAGAGCCCAGCTGAGGACAGGAAAGACAGGTATTTCATAAAGCATTCTATACAAGCCTGCATCTTCATACTTCTGTTCTTCTCTGTATTGCCTTTACTGGGTGGGGTACGTAGTACCTGGTCTTCTCCTGTGCTTGTAAACTCTGCAGGAGGTCTGCCTGCTGGCCTCAGCCGACCACATTCCAACTTCAGAGTAGCTCATTTTTTGTGTGTGTAAATGATGCATGCTGGGTATGTTGGTGTTTCCATAACCCACCAAACACTGACATGAATTTACAGGATCTTTAACATGCATATCTGATCTTCTGTAGGTGTATGTACATGGAGGGAATTAAGGCACTGGCAGGTCTGCACTTGGAGTTGACTTGGGAGATCATAAAAATCCTCACCCTCACCCATGCTTCTACTGAGATTTGAACCCATGACTTCATGGACCTACAGAGTTGAAGCCACATAGCCTCAGCCACTCTATGATAGTGTCCTTTGCATCTTAATACAAATGTAACCAGTAAATGTGCATACAGAGAAATATGCACATGCGTACACACACACACACACACACATACATACACACACACACACACACACACACACACACACACACACACACACACACACACACACACACACACACACACTTACATACACACTTACAGTGTTGATTCTAGGGTGCGCCCTTGCGGGATTCCCGCATTTTTTTTCAACTTTGCCGCAAAATAATGTGACCAGTGCGCCCTAACGGACGCAAAAAAACTGTGGATAGCGCATATTTGAACAAACAGTGCGCCCCCGCAACTGGTTTCTATAGTTTCAAAATAGCGCTACATGTGTTGGTCATTACGTTGATACTCCCGAGACAGCAGGATGCACTGATTAGCGCCTACAGTCGTCACAACCATCACAAAGCGTCACAACCATCACAAAGCGGCTGGTCTGACGGCTGGCCCTACTCATTTACGTCATTACGTCATTTTTCAAAGGAGCCGTGACTCCTGAAACAAGTGACGTCATTGTGCTAGAGATCGTTAGTGGTGTTAGTGGAAGGAGCGGGGAACCAGCAGGGTTCAAAGCTAATAGACCTAAGAGTTTTCTAGGCGGTTTTTCAGATCTGGCTAGACAAGTAGCCCATGCTTGGCAACAATAATGATGGCATAGGGTAGACTATCAGCTGGATATCAAAACTGACTTCCTCTCTCTCTCTCTCTCTCTCTCTCTCTCTCTCTCTCTCTCTCTCTCTCTCTCTCTCTCTCTCTCTCTCTCTCTCCTCTCTCTCTCTCTCTCTCTCTCCTCTGCATGGGGGGAAAAGACTTTGATATTGGATTTCACCTCTTTTCTTATTAGATCTCTCTTTAACAGAAAATCTCTCTCCCTCCCTCCCTCCCTCCCCCCCCCCTCTCTCTCTCTCCCTCCCTCATGGGGAGGGGCAAGATATTTGCTGTCACCTCTCTTCTCATCTAGATCTAGATCTCTCTCTAACTCTGAAAGTGGAAATACAAAATTGACTTTGACCCCCCCCTCTCTCTCTCTCTCTCTCTCTCTCTCTCTCTCTCTCTCTCTCTCTCTCTCTCTCTCTCTCTCTCTCTCTCTCTCTCTCTCTCTCTCTGCCATATGGGAGGAAAAGATAAGACTTAGACATTGGCTTTAACCCCTTTTCTCATCTAGATCTAAATCTAGTTCTCCCTCCAACTCTGAATAGAAATACAAAATGGACTTTTGACATCCCTTCCTCCCTCCCCCACCTCTCTCTCTCTCTCTCTCTCTCTCTCTCTCTCTCTCTCTCTCTCTCTCTCTCTCTCTCTCTCTCTCTCTCTCATATGGTTGGGGGGGGGGGGGGGGGGGGTAAGACTGATTTTGGCTCTTGCCTCTTTTTTCATCTAGATCTAGCTCTCTCTCCAACTCAAAATGTGGAAATACAAATTTGACTTTGACTCTCTCTCCTTCCTTCCCTCCCCCCCCCTTCTCTCTCACTCTTTCTCCTTCCCTCCCCCTCCTCTCTCTCTCTCTCTCTCTCTCTCTCTCTCTCTCTCTCTCTCTCTCTCTCTCTCTCTCTCTCTCTCTCTCTCTTGTATAGTAACAATGCATCTCCTCCTGTATCTATGTAGTATGAATCCCTCCACATATGAATGTACCACAATCTTCCCCACCCTTTCTCTCCCCCCCCCCCCAAACTCTCTCTCTCTCTCTCTTTCCTGTGTAGGAAAATCATTTTACAGACCAGCTGCAATACATAAGGTGTATATTAAATCCTGTCTGCCTACATACCATCTTGTTTGTTTTGTTTCTCCTTCTTGAAAAATAGCAGAAATCAGAGTACTAACCGTATTATGAGCAAAATATACTACTAACTACTTGTCCCCTTTTTTATGAAGAGAAAAGGGGGAGGGGGGCAAATGCCCCCTTTTTTTCATTTCAGTGGGCCCTTGGGCCCCCCTTTTTGAAATCCTAGAATCAACACTGCACTTACATACACACACACATTCATCTACTTACATTTCAAATATCAATCACAGTTGGGGGGGTTCTTTATATATGTATTATTCAGTCAGTTGTTTCATTATATGTATCTCCTCATTTTCCTTTATGTATTCCTTTCAGGAAACACGGTGAACCTGAAGAGTTCTGGAAACACCAGACATCGAAAACATTCATACAAGAGATTCCTGGCTTAACCCCAGAATTCGCTTTTCGACTGGATCGAAAAGCAGAGAAGTCCCTGTGGAACTACGAATCCGTGTACAAAGGCCACATCGCTCGCTACAGACGAGTGACAGACAAGTGCATGGGAAATACAGATGTGCGGCTGAGTGGGAAAAAGGAGAAAGACAACAGCACGTCTTTCAGGTATTACTCCAAAGACAACAGGAAAGAGGTGAGGAAGAGGGGACAGGTGGTGTCTGTGGACAAACGTGTGGAGAAGAAAACAGCCGAGTACATCTCCATTAAAGACAAGGACAAAGAAAACGACCGTTCCTCCCGTTTGGCACACACGAACCCTCTGGGTGTTTTGGACAGCGCAACGGAACTGTACGTTCAGGGCAAAGCGAAGACCACCAGAGAGGACACGGAGGAACAACCCGTTGTGGACGAGACTCTGGAGAGAACGGCGTTCTACAACCGTCGGCTGCAAGAGGATCCAGACAACGTCAAGCTCTGGATGGAGTTCGTTTCCTTCCAGGACCAGCTCTTTCAAGACGATCGCTTCTCTGCCCAATCCATGGCCAGCAGGAGAATGAGAGACGTCTTCCAGCCCCCGCGGGCCTGCATAGAGAAGAAGCTGGCCATCCTGGAGAAAGCCCTGAAAGCCAACCCCTCCTCGCTGGACCTGAAGCTGCTGAAGCTGGAGATTGAGCAGGACGTATCGGATTCGTCCGCCTTGGCCAAAGAATGGGACGATTTGCTGTTTGTGCATGCCGGCAACGTGCGGCTTTGGCGACACTACCTGGGTTTCCAGCAGTCGCGGCTGGCGACCTTCACGGTGAGTCGCATGATCAAGCTGTATCACCGCTGCTTCAGGACGCTCTGCCCCATTCTGGAGAACAAGGTGCAGGTGATGAAGAAGTCAGAGACTTTGGAGCAGGACTTGATTGGTAAGAAAGAAATGTGTGAAATGTGTGTGTGTGTGTGTGTGTGTGTGTGTGTGTGTGTGTGTGTGTGTGTGTGTGTGTGTTGTGCATGTTTTGAAAACTTGTTGTGTGTTTGATTTTTTTGTCTTAATGTGAAGATATTGCTCTCTCGTTGGATTTTTTTAGTCAGTTTGGTGAAATCTGTAGCTTTACTGACAACAAAGCTTTTGGTGGTTTTTTTTGGGGGGGGAGATTGGTTTGTTTTGGGGTTTTTTGCTTTGTCTTGGTGAAAGGCTGGGGTTTTTTTTTGTATATTTAAATTTTATTTGATTTGCCAATTTGTGTATGTAACTTTTTTGTAAGTCTGTGTCTGTGTATCTGTGTGTGTGTGTGTGTGTGTGTGTGTGTGTGTGTGTGTGTGTGTGTGTGTGTGTGTGTGTGTGTGTGTGTGTGTGTTTAAGGGGAGAGAGAAAAAGACAGTATTCTTTTTTTTTTTTTGGGGGGGGGGAGCATACTGACTAGTAGAGTATAGGGGGAAAAGTTTGTAAAATGTTTGGATGTTGCTTTTCTATCAGCATATTAGTAATTGGTTTACTTTTACTAAGGTGTTTTAGGCCTATTGATAAAGACTTATTTCGACTATCTCTTAACAATCATAGACTTTCTGAATGTGTCAGTGTGGTTGCAGGTGCATACAGATTGTTATTAGATATTGTTTTTTTCCAAACATTGTCAGTATTCAGGGAAAACAAAAGCACATATTGATAGTTTATGCAACACAGCCAGTTGTATTTCATAAAAAATGTGGTTATACTGAAAAATTTGCATGTAGAAATGGCTTGTACTGTCATTAGATTAAAAGTATGGCTCTGCTCAGAAATGATATATGCACAGAGAGTCAGTAACCAGTTTTGACCAAAATATGCCTATACTTAAAGAAAATGACCTCACACACATACGTGACATATTCAGCTAAATACCAGGTTCCACTTCTTTTTTTTCTTTTTTTTTTTTGTTCCTCAGCTAGAGCTGCAAAGTTTACCAGTGGTGAGATTTTTGTGTATGCAACCATTTGTCCACCATTAAGGTAGTCATATTCCAACTTTGGGAGCGGGATAGCTCAGTGGTCAGAGCGCTCGTTTTCCCCCAGTCAAGTCAAGCAGCGTCAAGTGTGATTACCAGTTGGATGGGTGACCATTTGTGTGCCTTGGCTTCAGTACAATCCCCCCAGTTCATCCAGCTGAAATGGGTACCTGCCCTCTTTAGGGTCAGGGAAGGTAAAGCAGCGGGGGAGAGGAGATGGGCGCCGCCCTCAACATGCTGGCCCCTAGAGAAGTTGAGGTCTCTGACTCCTCGCTCCCCTACGACCGCCTCGGTTATGGGACACCTTTACCTTTACCTTTTACTTTATTATGATCTTGATGTTTTTTTCTGCCTCAGGTGTGTTTGAGCAGTACTGCCTGTTCCTCCATCACAGCGGGTTCACGGAGAAAGCCGTGGCGTCCTACCAGGCTGTCATCGAGTTCAACCTGTTCCGCCCGCCCTCCCTCAACCTCACCCCCACACAGGACTCGGCGGCTGTGTTTGAGAGTTTCTGGGATTGCGGGGTGGCCAGGTTTGGGGAGCAGGGGGCCAGGGGGTGGGCTGCCTGGGTGGATGCCTCCAAGTCCTCTGCTGCTGCTTCTCAGGCTGTCAGCCATGGTGAGTTTTTATCAATTCAGATTCAAATTCAAAATACTTTATTATCTCTAAAACAGAGAAATTCTGGTGGGTTACAAGCCTTTATAAAAATAAAAAAAAACAATAACCACATAAAAATAATATCAGTATAGCACAACACAGGTTCTGAACATCAGCATGCACCCATCACAGCACAAAGAGCACCCACAAGTCAGCAACACCTCAGCCAGCCATAAACCCACCCAAGCAAAATCACAAACATTCATGTGCGTACTTCTATGCCCACACATACATACACATGGCTCACGCACAACACACACACACACACACAACACACACATTTTTTAATTTCACACATGTGCACGCATTTTAAGACATAAACCAAATTTTAAGTATGGGATCAATTGTTATGTAGGTTTCATATTATATATGTTTCATGTGTGTGTCTGTGTCTGTGTGTGTGTCTGTGTGTGTGTGTGTGTGTGTGTGTGTGTGTGTGTGTCTGTGAGTAGAGAATGTTTCTGAAGGTTTGTAAGCCTTGTTTGAAGTAAATGATGGTCTTGTTGTTTTGTTTATTCCTCAGCTAGACCTCTGAGATTCACCAACGGTGAGAGTTTGCGTATGCGACCATTTTTTCCCCACCATAAAGGTAGCTGCATTCTGACATCAGAGATCATGTATGCTGGGTATGTTTGTGTTTCTGCAACCTACCAAACACTGACATGAATTACAGGATCTTTAACATATATATATATTGCATGTTTTAGGCTTGGGCTTGGGGGGGGGGGGGGTGAAAGGATTTGTTTGTATGTATACATGATCTGGTTTTTTTAATCTTTTTTTTAAAAACTATTCACCACATCAGTAACAAAACTTCACTGCATTCCTCATGGACAGGATCAACAGAGGAAGAACAAGAACAAATTCTTCAGCAGGATCTCCCGGCATGGCAGACGTGGTTGAAAATTGAACAGCTGCGACAAGCCACTCACTGCTTGCCATGGCGACCGGACACCGCCAAGGACGAAACGGAAGAAGACTGCGAAGATCTGGATCGTCTGGTGCTGTACGACGACATCGCTCCAGTGCTGATGCGTCTGCAACGGTCGGCATCCTTCTCCCAGCTCGTCCACTCCTTTGTGGATCTGTTGGGGCTTGTGCAGGATCGCAGGCTGGGTGACGGTGCTCTGCGCTTTGATCAGTTCAGGCTGACTTCTTTGTATCAGGTAAGGGATGGTTGTATTGGGTGTGTTGTGATCAGTTCAGGCTGACTTCTTTGTATCAGGTAAGGGATGGTTGTATTGGGTGTGTTAGTGGGAGTGAGACAGAAAGAAAGAGAGAGAGAGAGAGTGTGTGTGTTTGTGTGTGTGTGTGTTGTTCTTCAGTTTAATGTCTGTTCACATAAGTGATATTAGACAAAAAACAAAACAAAAAACTTGTAGAACTTTTAACCAATGGTAGAAACAAAAAGTAAGTAAAAACACCAAAAGTGAACATTAAACCTGAACAACCAATCAGAACTTTTTAGAAAATTAAGAGCACGAGATCAATGTCTCTGTCTCATAAACAAGCTACTAACATGTTCATAAGCACTATAGTAAACTGTCAATAGGACTCTTCTTCAACGATAAGGCGAGTTCACACAGCAACACACAGTTGCTTAAAATGTTGTCCAGAGAGTTCTCACGTGTGATGGGAAGACACTGTTTTAAAACGGGACAGTCAAAAAGAATATGACTGACTGAAATGGTCCCATCACATATGCAACGCACATTTTTAGCATACTTTGTTCGGAGAGCATTTAATTTCAGTCTATTTATGAGACAAATGACCAATCTAAGACGCAAGTTATCCAGCCCAAAACGTACACAGAGAATATGATTAAGGTCAGAGAAGGAAAACATGATGATGAGAAAATCCAGCCTCTTCTTGTTTTTTTCTAACATGTTTCCAGCATGCATGTTCGATCAAAGTATAATTCTCATCGACAGACATTGGTGTGTTCAGAGTGTGTGTGTGTGTGTGTGTTTTGATATCTGCTTAAAAGTGACATTGGACAGCAAAGAGGGAAATGTGTGTGTGGTGGGGGGGGGGGGGGTTCGCTGTGTGTATTGCTCTGTGTCAGTGTGTATTTGTGCATGTGTGTGGTAAATATTTATGAGTATGTACGATTTTTCCTCTGAGATATTTTGATATTTTGTCCTGTAGTCCCATAAATGATTTTTTATGACTTAGGTTGGGTTGGGTTTTTTTTGTAGATTGATAAAGAATTGGTTCTTAATTTTAAAACTTTTTACCTCTTTGGTGTTTATTTGTCTAGTTCTCCTCTGTGACAGTGTCAGTCTGATGCACCATTTATGGTTAGTTTGGCAGCTGGAAGACTGGTCACTGTTGTATCCTGTCACATGTTTCTAAGTTTCTCAAGCGCTTCATCATCCATGGTGCACTTCATCGTTCCGTTTCTTTGCAATTTAAGCTTTTAGGTACATCTGTTATGTCTCAATGCCCTGCTCACAATGATTTCAAACTAGATGTAGCTTGTAGAATTGGACCCCCAAGAAAAGTTTTGGATGCTGATTGAAAAAAAATCAAAAGACGTTAATATATATTCTTAGGGCTGGCTGTATGATAGCAGCATGACTGGGACCACAAGAAATTGCAAAGAACTTCTGTTTTCAGGAAATGGAGAAAGGGGGTGGGATATCCTGGTGGTTAGAGCATTGAGCTTGAGGTCTGATGGCCCAGGATTGAGCTACTGATAAGATGCTGGCTAAAGGGCATTTTTCCCATGGAGTTAACATCAGTACTGAATGTCTTTCGGATGAGACTCTCAACGAAAGTCATGTGTAGGAACGCATATTGAACATCATGCACACATGTTAAAACCTGTTCCCCCTTTCAGAAGAGGAGGTCATTTCATGCTTGTAGGAATGGATGATGAAGTTAGGTTTTTTTTAAAATGCAAATACACTGGTGTCATGTGTAAACATCACCCCATCATCCCTTAAGTCAGTTTGCGACTACCTTAACAGTGGGCAAACAGTCACCTATCCAAAATCTCACCATTGGTGAACCTCAGAGCTTTATCCAAGGAACCGGGAAAAGAAAGAAAGTCTAACAGCTAACACAGACAACATATTGTTGCAGGTGCCTTCAGCGTCGGCAGTGGGTGTCGATATCGGGGCAGGTTTGTCATGGAAGCCTGGTTCAGAAGTGGTCGGCTTTCTGGAGGAGGTTCTTCGCCAGTCTGCCGCTTACTTCAGCAGCTACCAGAGAACTCTGCTGAACCGTCAGCTGCTTCGCCTTCAGGCAGAGAAACACGGCCACCTTGACATGGCGACCTTGTCAGACAAAGCCTCCAAGGAGGTCAGGAAGTTCGGCAAGAGCTTGCTGAAGGAGGTGCAGAACCGCAACGACCTGCTGCTGTGGGACGCCTACATCCGCAACGAATGGGCGTTTGGCAAGGTGAAGGACGCCACGTCCATGCTCCACACAGCTCTGACCATGTTCACCACTGGGGCTTCAAGAGAAGATCACGCTGAAATGACCGGCCTCTGCTCCTTGTACCGCACCCTGGCTGAAATCTACCTCAACTTCACACCTTTGGAACTGGTGTCGTTGTCAGGCAGAAAGTCGTCCTCTCCGGATGGTAAAAACAAGGTGCTGGCAGCTACGCCTGTTTGGTGGAGAAAACGGAGTTTCGTGTTCCGAAAGGGGAAGCTGCACCGTCCGCTCAGGTTTTGAGAACGCGCAGAAAATTCCAGGCCATGGTGACGGATTTGCTCAGTGACATTACCAGCCTCAGGACAACTCCCTCAGCGTCCAGCATGTGACATTGCTGGTGAACTGTTTCGCTCTCTTCGAGCTGTGCGCCACAGGCATAGCAGAAGCTGTGAAAGTGTTTGACTCTGCGCTGCAGCTTTGTACGAGCACTGTACAAAAAGACGGCACTTCCCAAGTCAAGTCTGTGTACAGTGAACTAGAAAAAGACTTGCTTCAAAGTCTTCTGTGCCTGGTGAAGAACTATACCGCGGTGAATATTGTTTCTAGGAGCACGTTTCAGTCTCATCTGGACGGAGCGCTGTTTCGTTTTCCTGACTGTCCGTGGTTTCTGCGTCAGTTTGTGGACATGGAGCTGAAAACGTTCATGGCTTGGCGACTGCGGCGCTACTTTGAGTCAGCCAGCCAGGACCCTGGTTCAGTGTACCCCGTGCTGTTCGGAGTGGTGGCTGAACTAGGTAGACACGCTAAGCTGCTGGCAGCTTCAGCAAGGCAGAATGAGGGACAGGGTAGGCATGTGTGTGTGGTGTGTGTTTGTTCCACTCATAGTGGTGTAGTAAAGTGAAATCAGATTGTTGGATTATGTAATTATGAAGTGCTGAGTGCTTTTTGTTATTGTTGAATATGTCTTTTGTTGTAATGACATTGCCTGTAAATGGTAAAGTATTTGTGTTTAAAAACAGATTATGGATAGATTTTGTTGGCTGTCGTGCACCATCTATTGTAGCCATTTTACTTGTTCAGTTTTGACATTTTTTTTAAAGCTAACTGAAAAAAACAACCAAAAACTTTAAAGTCTGAGTTAGCAGTTAAATGTAAGTGAACACAAGAAACTGTGGATAAAAGTCCCTTTTATTTCTCCAATTCTTACATTTTGTCTTGCTGGGGTATTTTTTGTCCAGTTTGTCCAGTATTTTTGTTTGTTTGCTGTTGTTGTTTTTATGTTTCCTTGTTTTTTGTTTTCTAATGGTGTTTCATCTGAGTACAATGTCTGAAGTGCCTCTACTGATGGTTTTGTTTGAATGTATTAGAACCCTAGTGGAGCTATCTGATTTAGGAACTGTACCACTGACCAACTACCACCAGTTGCCGAAATGTATACATACAAGTTATACTTCTATTCCCACCAAATACAGACTTTAGTTACAACAGGAGCATTATCATACATTAAATGTGCTTGTTAAAAAGATAACAAAAACTATCACCAGTCTCAACTGCTAACCATAATGTGTTTGGTTTTCTGTATGTTTTTTCTTACAAGTGCCCATGTTGGGACTAAAGAATCTGACTTGACTGTGTGTTTATGGCAGGGGAGGGCATGAGTGACAGTGGCATGGTTCATCGTGTTCGTGCGGCTTGTGAGCGAGGGCTGCAGTGTAAAGTGGCGCAGCACTGTCCTCTGATGTGGAGAATTTACCTGGCGTTTGAGGTAAGGACACAGGTCTTTGCAATCAGCGAAACTATTCTACTGGGTTTTTTGTTTGTTTGGTTTTTGTTGGGTTTTTTTTGTTTGTTGTTGTTGTTGTTGTTTTTTTGGGGGGTTACTCCTCAGATGGAGTTCCTAGGTTCATCAATGGTGAGATTTTGTATGACTACTGATTACCCACCTTTAAAAAAGGTAGCCATGTTTGGACTTATGAGATGATGTCTAAACACAACACCTGTATGCATACAGGTTTTGTTTCTTTTTAATTTTGTCATCCATTCCTATCAGCATGCAGTGGCCTACTCTTCAAAAAGATGGAACATGTTCATGAGCATTTTGATGCTCTTCCAGCATTCATACATGGGACTTTGGCTTAGAGCCTCATCCTTTTTCGGGGGGAGGGGGACTTTTGATTACCATTTTTTATATCATTCATTTTTGCAGTGTTTAAAAATGATTAATATTTTATTCTACCAAGGGAAAATAAATTTTGTGTATTACAGAGGGAAATTATTTCTCGGTGGTTATGCCCTTGAGTATCTTTATGATAGTTTATCACTAGGGAGTTAAATAGGGTTTGCCCCTTGCATTGCTGTGGATGTATTTTTAGCCCCAGTTTTAGAGAATCTGTCTGTAACTGTGTATCACATTTCTATGATGATTCAGATCATAATCTGTGATGAGATAAAGGATAACCCATTAAGGTCTTTCAGAGTTTTGTGAATCTGAATAGACAAATGGACCATGAGAGTAATCGTGATTTGAGGTTTAAAAAAAAAAAATAAATAATAATAATAATAATAATAATAATAATAATAATAAAAGTAGAGAGAGAAGAAAAAAATATCACTCAAAAAAGTACCCAGAGTTGCTAAACATTGATTTATTTATAAAAATGCTAAACTTTTCACTGAATATCCATAAACTCTGAAGTTTGAACCTCTGCATCAATTATAGAATTAATGTCTGGGTGTGTTGAGTAGCCCCAGTGTGGCGTTTTTATGTTTCTTACTGCTGTAAGAATATCTTGTGTCTTACACGAGTTCAGTATGTCTTTTGCTGTTGTTGTTTTTTTATTGATAGTGTGTGTGCGTGTGTGCATGCGTGCGTGTGTGCATGTGTGCGTGCATGCGTGCGTTTGTTCTTGTGGCTGTTTTATAACTGAATTATTTTATGAAATACTGAATGATATGATTTCAGGCACAGCACGGCAGCAGGGATCGAGCCAAAGGCATTCTGTACAGAGCCTTGCAGTCCTGTCCATGGGCAAAAGTATGTCAGGAGGTTTTGTGTGAAATCACTTCATCCTTGCTAATCACTGTTAGTGAGCATTGCCTGTCTTCTACAGCACTGTTCTGTACCAGTGATGATATTTTTCATGGAATATATACCATTTTTATAACCTTATTTTTGCCTATGAGATTTGCAATTATGAAACAAAGGTCGTCAATAAAAAGTCAAATGTAAAAGAAAAAGGTCAAATGTATTGAGAAAAAAAAACATGTTTTTTAAAACATATCTGAGCGTTTTGTTTTTAACATTTGTAGGATATATTAAAGCAAAAATAAACACTACTTGTGCCAACCATTGAGGTAGCTGCATTCAGACTTTAGGAATACCTGTGTGGATAAAACAATGCTTAGTAGATGTCTTTTTGTTGATCATTTGTTACTCATTTTTAGTAAAATCATGATATTTTTTTGGTAAAAGCCATGTATTTTTAGTAAAATTGTGATCTTTTGGGGTAAAATTCAAATAGTTTTTTGGTAAAATCTTTCTTTTTTTTGTAAAAGCTGTATATTTTTAGTAAAATTGTGAACTTTGGGGGTAAAATTCTATAAAAAAAATTTTAGTAGAAGGAGATTTTTTAGTAAAATCGTGATAAGTTTAGTAAAATCGTGACATTTATTTTTAGCAAAATCGTGGTATTTTCCACATCTGAAATTGAAGGCTGCTCCATTGCTGCTGTTGCAGGCACTGTACATGGAGGGAGCGGAGGTGTTTGGTCAGCAGCAGCTACAGGAGCTGGTGGACCTGATGACGGAGAAGGAGCTGAGGGTTCAAATCCCCATGGAGGAGGTGGAACTGCTCATCAACTCAGAGCCACAGGGCCCCAAGGAAGAAGATGAAGATGACAAAGAAGAAGAACAGGAGGAAGCTTCAGACAGTTGATGAAGAGTTAAGAGGATACAAAGACCGCATACTCAAGTCTTTTGCTGCCCTGTACTACGTTGTGATGGTTTGAGTATGTTTGGAAAATGGAATACCCTGGTTCCAGTTTTGTTTGTTTGGGGTTTGTTGTTGTTGTTGTTGTTGTTTTTGGGGGGTGGAGAGGGGTTCTGTGGTGATTCTGATCTTACTGTGTTTGACATTGAGTGAATATGAATTCATACTTTTTCTTCTTTGAGAGACAGAAACTATTGTTGTCTGTTATATGAGCGAAAGTGTGTCACGCTGCCATTAAGTGCCTGAGGCCCAGTGCATCCAACTACGGCCTAAGAGAAAATTGTTATCTTTTAAGTCTTCCTGGCAGGAGAATAAACCAAGAAGGCAGAAAATAGACAAGGAGGAGGTGACTGGGAAAAAAAAGGAACAAGGCAGAAACAAAGAGTGATAGAAAAGAGGAAATTTCTAGCACACAATTTCCAGAAGGTGGGAATACTATTTATATCAACAGGCCCCTGGCATCCCCACAGGGGATGAATTCATACAAACTCTTTAAAATCTCAAAGCACTAGAAATTCATGGAGTACAGGGGAATAGCTGTCAGGGCTGCATACATTACATGACTACATTTGCATTACAGACCGCTGAGTTTCCACAAGGCTGAAACTGAATTCTGCAAGACCAGTTCCCAAATCTCATGAGGTGACAGCTTTAAAATTCTGTTGGTGCTTCATTGAGTCTGTAATTTCCTTTTCTTTAATATTCTTGTATAAAAGTCTGGATCTTATAAACAAAAATGTATTGAACAAAATTGTAACGCTTGTCATAAAATTGTGGGCTGTGCGTAAATGAAATTGAATGATTTGAGTGAAAGCCATGTGAGAGATAGAATGAAAGAAATCATGAGTGATAGTACACATGTGCTGGCTAGATACTTTGAACTCATATCTTAAAAGCGTTACAAAACAAAAATGTGTTGTAACATGTAATAAAACTGTGAGCTGTGCGCAAATGAAATTGAATGATTTGTATGGATGCTGTATAAGAGATACAGTGAAAGAAATCATGAGTGATGTTACATATGTGCTGGCTAAATATTTTTAACTTCTTCCTTCTCAAAAGCGTTGCAGAGTCCCTATGATCTTCTAGACTGCGGGATAGGAACCATACATAAAGAACCTCAATTGAACATGGCTGTTTGGACCAAACCTTGTGCCTCAGACTGTTGTACCTGGGTGGGGAGCAGAGGTTTGGTATGCAGGATAAGTAGATGATTATGACCCCTATTCCACTGGCACTTAGATATGTCTGTACAAGGAATTTCTGGGTGCCCCACTTTCAGTTTAAAAAGAGGTGGTGTAACTGATAAAAAATCACGCCCTCTTCAGCACAGACTTTGGAAAGGCTGATAATGGAATTCCTCACAGATCTGGTCGCATGGTGTTGGCTATAAGGAGGGAGAGACTTTTACACATGGGACCTTGGTTTATAGTCTCATCCTAAGGACTTCAGAGAGTGGAGTCGCCAAGTCTACACAATGCAAGGAAACTTGATTTGTATCTGATATTACAATAACATACTAGAGAAACTGTGTATTCTGATGATGACATAATACACACCAACTCCTTCTAACACTTTTAGTTCGGCAGTGGGAGAGAAAAGAAGGCAGAGGCCGAAAAACTTAACAAACCAGCATCACTTCTCACCTCCTCTCATCCCCCAATGCCAGAGTCAAAATCGACGTTGCACATTTGCAACGCAAGAATAGCTAAAAGTCTCTCTTAGCCCCAGTCAAACAGCGCTATTTTTGCACCTGCTATTTTTGCACCGAAGTTAAGTAGCTCCTTACACAGTAGCCTACCAGACTAACATGCCTAAAGGCACGTAGCCTGCCCCCCCCCCCCCCCTCCCCCTGTGGAACAGCCAGATTTCCGGGAGATGTGATATAACACAGATGTCTACCATATGTGGCGGTCCACAAAATAGCCTATCTGTAGGTCTTAAGGTCTATGCGTTCTAATTATTTTGTTGCTGTTATGATACTGATGGTCAGTGCACAAAGTACAAATCTCTTTATGTACTTCCCTTTTAAAGATATAACTAACATTACTTTTCAACGCAAAGATTTAAGGCAGTAATTATTCAATAAAACCAAAAAGCACGCCCGACATTTTACTTTAAGGTAGGTGTGTGCGCGCGCGAGCGCACACACACACACACACACACGCAGCACGCTCGCGCGTGCGTGCGCACACACACACACACACCAGAGAGACACAGAGAGAGAGAGAGAGAGAGAGAGAGAGAGAGAGAGAATGAATGCTGTCATTGAAATTTAATTTTAGACACAATGTGCTTTTCCTAAGCTTTTTTTTCTTTCTTTTCTTTCTTTCTTTTTGTTTGTTTGTTAATTTGTTCTTCACTAGATCTATATGAATAGAAAAGTGACCAGAGGATGGAAGACAATCACAAAAAATCCCTAAACCACTCTTACACTGAACGTGGTATGCACACACACATGCACGCACGCACACACGCACACACACACACACGCACACACACACACACACTCTTACACTGCTAACACAACACACACTAACAGAGATGCTCTACACATGAAGCAGACACAGACAACGAACACTGAATAACACAAATGAGGAACTTCAAGCTGTTACATTTACTACTTACAAATCGTTTTACAGCACCATTCTTTCACAGAGTAATCCATGTATATCGAGAAATAGTAGGGAGCCTGAGCCAGCCTGCCTGCTGTGCTATGGAATTTCGCTTACAGTGTAGCCGAATGGATAGGGTCAGTCATAGAATAACAGAGCCAGCGTTGCGCTAACTAAAGAGTCAGATTTTGGGAAGGGTAAACTGCCGTGAATAGGCTGGTCATGTTCGTGGCATGCAAACACATTACACACACACGCTGAACAAATTGTGTGATTCACACAAAACTGAACAGAAAACACTAGTGACATCTGATGATTTTATTCACAGTTTTACACGTGATCAAATGAAACATATCCGTGAAATACATGTATATCTATGTACATGGACTGCTGGCAGCCACATTGAGAGCAAAACATAATTCTACCATAAATAAGCAAACTCTTGTATAATATTTATCACAATTATTGTGCAAGCACACAACATATTTTCCACATGCGTAACAGAAAAACCCGATGCTTACAGTTAATAACTTGTTTTGCAAGTCAGATACGAGGGAGAGTACCAAAGTTCCATCACCAAGTCAACATAAAAACCATCAATCAAATGAACAGTATTTACATATTTAATCAGTACACCATGACAGAGATAGATATTCACGGCACATCACTGCTTGCACACATTCAACTTTCCCACCTCAGCACACTCCCCCTACCCCCACCCCTTTCTCATTCTAACCAATCTTAGATGCAAAGGCAGAACATTTCCAAGATAGCAACACAATACAAAAATTTGCTGAATACTATACCCAACATAATTTGTGATGCAAAAGGTCTCAAAATTTTCAGTCTTTTCCATCATAAATAGATATGTATTAAATCTAGCCATTAACCCTAACACACTTGAACATACAACAGATGTAAATAAGCTATTACTCTTCAGAACTGTGTCATAATTTTTTTCCAACTTGTATCATTAGGTCATCTGTTCTTGGTAAAACAACATTCTATATACAGTCTTTATATGTCTGTTTCATATTACACAAAAAAACATGAGCTTCATAGTTCGTAAATATAACATTACAGATCATAAAATATATTATCTATACAAATTTTTTTTTAACTTTTCCACTTTTAATCCCCTGCTTGGTATAACCTATTTACAGAATGAAACAACAGAAAAGGAAACTGACGGATTTTGAGAAGAAAAAAGCAGCCTGGTTTTGTCTCACTGTTCATGCAAATAAGAGTCCAATACATTGATTTGGGGAACGTTTTAGCAAAATGGCTGTTGAAAAATTAGCAAGCCATTGTGACAAGCTTCTGAATACAGACCACCCCTTTCAGAGGACTGGTGATCTAGAGGTAACACATCGGTCTATCTAGAGGCAGTACACCTGTCTATCTAGATGGTAACACATCTATCTAGAAGGTAATGCATCTATCTAGAAGTTAACGCACCTATCTAGAGACCAACACATCTGTCTAGAGATTAACCCATCGGTCTAAAAGTTAACGCATCTAACTAAATGTTAACCCGTCTGTCTACAAGTTAACTCATTTATCTAGATGCTCTCACACTCATCTGAATAAAGTTAACATGTCTATCTAAAGGTTAACACACCTGTCTATAAGTTAACTCATCTGTCTATCTAAAGGTTAATTCTCTGTTTAGAAGTTAACGTATCTGTCTCTATAGAGGCTAAACCATCTGCCTAAAGTTAACACATCTATCTAGAGGTTAACCCACCTCTAGAAGTTAACACATCCATCTATCTACAGGTTGGCCAATCTGTCTAGAAATTAACACATCCATCTAGAGGCTAATGCATCTGTCTATCTACAGGTTAACACATCTGTGTACCTAGAGAAAATGTATCTGTCGAGAAGTTTAAGGCAGCTATCAAGAGGTAACACATCTGTCTAGAAAGCAAGAGGTCACCTGGGGTTAGATTCTCCTGAAATTTTCCTCCATCAAACAGACAAGTGGTGGTCTGGGCGCTAGTCTTTTGGACGAGACAGTAGATGGAGAAATAAAGTGAAACATAAAGTGCACATAAAAGAACCCTGGCTAACAAGAGATGACCCTGGCAAAATTCTTGCCAAAATTACTCTGAGGGAAACAAATATACTTACAGAAGGGAAAAATCTTTTATTTTAACAACATATTGACAATATTTACACAGATTTTTTCATAATTATTGTTAATCATATTGCAGTTAGTTGAGTTTTCCCAATTTTGGGGGCAACAAAAATGGATATTCAGCAAAAATAATGAAGGTATATGTGACTTAATCATAATTTAAGGTTATTCATGGCACTTTTATGTTTTCTGACGACAAACCTGTCATCACACCATGCATGCTTACTGGAAATAAAACGCAACATAGATATGTAGTTCAGCATATTCTCACTAGTCAACACTTCCTACCAACCAACCCTTGATGTTTACTTTGAAGAAATTGTCCAAAGTTTAGTTCCCTAATTTGAATCTTAAAAACAGAAGACAAAAAAACTCAACACCGTCACTCAAAAAGAAAAACATCCGAAGGTATAGAAGCCTTATGGGCTACATTGATTTTAAATTTTGGGTTGACTAGTATGAGATGGGGGAAGAACCTGTGTATACTTCTTTGTATGTCTGTGTATACTTCTTTGTATGTCTTTGTACTGTAATCTGCACTTTCAATTGTGAATTTGTGGCTATTCCTATACAAACTCTCATCTAATTCAAAACAACATGAAGTTGACTGTTCCATGAGTAGACAGAGTATGGGGAGTCTGGATAGTCAACCACTGACTGACATAGAGGGGGGGGGGGAGGTGTCCATTCCTCAGCTGGAGCTCCAAGGTTCACCGAGATTTTAAATATGCAACCATTTTTGCCCTCCATTTTGACTTCAGAGATGATTTCTAAATATGACACTAGTGTACATGCTTTTTATTTTATATTTTAACATTTTGTCATTCGTTCCTACTGGCACAAAATGACCTCCTCTTCTGAAAAGCAGAACAGATTTTAACGTGTGCATGATGTTCTGCATGAGTTCACACACACAACCTCAGATAATAATCTCATTTCTATCTATTTTTTCACTCATGTTCTATGCTTCATTTTATAACGTATCAGGCTGAGACAGACAGACACCTTTAATACTGGTGACATAATCTGAGCAACTCTCCAGATGACGTCCACAAAGTGGATGACATCCACAATAATGATACGGTGTCTGTCTTTCCGCTGAACCCATGACCCCCTACCCCTCTCTCAACTCTAGGTGAACATTAGTTTAAAAAAAAAATTTAATTCTATAAAAAAAGCCCACTTTTCCCACCCCTCACTACACAGATTGAAGACAAGACTACCTAACATTCAGCATCAATGACCATGACAAAGCAGCTAATCAATTGTTTGCAATTTTAGTCTCTGACTCTGTGTAGACATTTCACAATCAAGCATTGACAGGCTTTACATGCTTCACTTAAGAGAGTTTTGACAGTTACTACCAATGACAATTCAGTTTCCGCCATTATACTTTCAATTCACATGCACACATTGCATCAAAGCATTGCTGGACATGGTTTAAAGCCACAAAACTTGACAAGCAGAAAATATCTATTGCAAGAAGTTGTAAACCATTAATAATCTGAATATGATTCAAAATCTACAAACTCAACAAACAAGGTAAGACAAAATACAGTGTATTGATCCAACAAAGAGCCCACTTTTTCTCTCCTCTCTCTCTCTCTCTCAGAAACCAGACCTATTTACATATGCCATTATAATGTGATATTGATGCTGTCTAAGTGTCTTACTGGCAGAAACAGATCTGATCAGTATACCATAGTCGCTGCAACTTCACTCCATCTAAACGCTACTTACCAAATCTTGATTTTTCAACTGTTTTCCTCTTTATACACACAGAACATCCTAATCTGGATATTCTAAAAAAAAACTCACTGCTTTTATCTACTTGCATGTGTGACAGCTCTTTTAACAGAAAATACTGGCGATACCTTTCATTACAGAGTTTTAGAATCTTCTGGGTAATAACTGTTACTTTAGCATTTTTTAATGTCAAAGCAAAACACTCCATATCATCGAACAACCTATGTATCAAATATGTTTCAGTGCCCAGCTTTAAAACTGTAGCTGTATACATATTCTGCTGATGGTAGTTATTAAAATCCAAATTTTACACATATTCTAAAACACAGATTTTTCCTATCATGTTGTTTACTCATTTCTCGCAACTACCACAGTCTATGTTTCACTGGCATAAGTCGACTACGTCAAGATCATGTTTCGTTTTATAGCACATCTCTACAACATGCTCTCAAGACACCACCACAGAATCATTTCAGTGCTACGACCGATCACTACATAATCAACAGAGAGTAGACATTGTGTACAACTCCATATCTATCAGCACAATTCTCAGCTCTGCAAACTGAACTACCTTCAGCACACGCCCAGAAGCTATCACTAGTACACCATCAGAGACACAAGCAAATCACACAGCAAAAACAAAAACTTGGTATGTCATTGCATATCCCTCAGGAGGTGGAAATGTTTCTACATCATCAGCCAAGAAACACTTAGGTGTGACAACCATCCACATGAACGATACATGTGACATATGGTTGTTTGTTTTTTTAATGAATATATATATATACACAGTCAAGCTCCTACAAAAAAGATACTGTACATACATGTTTTGCTCAGAGTCAACAAAATAGCAGATCCTGTAAGACTTGGTGACTTGATCTTGGGAGGGATGAGGACAATGACACCACCAAAGCAGCACACACTGCTGTTGGTGCTTACTCCGTTACACATGATGATGCAGTGATGACAGACAGATAATCAGTGCTCTCACCACTCCAAAATGACATGGTCAACAAGAGAGAACAGGGAGAAGGCATGTATGATGATCCACAGAATGAGAAATTTGCATTTTCTTGCGAAATGGGAATCATTTTCCAGAGACATAAGTTCTGAATTTGTTACAGATGGTAACTCGCTTTGGTAGACAGTAAAAAAAAAAATTTTTTTAAATCTTTCTTCTTGCTTTACAAAAGGGTCCCCCCATCCCACCCTCCCCCACCCCTCAACAGACTGCATTCACTACTCACACTACCTGTTACAATCATTCAAACCTGGCTTCATCTTCCGTAAACGGTCAATATTGATTTTCTTGGATGCCTATTGATCAACGGGAGATCAGAAAGGACACTGAACTGGAGTCAGACTTCTGACATGACAAGACACGACAAGACATCAAGAACAAGAAAAGAAATACTGAGCCACCATAAAGATGCATAAATAATGTTGACCTGAATATAAAAAAAAAATGTTAAAGTCATTTGTAAAGAGGATCAAGATGACAATGGTTCCAAAACTGAATAAAACACACACTTTTGTCACTTGAATTTGCTAATGAAACACTTTGCCTCTTCACATGCACAACAGAATAGTAAAGGAATTCTCTCAGATCTTTTGAATAAACTAAATTGTGACAGCAGTCAACATTAATCACAATCCATACTCAAATGCCCATCAAGTCTAAATACTATCTCTCTACCCATCTATTTTACGTCAGATTATGTTCCATAAAAATACTGTGCCCGATTACAATCTTTTTTTCACTGTTGTCTGCTGCATAGACAAGAAATTCATGTGGAATGTCTGCTATCCCAAACCTCTCTCTCTATCCTATCAAGTCGTGTGTGAGAATGAACCTGACCCTCTACAAGGCACCATTTTCCTCTCCATTCCACCAAGGCTTCTTTCATTCAAGGCTTGTAGAAAATGCCTGATACATTGGTCAGGCTTTTGTCACCATCTGTTCATAAAGATAAGGTCTGTCTGAATAATACTTCAATTGCTTCTGGTGTGTCTATGAACAGTGTGTGTGTGTGTGTGTGTGTGTGTGTGTGTGTGTGTGTGTGTGTGGGGTGTGTGTGTGTGTGTGTGTGTGTGTGTGTTGTGTGTGTGTGTGTGTGTGTGTGTGTGTGTGTGTGTGTTGTGTTTGAGTGCATGTCTACAGTTGTTGACTACTCAAGCTTTCCTGGTACGTCACATGTATCTTCTTTTCTGCTCTAAGAAGCATCTTGTACAGCTGTATCATGCTATCACAGTAACTTAGTCTGGGTGCTGATGTTTGATTAAAAACAATACCTTTTACATACTATACACCCTAGCACCTCTTTTCTATAATAATGTGTACACAATTTCTTGCATTTTAGAAAAAAATAAGATTAGCACAAACAAACAAAAAAGAGCTTTGTCACATTCTTCTCTCCTTATTCTGACCGAACTGTGAAAACAAAGTGGCAAGCATTGGCTGTACTACACGAAAAAGCTTAGCAAAGTGCACACACACAGAGACAGACTAAGTATCTGACTTCAATTTCTCGCTTCATAAGGACACATAAGAGCTCTGGGTCACAGCCTTCAGGAAAGGCACTCCATGGAACCCTCAACTTCACTTTACCACCAGCAGCACCAAACTTTCAGCATGGCTAGGTTTTCTCCATATCCTGGATATCCTCATCAACTGTCCCAGTGACAAGCAGCAGCAAGAAACCCCTCACAATCATGTCTTCGTTCCATTCTTGTTGGACAGACGTGAATGAACTTCAAACACCTAAACCAGCAATTTTAAGGCTTACCTGTAGTCAAGACCAGGGTCCAATCTGCGGATACTTTGGAGAAGACTTTTAAATCGTGTTACACCCACTCACTTGCACAAAGGTTTATAGAATCATTCCAAAAGCATCAACAACACCAACAATAATTGGAATGAAAAAACATTTTAAAATGATATAATGGTATCTACTGTTTATGAAAAGTACTAACAATGTGTTGAGGGAGCTTTTTGGGTGGTCATCTTGATTTTTCTTGCATCTTTACAACTTAAGCATATACATGTATATGCTTGACCAGTATGCATACATTTGGCAAAGCCCTAAACAATCACAATTCAACTGCTTCAGGGGGAGTCTCTGAAACCTTTCAACCCCCCACCCCTGGGAAAAAAATAAACTAATATACACAAAACTATTTTTCAGGATGATACTTGTAATGCAAGAAAGAGGTATCAGAATTTTTTCAATTACAAAAAAACAGGGTGAGAAAAAAAAAGGTATGTGAATAAATGTTTAGGAACTGTGCGAAAGAAATTTGCATTTATTGGGGAGAGAGAGAGAGAGAGAGAGAGAGAGAGAGAGAGAGAGAGAGAGAGAGAGAGAGAGAGAGAGAGACAGAGAGAGAGAGAGAGAGAGAGAGAGAGAGAGAGAGAGAGAGAGAGAGAGAGAGAAAGAGAGAGAGAGAGATTAAAAAGCCATGTTTAAAAAAAGCCATGTTTCATGAAAGGGAGGGGAGGGGAAGGGAGGAGAGGGAAAGCAGGGGAGGGGAGGATCTTTGTCAAAATCCTGATACTCTCCCATTCTTTGGTCCATACACTCATCCCAGTTTTCACTAAAAAAAATGAACCTAGCTTGTATGACCTCTCTTTTTTTTGTCTAATTTGGTTTTGACGGTGGGAAATTTTAACAATCTAACATTTTGATAACAGTTCACACAATTAATTTCCTAAAAAGCAAACAGTGGTAATTAGTACAAGTCAAGACTTGCATGTATCATACGCCTAAGATAAACCTATCAACAGCTTGAAAGCAAAGCAGTGAAAACTGAAGAACAGTCTTACCATAGACGTACTCAGCATGAGACTTTTTAAAAAAGAAAAAAAAAAAAAAAAGAGAGGCAAAGAAAGAAGCACAGTTCCATGGTTCAGTCTCTGTTCACAGATCATGGCAACAGCCCTTTCACCGAATTCAGCACGCACAGTCAGGTCGCCTCTGTGTCTGCTGCTGTCTCTGCAATCGTCGCAGCGAGGCGTCTCCGTACTGAATCCCAGACCCCATCCTTTCCGGATCCAGCTCACCTGCAAATAAAGTCGGGTTTTGTTTTGTTTATTTAAATTATCAGGTTCAGTAAAGCTCTTGGTTTGAGTGAAGCTCTCAACACTGCCTTTATGACACAAAGATAACTGCAGTTGAGTGAGTCAATGAGCCTATAAACTGAGAGGCACAATTACACACATGTATATTCATGGACTGCTCTCAGCAAAGTGGAAGCAATAAAAAGAAAAAAGATTTTCAAGAAATTCTGAAAGATGCACTTCACACACACACACACACACACACACACACACACACACACACACACACACACACACACACACACACACTCATTGGGAAAAGCTCAAGAATAGTCAAAAAGAATGCAGTTAACGCAAAGCCCATAATGGCCTTGCACTGAAACTACAACTGGTCAAACACTATAATATACTAATACCAACAACTACACAACATCAGGCAAGTTCTCTGTTTTCTTCTCATCCCTGCGTTTCCTTTTAATGAGGGGGGTGCATAGTGCCTGGTCTTCTCCTATGATTTGAACTCTGCACGAGGTCTACCCACTAGCCTTAGCCAACATATGACTCCACAGCAGCTCCTTTTCATTGTTGGTACAGGTTTCACGCTGGGTACATTGGCCATCGCTCTCTATCTGTGGTCTAATAATCTGGAATGACCTGCCTCTCTCCCTTCACCAAAAGCTCACATATACCTCAAGACATACTTATTTCCAACCTATGATCTTCCCCTGCTGCTAAAATCCCCATCACCCAGCCAAAGTGGATTAAAATCTTTTCATGTGGGTGTGTCTAAATCTAAATTTGTTTAAACTACTTGTGGTTGGTTGTATGTGTATAATCAACTTAACTGCAAGCTCTGCAGACCTGCACTTGAAGTTAACCTGGGAGGTTGTAAAAATCCTCACTGTTCATTCACCAGAGGCTGCCGAGATTCAAACCCATGACTTAATGGACCCATGGGACTGAAGTCGAACAGTCTTTACCACTTGGCCAAAGCATCCATCAGCAGATGTATTGAAAATGAGACATGAAAACTTTTCTTCAGCGGATGTTTTAAAACAAGAGATAAATTGAAACTTATCTTCAGCAGATATCTAGAAACAGAGACAAACATCTCTTGCATGGGCTTACTCACCTGATTCAATCTTGGTGAGAATGGACCTGGCACATTTGAGGAAAGTCTCTTCCACATTTTCCCCTGTTAAAGCACTGGTCTCCAGGAACATCAGGTCTGAAAATGTAACAGAACAAGACAAGCTTCAATATCTGTTCAAAAGTCTTGGGTCTGATTTTTTTTCTTTTTCAGCATTATACAAATATTCAGTGTTTGCGCTGATCATTCAGAAATACCTGAGGATGAATTTGCTGGTGGATATTTAAAGTTTTCGGACAGAAGTGCATATATAATAACTCTGGTAATTCAAGGTTAGTTTTTCGTTGAACATAATTTATATTCTTTTATTAGGAGAACATAGAAAACAGTTTTTGAAAAATAATAAAATGACCAACTCAGAAATATATAAATAGATCAAACAATTTAAAACCAAAAAAAAACTAAACAAACAAACAGAAACTGGAAAAGACAGAAAAGCATGACAGACACTTTTTAATTGTTGACAAGTTTCCTTTGATTTCACAATGATTTTCACAATATCTGATTCATTTAAAAGAAAATATTCTTCACTAAAAAAACAACTCCTTGTCAATGCTTCAATCTTCAAGGCAGGTTATCACCACACGAAAGTACCGGTCACTCACCGTTTTCCTGTGCAAAGCGACTGGCTTCGAGGAAGGTCACTTCTCTCTCAGCTTCCAGATCTTTCTTGTTGCCCACCAAGATGATGACAATGTTGGGGCTGGCCAGGGTGCGGGCATCTGTCAGCCAGTTTGTCAAGGCATTGTAGGTCTCCCGACTGAAAACCAGCAACAACACAGCTGCATGACCACTATTGTACATAGTGATTTCTTCTTCTCTTCTCCAAACGCTCAGATGGCAACTACTGTTTTCTGTCATTTCAGCAAAAATGTGCTGCCCTGCCATCAAGCCTCTGACATCTCAGGCCCAGAGCATCTGACTTTCATATAGGTAAGAACTGCCATCTTTTAAGTCTTTCTGGAAATATGGCAGGAGACCAAGAAGGCAGAAAATAGACAAGGGGGTGACAGAAAAAAAGGAACAAAGTAGAAACAAAGAGAGGGATAGAAAAGAGGAAATACCTAGCATAGAATTTCCAGATGGTGGGGATGTTATCTATACTAACAGGCCCCCCTGCATCCCTATGGGGGACTTTGTGAAGCAATTTGTACATTCTCAAAAATAATCAGAAGCACACATAAAAAACACTGTTTGTAAATTTCAAAAGCACAATAAACTTTTTTTTTAATCACATATGATTTGTCTCTTTTATCATTATGTCCAAGTATGTTGTTGTTTTTTTTTCAAATCTGGCCAACTTGACAGGCCAATTCCACTGACTTAAACTGATTTCCTAGAAACCATTTAACCATAAACATTCTGTACAAAAAAAACTGCATAAAGAAAAATCAAATTTATAACTGCTCAGACCTTGTGATGTCATAGACAAGCAGAGCTCCAGCAGCCCCACGGTAATAGCTGCGGGTCACAGATCTGCACACAGACCACAAGTACACAAGTCAACAACAGTAGCTCACATAAAAAAACAGAAAAAAAAACAGTAGCTAACATACCCAAAATAAATGATAAGATTAACAAGGTTGGCAAAAAATACCCACAACAACAACAAAAAATCAAAACTCAAAAACTTTCATAATGCCCAATATCAGTCACAACAGTCTCCTGCATCACTTTATTATAAAAAAAAAAAAAAAAAAAGAGGATTATGATTACTCTTACAGTGTGACCCAGTGTCTCCTGTTTCCAATATTCCTATTGCAGATGTTAAGTGTCTTACTCCACATTCTTACATTCTTCCGATTTTCCCTCTTTTAAACTTTGACAGACACACAAAAAAAAACCCACCCACCCCACCCCACCGCCCCCCCACCCACACCCCCACCACCACCCCCACCACCACCGCCAACCACCACCACACCCACCCACCCACCCACCCACCAACCAACCAACCCACCAACCAGAGATGACATTTGGGGGGGGAGTGGAATTCACATAGCAAGTCATGTATGGGTCTGTGTCTCACTTAAACTGGATCTTACCTGAATCTCTCCTGGCCAGCAGTGTCCCATATCTGAAGCTTCACTGCTTTACCACCAACGTTCACAACTTTGCTCCCAAACTCCACACCAATGGTGTGATTTGAATCCTGTTTGACTGAGCAAACAAATACAAACTTTGTCACCAAACATCTCATAACGCTCTGAATACAAAGTATCACAACAACAATAAAAACAGAAAATCTTAAAAGAGTAGACAACTTTTCACAAATTTTCTTCTAAATCGAAATGCATGAGAAAAACTTAGACATCTTTTACATTTTTCAAGCCAAACTGCACTATGAGAATTTATAAAGCAATTATATCTATCCATTTTAAACTAGATCCCACAAGTCAATGGACACAGTTTTTATGTGACATGGATCCCTAGTTGGAAAACGTGTTTATAAATTTATACAATTTCATTTTCGAATGTCAGTTCATTCTGCCTTGCATGGTAAAGAAAACTTTCTGAAAAGTAATGCACTGTTTATGTGGTTAACTTCACTGGGTGCAAAATTTAGTAAACATATTTATTAGAAATTGTCCACCTGATCTGCTTTCCATAGCAAAAAAAAACCTTCAGTGTTTTGGGTTGAATTATGTCTAACAAACTTTTCAACTTCAAAAAAAACTTTCAAAATACCAACAAGAATGCCCTGTATTATAAAAGGGTATGTATTTAAACTTTTATCTACTTCAACAGATCCACTAGCTATGATCAAAACCATGCAAAAATATGATAAATATACAGCCAAAGTCTATGTAGTCTATGGTATGGGTATGCTTATCTAAATAATTTATAATGTCTCTCTCTCTTATCTAAATAATTTATAACCTCTCTCTCTCTCTCTCTCTCTCTCTCTCTCTCTCTCTCTCTCTCTCTCTCTCTCTCTCTCTCTGTGCTTGCCTGCCTTACCTATCTGCTTGTTTGCCTGAGTGCCTTGAGCTCTAAGTTTTCTTAGGCAATATACTCACACTTATTTTCAATAAATTGATGGAGGATACATGACTTTCCAGCACCAGCACTTCCTATCACAAGGAACTTGAACAAAAAATCTGGAAAAGCAATGACACACACACACAATATCATCATCATCATCATCATCATCAATATTATCATCCTTAATGCTACTATAGTATCCCTCACAGGCAAGTTACTCCACTTGACACTCAAAACCTACAATCTACTACAAACACACATTTTTCAGAGCATTAACACCACCTTCCTCTATGATCTTTAAAACTTGAGAATGTCTCAACTCCTTATTCAATCAAGACACTCACAGAATATTCCACAATACCAAGGAGGAGTCCAAGTAAGTATATTGCAAGGTAAACCATCATCCATGAACAAGTATTGATCAGATCTGAACTTGAAGTGACTGATGGTATGGTTGTACGGCTGTTTTCCACACCCTCCATGTACTATAGACCAGCAATGATGGGAGAGACTGGTTATGGTTCACACACTTCTACTCCTTGCTTTAATGCTTCTGTGCAAATATTCCACCAGAGATTAGTAATACGTTCAATCATTCAGAATAGATTATTACCTTGATATATAATATATATTAATTTTAACTTTGTACATGACATTATCTTATGAACTTATGTCATAAAAATGATTTCCACCCTCACATGGAGTGATACAGGCGAAGACTGCTGAGAATAGTGACAAATGTACAAGACTCTGAGGTAGGGTTTTGGGGGTTGTTCTGTTTTTTGTTTGTTGGGGGGGGGGGGGTGTTGTTTGGGGGGGTGGGGGGTGGGGGAGGGGGGTTAGGGGGTGTCAGGGGGAAGGGTTGGTTTTAGTTGGGGTTTTTTTTTTGTTTTTGGGGAGGGGGAGGGGGTCTTCTGATACAGTGCTAGAGATATGAATAGAATAGAAATCATCGCACTTAACACACTGAGTTAGCTTACACTGAAGTACTATTTTCTGTCCTTCATATTTAGCTTATGGAGATTCGAAGACACAAGACAGTATACTTAAAGTTAAATCATTTCAAATTCATGTAACTAATGAGATGCATAAAGGTCAGGTCACAACAAGAGGACAACTTCAGGAACAAACTTAAGTTACAAGTAACAACATTAAAACCACTCACAGACCAGCAATTTTTATGTTTTGTTTTGGGAATGGGTGTACAAATACATTTTAAGATTGTTTACATTCATTAAATAACGAGCAAAAACATATCAAATAAATGAATATCTAATAACGAACATACCGTACATCATCCACGTACCTAAGAAATCAGCAATCTGTTTTGGCTGGTTGTTTTAACAAGAAAAAATCAATATTATACACCAACAAAGCGTATTAATATTACAACATTAGCTATTATGAGCTATTACAGTATTACTAGTTAGTATATAATGGCAATATGTATGGTAGTGTGCAGCCTAGTACAGGTAAACAACAACAACAAAACGTAATCGCACATTCCTGATCAGGAATAATAAATCTGTGCAAAACAGTTGTGTGATAAAAAAATATATACATTCTCCATCAGGAATGTTCAGACACAGTGAGTTAAACTTACACAACAATGACTAAATGTATTGATCACCAATACATAAACTGGCTTGACTAAATCCAAAGTATTTTACTATTTAATCTTTTCAGAAATTATAAAACGATGTTTTCAATCTGTATTATTATTATTGATGTACATGCAAACAGAAAAGAGCCTACTAACCCAGCTACTCCAGTGTGTGATGAAATCTGATTGTGTTAGGCCCCCTAACCTACTGTATATATAGTGTTATGTAATCAATCTCAAAGTTGTTTTGATTCTCTTTGCTCCTGCATTGTCCATCCACTTTCTCAGACATCAGTGTAAATTATACCATTCCCCACCCCCTCTATCCAGTGCCATTAAAATGAAACAATAGTGTTGATATTTACAGCCATGTAATGTACATTGTAAATCATTACATGGTACAATGATGTGTAGCATGAAAAGAAACTAGTGTTTTGTCACAGTGTCAGTTCAGACTTTTTGACTCACAAATTCTTGACACAGTACTGATGCAGCAAAAAAAAATGCTGCTGTCTGTGGGATACAATCCAGTAGATCATGACAAATATGAGAGCAGGGGGCCTTCCTTCCTTTGTCTACATTGCAAAATGCAAGACACTTCATTATGAACAAGGCCTGTTCTTTGTTATTCACTTATTGGAACAAAATGTGCTTTGCCGTTCTGCACTGCTCAAGCAGGCGCACGCACGCACGCACGCACGCACGCACGCACGCCACACACACACACACACACACACACACACACAGTGTCACACACACGTCCTATGAGTATCAGTATGACTGTGAGAAGTGACTGACTCAAGTCAGTGTGGCAGTGACACCCTCGACTGTCTCACTGTGTGAACCGATGCACGAAAATGTAAACAAGCCTTTTATTTTAGCAGTGATAGTTAATCTTCGATGGTTCAACGAACACAAATATGCAATTGTCCATAATTGTTGTTTATCTTTTTTTCAGCACTCTCATTAATATTGATTCTTTTTCATTCAAATTAACAGTTTACCGTAAGCTTCTGACATCCTGGAAGTTGAGAAGCGTTCTAGCAATGGCTGTCAGCTGGCTTTCATTCATCTACACACCGCAACTGTCTGGAACAACAAAAGAAATTGTCTAAATACTGTTACACATGACTCCTCCCTTTTCTCTGGCTAGAAGCTTCTATGTATGCTAGGGCTAGGCCTATAGAACAAGGCTAGCCTAGGCTAGTAGGCTAGGTCTAGTGAAGACTAGCTGCAGTCCAACTCTCACTGGTGTTTTTGCTTGTTTCAGGATTTTTTGTTTGCTTTCTTTGTTTTATTTGGTTACTTCCTTGTAATTTGCTTCCGTCCCAAAACTTATGATAGACTAACAGATTAACTAATCAATATGAATGAAGTGAATGAATGAATGAATGAATGGTGGAAGGAAGGAATGAGTAATAACTTCATTTTTTCATAACCTTCTACTTTTCTTCTTAGTAGATAGGATGAAATAAAAGAAAACAACACTTTTGTACTAAGCAGATGATAGCATAGATCTTCAAATAACCGAACAAGCAAATGAAATAAAGAAAACAACACTTTTGTTCAAAGTAGTTAAGAGCATACAGCTTCGAACAGTGATAGTGGCAACAGCTGTAACTTCATTTTCTCCTAGGCTAACCTTCTACTTTTCTTCTTAGTTGATAAGAGCACACAGCTTCAAGCAGTGATAGTGGTAACAGTAATAACTTCATTTTCTCCTTTAAAAAAAAAAAACACTTTAATTTTCTCCTAACCTTCTTGAGGAATCCTTAGGGTACTGTTCCATTTAACTTTTTTTCAGATGATGTAGCTTAGGCAAGAGATTTTGGCTGGTTTGATTATATTATAGTCCCTGTGGAGTTATCCATTTAGGGACTGTGCCATCAACCAGCCACCACCATCCTGTACTCTATGGGGCAAAAGACTTTTTCCTTTCTTTTTTCTTGCGTGTGGCTTGTTTATTTGTTTTTTTATTATTTGTCATTTTATTATTTGTTCCTCTTCTTCTCTTCTCTTCTCTCTCTCTCTCTCTCTCTCTCTCTCTCTCTCTCTCTCTCTCTTCTCTCTTCTTCCTCTTCCTCTCTCTCTCCTCTCTTCAAAAAATAAAGCTTACTACTCGTCCCTTGTCAGTATTCATCTCATCTCTCTCTCTCTCTCTCTCTCTCTCTCTCTCTCTCTCTCTCTCTCTCTCTCTCTCTCTCTCTCTCCTCTCTTCTACCTTATTATATGTAGTGTACTGTCGCATTTCTCTTACCTTATTATATGTAATGTACTTATTCTTGTATGCTGTTTGGTACTGCGTATAGTTTTATTGTTTAATATCTTTTATTTTGATGTTATCCCTGAAAAGGGCGGGGATTGGATGTAAAAAAAAAAGCACATGTGTGCTTATCTATTATCCTCGAATAAAAGAATTTGCCTTGCCTTGCCTTGCCTTGTCTCTCACACACACACACACACACACATGCACATACAAATGCGCACATGTACACAAGCACATACACACATGCCCACATATGCACTTTAACAAAACGTATTCCCAATTGTATTAGTAATTTCTCTGCTTGTATTGTCAGCACTGTTACCATAATACCTAGAAAAAAATGAAAACAACAACTTAAAAACCGACTTTTATTCAAGTTTGGGTAGATTTGGAACTATTCGGTGGCTTTCTTACTTAATCGTTTTCACAAGGTTTGTATAGGTTTAGCCTAGTCACCGCTGATCGGAGGAAAAGTGCAGTCACTCCCCTTATTAGAAACGGCAAACAAGTCAGCGGATCCCCCGATCATAATCTGTCGTGCAGCACTGTAGCACGAGTGATAGGGCCAAAGAAAGACCGTCCGTTTTGTTTCGTGCATAGCTACTGAAATAGAGTTAGGCCTACAGGTGTTTTAGTACCCTCAACATGATTAATCCGTTAGGATGGAAAACAAGCCTTACTGGAAGTTTTTTCTCAGTTTTGATTATAGGTTTGGCCTACTTCTATAAACGACAAGCCGATGAAGCCTTGCAAGATCGCATGAATCAAATTCTGTCAGGTCTACTCCGAGCCGAAAAGAAGGTGCCTCTAGCTCCGAGTAGAGTCGCTTTTGGTTTTGGTGGGTGTGAAGATTTGTTTGTGGATGCCATAGAAATCGTCAACAGGCTGAATCTAACGGCGCCCGAAGTTCCAGAGCACTATCTTGCTGTTCAGAATGCTACAGAATTTGCAAAGTTGTTTGCATTTTTCTTCCAGCATGGTGCAGCTGCAGAGTAAGTTAGAATTACATGATTATGATGCATACATCTGTGAGCATATCCACAGGTCTGCCCCTAAATAAAGTTATTTGTAAACACATGGGTATAAAACCCAAGTGTACAACATGTTTACATGTACTCACACAGTCTTGAACATGCTCACTCAATGAACACATGTAATTTTAAACTGTCTTCCTCTTCTTCTCATTAGTGTAATGTCCATTTACAACAAGGTGATCTACTAAAATTATTTTGCATTTTGTTATGAATGTGAACATTACATTCTCATGTGTACACATGTGCATGCACACACCACACACACACACACACACACACACACACACACACACACACACACACACACAACCACACACACAACCACACACACAGGAAATAAAGTATACACACTTTTTTGACACATTGGTCTGCTGGTAAGAGAGTAAATGACAACAACAAAAAATTGTGCAGACAACAATGAACATTTTTTTGTTTAAAAACTGCTTATGGTATACTAAATGAATGCATGTCACCATCCACACACACCACCCACTAACCGACACAAGAATAAGTATACGACTTTTTTGACTTGGTCTGTGGTAAGAGAGTTAAGACAACAACAAAAAAATTTTGCAGACAACAATGACATTTTTTGTTTAAAAACCTTATGGTAATCTAAGTGAAGCAGTCACCACTGTTATTGAGAAAGATTGGATTTTTTTCTTCGCTAGAGGTTGAGGTTACACCAATGAGAGGTTTTTTGCATACACAACCATTTTCTGCTACCACCTATTAAGTAACTGCATACAGTTGGGGTTTGAACCTACCAATTTGCCAAAGACAGTTGGAGATTCAAACCTTTTTAATTGTAATTAACCATTGTGTTCATTGATGTGCACAAGTCTGTAAACAAGGGTCAACTAGTTTAGAGTCTCCTCCAAAGGGTGTTTTCCTGTCAAACTCACTGGTAAGAAAAGGCAACACTGGAATCAAACTAAATTACATGATCAAGTTAGGGAGAAGAAAAAAAAGTTAAGTTAGAGTGAACATCTAAACTGACCTGCCTACCTACTTAAATTAACTCTAGATAAAAAAATTATGCATGTGAGTCAATCTGCAGTGATTAAAAAAGATTAAACACCTTTTGTTACTAATCTATTGAACTCAATAACAAATGGAAATACAGTTCTAAATTAACAATCTCTAACAGAATCAGTAATATCTAAAAAGTAATCAATATCATCTGAATTTCACATAAGAAAAAAACAAAATACCACTACCCCCACCCACCCCCCAAAAAAGCCCAAAAAATCCAAACAAAACAAAACCTGTGTGTCAGCTGGTGGGGAAGCTTTTTTTTTTCCCTAGTCAGACTACTTTTGGATGATTTCATTCAAACTGTCATTGTTTTCTTATCAGACTACTTTTTGATTATTTCATCCAAGCTGTCATCTTTTGTTGTTGCATGAATGTGTGTGTGTGTGTGTTTGTTTGTTGGTTTGTGTGTGTGTGTGTGTGTGTGTGTGTG
Organism: Stramonita haemastoma; assembly: GCA_030674155.1. Lineage (NCBI taxonomy): Eukaryota > Metazoa > Mollusca > Gastropoda > Neogastropoda > Muricidae > Stramonita > Stramonita haemastoma. The sequence goes on from CM060324.1 coordinate 15,704,320, forward strand.
TGTGTGTGTGTGTGTGTGTGCGTGTGTGTGTGTGTGTGTGTGTGTGTGCGTGTGTGTGTGTGCGTGTGTGCGTGCGTGGGGGTGTGTGTGTGTGTGTGTGTGTGTGTTGTGTGTGTGTGTGTGTTGTTGTTTGTTTGTTTGTTTGTTTGTTTGTTGGAGAAGAGGGGCTGTATTACAATCATACATGAAGCTAAGGTGACTGTACATGATTACTTGCACTATAATATATCACATGCTTTTGGGACATGTGACATAGGCCATTACACAGCTGAAGAAAACATTCATTAAGAAATGGATTCCTTGTCACAGATTGTAGCCTGTGATTGCTGTCAGTTTTAACCTATGTGTTTTTGTTAAGGTATCATGATTTCCCCAATATCCTCTGCAGTGGGCTAAATAATGCAACCACACACACAAACACATGTTATATACTCGCTCACATGTGCGTGCATGCAAACACACACACACACACACACACACTTTTATTTTTGCTCTCTTTTTTTACCATGCACCCTTCTTCCTTATCATCTAATATTACATAACATAGAAAGACTATCAAATGAGCATGCCATAAGCATACACACACACACACCACACACACACACACACACACACACACACACACACACACACACACACACACACACACACACACATTCACAATTCACATTGTATGCCATGGATGTACCTGTGAGCTGGCAAATAGATGTGCATTTGTATGCTCACTTGCATGCAAACACACCTATGTATACATAGCACATATTAAACCACTTGCAATCAGTTTATGAAAGATGCTCAGGCTCAAGCTGTTGCTGCCCAACACCTTTTATTGTTTTTTTATTGTTTGCATTGTTTTATATTGAGGACAATGGAATAAGCACTCATGTGGTTATTTACATCCAGTCTATATGTGTACGCAGTTTTTGTAAATCGTGTCATCTGTTCCCACCAGCACACAATGGCCTACTCTTATGAAAAACGGAACAGGATTTAACGTGTGCGCAAGATGTTCTGCGTGCGTTCGCACATGGGCCTCGGTTTATAGTCTCATCCAAAGGACTTTTGGGGAGAGTGGAGTCAGCGCTGATGTTAACTCCAAAGGAAAAATCCCCTCGACCGGGAATCAAACCCAGGTCGTCAAATTGCAAGCGCAATGTTCTGACCATTATGCTATCCCGTCCCCATTTCATTCCCTCTGTGTGTGTGTGTGTGCGTGTGCGTGTGTGGTGTGTGTGTGTGTGTGTGGTGTGTGTGTGTGTGTGTGTGTGTGTGTGTGTGTGTGTGTGCTTTTTTGTGTAATCCTACATAATGTGTTGCTGTCATTTGTCAAAACAATATTTAGAAATTGCATGTAGGGTTGGGTTTGGGTTGGGTTTTTTTTTTAATTTGATAACCAGATTTTCGTTGGCAAGGGAACGTCGGAGAGGGGGGGAGGGGGGGGGGGGGCAGTTCCAACCTGTTTAACTTTTTTTTTCTGAATGGTGACTGTGTTGTTTAGGCTTAGATGTCTGTTAGCTTGTTACTTTGTTTCATGAAAATGTAAAGGTTAGAGATTTTTGTCACCATATAATGCACACTTTTAAGAATTTGTTAGAGATTTTTGTGAAGCAGAACATATAACAAGACCTTGTTAATTATGCAATCTTGTAAAAGTTCCTCCTCAAGCCATGGAACTCATCTTTTAAAAGGGGGCTAGAGGTGGGTTTTATTTGGGGGTTTTGGTGGAGATTTTTGTTCCTGGCTAGAGCTCCAAGGTTGACCAATACTTAGTGGGATTTTTGCTAATGCGACCATTTTTGCCCATCATTAAAAGGTAGCTGCGTTCTGATGTTGGGGAAGTGTATTGGTAAGCAAATGGCTGAGCTTATAAAAAAAAAAATGTTCTGACAATGCATTTCACATTAATCATACAGGAATCGAATCATGACAGATTGTGCTTACTCTTGACTTTGCAGGCGCTATGTGGCAAACAAAACCCTGTTTGATCAGCTGACAGAGTGTGCGGAGATGTCTCCAAACCACCACTACATCTTGGGGGGAACGCCCCTGTCATGGCGCGGAGAATGGCCCTTGAGGGACTGGAGGTTCTGCTGGGAGCCAGGATGTCCACCGATGTGGCGGCCAGCCTGCCCAAAAAGGTTCATGGTCAGTACGTCAAGCACGATTTTTTTTTGTTTAATTAATGTTTGTGTTTTCTGTTGTGGCGTCGAGGTTCTGTTGTTTGTTCTGTTTGTCTTTGAGTTAGTGTTTTGTTCAAATGGTGAGAGTAGTTTGTGTAGACATGTTTCTTTCATCTGGAGATACGTATGCAGATGTTGTAGTAAAAGTTTTAGTTGAGTCTTCTTTCTTACATCTGTGACAGTAAGGTGTGTGTGTCAGGGTTCGCACTAGGATTTTTTAAAACCGGTACTGCGAGTTGCCATTTCAGAGACATCTTGACCAACTCCCCCAAAATCGGTCCCCAGAAAATAAAATCCGGTACGTACTGTGAACAAAACAAAACTATTCAGTGAGGGGGTGGGGGAGGGGGGGGGGGGGGATTGTTGGGCAGCAAAACTAAATCTAAATTGAACGCGAATCTCTCAGACTTTGACTGCCGTGCTGCTTGCTGCCACTCGCTTCTTGAGCATGAAGCCACGAAGGAAATAGGTTGTTTTTTTTCTAGTGCCTGTGCCACTGTCCGTGTCAGTCTGTTGTTTTGCATGGCATCATTCGTGTGACTTATATTCTTCTTTCTTGTTTCTATGCTTAGCGCTCATCTAGATCTTTGTTCAATTTATATTTGGTTTTCGACTCTTCTCTCTGAAAGCAACGCGCAAATTCATAGTCATAGACCCTCGCTTTTCGCTTTTCGTAAGAGCAGGCCTTCGTGTGCCGGTGGGAACGGATTACATTTACAAAACTGCATACACACGGGGACTGGGTGTGAAAAAGCACAGGGGTGCTTTTTCCATTATCCTCGATATAAAAGATTAAAAGAATACAGAATAAATAAATCTAGGCCCCATTTACTCAATGTGAATGGAAGTCGCTGTCATGCCGAGAAGAGCCCGAAGCTCTATTCTTTCACAGTAAAGCTTGCTGTTCTGCGTGCTAGGCTAATAACAATGCTGGCGCTAAAGATGTTTGTCAGAAGGGGTGGGAAGGGGTAGGTGCGGTAAGCACAGTACAGGCCCATGACAGACTGTCAGAAAACGTCACTTCAGACTTTTTTTTTTTAGACGGAAATCTATTCGGTCACAGGCAAACAGAACCGGTACGCGGTACCGGCTGCTTCGAAAATTTTCGGTATTCCCTGTTTACAATCGGTAAAATACCGACAATTACCGGTTATCGCGAACCCTGGTGTGTGTGTGTGTGTGTGTGTGTGTGTGTGTGTGTGTGTGTGTGTGTGTGTGTGTGTGTGTGTGTGGTCTGTTGCTGTGTAGTGTTTGTGTTGTGAGTGTTGGATAACTCTTGGTGCAGGGTCTTCTCTTGCTAGTAATTTGATAGCAGTCTGTATTTTATACTTCCTGTAGACAGAATCTTGTTGTTTTCTTTTAACATGGCAGTTTACCCTTCCCAAAATCTGACTCTTTAGTTAGCCCAACGCTGGCTCTGTTATTCTGTGACTGACCCTATCCATTCGGCTACACCGTAAGCGAAATTCCATAGCACAGCAGGCAGGCTGGCTCAGGCTCCCTACTATTTCTCTGTATTTGAGAAACCCACGCTTTCCGATTAATGCGACAAAAGTTTTCATAAAATCTAAAGTTGTGTTTCTATGTGAATGTGAATAAGTGCCCAGAGTTGCTCGATATACATGGATTACTCTGTGAAAGAATGGTGCTGTAAAACGATCTGTAAGTAGTAAATGTAACAGCTTGAAGTTCCTCATTTGTGTTATTCAGTGTTCGTTGTCTGTGTCTGCTTCATGTGTAGAGCATCTCTGTTAGTGTGTGTTGTGTTAGCAGTGTAAGAGTGTGTGTGTGTGTGTGTGTGTGTGTGTGTGTGTGTGTGTGTGTGCGTGCGTGCGTGCGTGCGTGCATGCGAGTGCGTGCGTGCATGTGTGTGTGCATACCACGTTCAGTGTAAGAGTGGTTTAGGGATTTTTTGTGATTGTCTTCCATCTTCTGGTCACTTTTCTATTCATATGATATAGATCTAGTGAAGAACAAATTAACAAACAAACAAAACGAAAGAAAGAAAAGAAAGAAAAAAAACCTTAGGAAAAGCACATTGTGTCTAAAATTAAATTTCAGTGACAGTATTCATTCTCTCTCTCTCTCTCTCTCTCTCTCTCTCTCTCTCTCTCTCTCTCTCTCTCTCTCTCTCTCTCTCTCTCTCTCTCTCTCTCTCTCTCTCTCTCCTCTCTCTCTCTCTCTCTCTCTCTCTCTCTCTCTCTCTCTCTCTCTCTCTCCTCTCTCTCTGTGGTGTGTGTGTAAGTGTGTGTGTGTGTGCGCGCGCGCGCGTGCGAGCATGCCTGCGTGTGTGTGTGTATGTGTGTGTGCGCTCGCGCATGCACACACCTACCTTAAAGTAAAATGTCGGGTGTGCTTTTTGGTTTTATGGAATAATTACTGCCTTAAATCTTTGCGTTGAAAAGTAATGTTAGTTATATCTTTAAAAGGGAAGTACATAAAGAGATTTGTACTTTGTGCACTGACCATCAGTATCATAACAGCAACAAAATAATTAGAACCATAGACCTTTAGACCTACAGATAGGCTATTTTGTGGACCACCACATATGGTAGACATCTGTGTTATATCACATCTCTGGGGGAAATCTGGCTGTTCCACAGGGGGAGGGGGTGGGGTGGGGGGGGCGGGCTATGTGCCTTTAGGCCTGTTAGTCTGGTAGGCTACTGTGTAAGGAGCTACTTAACCTGCAAAAATAGAGATGTTTGATTGGGACTAAGAGAGACTTTTAGCTATTCTGGCATTGCAAATGTGCAATGTGGCTTTTGACTCTGGCATTGGGGGATGAGAGGAGGTGAGAAGTGATGCTGGTTTCTTAAGTTTTTTGGTCTCTGCCTTCTTTTCTCTCCCACTGCGGAACTAAAAGTGTTAGAAGGAGTTGGTGTGTTAAGTGCTGTTGCTTTTGGGTGTTTTTTGTGATCATGTCATGGTCATTGGGTGCAGTAGCTAACACCAATTTTTGGTAATGCAGACACTGAGACAGGTAAGTGTGATAAATACATTGTTAATATTCTTCTATGACATTTTTTTGTGTTGTTTTTTTTAAAAATCTTTTCTTGTACGTTTGCAGTTGTTGGTGAACCAGTTAAAAAAAGCGATATTCATCTGATAATGGAGTACGCCAAAGGGGAGATGTGGGGACAGTATCAGGCAACGCGAGCAAACAGGTATAGATTTTTGTTTCCGAAAAAGATTATGTTTCTTTTTTATTTTAAACACTTTTTTATCATTTGTTTTGGTTTTCTTTCTTACTTTATGTTATGTTTTCTTTTCAGCTAAAGCAAATAGCTCTTTTATGATTTTTTTTTTTGGGGGGGTTGGGAAAGTTATTTTATAAATATTTCATGGCATGCATCATTCTGTAAGCATCTTCCAATGAATTAGCAAACAGTATTTGTTTGTTTATATTGGTCAATATGTGTGTGTGCCTTCACATAAAATTTTGATTATGTACACATATATTCCCTGAAGTCAGAATGTGGCTACCTTAATGGTGGGCAAACAGTCACATACACAAAATGTCACCATTGTGAACCTCAGAGCTGTATCCAAGGAATGCACAGAGAGAGATTATGTTTGTATCATGTGTACAACACAGTCAGTAGATGAATCATTAATTTGTTAAAATTCATTATTAACCCTCTTAGTCCAGTATGGGGATTTGCTTTTGCCAGGATTAAATAATTGCCCCCCTTAAATCCCCAACCAGGATTTACACACTGTAGATTTCCATCACACTGTGACCATCACTAATTGCTACCACATGCCAAAGCTCTATCAGGCTAGAGGTAGAAACCTTGCTGAGAGCCTGGAAGTAATTATAGCTGCTGGTATGTACATGAGTATGTGTGCCTGACCTGATTTCATGATGGAATTCGAAATCTAGGGGCAGTTTGTGTTCAGTGACACCCAATGTCAAGAGAGTTAAGACACAAATTCCATGAGCCAATTTATTATGAAAGTAAATTGACCGGCCTGAGGTTCACCAATGGTAAGATTTTGTGTATGCAACCCTTTTTGCACACCATTAAGGTAGCTGCATTCTGAATTTGGGGATGTTGTCTAAACACGACACTGGAGAACATGTGTTTATAAAAAAAAAAAAATTGTCATCTGCTTCTACCAGCATGCAATGGCCTGCTCAATCAAGTGGTGTAATGGTTGCACAAAATGTTCTGCGGCCTTTGCACTTTTAGCCTCAGTTTATAGCCTTATACAAAGGACTCTAGAGGGAGTGGAGTTGGTACTGGTGTTTACCTCAGGGGTAAAATCCCCTTCATTCATTGCCATGGTGGTGGCTCCATCCCAGGCTGTATGATCACGAGCTCAAACCAAACTAGAGCATTACAGCCACCATGATGAATGAAATAACAGTGTTGATTTTGTGTGTGTGATGTTGGCAGGTTGATCCTGCACAGTGACCAAGTCAACCCGTACTTGTCTGGCCTGGAGGACTTTGCGAGGAGCTGCAGCATTTCAAGCCCAACTTGGTGGTGGTTGGGAGGCCTGCAGATGATGGACAACTTCCCCTACAAAGAGAGTGAGTGAGCCACCGCCCTTCTGCTGTGGGACCACCTTGCACACTCAACACGCACATGCATGCACGCACGCAGGCGCGCAGCATGCATGCACGCACGCAGCACACACACGCGCGCGCATGCACGCACGCACGCACACAGCACGCACGCACCACACCACACACACACACACACACACACACACACACACACACACACACACACTTTCAACATTTCTCCTCCCCAGCCCCTCCTTCCAACCCCCCAAAGTTTTTGGGGTTTTTTTTCTTGAAAGGACGACTTTCACTTTGTTTTGATTTGTCAATGTTCCTCCAGCAGACAGATTATTATTTCTTCTTTTTTTTTCTTTGAAGGCGTCAGTAACATTCATATTATGAAGCACCATTAGTTTTTCTTCATGGGGGGGGATCTCTTTCCATAGACAACAACAAAAATGATAAAGGGGGGAAACTTTTTCCCTTTTTTTCTTGATGATTTTTTAAAACAAATTTTCAATACAATGTCAAAAAAATACTTCTATTCTTTGTTTTTAATGTCTGGAGCACTAATAAACCATATGCGATACTGTATATATTCTAAAGTGAACAACTGTGAATGGACAGTGTTAGATATCTGAAGGTATTAGGAGGTGTTGGTTTTGAACCTGAAGTTGAAAGTTACTGGAGCCACTGAGAGTGAATGAGGTGATAGCCTTTATATGGCTTTTGTGGTCAGTAGGCTATAAACAATATGGTATGGAGGTATGTATGGTAATGATCATGGCCCCTAAACTCTGTGTGCAGATGAGCGACGAGACAGGTTACAGAAACTGCGGTCTGTTCTGATAAACCTTCCCCTGACATCAAGAGTACATTTTGAGATGGCCTCTTTCACCGATGAAGAGCTTCTGAAAGAGATTCTCAACACTGTAGTCACCTACTCTGATTCCTTGGGCATGAACGAACAGGAATTACCCAACTTGGTGTCTTTGCTGGAAAACGGAAACATCACCATTTTATCAGACAGTCACCCCCGTGTGGCCACTGTCCTAGATCAGATGCGCACCGTGTACAGCCTCCTGAGCAAAACTGTACTGACCGGAGGCAAACGGAAGCTGACACGTCTTCATGTCCACACACTGGCGTTCCAGGCTATTCTGACGGCCAAAGCCTCCTCCTGGAAGAACACCATGTCAGCCTCTGCCAAAGCCGCTCTGACGGCACACCGCCACGTGTGCGGTTCTCACCACATTGACCTGAACAAAACCAAAATACTTCTGGACGACTCCTTTGCAGCCAGCCAGAACAAGGCCAGTCAGAGGATTCAGCTGATAGACGATCGCCCCGTGTCGTGCTGGGAAGAGAACGACTATGAGCTGTGTGTGGCTCCAGGCTTGGTGTGCACAGAGGTGCGGCAGACTGCCGGGGGTGGGGATAACATTTCCTCTGCTGGGCTCGTGCTTCAGATTTAACAACTGTTAAGTCGTGCAGAGTTGTAGATTGTAGATTGGAACTTTTCGTTTTGACTAACCCAGAGTTTAAATTGTAGATTCCCGTTTTCCTTCTCTGTTACATGAAAGAAACATTTGTTGATAAGCATTGTCTGGAAAAGAGTAGGGACAGGTTTCTAACCTTCATTCTTAATCTAGTTCTAAAATCTGTAACCTATACAGGTCTTTTTGTGTTTGTGTTCCATGTTCTCTCAAGGTAAAAAGGCGTAATCAATTAGCTTGCTGCAGTGAGTAGGCTTCAGACAAGTTAGTCTATTAAACAGAATCTTAAAACCTTTTTCCTGTTTATCTTTAAACAGGAGACTTGAAGAAGATCAGTGACAAAATAGAACCTTGGAAACAGATCTATGACAAGACAAAGAAGTGAAATATTTTTTGATGCGAAATATATTATTGAACTGTTAAAGCTATAAACAGGCAAGCAAAAAAATGACCAACTAGATTTTTATGCAGGAAAGATTTTTTTTTTCACTTATTGCTCATTGTACAGACCAAAAACTATTAATTTGCTCAATGTTTTGTAGAAAAAAGCAACAACAGTGAAACAAAATTCTTCAGATATTTTATAATTTATTTTGTTGCAGCCTCTTTTTTTCTGTGTATTGTGAGAATGGTATGTTTCATCTTTTTTGACAGGTGCAATATCTAAAATGTAAAGAAGTTAGAGATTATAATAGACTGCAAATATTGAAGTATGCATATCTCGATAAAACCATGTTGTATAGCGTAGTATTGTTCAGCGTTTATCATTGTGGCAGATTTCTCGCATGAAAGTCGGGCTGCTGTCTCGAGAGAGAAGTGCATTACTGTTCTCATTTAACTTGAGCTATGTCTGCAGCGATAGTGTAAGAATGCTTTGCTTGTTGCATATAAAGGATCACCTCTTTGTGGAGTATATCCTTAAAGCATTTATTGAACATTTTGGTGTTTATTTTCCAATAGTTTTTGTCAGTAGTTGAAATGGTTGGGTTTTGGTTGTTTTGTTGTTGTTGTTGTTGTTGTTGTTTTTTGGAGGGGTTAGGGGGGAGGTTGCTTTATCTTATCTTTTTCGTTTCTTTTTCTTTTTTTTTCTTTTCTTTTTTTTAGGGGGATGCATCAGTTTGGGTTTGTTTTCAAAAGCCTAGGTCCTAGTGATCATTTCCATATGCCATGTGGCATACTTTTTATTAGTATACATATCATGAAAATTAATTTGATATTCTGTGATCATTTATTTTTCATCGAGCAGGGTTTTTTTTTTTTAATTTGGTATTTTTTTAGGGATGGGGTGTTTGTAAGGTTGTTTGGATACTGTTTGTTTTCAGGGAGAGGGTAATGTTGGGGGGGGGGGGGGTCTTCTTGCCTTTGCTTTTTTTTTTTTTGGTCTCTAAGATACATGATGTCTTACACAAAATTTTCTTAGAATGGTTGTTTCTGCAAATTTGAATGCTCCCTTTAGGAAAAATAACTGTGATACTTTTGAAAAAAAATCATCTGGTATTCTTTTGGGGGGAGGGGGAGGATTTTTTTTCCATCTTACATTTCTTTTGCTATTGCTTCTAGATAGGTATTTGTTCATCATTCCTATGGATATTTATCTACAGATTTAGATACTTAAGAGGATTCTGTCTACGTATGATAGTAGTTATCAATGTATATTGCTGAATATGATGCCAGTTCAGAAGAAACCCTCTTAATAACAAAAACTCAGAAACGAACGATACTTGATTGCCAACATGCAAAGCGGAGTTATGTCAGAAACTGTGCACTACCCTTTTTTCTCTGGCAAGAGTTCAGAGTAAAACAAATACAGTATCTCTGAAGGTAAAATATTTCATCGAACATTTAGACAGTAGCTATTGTTGTGTGTTATATGAGCTCAAATGTGTTGCACTGCGGTTAAGCAGACAAGTAACAATATAAGAATTGAGGACAGAAAGGGTGACTGCAAAATCAAAAACTGACATGCTGGCTTTTCCTTGTGCAGTCTTCCTGCAGCAAATACTATTTTGTTCCTCCTGAATGTTCCATGCTTTCTGTTGTGATATCTTGTCATGAGAAACGCATGTTGAGTGTCACTGGTAAAGTCTGTTAATAGGAAGAAGTTACCACATAATGTTATGTCCAAGAGAGTGTCAGTTAAGATAAAAAGAGACTGCACAGGGTGTAGATTTTACATACAGTTCCTGCCCTTACTAACTTTTGACTGTGACTATAAACTAGGGTGCTGTTTTTGTGTCATAGTTTGTCATAGGCCTGCACAAGGTATAAACTCTACAGTTCCTGCCCTTAAACTTTACCGTGATTATAAATCAGGGTGCTTATTTTTTGTCATATTTTTAGAGAAACCACAGGATCAAAGAAAATTTTTTGTAAACAAATGTTTTGAAAAAGGCCATTTTCAAACTTGGACATAAAAGACTGCTTGTTGTAAATTCCAGATTCCTTATTTGGGGTTTTCCTCCCACAAATCCTCTAAATAGTTGTTTGTTGGGTTTTTTTATTTATCAAAATTTTCTGTTTCAAACATTTATTTTTTGCAAATATGAGTAAGTTGGCATTATTGCCATCTGAATTTAATTCTTTTCTGTTTTAATCCTCCAAAGATAGGATATTTACAGAATACCCTGCTACAAATTAGGAACAGTGTTTTAGCAGTCCATTGAGAGAAGTGATGATACACCATTGTTTGTTGTTATTTTTGTTTTTTGTTGGGGGTTTTTTTTTTGGGGGGGGGGGGTTCAAAGAACCAATGTGCATTTTATGATTTTCTGCCTCCTTTCCCCTCTATGCCTGTTTTGACTCTGGCTACTATCCTTCTTTGATCGAACCCCATAAGTGTTTTTGCTCTTTCAATCCGTCCCCTCCTCATTTTGTGTTCATCATCATACTCCTTCCTTCTAGTCTTTAACTTATTACTGATCCGGTTCCTGCTTTCTTTGGTGTGTTGTTATATTTTAATGTACATTTTATAAGAGAAAATGCTCCCACATGACCAAGCAAAAGAAAACATCATCAGCTTTTCAAGTATTGCACTTTTGAGGGAAAGAAATGCTTAGAATTTGCATGGTAATGCTTAGAATTTGCATGGTAATGCTTAGAATTTGCATGGTGAATATGATCACAGAACTGAAATACATGAAACCATTCATGAGAACATGTGCAAACAACCTGAGCAAAGGAGAAAATATCACCAACTTTTCATATATTGTGCTTTTGAGAGAAGGGGGGAGAGGGAGAAGAAAAGAAATTTTGCATGGCAGAGATGATCACAGAAATAAAATATATGCAGACTTGTGCACCTTCCGTATTTTTCCGTATTTGTTCCGGAAAAAGTTGTAAAATACGGAAATACGATTTTATTTATCAAAATCCGATTTTTGTCAACGAAAAATCCGGAAATCGAAAACGTCGTCTTCTATCGTTCAGCGATGCCGATCATCTCGCGTTACATCGTCTGCTAGGCCCTATCGTTCAGTTACTTATCTCCCCTGATGACGCATGCGCACAACAGTATCTTCAAAACAAAATGGCGGAAAGTGGTGTAAACTCGCGGAGAAACAGACCAAACTGATAGCCTACACTTAAAGCAAAGAAAGACGCGGAGTGAATGCAAAATGACGCTAACAGGCCAGGATGGGGCTAAAAGAGGTACAGTTGCGGATATAGATGCATAAGCAGCAAAATTGGCCGTTCGTTTTGCCGAGTAAGGTTTGAAACCTGCGCTACGTCTCTCGCATCAGGCTACTCGCTAGTGAAAGTTGAACTTTTCATTCGTAAGTGGTGTCGAAAATTGGAATGCGGTCGGAACATAGCAAACCACGGCTCTTCATTTATAGAAGCGCTGGTTTCTTGGAAAATCATGGAACAGTAAAATTTCTCGCATCTTCGAAAAATCAGTTGATCGTTAAAACGGCAAAGTGACTTGTTCTGAAGTTACATGAAGACTCGCTCTGAAGTTATATCGTACCGAACACGGCTTCCGCTCTGGTGCTGTACTGGACAGCAGCAGAGCACACACATACACAGCACTTGTTTTCTGGCCATGCAAACTGTCATGGTGAGTCCACTCCGAAATCAGATTAAAAATAAAATGAGAAAGGCATAGGATCTTCTTAAATCTTCACCAGAGAGTGTATCTCTCTCTCTCTCTCTCTCTCTCTCTCTCTCTCTCTCCTCTCTCTCCTCTCTCTCTCTCTCTCTCTCTCTCTTCTCTCTCTCTCTCTGTCTCTCACTCTCTCTCTCTCCACGTTTTCTATTAACTATCACAGTGGTACACACAAACTTATATTACCGCTACCCAGAATAGATCTTTTTAAAACAAGTTTGACATACTCTGGTGGTTCTTTATGGAAGGTCTGAGTCTCTCTCTCTCTCTCTCTCTCTCTCTCTCACTCTCACTCTCACACACACACACACACACACACACACACACACACACACACACACACACACACACACACACACATGCCTCCACATTGCACAAAATGGTGCCTGGAGAGGCCTCCAAACTGCCTTTAAAATGCGAAAAATCAATTTCAGCACAAACTTATATTACCGCTACCCAGAATAGATCTTTTTAAAACAAGTTTGACATACTCTGGTGGTTCTTTATGGAAGGTCTGAGTCTCTCTCTCTCTCTCTCTCTCTCTCTCTCTCTCTCTCTCTCTCTCTCTCTCTCTCTCTCTCTCTCTCTCTCACTCACACACACACACACACACACACCCCACACACACACACACACACATGCCTCCACATTGCACAAAATGGTGCCTGGAGAGGCCTCCAAACTGCCTTTAAAATGCGAAAAATCATTTTCAGCCGGGGGGCTTCGCCCCCCCCGGGCCCCCCAGCAGGGCTTTGCCCCTGCACCCCACGGGGGCCTAAGCGGCCCCTGGACCCCGGCTTAATTTCCTCTTTTTTTTCTCTCCCAATTCTACGCTCTGTATATTACATCACTTATGAAGTCATCAGACCTGTCCACATTTGCTAGTTGTTAAAAGAAAAAGCTTATGAGCTTTTGTACAATGGAAAGACATTGGAAGGGGGATGAGCAAACAAATAGAGATACAAAAACCCAATTAAAAAAAAAGACGTTTATGCTCCATGTTGAAAAAGTGTGTCACGAATAACACGTAAAAAATACTGAAACTCGGTGAAAAATACTGAAAATTGCCATGAAAATACTGAAATCAGTAGTAAGGGGGTGCACAGGTCTGTATATGACACAGAACACAAGGCATTGATTTATTATTTAACAGCATCATTGACAGTTCAAACTGAACCTGCCACACCACACTTAAACAGAATGAGGTCCGATTCTGAAATTTTTTAATCTGACTTGAATCACAATGAGTGAATGAGACTGCTCCTAGCTTTGGTCTAAGAGGGGGTTTGGGAGTTTTTCTTTTCCCCCTGTAGGGCTAGAAGTCTGCAGCCCTTAGCAAGCGTTCAACTCTGGAGCTTTCATCTGGCTTTTCTGGAAGTTGTTTACACAAGGAGATTGGACTGTTTCTTATCCTGTGTGATATGACTGCTGCCACCTCTTCTTCTGTTTCTCTAATTTAGGAGAAGAAGCATCTTTTGGTTAAAGTCCTTTCCTCATCAACCCTTATCCAAAGTCCTAAGACAAGAAGCTGAAAGCTAGTTAAGAGAACAGACACTTGACTCTTAGAGGTGAGGGGTTTTTTTAAGGGGAGGGGGAGAGCAAGGTAAGGGAGGGGGGGAGCAAGGCAGGGAAGGGGGGGGGGGGACAAGCAGTGGGTGGGGGGGGGGGAGGGAGTTCCGCATTGTTTGTTTATTGGCTTTTAGAGTTGCCTACTGCCTGACTGTGTTACTTGTTGTACACTGCCTTTCAGCCACAGTGTGTTCTTCCTTCTGTGATCACTTTTAGCAACAACAACAAAAATTCACAAAGTATTATCATGACGATTGCTTTCGTTCCTCATGCTTGTTTTCAGGGTGTATCTTGTTGTCAGAACCTATTTATTTCCATGTTTATTGTGTATGAAATGTTGCAATATTTTTTCTAGGGGATTTCATTATTATTGTTCTTGTACTAAAAACCTTTTAAAGCCAATCCCACCAATTTCTTTGTATTGATTTTTGTGAAACATGAATCCAATGACAGTGAAGCTTTGATTACTAACCACTACACTTTAACAAAAACAAACATTTCCAAGAGTTACTAAATACTAGTAATCATCTTAAACATACCATTGTTGAATGTTTTAAAGAGATGGTTAAATACAAGAGTGGCATATTTTGTTCTTAAAAAGGTTTAGTCTGTGCATTGATATCAGTTATTATTATTGATACTGGTTTCATGAAGAGTTGATATCAGAGTATTGAAGTAGTGAATATGATTAATTGGTCAGCGCTACATACACATATATATTTGAAATCTAAAAACATAAGTGGCAAACTACACTCATATGTATGTGAATATACACAATTTCATGCTCTTGTATGTACTCACATTTGTGCACATATACACACAACACACATACACAACACACACACACACACACACACACACACACACACACACACACACAACACACACACACACACACACACACACGCGCGTACACACACACATACAAATTTATCCTTTGCAGGCAAATACAAAGAAGACATAGTAAGTGATTTTCATGCGGAGACAAAGCTAAATGGTTAAGAAATAACAGATCTCCTTTAATCTGTCTCTCATTGTACCCATGTATACTTACAGAAATGTTAACACTGCAAACAGATGGTTCCTCTAAAAGCATATTGGTAAAATATTTGTATCAACTAATGCAAATATGATTAAAACTGACCATAAAGTGACAGAGAAAGAGTGTAGATGAGTTTCCAGGGGGGGTGGAGGGGGGGTTCTTCATCATTATTTTGTTTTGTTTTTGTGTGAGTGGATTGTTAAGAGCAAGATTCAAAATAATAGTTAAGTCCATGGTGAGTGCATTTGATAATGAAATTTGGTCAAAAAACTGATGAATGTTACATGATAATGTGATTTTTTTTTCTGTTAAAGATAGCTCTGTTTTTGTAACAGTTTAATCTGCTACATCCAAAGATATGAAGATGTGATAATACAGGGAGCAAAAACTATGAAAATGGAAAACTAGAAGAAGAAAAAATATTTGAAAGATATGCAAAGAAAGAATGATCTCGGTTAGAGGACACTCCACACCATGATACATACATATCGTAATTTGTCACAGTTCTGTGTCTTTTTCTTCCTGTATAAACAAGAATGATTAACAAACAAATTAAAAAATAAAAATTCTGAAAGAACTTTTCTCTTGTTCTGTGACTATTGTCTTATAGATTCTGTGTGATGTTTGATGTGTGCCTACATTTTTTTTTTTTTTTTTTTTTTACAATTTACGTGACCATTTTCCCCCTGTGCCTTGGCTAGAACTCTGGGAGGAGGGGTGGGGTTGGAATGGGATAGCCTGGTGTTTACAGCTTTGTGCGTTGCAATCATGGTCTGCTGACCTGGGTTCAAATCCTGCTCAAGGGGATCTTTCCCCTATAGTTGAGATCAGTGCCAACTCCACACACCCTTTGGTATCCTTTGGATAAGACTATAAACTGAACGCATGTAGAACATTTGCACACACATCGAAACCTGTTCTGCTTTTTGGAAGAGCAGATCATTGTGTACTGGTCAGTGGTGGAAATAGAAAACAAAATTTACAAAACTGCATGCACATGGGGACTGGATGTAAAAAAGTGCATGAGCTTTTCCCATTAATCTCAAAATGAAAGGAAAAAAAAGAAAGCAAAAAGATTCACCAATGATGATATTTTTTGTATATTGCAACCATTTTTTCATACCATTAAGGTAGCCACATTCCAACTTCAGGAAGTGACTACTTATTTGTATGTCACTGGCTCAGTTTTATAATCTTAGAATACTAAAAAGAACTACGTGGGTATTTCTTGGGGTTTTTTTGTGGGTGAAAAATTTATACTTAGGTTCATTAAGAATGCACAATATTCAGTCTTTATTTCAAGTTGTCTCGCGTGTCAATGCTGCTTTGCATATTTCCACTTATGAATGAATACTATTGATACTTGTATGCAAGCGCTTCCTATGTATGGTTCTGGCTGATGCAAACTCCACTCCAGCCTCCATCCACCTTCTCTGTCTTGTAATGTAGTTTTGTTTTTTTTTTTTTTCCCCAGTTTCTGGGCTAAAGCTCCAGGTTCACAAATGGTGAGATTTTTGCATGTGCCACCAGTTCCCCCCACCCCCACCCCCACCACTACCATTAAGGTATCTGCATTCTGACTTCAGGAATATAGTTGGGAATCAACCTATCATTGTGCCAGGACAGCCAGGAGCTCTTTCTGATTTTCAACTGCGTTGTGGGTTCTTTTGACATGCACAAGTCTGCAAGTAACGTGGGTCTGACTGATTTAGAGTCTCATCCAAAATATTTGACGTTTACTTTGATTTTCCTGTCAAGCTGGGAAGAAAGGACAAGGCCGGAGTCGAACCCAGAACCTCATGGTTTAGTTGTTGGGCAGGTGCATGTCTAAACTATCCCGCCACCTTTCTTATTGGTGTAGTATATATTTATGGGGTAACAAAAAGGTGGGTATCTAGACGTTTGCCTGCCAACAAGTAAACCCAGAAGTTCTGGGTTCGATTCCCCAGCCTTTGCCCCTTCTTCCCAGTTTGACCAAAAAATTGAACTGAGAGTCAAAGTCCTTTAGATCTTACGCACACGTGAAAAACCCGTTCCTCCTTTCGGGAGAGTAAGCCCCTGTGTGCCTGTAGGAACAGATGACAAAAGAAAACAAACCAGCATGCACACAGGTGTGTTTAGACACCATCCCCGAAGTCAGAATGTGGCTACATAAATGGTAGTTGGGGGCGGGGGTGGGGGGGGGGTCGGATATGCATGAATCTCATCATTAGTAAACCTCGGAGCTCTAGCCGAGGAAAAAGAAAACAAAATATGGGGTTCTCTCCTGCCCCTGTACTGGCTGCCGGTGCTCTCTTTCTTTCCTTGCCTGGTAGGCTAGCAGCAGTGGTCAGAACATTGCCCTCGCAATTTGACGACCCGGCTCGATTCCCGTTCCAGGAGATTTTTACTCTGGAGTCAACATCAGTGCTGACTCCACTCCCCCCACAACTCCTTCGGATGAGACTATAAACCGCCCGTGTGTGAACGCACGCAGAACATCTTGTGCAAAACAAAAACAAAAAAAATCTTGCGCACACGTTAAATCCTGTTACGCTTTTCGTAAGAGTAGGCCATATGTGCCTGTGGGAACAGATGACAAGATTGACAAAAAACTGCATACACACGGGAATGAATGTAAAAAAGCACATGAGTGCTTATTCCATATCCTCGAAATGAACGAATAAATAAAATACCCAGACAGGTAATGATTGTTTTCTGTCATGTGAGCGAAACTGCATTTCACCGCCTTTATCATTAAGCGCCTCACAAGTCAGGCCCTGTGCGTCCAACTTCAACATGAGAGAGATTGTATAATATTATTTCTTTAAGATAAAAGGCAGAATTGACCAAGAAGGAAGGGGGAGGGGGAAGACAAAGGAGGAGGTGATAGGAAGATAAAGAACAAGGGAGAAACAAAGAGAGGAATTTAGAAAGAAAGAAAAAAAAAGACAAAAGGAGAAGAAAATATGAAGATGATAAGGCAGAAACAAAGAGGGGGATTAAAAGGGGTGGGGGTCTTAGCACAGAATTTACCTGCAGGGGGGGGGGGGGGGTGCTACTTATACTGACAGCCTACCCCCTCCAGGCTACCCTATGGAGGGTGGGGAGGGACTTTACTCCAATAATTGTGATTTCCGGTCTGGTCAGTGGTACTAAATTTATTTAGCTGCCACCTCCATCTGGAAGCAATGTGTGCAGTCTGCCCCTTTACATCCAGATAAGGAGATTGCTGATCTGTTGTCACAAGAAAGTGGACTTCCTGCCATGGTCCTTCCTTCCCCTGCCACTTCTATCCTCTTCCTTTCTCTAGCCTACTCCCCCATAGGCTAATATTCCTTCCCTCTTCAGAGGTAGCCCAGTCTTATCTCCAAGCAGTCTTTCCCGACACGTGGCTACCAGCTTCAGCTTTCTTGCAGGGTTAGGCTACTTACGGGAGTAATGAGTGGGGAGTGACGCTGAGAGTGTCTGTGTACTGCCACCACCCCTTTAATTAATTCCATTCCGGTGACCAGGAGCTGTGTTTGTGTGTGTGTGTGTGCGCGCGCGCGCGTGTACGCGCGCGTGCGCTTGTGTTTATAATATTACATAATACTACATTTACATCACGATTTTGTCTTCCTTACACATATTTTGTTTATTTTAAAGAACAGCGACTAAAATTAAAAGCAAAACAAAAAGTTAAACACACACATACACACGCGAGCGCGCACGCGCGCCACATACACACACACACACACACACACACACACACACACACACACACACACACACACACACAGGTGGCTAACGTAACATCAAGAAGTATTAAAGAGTAAATTCTGATCAATGTTTCTCACAAGAAACAATTGGTTTGCACTTTGCAGCGCCGTCGTTTACGTGTTATTCCAAATTCGAATTCCAAATTCCATTACTTTATTGTCTCAGAAACAGAGAAATTCATGCGTGTTTCGAGCCACACAAAAACAGTAAACATATAAACATGATATCACGAGAAATACCACAACACAGTATTCAAACATCAGCTCGCACCCATCACAATATAAAAAGCACCCACAAATCAGCAATACCTCAGCCAGTGATAAATTCACACAAATAAATTCTTAAACACTCCTGTGCTGGTAGCACAATTTTCATTGTTAAATTGAGCTACACTATAAGCTACAAGCTCGTTGTTGCTATGATTCCAAAATGCTGTTGTTTTCAATGTTTGTTCCAAATTCTGAATAAAATCTATCTATACCAAACGATTCACAACGCCAGTCCTGCGAGGAAAAAATCGCAAGCAAAGAGAAAGCAGCAACATTTAACAATTAATATTTTTTCTTCTAAAATTTATTCTTCTATTTATTTCTTTTACTTTGAGGATAATGGAATAAGCACTCATGTGCTTTTTTTACACCCAAGTCCCCGTGTGTATGCAGTTTTGTAAATCTTGTCATCTGTTCACACCGGCATACAATGGCCTACTCTCACGAAAAGCGGAACAGGATTTAACGTGTGCCCAAGACGTTCTGCGTGCGTTCGCACACGGGACCTCGGTTTATAGTCTCATCCGAAGGACTTTGGGTAGAATGGAGTCAGCACTGATGTACTCCGAGAAAAAAAATCGCCCTCGAAACGGGAATCGAACCACTAGGTTTCCGTCCTATCAAATTGCCAGCAGAACCTAGAACCTCAGACATCCTACACAGGAGCAGAGACCGTGTCACACCTGGCGATTCTTCACAACATGAAGGGAAGCTCCTACAGTCGTCCACGGCCACTTCAAAGTATGTGAAGAATATGCTGATTTAAACCTCAACTACCATGAGCAACAACAGTGACATGCATTATTAGCACACCGGCAAAACGAAACATTAAAAAAAAACACAAAGAAAAACACACCTCTGTACCTCTTTCCCAAACTAAAACTAAGAGATCAAGAACTCAACAACAACAAAAAAGCTAGCTGTACTACTAAAAGACATTTTTATGATAATGACGATAATGACGATGATGATGATGATGAAATAATAATAATAGTAATAATAATGATATAATAATAATAATAATAATAATAAATAATATAAGTATTAGCAGAGCGAATTTTCGGTGTATTGAAAGCCCTTCTTCAGGCTGACCAACCGACAGTAAAAATAAAACAAAAATCTATCTAAAGATCATACTAATGATTAAAAAAGATAATTATGGTGATGATGAAGATGACTATGATGATAAGGAAAGTAATGAAAATAACGATGATGATAACAATAATCACCATAATCGTAATACAAATGATAAACGTAACAACCAAGAGGATATGCCCTACATTCTCATTTCTGGAAATTCTGTGCCAGGAATACGCCCCCCCCCCCCCCCCCCCACCCCCCCCACACACCCCGTTTGTTTTGTTGTTGTTGTTTTTTGTTCTTGTTGTTTTGTGTTGTTTTTTCTCTCTCTTTGTTTCTGCTTTTTTTTCTTCCTGTCACCTCCTTCTTGTATATTTTCTGCCATCTTGGTCCATTTTCTTGCCTTTTTTCCCAGAAAGACTTAAAAGATAACAATTCTCTCCCACGCTGAATTTGTATACTATAGGACTGACTTGTCCGGTGCTTACAGGCATCGCAACGCATTTTCGTTCATAATTATGAGGGACAACAGCAGTTGCTGTCTGAACTTTGGACAATGGAGAAATAATTACTAGGCCTACCTAGTTATATTGTCAGTTGACACAACAGCAAGACGTTTTCCACTGACATACTATCTCACAGCAGTGCAATCCCCATCTAACACGGAAAGAACAAAAAAATCCTACCCTTTGATTTAAATTTTAAGAATAAAAAGGACCATCACACTGCCATTAGAACAGGTTACAGAAATTGAAAACAGCTTGTGACACGACTACGGGACAAAAGTCCAGTTACAATACGGGAGGTAGCTCAAGTAATGAGACAATTCGTTGAGACAGGGGGAAAAAAACGTTTGATGTTCTGAAACGGAGTAAAGAGAAATTTTGAAGCCCTTACAGTTTTATCAGAAGAGAGAGAACAGAAATTGCGTTGGCGGAAAAGAAGGATACACTAAAAACAACAACAACAACACAACAACAACAACATTCAAAACAAATAAGATAAATTAAAATAATAAAAACCTGTGTCAACGCAATTCCTGTTTCCTTTCTAATAAAACTTTCCTTTACACCGTTCTCTCTCTCTCTCTCTCTCTCTCTCTCTCCTCTCTCTCTCTCTCTCTCTCTCTCTCTCTCTCTCTCTCTCTCTCTCTCTCTCTCTCTCTCTCTCTCTCTCTCCTCTCCGTCACAAACGCACATATCAGTAGACAGTACTGGCAGTGGCATCATGCTGGCACAGTATTCGCCTTTGCCGGTTCATTCAGGCACACACACACACACACACACAACACACACACACACACACACACACACACACACACACACACAACACACACACACCAGGCACACGTTCACACACACATGCGCGCGCACGCACACATACACACATGCATACACATATAACTGGCATCTTCATCCTCTCCTCTCTCTCTCCTCTCTCTCTCTCTCTCTCCTCTCTCTCTCTCCTCTCTCTCTCTCTCTCTCTCTCTCCTCTCTCTCTCTCTCTGTCTCTGTCTGTCTGTCTGTCTCTCCTCCCGCGCCCACCCCCTCCCCCCAAGTGATGTGCAAGATGGTGCGTGTCTGATTTGTACAGCACTATACTCCACTCATTAACCTGGATGCATGAATAAGTTTAGAGGGTAGGCTAGGCCAGGGTAATTGGAAAAAAAGTCACAGGAAAAAAAGTCACAGAAAAGTCACAGAAAAAAAGTCACAGGAAAAAAAGTCACAAGCGCGCGTGCGTGCGTGCGTGCGTGCGTGCGTGCGTGTGTGAGTGTGTGTGTATGCATTGTACTGCACTGCACTTTTTTCTTGATGATATTGCTCTTATTTTACTTTTATTCTCTGGCCTGCGTGCGTGCGTGCGTGCGTGTGTGCGTGCGTGCATGCGTGTGGTGTGTGTGTGTGTGTGTGTGTGTGTGTGTGTGTGTGTGTGTGTGTGTGTGTGTGTGTGTGTGTGTGTGTGAGTGTGTGTGTATGCATTATACTGCACTGCACATTTTTCTTGATGATATTGCTCTCATTTTACTTTTATTCTCTGGCCTGCGTGCGTGCGTGCGTGCGTGCGTGCGTGCGTGTGTGCGTGCGTGCGTGCATGCATGTGTGTGTGTGAGTGTGTGTGTATGCATTGTACTGCACTGCACATTTTTCTTGATGATATTGCTCTCATTTTACTTTTATTCTCTGGCCTGCGTGCGTGCGTGCGTGCGTGCGTGCGTGCGTGCGTGCCATCGTGCGTGCGTGCGTGCGTGTGTGTGTGCGTGCGTGCGTGTGTGCGTGGTGCGTGCGTGTGTGTGTGTGTTTTGTAAACTGGATTTTACTTGGCTTTGTTTGACCTGATTGTGACTTTTTTTCTGTGACTTTTTTTCCTGTGACTTTTTTCCTGTGACTTTTTTTCCTACAACACGGCCAGGGTCGCCACTTTGGCTACACATCCTACCCTACCATGCAGCCCTGCTGTAGCCTATAGCCTACCTGTTCGCCAGGGTGGTTCAGTGTACAGACTGAACATGTTGGGATATAACAACAGTTTAACAATAAGACGTTGAAGTCTGTCTCATATAGAAGCTTTTTTTTTTCTTCGATCTTTTTTTTTCTTTTCTTTTTCTATCTTCTTTTTTTTCTTCTTTTTTTCTTTCGATCTTCTTTTCTTTCTTCTTTTTTTTCGTTCATGGGCTAGAGCTCCAAGGTGGTGGGATTTTGCGTATGTGACCTTTTTCCACCCACATTTAAGGTAGCTGCATTCTGAGTTCGGGGACTTCTGATTGTGGTTTGTTGTATGTTTGTTCAATGGTCTGTGAGCTTGCTGTTGTCAAAGAGAGGTTGAACTTTTTTTAGAAGTTAGTCTGTAAGTGCTAAAAGTAATTTAGGGTAATTTTTAAAAAAATGCATTTTATTTCATTTGTAATATTTTTTAAACGTATTATTTATTCTTTATTTCTTTTTCGATGATAAGGGAATGAGCACTCATGTGTTGTTGTTGTTTTTTTTACCATCTTCTCCGAGTAAATGTCTCGTAAATTTTGTCATCTGTTCCCGCCGGCACAAATGGCCTTCATTACGACAAGCGAAAGGTTTGAATGTGTGTACAAGATCGATGTTCTGCATGGGATAGTATGGTTTGGTTGATTTTATTAAAGTCCCAGCGGAGCTATCGATTTAGGGACCGCTCCATCAACCAACCACCACTTAATTTGCACGCAGTGCCTCGGTTTATTGTATCATCCGGACTTTTCGGGAGAATGATGTCGGCATTGATGCTATTTACTCCAGGGGAACCCCCCTTGAACAGGTGTCTTGATTTATTGAGAGAGAGAGAGAGAGAGAGAGAGAGAGAGAGAGAGAGAGAGAGAGAGAGAGAGAGAGAGAGAGAGAGAGAGAGAGAGAGAGAGAGAGAGAGAGATTAACTTTTGACAAAATAGAGAAACACTGAAGTATAGATCTATGTCTACATTTAATTTTCGTGGTCCTCATTCTTAAGTTTTTTTTAAATTTTAAATTTGTACCCTTTTTATCGGAAAGGGACAGACATACACTGATACAGACAGAGACACAGACAGACAGACACACTGGCAGAAAAGACTAGACAGCCAGGTGAGTATTTAGGGCCCCCAGACCTCAGCATCAGTAGTTTGGCCGTGACGTCACAGACCGCATGTATGCCTACCAATGAGAGCAAAGCAGGGTAGCCTAGGCCCCAGCCTACAAAGTTTCCTTCAAGCCTAGCCTAGCCTAAACTCTCAGGCCAAGGCCTTGCTGCTTCCGTAGGCTATCTGCCACCGAGACAGAAACCACACTGGGGTAGGCTAGGATCCAAGCCGCGTGCGTACGTGTGTCCTAGGCCTACACACTGTGCCAGAAGTTCGGAAAGAATTTCCTGCAGCCAACTAGACTTGACTAGGCGTGTACTTCCTTCCGTCCTCATCTTCAAATCTTTCTTTCTTTCCTCCTGGATTCAGGGTTTTAGGCTAGGATAGTTTAGGCCTTCTAGGAGCTGGTATGTGTGCTACTCATCTCAGCGGTTTTATTCAAGCAGGCCTGCTGTTATTTTGGCTACTGTTTTAAATTTTGTTGCTGCAGGGAAGACTTTTTTCCCTTCTTTTTTTTGTTGTTTTACATTAGACCGAACAGATTAATAGTACTGAGTTTGGTAGTTGGTTTTTTTTCTCTCTCTCTTCTTTTTTCTGGAATCAGAGTGGTTTCTTAGCAGGATGAAGTGTGTAGGGGTATGGGTATGGGTGTTGATGGTGGTGGTGGTGGCGGTGATTTCGTGGAGTGGTAGGCCTAGTGGGATGGTGGAGGCAGTACCCCAACAGTTGATGTACCCCTATGGCAGCGAGCATGGGGACCGAACTTTGCCTCCTCAGGACGATTACAGCTCCGATGAAATTCCACTGTCTGTGTCCGTGGTGTTCTTTGACACCGAGTTCCAGTCTCTGTATGTAAGTACACAGCTTTGGGGGGGGGGGGGTTAGTGTGTGTGTGTGTGTGTGTGTGTGTGTGTGTGTGTGTGTGTGTGTGTGTGTGTGTGTGTTTTCGTACACAGCTGTGTTTTTTAAAATATTTTTTTAGGTGTGTGTGTGTGTGTGTGTGTGTGTGTGTGTGTGTGTGTGTGTGTGTGTGTCGTGCGTGTTTTAGACTGTCGGCATGATGTCTGTGTTTGTAACCCCCCCCCCCCCCCTCTCTCCTCTCTCTCTCTCTCTCTCTCTCTCTCTCTCTCTCTCTCTCTCTCTACTTTCGTGTGCACATATGCAAAAGCCGGGTGCGTGTATCTTGGTTTTCTCCCCCCCCCCCTTCCCCTTTTCTCTTATTTATATTATAATATCATATATATATATATAATATTATATATATTATATTAATATATATATATATATATAAAAGAGAGTTGGGCGAAGCACCGAAACTCATACAGACTTTTTATCAGCCTGTTTATCATCATCATCATCATCATCATCACACTATTATTTTGTACGCTCGCAGTACATAGAGAACAGGCCTATGCCTAATGTGTTTGATCGACCAAGCGTTTGGATTCAGTTCTCCAGGTGGTGGGGGTCATGGTGGTTAGAATTGTTGTGGTATTGTTGCTGTTGTCGGTGGTGGTGGTTGTGGGGGGTGTGTGTGCGTGTGTGCGCGCGCGCGCGGGTTCACACTCTTTTGTAGACACAAAATGTGCAAGACGATCGTAGCCTAGTCTGCGCGCTCAGCACATGTGCCGTTAGGCTAGGCTAGACTAGGCCTAGCTGACTAATATCATGCACAGGCACCCTGTACATGTGTAGTCAAGTGAATGTAGGTCGCCCTGCCGCACGCGTGGTCTCAACTGGTGAGGTGGGATATATAGGCTTAATAAAGCCAAAGAGAAGCAATTTTAACCACAAGAAAAAAAAAGCATGCATGCAACAAACTTGTATTTGTAACGGATACTCTTGAATGTCTCATATAGGAGTTTGACTTTTTTTTTTTCGTTTATAGGCCTATAGGCCTACAATATATAATAGGCCTAGGCCTACCACTTTCAGTCATGGCAGATTTCTCTGCCTGAAAGGCAGGCCTGTTCTTACAAAGAAGAAGAAAGCGCGTTGCCATTACATTGTTACAACTGTAGCAGTGTAGCAGTGCTAACGGTTATTTTGTTTTTGCAGTCTGTCTGTGCATAGTTTGTTTCCCGAAGAGTGTGGGTTGTTTTGTTTTGTTTTCTCTGCAGAATTTCGCCAAGGAATAACTCTATTTACCGCGGTTTCTTTTTACTTGCGCTGAATGTGTGTTGCATAATGAAATCTCGGGTTTATTACCACTTCCGAAAGACTAGGACCCAGACCACCACAGTCAAAGTTAAATGGAAAAAAGGAAAAGTTAGGGTTCGTAAGGGGATTGAACTCGCGACCTTTGCTTTTTAAACCGATGCTATACCTCTCGAGACCACCCATCTAGCGCTTAGGCCCCTACAGTCCGCTGATACCTAGGCCTATCTGTCGTGGGGTAGGGAGGGGGGGGGGGGGGGCTGTGACGGCCAATTTTGTTATTTGACTGGTTCTGTCATGGTCACTGGGTCGAATCTTGCCACTGTGCGACAGCAAAAAAAAAAAATAATAAAAATAAATAAATAAAAATAAATAAATAAATAATAATTTTTTAAAACAACAACAACAAAAAACTCTGCGACACCAGGCGTGGCCCAGCCCTGTGGAGCTCCAGAAAAACAAAAAACTCTAGGGACCAGGGGGATCACTACTACAGACTGCAGACTTCACCATCCATGATCCACACCGTTTGAAAAAAGAAAAAGACCTTGCATTAGGCAGGAAACGCTGAAGAATCTTGCCCAGTACCTGTGAATTAAGTAAGGGTAGTGCAGAGGCGTACTTTTACGATTTTCCTTGGTGGTTAAAGTTTATGGCGACCTGATCGTAACTAACATGTTGCATTCGTCAGTGCGTCTCCTCATGTTTAAGATAAAAATTTAAGATTTTTTTAATCCAGTGTGTGTGTGTGTGTTGTGTGTGTGTGTGTGTGTGTGTGTGTGTGTGTGTGTGTGTGTGTGTGTGTGTCTCTCTCTCTCTCTCTCTCTCTCTCTCTCTCTCTCTCTATATTATATATATATATATATATATATATATATATATATGAGAGAGAGATAGGCCTAAAGGGGGAGGGGCGGGGGAAGACCCTGAAACAGATGGACTTCCAACAAACTTTTGTGGGAAATCTCAGATTGGGAATTGTAGGCCTACACGATAATTTGCAGCCTGTGCATTAGTAGCTCATCACGGGAAGGAAAAGGGGAAGGCAAGTGTCCACAGGAAGTTTCCAGACCCATGAATGAGTTGTTATCTCTTTGAGCCTGACCAGTTTAGGACAACAGCCACTTAACAACACACAACATACCTACATGCAGATGCTGTCATGACCTAGCATCTCTACTGAGTGGAAATGTGTTGTGAAGGAATGAGGCTGTTATTTCCTAAGTACTTAGTTACCTTGCTATTCATAGAATAACCAATATGAATAGCCTACAACTGAGGGAAACTGTGTAGTACATCCCCTCTCAAGATGCTCTCTCAGTACAGTCTGTCTGTTTTTGTGTCTCTCTTGTCTGCTTGTGTGTGTGTGTGTGTGTGTGTGTGTGTGTGTGTGTGTGTGTGTGTGTGTGTGTGTGTGTGTGTGTGTGGTGTACGTATGTGTGTGTACGTGTGTGTCTGTGTATATGTATGTGCGTGCGCGTATGTGTTCGTGCGTGCATGTGTGCACGCGTGCGTGCGTGCGTGCGCGCGCGCGCGCGCGCGCGCGCGCGCTGTGTGTGTGTGTGTGTGTGTGTGTGTGTGTGTGTGTGTGTGTGTGTGTGTTTCAATGGCCTCAATATTAATTAACGGGGACGGGATAGCCTCATGGTCAGAACATTGCGCTGGCAATTTGACGAGCCGAGTTCGATTCCTGGTCGAGGGGATTTTTCTCCTGGAGTTAAAGTGCTGACTCCACTCTCCCCAAAAGTCTGTCGGATGAGACTTTAAACCGAGGCCCCGTGTGCGAACGCACGCAGAACATCTTGCGCACAGGTTAAATCCTGTTCCGCTTTTCGTAAGAGTAGGCCATTGTGTGCCGGTGGGAACAGATGACAATATTTACACAACTGCATACACACGGGGACTGGACGAAAAAAAGCACATGAGGGCTTATTCTATTATCCTCGATATAAAAGAATTTTTAAAAAAATAATTGGAAAAACGACTGAAAATCTCCTTGTTCTTATTTCAGTTGCGCTCTCTTTTTGTTGTCGTTTGTTTTGGTTTGCGGTTTGACGGCCCAATAGGCCTATCCGCTTTGATTTTATCCCCCCCCCCCCCCCTTCTCTTTCTCTTTAACACCCACACCCTCTTTTTTTTAAAGCGTACGAGGGGTGTGGGGTGGGGATTGTAGCTCCTTTCAAATTCGCAGTTGTATGTTGCTGTGTAACAACTTTTTTACACACCACACCACACACACACACTCACACACACACTTAATTACACGCAACGTCTACTACACCTTCCACACTGTTTTAATTCTTTACCCCAGCTGGCTAAAAATTCTCAAGTCACTTAGACTCCATGTAATGTAACTAACTTCACTTCTAAGCTGCCATATGAACAATTCTTTAGCAGCCCCGCAGTAGGCTAGGCCTACAGAGCGCTGGCTCAGCTGAACACATGTGTTGGGTCAAGATCCAGCTTGAGATTTGATTAACCCAAGACCTCTTTTCGTGAGCGGTCATCCTTCATCACAGAGACCAAGGAAAAAAGCACTCTGGGCGCGCGTGTCTGTGCACAGACAACACGAGTTATAGACCGTGACTCACTGGCCTAGAGGGCGCTGTGTACGCCACAGGGAGCAAGACGGCGGGGCAGATGGAGCACATTAGAGAGATAAGGAATCAGGACAAGAAGTCTTCTATGCTTACAGCAAAGCGCTTCCGTCTGTGTTTAGCCCAAAGTGCTGTAAACAGTAGTTGAGGTGGAACGTTAAGCCTAGTTGGTCGAGAGGCAGAGTAGATGTTAATAGGGAGGGGAATGGATTTGCAGTTGTAGGCCTAGATCTAGTTGGACCCCCCCCCCCCCCCCCAACCAAACGGCGTAACAGCAGAATACACTTGAGAGTTGGAACCAGAGCTGAAGATTGAATGAAATAAATCATAAAATCATTGTGCACATGCAAGTTTTTTGTTTGTTGTTGTTTTATTCCCGGAGTAGGTTAATATAGAGGTCTTCTATGATTTACTCTTTTTTGTTTTTTTGTCTATGGGTTCCCAGACCCTGCCTGTCTGCATCCTGCACTCATTGTATCATTAACTGCATACACACAGGGACTGGATGTAAAAAAGCACATGATTGCTTATTACATTACCTTCGATATAAAAGTAAATTAATTAAACCTGAAGTTCATTTGTTTTTCTTCCACGGTGTGTGTGTGTGTGGTGTAGTGCATGTGTTCGTGCACGCGCACGCACATGGTGTGTGTATGCTTCTGTGTGGTGTGTGTGTGTGTGTGTGTGTGTGGTGGTGTGCGTGCGTGCGTGCGTGTGTGGTGTGCGTGCGTGTGTGTGTGTGTGTGTGTGTGTGTGTGTGTGTGTGTGTGTGTGTGTGTGTGTGTGTGTGTGTGTGTGTGTGTGTGTGAACAGGTACGTGCTCATTTCTTTTGTTTTTTCGGCAATCTAGGCCTAGTGCATTGACAGCCAGATCAGAAGCAAACAGTAAAATGAGTGGGACTACAATTGACAGCCTGAAAAACCGATGACCTCATATCATGATCACAAAGTCTTTACTGTAGAAACGCAATGCAACGGGCCACACATCATTTTCATGTGGATGTTCTTTTATCTTTTTTTTTCTTTTCTTTTATTTCGAGGATAATGGAATAAGCACTAATGTGCTTTTTTTTACATTCAGTCCCCGTGCGTATGCAGTTTTGTAAATTTGTCATCCGTTCACACCGGCACACAATGGCCTACTGGGCTACTCTTCCGAAAAGCGGAACGGGTTGTGCGCAAGATATTTTGTATGCATTTGCACACGGGACCTCGGTTTATAGTCTCATCCGAAGGACGTGTGTGTGTGTGTGTGTGTGTGTGTGTGTGTGTGTGTGTGTGTGTGTGTGTGTGTGTGTGTGTGTGTGGTGTGTGTGTGTACACATGTATGAAGACACGGTAGTATTACCGATTTATATGTCATCTTTATCAGTATGAATATTGTTTTCCTGATGACCACTGCAACAAGATGCTATTAGTCTATGTTATGTCTTTTCTGAATAAATTTATCCGAACCAGTGGTGTGCACGTGACACACACACACACACACACACACACACACACACACACACACACACACACACGTGCGCGCGTGCGAGTGCGCGCACACACACACACAACACACACACACACACACACACACACACACACACACACACACACACACTCACTGGCATGTTGGCGAATATCACTTAAAAAGTGAAAAGGTATTAAAGAACCAATACACACACACGCTTACAGTAATACACACAGGCTTGCACGCACGCACGCACGCACGCACGTGCACACACACACACACACACACACACACACACACACACACACACACACACACACACACACACACACACACACACACACACACACCCCCTTCGGATGAGACTTTAAACCGAGGTCCCGTTGTGCAAACGCACGCAGAACATCTTGCGCACACGTTAAATCCTGTTCCGCTTTTCGTAAGAGTAGGCCATCGTGTGCCGGTGGGAACAGACGACAATATTTACAAAACTGCATACACACGGGGACCGGATGAAAAAAAGCACATGATTGCTTATTCTGTTATCCTCGATATAAAAGAATAAATAAATATAAAAGAATAAATAAATAAAAATAAATACCATCAGAAGAGTGATTGACTTTCACTGAGGTCATTCTGGAAACATAGTATTATCCGCTAGCCGAGGACTGTGACCAGTAGGTTACATGATTTATTATAGCCACTTTTAATCACGACAGTAGGGTGACTTTGCATCTTAATGTCTCCCATTTAGAGCTCTTATTATGCCGACATGCTTAATAACTTCAAGGGGTTATGCTTAATAACTTCATAGTATGGTTACACCAGGTTAGCAAGGGGCATACTTCAGCGTTCGTTCGTGAGTTAAAGGAGTATGAAGTAGCTT
>CM060324.1:15739999-15869999 GCA_030674155.1 Stramonita haemastoma
TTGCTGAAATCTAGATATTGTCAAATTCTATGTGGTCATTTAGATCTAAAGCCAGAAAAATCCTGTAAATTTGATTAAGCTATGTGTCGGAAGAAGCAGAGGGGAAGAAGATGAGGGGAAAAGTGTAATAAAGTGTAGAGTGATACCTATTATGAGGGGGGCAGAAGGATAAACTTGAAGTTCCCTGCATGCTTTCAGTTTTTCCAATGTTTTTTCTTAAAAAAAAAAATACTGATGACATCTGTTGTGAATGAGGAAGACACATTAGGAACCAGTGGATATTAAATTTCTATTTTAGTTTGGAAACCTTATTTGGCTACATCTTCCATTTTAATTTATATTGTACCTCAATATCTTTAAATTTAGTCCATTGTTTATAGCAGACCACAGAAAATTCCAGTTTCTCTTGGGAATGAAAAAGCATTGGAACATCAGGAAGTGTGTCTGTAAGAAATCTACATTAAAAATAAAATGATACCCTAAAATTGAGTCTAGTCACATTATGTATCACAATACTGTAATCTTGTCATGGTCACTCAGAAAAAAATTGCTGTTTACTACTTTAATGACAAGTGACTGTGGTTTTCAATTTCAGGTGAACCTGAATGGCCATGTGTCCTTTGGCACAGAGATCCCCAACTACCAGGGGAATCTGGTGCTGCCCATTGGATTCAAACTGATTGCCCCTTCCTGGCTGATGTGGATACCAGAATTACTGGCGCTGTCTACTACAGGTAATTTTTTTCCCTAACTTTAAGTATTATTGACAAAAGTTTTTACAGATAAGTCTCCTGGAGTATGTGGGTACATTTTTTTCTGTGATAAATGTTTTTCCTATTTACTTTTTTTTTTTTTAAATATAAGGTTATAACCCATCTGAATGTTTCTGTTTGTGAGATAATAAAGTGTTTGAATTGAATGAAATGTTTCTGTTCAGGGGATGCCTTCTGTGAAGTGAAAACAATAGGATGGTGAAGAGTTTTTGGTACTTTTGATGATTCATCAGCAACTCCTATGTGAAGGGATGGATGGATTGACTAAATGTCTGCATGCTGGGATGTTGGCAGGGAAACACAAGATGATGAAACTCTTCGGCGTGCGGCGAGCAGATGTGCAGAGTCACTTCAGTGGTAAAGCAGCATTCAGACCTTTGTCCCTGTTCATTGTCACCTGGGACAAAGTGGGCTACTATAACCAACAGTATGATAAGGTAAGTAAACATTGGCTGTGGTTGATATGAAACATTTATACATATTTGACGTATTCATTCATATACCAGCATATAATTTTTAGCTTTCACAATGAATAATGTAATGTTTATCTCATCACCGTCATTGTCTCATTTTTATTCTCAGCTGTAGTGATTAGCATATTTCTAGGATGTGAAGTTTTGTTATTGAAATATTAGCTGAAATGTGTAGACTGATGCAGTGTTGTTAAAGTTAAGTTAAGTCTGTCCCGAGCTAAGTTCAGGCCGTGCTTATCCCGGTTTCTGTGCGCTAAGCGACTGAGAGTCATAGACTCCCTGGTAGGACCCAGTCTATCGCGGGTTAACCCCAACACAGGTTTGGTACCCTTTTACACCTGGGTGGGTGAGAAAATAGCGTAAAGTGCCTTTCAAGGGCACAACGCCATACGACAGCTGGGATCGAACCGCAACCTTTAGATACGAGTCCAACGCCCTAACACTCGACTACCGCGCGGCATAGCAGTGTGTACTGAGGATGATTGTCAAAGTGTTGTGCGTTTATGTGTGCACACATTTTTACAACAGCATATATCTGTAGAATGTGTGTGTTGGTGCAGACGAACACATTCCAGTTGTGCTGTGACGGTGGGTATCGTCGTTTGCCTTTTCCACTACCTGGATGGAGGCATGCAGTGGATCACTAGCAAGGCAAGCTGACCCCAAAAGTGGAGGATGTGCCTGGGCAGGCCGGGTTTGACCGAGGTGACGGCTACGAGAAGGTTTCTCCCACCCTCCCCTTCTCTGGCTCCACTGCTGCCTTTGTCAAGTGAGAGACCTTGAAATCAGTTGATGCTGTTGTGTGAAACAGGATTGAAGCCTGACACAGAGATAGGTGTGACTACAGTACATACTTGCGTACCATAGACGCACACATGGGTGTGTGCATACACTTAGACAAGGATGCACATGCAGATTACATGTATTTGTATTCATGCCAACGCATACTAATTATATGTATATACAGGCGCACATACACTCATACACCTGATTTGCTGTTTCCATTTTCCTCACTTAATTATTTAAAGGTTTTCGTTTGTTGTTTTTAGAATCCAGATTTTGATTTTTTGAACAATCACAGTGACTGATATTATTTTGACTCTGTAGTCACCACCCAGGGTGGGCAGGCATCTGTCTCAGTCTGGCTCCACAACTAAGCTGTCATTGTCTGTAGAGGGCTTAGTAGGTTGTGTTCTGCATATGTTAGCCCAGAACAGGCACATGGCAGCCTGGCATTGATGAGCTGCCTGTGGACTTCTGACCTTGAGGATGTGACACAACAAATACTTGGACAAATGTTTTGACTTTGTGACAGTGACTGGCTAGATGGTTCACCAGTAGAGATTATCAGTTAGTGCATTGACGATCCAGTCATGCAAATAAATCAATATGTTGACTAATGATCATCATGGGTTTGTCTGTTTTTCCTTTAGCAAAATCTGTTTTTGATAAATCTTTGAAATCTTGGCAATACTCTCAAATTTTTATGGGTTAGTGTACTGATTTCGTTGGTTGGTTGTATTTTTTCCTAGTGAATCCAATGTCAACATCCCTGGTGTATGGATGTTTCAAATCGGAAACACAGGACCTGATGGGAATGTAAAACCTGCAGATTTGAACACTGGCAGAGGTAAGATGGATTTGTGCAAGTGTGTATAAATTTGTATGCATGTGTGCATGCATGTGTGAGTTTCTGCCACAGTTATTTCCTTATCTGATTTGGTGTAGCAGTTCCAGTGTCAGCTGTCTTGCTACACTGCTACTGCAGCTGCTCAGAAAGTCTGACTTTTTATGTGAGTTAAGTATGCTGGTTCAAAGTGTATGACTGTGTGACCAAATAAACAAGGAATGGCAATCAACAGTGTCCAGGAGAGATGATAATGGATAGTGTGCATGGGCATTATATCACAGAAAATAGTGTGATGATTGCCCCAGATGGTTGGATTTGGGTCCATAGAAGCTCAAACCAACATAGTAAGGTTGAAAGTGTATGGTAAGGGGTATGGTAGCCTTGTGGTTAGAGCTTTGAGCTTGCAATCTGATGGTATAGGTTTGAGCTACCACCAAGATGCCCATTTGAGGGGATTTTTCCTCTGAAAAGAAACGACAAAAATCAGTGCAACTGGTGCTCAGTGTCTGGCTCTAAGCAGTTTTGTGTGCAGATTTTGTACTTTATGAAAGCCAGATGTGAACAGAATAAGTGATCAGCATACTTTGGGTTTTCACCTACAGCCATTTGGTTTCAATTTCTGTTTAAAAAATGTTGGTACATATTACAGTGGGCTTTTGTTTGTTGGTGTGCTTTTTTTTTCCTGTCTTTAAAAAAACGACAACAACTGCAAAACAGTTTGAGGAGAACCGACAGACATTAGAACCTGTTATTTCAGTTTTAAAGACTAAACATTACTTCATTTTTCTTTTGACAGTGACAATATATGAGGTGGGTGTGGGACAGACATGCCTAGAGGGAGCCCGCATGTGTCACGCAAACTCTCGCTGTCTGGATTACGATCAGGGATTTTGCTGTCAGTGTCTGCCTCCTTTCTACGGCAATGGCAAGCATTGTTTGGAACCAGGTAATGGGTTTGTTTTTACTTTCTGTTTGGGCTTTTGTCCTTTGATTGTCCACCATTTTAGTGCTTTTTCTGTATTAGGTTCACTGCTATCTGATGTGTCTGTAAGAATTTGGCATGGTTGATGGTAAAGCTTTTAATGTTATTTGGTCAGATTCAGTTTGTTTTTATTATTAATGAAGTGCCCAGGGGTTTTGAAGATAACTGTTTGGTTACCACTTTTGGCTCTGAAAATATGTTCGTTGGTGTGAAGATAGATTGTAGTTGACGTGTGTGTGTGTGTGTGTGTGTGTGTGTGTGTGTGTGTGTGTGTGTTTGTGTGTTTGTGTGTGTATTTTTAATTTCCAGCTCTTATACTCGCCTGATAAAAAAATTTTGAAAAACAAATTAGCTCTACTATGGAATGAAAAAATAAATGAAAACATCATGATATGGTAACTTTATAAGCAAACATTTGGGGGGGGGGGGGGGGGGGGGGGGGGGGGGGAACAGTCATTTGCTGTAGAATGGT
The DNA here is from genome assembly GCA_030674155.1 of Stramonita haemastoma. NCBI lineage: Eukaryota > Metazoa > Mollusca > Gastropoda > Neogastropoda > Muricidae > Stramonita > Stramonita haemastoma. Next base: position 15,744,330 of record CM060324.1, read on the forward strand.
ACAAATGCATGTTCTTCATTTACAGAGGTACCTCAGAGGCTGAATGGGCGAGTTCACGGTTCCATCAACGAAGTGGCCCTCAATGACCTGGACATGCACACCTATGTGGTGACGACAGACGGACGTACCTACACCGCCATCAGTCGTGTGCCCAGTCAGCTGGGGCCTGCTATGGAGACTCTCAGCACAGTCGGGGGGAGCCATCGGCTGGCTGTTTGCTGTGCCCATGGGCAAGGATGCTGTGAATGGTTTCACCTATACTGGCAAGTTTTTTTGTTTTTTCTTTTGATATTTATTGGGGGGGGGAGGCGTTTTTTTTGTTTTTTGATGTAGTCATTATCTTGTATTGAAAAGGGATGACGCGCTTTAGTGGGGAGTTATGTGCTATTTGAAGATGAAGGGATATTTGGGGGGGGGGGGGGTGGTGCTTTTTTTGGCTTTAACAAAAATTTTTAAAGCGTATCTTTATTATATATTGAGAAGGCATGATACACATTTGTAGGTAGCTAACTGCTGTTTGAAAATGGAAGTTGTATTTGGGTGTGTGCGTGTTTTTGTGTTTTTTGTTTTCTTTTCACATTGCAGTTTCCACTTAAGTCTAGTCTTCATTTAAGATATCTACTTTTCTGAGCAGAAACCCACAGCTTCATAGATCCATGGGATTGAAGTGGAATGATCTTAACCACTGGGCTGTAGCCCCATCATGTATTTCAAGACTTTAAACCGAGGCCCCGTGTGCGAACACACGCAGAACATCTTGCACACACGTTAAATCCTGTTCCGCTTTTCATAAGAGTAGGCCATTGTGTGCTGGTGGGAACAGATGACAATATTTACAAAACTGCATACACACGGGGACAGGATGAAAAAAGCAGATGAGCAGGGTTCGCGATAACGGTAATTGTCGGTATTTTACCAATTGTAAAACAGGGAATACGAAAATTTTCGAAGCAGCCGGTACCGCGTACCGATTCTGTTTGCCTGTGACCGATTAGATTTCCGTCTCAAAAAAAAAGTCTGAAGTGACATTTTCTGACAGTCTGTCATGCGCCTGTGCTTACACACCTACCCTTCCCATCCCTTCCAACGAACTCTTATCTTTGGTGCCAACTCATTAGCACGCAGAACAGCAAGCTTTACTGTGAAAGAATAGAGCTTCGCACTCTTCTCCGCATGACAGTGACTTCCACCCACAATGAGTAAATGGGGCCTAGATTGATTTATTCTTTATTCTTTTATTCTTTTATATCGAGGATAATGGAATAAGCATCCTGAGCATTTTTACATTGAGTCCCTGTGTGTATGCGGTTTTGTTAATGTCATCTGTTCCCACACACGATGGCCTACTCTTACGAAAAAGCGGAGGGTCTATGACTATGAATTTGCGCGTTGCTTTGAGAGAGAAGAGTCGAAAACTAAATCTAAATAGAACGAAAGATCTAGATGAGCGCTAAGCATAGAAACAAGAAGAAGAATAGGCTTAGCACAATTTAAACCGCACGAATATGATGTCATGCAAAACAACAGACCGACACAGACAGTGACACAGGCGCTAGAAAAAAAATCCTATTTCCTGCGTAGCTTCATGCCCAAGAAGCGAGTGGCAGCAGCACGGCAATCAAAGTATCTGAGAGATTTGCGTTCAATTTAGATTTAGTTTTGATGCCGAACAATACCCCCCCCCCCCCACCCCTCTCACTGAATAGTTTCGTTTTGTTCACAGTATGTACCGGATTTTATTTTCTGGGGACCGATTTGGGGGGAGTTGGTCAAGGTATCTCTGAAATGGCAACTCGCAGTACCGGTTTTAAAATCCTAGTGCGAACCTGGATGAGTGCTTATTCTGTTTTCCTCGATATAAAATAATAAATAAATAATAAAAAATTTCAAACTTAACAGTGAAACATCTCTCTCTGCCTGTGTCTGCCAGGTGGCATCTTCAACCGCACTGCTGTGGTGAATTACCAGCGCGGCAACCGCACCATGCACTCCATGCGAATCACCCAGCGCTTCTATGGCCAGGACGCTCTCAACAACCTGAGGATGGACACACACCTGGAAGGAGACTTGCCAGACATTGCTGCAGGAGCAAAGGTGGCCATTGATGACTACAACGAAAACTACAAGAGAGTGGGACGAGGTGAGTCCGGCTTTTGTCGTGTGAAGAGCACTTCTCATGGGAAGTGGAGATAACATCAGTGGATTAGTGGAGAGATTTCTGAATGTCTGCTTGTTGCTTGTCTGGATAATTCTTCTTCTTCTTCTACTGTGTTCCCTGTCTGGATAATAAGAATGAGCAGAAAGGAGTTTGACCCCCCAAAAATCCCAAACCAGGGTACTTATGTGGACATAAAAAAGGTAAAGGTGTCTCGTAACCTATGTGGTTGTAGGGGAGCGAGGCATCAGAAACCTCAGCTTCTCTAGGGGCCAAATATTGAGGACGGTGCCCATCTCCTCTCCCTCGCTGCTTTACCTTCCCTGACCTTAAAGAGGGCAGGGACCCATTTACAGCTGGGTGAAGTGGAGGACTGTACTGTAGCCAAGGCACGCTAACAGTCACCCATCCATCTGGTAACCACGCTCGATGCTGCTTAACTTTGACTTGGGGAAAGCGAGCGCTCTGACCACTTAGTTTCCCGCCCCGTAAAATGTGTACTCTTTTAATATCTAGAAGTTAAGAAAGGAAATAGTTGAGTGTATTTGATTGCTGATTATGAAAAAAATGTATTTGCTCTTTTCTTATTGTCTTATTTGTTTTTTGATTTTTTGAAGTTATTTTTAGATGTACTTTTTTTGTTTTCACTTTACTATTTCAAAAGCTAAAATTCATCTTGAATGTTTTTTTTAGGTTTGGTGAAGTCCTTTTCCGTGCGCACCTACCGTGTGAATGACGTGGCTTTCCGCTACACCTGGGACCAGACACTGACGTTTGAGGAGTGCGAAGCGGACCCCAGCCCCCGCACCCACACCATGAGGCTGGCTGTGTCCCGCAACTTTGTGCGCCACAACGAGAAAGACCAGGTGGTGCGCTACGCCATGTCCAACAAGGTGTCCGTCATGACAGGTGAGCGAGTTACTACACCTGGAGTTTGTGTGGTTGTTTTGAGGTTGTTTTTTTTTTGGGGGGGGGGTATGGTTTTTTTTGTTGTTATTCAGCTAGAGCTCCGAGGTTCAGCAATGGTTACGTTTTGCTTATATATGACCGTTTTTGCCTTCCACGAAGGTAGCCAGCTGCATTCCGACTTTGGAGATGTATGTTGGACATATTCATGTTTCCATAACCCATTAAACACTGAAATGAATTGTGACACTTACCACATAAGGAGACGCATTGCACCAAAGGTCAATTTTTAGTTATTGACGAGTTATGATATGCAATAAAAAGGCTATTCAGTACAAAAACAGATTGAAATCGGACAATTCTGTGCAAAGTTATTACAAGTTGAAATGATAGACTGCAGGATGTGACAAATGAGAAACGGGAAGTTTTTTTTAGTAAGAGGTTGTCGGAATGAGGGCTTGGGTATTTCAAAAAACCATTTAAAAGCAAAGGAATAACAATTATGTCTTGATATTTCATTTACAAGGTAGAATAACGGATATAGTTTAATAATCGACCAAAATCTCAAATTGACAACTTGACCTCAACTTGCCTTTAATGGCTCGTAGCGCAAAATTGGGTAATGTGCTAAACGACTCATTTTGTGGTGGAGCGCGACAATTATGTGATTTTTAACATCTTTGTCATATTTGATCTTCTGCATGTGTATACACGAAGGGAATTAAGGTACTGGCAGGCCTGCACTTGAAGATAACATGGGAGACGGTAAAATCTTCACCATGAATTTACCAGATGCCACCGAGATTTGAACCACGATTTTGTGGACCCACAGGATTGAAATCAAATGGTTTTAACCACTCAGCTCCAGCATCCACCCCATCTGATTTTAACTTGCCCCATCATTCTTTTTCATATGAATTTATACCCTAACATGTTCTGTTACTGGCTCACTGATATGGACAGAACCGTCAGCACAAAATCACTACGTGGCCAGCTATCAATAAAAACCGTCGTCATAACACTTTAGTATCACATAGGATGTAAACCTACACTGAGTTGACAGAACAACCACAGCTTGCTGTCACATTATGGGAATAATCCTGGTTATGTTGTGTGCAGGTAGCGATCCCTGCACTCATGCCTCTCAGACGTGTCACGCGCATGCTGACTGTGTGCCATCTGATCAGTCATTCCGCTGCGTGTGCCGTGCCGGTTACCAAGGAAATGGCATGGACTGTCAGGGTAAGATTTTTTTCCCATTGGTTTGAGGCTTGCTTCTCTCTTTGATAGTTGACACAAGCTGTTGTTGTTAAGCCTGTTTGCCTGTCAGTTTAGGGTGACTAAGTGGGTTTTTTAATGTCATGTTTAGCTCCTTCATGTCGTCTATACGTATGGAACATTGTCAGTCTGGTGAACCAAAGTCAAGTCATTTTTTGAACATGAAGTCAAAGTCATGTTAAAGTCATTCAGGAAAATGGCAGTAATAGATCAACATGTACTAGTCTTGAAAATCTTTTTTTTTTGTTAACACATACATGCTCTCTGTCTCACTCACACACACACACACACTTACACACATACACACACACACACACACACACACACACACACACACCACACACACACACACACACACACACACACACACACACACACACCACCCCACATAAAATATCTGCTTGATCCATTATCCTCGAAATAAAAGGTAAATAAATCAATAAGATATTTGTTTTTGGTGGAATTCTTCAAGTCATTTCAATCATTTTTTAAACTTAAAAGAATATTCAAAACCACCTTTAGATGAAATTAATGATACTTGAAATGTTAGTAGCGTGATAAATTAATTCATGTTGCCTGTTTCAGATATTGATGAATGTGCTTTGAACCTTGGGATGTGTGACGAAAACGCCCGCTGCTCAAACGTGTACGGGTCCTTCCATTGCCAGTGTCTGCCTGGTTTTCAGGGCGATGGGCGTATCTGCACACGTAAGTCAGTGTGTGTGTGTTGTGTGGTTGGGGGGGGGGGGAGGGGGGGGGTGGGGTGGTGTGCTGCGTTGTGTGCGTGTGTGGTTATGTGTGGTGAGGCAGGGAGCACTTTCATGTGAATGGCTAAAGAATGTATTTTTGTGTGTAGGGGAACAGCAGTACTGCAGTGATTACCTTTATGTGACTGGCTAAAGAGTGTATTTTGTGTTTAGGGGAACAGCAGGACTGCAGTGATTAAACCTTTATCTGAATGGCTAAGGGAGTGTATTTTGTGTTTAGGGGAACAGCAGGACTGCAGTGATTACCTTTATCTGAATGCTAAGGGGTGTATTTTGTGTTTAGGGGAACAGCAGTACTGCAGTGATTACCTTTATCTGAATGGCTAGAGTGTATTTTGTGTTTAGGGGAACAGCAGGACTGCAGTGATAACCTTTTCTTAAAGAGTGTATTATTTTGTGTTTAGGGGAACAGCAGGACTGCAGTGATAATCTTTTAAAGAGTGTATTATTTTGTGTTTAGGGGAACAGCAGGACTGCAGTGATAATCTTTTAAAGAGTGTATTATTTTGTGTTTAGGGAACAGCAGGACTGCAGTGATAATCTTTTAAAGAGTGTATTATTTTGTGTTTAGGGGAACAGCAGGACTGCAGTGATAATCTTTTAAAGAGTGTATTATTTTGTGTTTAGGGGAACAGCAGGACTGCAGTGATAAATTTTTAAAAGAGTGTATTATTTTGTGTTTAGGGGAACAGCAGGACTGCAGTGGCCGCTACTGTGGGGAGAACGCTCGCTGTGTGTTCAACAGTGAGGTGGGCCGACCACAGTGTGAATGTAATCCTGGTTTCCGTGGTGATGGTCAGAACTGCTCTCCTGTTCGTAAGTGTCACAATGTCAGTTTAATATGGTTTGTTCATGCTCTTATCTGAAGCCAATGGTTCTGTATTCTTCAGAAAATAGCAGTAGAGTAAAACAAGTGTAGGTAACCAGTTCCAACTTCTCAATGTTTTTGAAAATGATGGATCAAAGATTCAATTTAAAAAAGCTTTTTAAACTCTAAAAAATAATATCTTTCAGTATAGCATTTTAGGCATTTTTAATAAGGATCATGCCTTTGGCCTGACTGCTTCTTCAGATAATGTTTTCTTTTCCTTTTTATGTCTTTTTTTCTTTTTTTTTTCAATTTTGAACATTTCAGAAATTAATACAGGTATGCACAATGCATGTGAAAGCATACATTTGTGCAAAGTTGTAAACTGTTATTGTTGTATACATTCAATATTAACATATCTTTATGCATACATACAGTTTTAGATATGCAGCCTTTTGATGTTTTCTTATACATGTTCTTGTAAGGAAATGTAAATATGTCCTTGTAAAGAAACTTGATTGTGAAAAATACAAAAAAGAGATGATGGTGTGCTGTTGATAACAATGTGTGTGTGTGTGTGTGTGTTGTGTGTGTGTGTGTGTGTGTGTGTGTGTGTGTGTGTGTGTGTGTGTGTGTGATTTCTCTGTGTAGGCTTTGGGTGCAATGAAGCGGACATATGTGGGGAGAATGCGGAATGCGTGTATGACCAGGACAGCGGCAACTACGTCTGTCAGTGTATGGACGAGTTCAGTGGAGACGGCATCAACTGCCAGCCTAATGACCGTCAGTGTTTATATCAATATGCATGCCGATTTTTGCCTATGTGTGTGTAAGCGTGTGTGTGTGTGTGTGTGTGTGTGTGTGTGTGTGTGTGTGTGTGTGTGTGTGTGTGTGTGTGTGTGTGTGTGTGTGTGTGTGTGTGTGTGTGCCTTCCCTGAAGTAAGAATACGGCTACCTCAGTGATGGGCAAAAATGGTCTCATACACAAAATCTGACCATTGGTGAACCTCAGAGCTGTAGCTAACAATGGAAGAAAAATTCAAATGAATTATAAAAAAAAAAATATCATTAAAAAAAAACTAGCAAATGATTCAAGCATGAACAAAATCCCATTTGGTGTTTCTTATGTTTGAGTGCTGCACGTGTCTATGCTGTGAACATACATCCATGATTTCACGTTTGGTTATTCAATGGATGAGGCTTCCATCTGAATTATTTCTTTCAAAATAGGTGCAACCTTTATGGAATTTTCTGTATATGAGAAAGCTTTCTAAGCAAAAGAGAGAAGTAATTTCTTTTACACTTGATCACCAACTGTTCCCAAGCTAAGGTTAAGCAGCATTGAGCATGGTTACCAAATGGATGGGTGACCGTTTGCATGCATTGGCTTCAGTACAGTCTCCAGCTCACCCAGCTGTAAATGGGTACCTGTCCTCTTTTGGATCAGGAAAGGTAAAGCAGCAAGGGAGAGGAGATGGGTGCCACCCTCAATATGCTGGCCCCTAGAGAAGCTGAGGTCTGACATCTCGCTCCCCAATGACCACACAGGTTATGGAACACCTTTACCGTTACCTTTTACCCCCTTTAGAAGGAACCGCATGATGTGTAGATGCAAAGTTTGACAGATGTGATGTGACATTTTTCCTGAGTGCATGGAAATAAAATGATGATGATGATGTGATGGCAGAGGCTGACTGTCGCTACTGCAGCAGGGATGCCGACTGCTCTTACGACATCGAGCGCCTGGTGTATCGCTGCTCCTGTCGCCATGGTTACACTGGAGATGGTATCACGTGCTCTCCTATTGGTGAGTTGAGTGGATGGCTACTTGAATATTTTCATTTTGCTCTTACGTTTCTTTTTTTTTTTTTTTTTTTGGTTTATCTGTTTGCCTGCTTCCTTTTTTTTTCTTTTGTATCTTTGTTTTTTTAAGCAATATATAAATCATTATGTAATTTATATAGCACTGTAGGATGCAGATTATGAAGAATATTTGCAGCATTTCAAGTAATTGTCAACTTCAACACTATAAACAAACATTTCTGCTGATTATCATAAAGCTACAGAAGAAGAGTGGTAACGTCAATTACTATTAACTACAGCTCATGTGATCACCTCTAAAATTCTTCTACAAGCCAGCATGTACTTTTTTAGATCATTTTCAAAGTCAACTGTGTAGCAGTTATTGTTATTAAGAAAAATAATGAGTAATCATTGTTACCATGATGATATTTGTGATTAAATAGTATTTGATCAGGCAGTTCAGTTTGGGCTTCAGTTTTCAGATAAACATGGTATTATTTGATAAGTGTTTTAAAACTTTGTGTGTGTGTGCATGCGTGCGCGCATGCATGCACTTGTATGTGTGTGTGTATGAGTTTTGAGACATAAATTGCAATTAAGTTTTGTTGTCTTTATGTGATGACAATTTGATCAAAGAAAAAGCTTGTTTTGCAATACTTTATATTATGTACTGCAACACCATGCACCTTAACTCATAGTTATTTTGACATAGCAATGCTTGAACATCTGCTGTGCAGATAGGTGTGGTGACTGCGACGCCAATGCAGACTGTAACTTCGATTCTGCCGCCAACCGATTCCAGTGCCAGTGTCGCTATGGATTCTATGGTGATGGCACGCGCTGTCAGGAATATGATTGCCGGGAGGCCAAGTGTGTGCGCGAGAGGCAGTGTGTGACTTTGACGTCAACTATAACTCCTTTCTCTGCCGCTGTCCTGCTGGTTACACAGGTCTGTGCACTGAAAAATGGGCATGTAAGGTATGAACATGCACTCTAGCTGAGTGGATAAGGGCGCCTTGAGTTCCATGCTGTTGGTGTATGAAGTCATAGGTTCGAATCTTGACAGCGGCGCCGGTGAATTAAGGGTGGGTATTTTTATGACCAATTGGGTTAATGTCAGGCGAAGACCTGCCAGTGTCTTAATTCCTTTTGTGAATATAAGCATGCAGAGGATCAGTTATGCATGTGAAAAGGCCTATAATTTATGTCAGCTTCAGTCATGAAAACATGAACATACCCAGCATGCATCCTGTACCTGGACAGGAATGGGCTCCGTCAAGCTCTACTTTCCCAAAAGACACTGTCTGAGAATTTCAGTGCATTGCTCCAGTTGCTTCTCCTGGGAGGGAGGGGAGGGGGTTAAAGGAGAAGAGGGGAGAGAATTATCGTACAGAGTGTCAGCTGCTGTAATGTGGTATGTGATTTGGAACCATTTTTCTGAACTCTCCCTGTTAAAATATTATTCTTTTTTTTTTTTTAAATAAATAATTAGAGTTTGGGTACCAATATGATCATATTCTTTATTGTAACAACTGCAGTGAATGGTAGTACCTGTAGATCAAAATTATGCTTATCCCCAAAGTTGGGACGCAGCTACCGTCATGGTGCGCAAAATTGGTCGCATACACATAATCTCAACATTGGCGAGTTTCGGAGCTCTAGCCATGAAAAGGGGAGAGGGGGAGGAGATATGTTTGATGTGATTTTTCACTTATCCCCAAAGTCAGAATGCAGTTACCTAAATGGTGACGGGGGGGGGGGGGGGGAATGGTCATATACACAAACATCTATCTCACCATTGTTGAACCTCAGAGCTCTAGCTGAGGAATTAATAAATAAAAATAATAAAAAAAATCCTGATATAAGTTTCACAGCAGTAAAGATTACATACATTATGATATGAGCTTTAGAACTTTTGAAAAAAAAAAGAAAAACAAAAGCTTTAGAAGTTTGGTGATGTTCTGCAGGAGACGGGTTCCGCTGTGAGGAGAAAGGGTGTGACGTGATGAACGACTGTGATGTGAATGCTCGCTGCATACCCCACCCCTCTGGGGCCTCCCGCTACGTGTGTCAGTGCAATCCTGGCTTCCAGGGAGACGGCAAAGTGTGCCAGAGACAAGGTAGGGGCTGTTGTCGCTGTTTTTTGAGATGTTTGTATGTTGAGTTATCTTCTTAATGGTTTTTGTTTTGCATCTTTACCTCTCTTTTCTGACTTATGTTGGGTTTCTTTTGTTAGTTTTCTTTTTACTTGTCTTATTTTTGGATTTTGTAAGGCTGTGTGTGTGTGTGTGTGTGTGTGTGTGTGTGTGTGTGTGTGTGTGTGTGTGTGTAGGGTAGGTTAAAGAGTTTGTTCTTTTTCTTCTTTTTTTTCGTTTTTTTTTTTTTTTTTCGTGTGTGTGTGTGTGTTTTAGGGTGGGTTATAGTTTGTTATTCTGTCTTCTTTTTTTGTCTTGTTTTTTATTTATTTGTTTTTTGTGTGTGTTAGGTGTGTTTGTGATCTGACTCTTATTGTGTGTCGTTTTTGTAAAATACAAATTATTGATATTTCTACATATCTCACAAACATACAAAGTAATGAAACTTTATACTCTTTCATCACGGCAGTTTACCCTTCCCAAAATCTGACTCTTTAGTTAGCCCAACGCTGGCTCTGTTATTCTGTGACTGACCCTATCCATTCGGCTACACTGTAAGCGAAATTCCATAGCACAGCAGGCAGGCTGGCTCAGGCTCCCTACTATTTCTCTGTATTTGAGAAACCCACACTTTCCGATTAATGCGACAAAAGTTTTCATAAAATCTAAAGTTACGTTTCTATGTGAATGTTTATAAGTGCTCAGAGTTGCTCGATATACATGGATTACTCTGTGAAAGAATGGTGCTGTAAAACGATCTGTAAGTAGTGAATGTAACAGCTTGAAGTTCCTCATTAATTTGTGTTATTCAGTGTTCCTTGTCTGTATCTGCTTCATGTGTTGAGCATCTCTGTTAGTGTGTGTTGTGTTAGCAGTGTAAGAGTGTGTGTGTGTGTGTGTGTGTGTGTGTGTGTGTGTGTGTGTGTGTGTGTGTGTGTGTGTGTGTGTGTGTGTGTGCGCGCGTGGGTGTGGGTGGGTGCATGTGTGTGTGCATACCACGTTCAGTGTAAGAGTGGTTTAGGGATTTTTTGTGATTGTCTTCCATCCTCTGGTCACTTTTCTATTCATATAGATCTAGTGAAGAACAAATTAACAACCAAACAAAACGAAAGAAAGAAAAGAAAGAAAAAAAAGCTTAGGAAAAGCACATTGTGTCTAAAATTCAATTTCAATGACAGCATTCATTCTCTCTCTCTCTCTCTCTCTCTCTCTCTCTCTCTCTCTCTCTCTCTCTCTCTCTCTCTGGTGTGTGGTGTGTGTGTGTGTGTGGCGCGCGCGCGTGCGAGCGTGCGTGTGTATGTGTGTGTGCGCGCGTGCACAGACCTACCTTAAAGTAAAATGTCGGTGTGCTTTTTGGTTTTATGGAATAATTACTGCCTTAAATCTTTGCGTTGAAAAGTAATGTTAGTTATATCTTTAAAAGGGAAGTACATAAAGAGATTTGTACTTTGTGCACTGACCATCAGTATCATAACAGCAACAAAATAATTAGAACGCATAGACTTTTAGACCTACAGATAGGCTATTTTGTGGACCACCACATTATGGTAGACATCTGTGTTATATCACATCTCCCGGAAATCTGGCCGTTCCACAGGGGGAGGGGGGGGGGGGGGGGGGCGCGGGCTACGTGCCTTTAGGCGTGTTAGTCTGGTAGGCTACTGTGTAAGGAGCTACTTAACCTCGGTGCAAAAATAGCGCTGTTTGACTGGGACTAAGAGAGACTTTTAGCTATTCTCGCATTGCAAATGTGCAACGTGGGTTTTGACTCTGGCATTGGGGATGAGAGGAGGTGAGAAGTGATGCTGGTTTCTTAAGTTTTTCGGCCTCTGCCTTCTTTTCTCTCCCACTGCCGAACTAAAAGTGTTAGAATGAGTTGGTGTGTCATCAACTAACTCAACATCTCAGCAACCTGTTTTTAAAGTTTCATAATCTAACTTGCAGTGACTTTTTTGAATGAATTTTTAAAATTTCACTGACCTTTAAGAATGGGCAAGGTGTTGCAAAAAGCAAGGGAAAAAACTGTACTGGGGTGGGTCAGTTATGACATCGAAGCTGATTGGTGTGTTGCAGTGACGCCATGTAACCAGGTGAACAACTGCGATCTTCATGCAGAGTGTGTGTATGACCCCGACGCCCTGTCCTTACAGGTGTCAGTGTCAGCGAGGCTACGAAGGAGATGGCTTCACCTGCCGCAGAAGAGGTCAGTTTTTCTTCTTCTTGTTCACGTTACTGGGACTTACAACTTGACGTTTTTCTTCATTCACCTATGCTCATGTTTCAGGCATGTATTGATGAAGACATTGTGACAAATATGGAATAAGTAGTATTGAAATTCCCCATTCTTAAAAAAAAGGGGAGGTGGGAAACTTTTTAGGGTGTATGAGAAAAGAGACATACTTTTTAATTTTGAACTGTTTGCTGCATTTTTGGTTTGCATATGGGTGAGCCAATGTTTTTACCTTAATTTGTGTGTGTGCTGTGTGTGTGTGTGTTGTGTGTGTGGTGTGTGTGTGTGTGTGTGTGTGTGTGTGTGTTAGTGTGTCTTTTGACTGCCTTCTGTGACATTCTCGTCCTGCTGTGTTCCCCACACCGCTCATTCCAATCTCTCCACCCCTGCCATACCTAGGCTTGTCATGTCGCATTGTCAGTGTTCAGAAATCCATTGGGAGTCTATCAGTGTTTTGCTGCCATGGGGCCACCAACCAGAAGGGCCCTGCACTACTTCTGGGTCACTTAGGTGGTTTTATTTTATTTATTATTTTATTATTTATTTATTTATTCTTTTATTCGAGGATAACGGAATAAGCAATCATGTGCTTTTTTTCATCCGGTCCCCGTGTGTCTGTGGTGTTCAGACTTGACTGTTCTGAGCCAGTATACACAGGACACCACCTTTTTAGGTCCCCAATGATAATGATGGCTTAGTCATGGAGCCAGATTGCATGAGGCACCCATGTTAAAACCCATTCTTTTCGGGAGAGTAGGCCATTTGTGCATCTAAGAATAGATGAAAAAAAATCTTTTAAAAAACAAATTTTTTTGTACATAAGTGTCTGTTTAAAAATCATGCCGGAAGTACCATTAATGATAGACAAAAATGGTCACATACGCAAAATAGCCTCAGTGGTGAACATTGGGGTTCTAACCGAGGAATGGAAGAAAAAAGCCTGTCACCATTTAGGCAGCCATACTCCAACATCAGAGGATTTTTTTCTTCCTTTTAAATCAAGGAGAGTATAAGTATGAGCTTGTCGTGACTGAAGACCATATTAAACTTTAATATTTTTTATGTGTAGACTTTGCTCTTAGCTTGCATCAATAACTGACACAGATTTTGACCCGAATAGATCAAGGGGAGACAATCAGACTAAACCAAAAAGTGTTCGTGTGTGCAGACGTGCCAGACTGCCGTTCGGACGCTGGGCTGTGTGACAGAAACGCGGCCTGTGTAGAAGGGGCCGGTGGCTCCTACGTCTGTGTCTGCAACCACAACTATAGGGGCGATGGCCGCAGATGCACAGGTATAGTGTGTCTTCTTTTGCATGCATGTGTGTGCATGAGTGTGTTGAGTGTATGATGTTGTGTACATATGAAGTGTAATGACAGTTGTGCAAAAGAGCAATGACTTGATCATGATTTGGGTTATGGAAGTTATTTGTTTTAATACATGTTAGTTTTTTTTTATTTGTGTATGTCAGAGATAATTACATTTGCCTTGCAAATGATTATAACAAAATTTTCATCCACTAACATTTTTTTTCATGTAATTGTCAAAAGTTTTGTAAATATCAGTTTGGTTTTTTGACTAATTTCGTTTATTGATAGTATTCTACACATCTCTTTAACAGCTTAAGGTTCAAATAAGATTAAACTTTGAAGTCAGTCATGTGTAGGTTCAAATAAGGTTAAACTTTGAATTCAGTCATGAAATACAACTTCTTAGTATCATACAGAAAGTAGGACAGAGGGCAGTAAATTTATTTTATTTTATTTTTTGTAAAGAAAGGTGAAAAAGAAAGTGTATGAGAGTGTCAGAAATCACAAAGTATCACTCAGGAATCACAGATTGCAAGGAATCATGAGCAATACACCATGTCAGGGGAACAAAAAAACAGAAATATGCTGGACTTGCTCCTTGAAGTTGGAATACAGCTACCTTCATGGTAGGTAAAAAACAGTCACATACACAACATTTCACTGTTGGTGAATCATGGAGCTCTAGCCAAGCAACCAAAAAAGGGGGAAAAAATGCTTGACTTGCAAAGAAAGAAAAAAGACCTGTGGGTGATGTTGGTGTGGATGTATGTATGTATTCAGCGGTGCAGAGAGAGGGAGAGCGACTGCTGTACGCGCGAGGCCACAAGGTCTTCACTGTGTCCATCGCCGCCCAGCCAGGCGACTACGGCCAGCAGCTGGACTTCAGGCCAGGTCAGACCACTCTCTTCCACCTCCTGCATGATCTCCGTTTTGTCTGGTGGTAGTAGTGGTAATAGCGGTCTTCAGTTTTTAAGTCTTTTCTCATAAAGGTGATACCAGACCCTCAAAAAGTGAAGATGAAAAAAAAAAGGGAAAAAATTAATAGGTCCTTAAAAAAGAAATAAAAGAGATGGGGTGTATGGGAGTAGAAACAGATGATAAAATATTCAAAAGTCCAAGTCAGAATGTGACTACCTTTAATTGTGGGCTAACGGTTGCATATGCAAAATCTCTCTCTTTTTTTATTTTTGGCATATGTAAAATCTCACCATTGGTGAACTTTGATGCCTTAGTTGAGGAATATTAAAAAAGAAAAAAATTAAAAGAAAAAGACAAAGATTTGTATCTGCCAGTGGTGACTGGTGTGCTGAAGTAAGAAATGTGGGTGACAGGTCAGCTGTGTATAGATGTACCTGTGGTGACGGACAGGTCAGCTGTGTATAGATGTACCTGTGGTGACAGGTATACTGAAGTAAGGGTTGTGGTGACAGGTCAGCTAGCAGTGGGAGTGGACATGGACTGTGTCCAGGGAGAAGTGTACTGGACTGATGCTTCTGCTGGTGTTATCCGCAAAGTGGCTCTCAACGGCTCCAACAGCCAGGTCGTCTTGACAGGTGTGTGCCCGCTTCTCTGTTTATCTGTCTGTCTGTAGGTCTGTCTGTCTGCCTTCTTGATGCAGCTCTGGATGGGGAGTGTGTGTGTGTTGGGGGGGGGGGGGGGGTGTTGGGTGAGTGTTAGTGTGTTTCCATGTCATGAGTGAACACATATATGTTAGTTTGTGCTTGTGTGTGTGTGTGTGCGTGCGCACATGCGTGTGTGTGTTCTTCAGTGTAATGACCATCCACTAAAGAGTGAAATTAGGAAAGTATGTGTGTCTGGGTGCACATGTGCACACATGTATTTGAGCATGCATAAAAGGATGAGATACATGTGTAAGTGTGTGATAAAAATTACTTTTATAAGGAAATAGATTTATCAATGATGCACTGAAAGAAAAGTAATGTTTTTAGATTCTGTTAGTATCGTCCGTCATATTAGCTTATATGTCCTTGAAAATTACAGAAAGAACAGATCAGTAGTATTGACAGAAGTATGAAGCCAAACGTCACCAAGCCTTGACCTGAAAATGGTGTGAAAGAAAGCTTTCCAAAGGATGCGTACGCATGGCGAGATCTGTTCATTTTGACTTTTCTTGTGGTTGTTTCCGTTTAGCATTTGTCTGCATCTAAGGCAGATTTAAGGCTTCTTCAATTGTAATTTCTATAGAAGATCATCAGTAAGGAGAAAACTCTAGTCTAGCCATTTTGATACATATGCCACTTCTTTGTTAACCCTCTTCCATTCGCTTTTCTGACCAAGAAACTCCTCCTAGTATTCGGAAAATTTCAATCTTTTTCTAGTAAAACACAGTTCCTTAGTAATATACACCACCATATAAAAACTACTGATAGTAGAGTCTTGAAATTTGACAGGAATGTTCATAAGTTGTCATAGTTTACTTTGCATCAAAATTTGACAGTCCTGCTTATATATGTCGTGTTGCTGTCCCCCTTTTTGTCACCAAATCATGGTGACAACATGTTCACTTCATGCTGTTAGTAAAATAATATGCTCTAACATGCACATCATGCACTAGTATGAGTCAAAATTTAAAAAAAAATAGTGTCCTACCTACAGGCCCTCTGTAGGATTCCACGTCAGGGTAATCGATTGAATAATACACATCACATGAAGATTGTCACCAAGTCCATTGTCTGGGATTGTACAGTTTTTCTACATACTAAAGAGAAATAAAAAATACGCAAACACGGTACATTATTTATTCACGGGATGGATTGCGTCGTGCCTTGAACTGGGCTTTGATGTCATTGAGAAAGGGCCTGATCTTGTAGAGAGGGTCGTACTGGGGGCTGTCACGTCCAGGTGTGTCACTTGTGTCTCTCAAATGAAAATATTGATTCAGCTTCAAAAATCTTGTTTTGGGCATGACAGTACTGATCCATGAGTGAGAAAACTTGGGGTCAGTGGACCAGTACATATGTATTCTGGGCAGACGATTGATTCCCATCATTATCAGTATAGACAGGTAAGCCCTGATCTCCTCAGGTGTTGTGTCTGTCCACAAAGGATCAGAAGCCACACCTCTAGCAGCGATCTTTTGTTTAGCATACTTATTTGTCTCATCTGCCGCACTACGAAAAAAAGTTGGGGAAACAAACAGAAAAAAATAATCCAGGGGCTTGGCACTGAGCGGTAGTGTGTGTACAGGGCCTGCAGGCAACTGAAAATCTTTCACTGCCAGCGCTGTGTGCGCCGCGCGCCACGTCGTCTGCAAATTTAGTAGTGGAATGTTGTCTTCAGGGTCACTTTCTACTGCATAATCCTCATCTATTTCATCCCTTCCTTCTTCAGTTTCAATTTCAACATCAGATTCTCTATTCTGTTGTCTTTCAATCTCCTCAACTTGACGCATAATTTCGTCAATTTCATCTTCTGGAAAATCTTCCCACATTTCATCTTCGTGCTTTGCCGCCATTCTTAACTAAGGGAAAATGTGTGAATGAAAATGAGAGACGCTGACTAATTTCTTGAGAACGGAAGGATGTGTTGTGCCAGAAATAGTACTGAAAAGCCATTGGGCTATCCTTACTATAGCGGAAAAAGTCACTCATGGTGTGTGTGAACTTGTTCATGCTCACAGCGTGATGGAAAATACCCACTGGCCGCGAGCGATTCTCGGCATGCTGCGGCACGATAAAATAAATGGGGCCTTTTCCGAAAAGCCCGCTGCGGCATTAGAAAATGGGAGAGGGTTAAGAGATTTGAGACTGTGTTTTATTTCTTCTGTTGATTGTTGGTCATCCTTGAAGCTCTAGCCGAGAAACAACTACCCTCCCACCCACCCCAAAAAAACCCCACCAAAAGCATTGAATACAACTTTCATTACAAACCATTTGTGGTCCATCAGTTAAAAATGATATATCTCAAGTTGTTTTGAAGATATGTCAGTACTGATATGATACAAGTTTTTGCACGGCTGATAACAGTCAGTGTGTATGATTGTGCAGGGTTGGGTTCCCGGAGGGCATTGCCATAGACCACGTGTCGCGTGTGATCTACTACACCGACTCCAGACTGGACATCCTGGGGGCTGCCCTCTTGGACGGCTCCTACCGCAAAACTCTGTTCAACACAGACATGGTCAACCCCAGAGCCATCGTGCTGGACAGTGGCCGTGGGTGAGTTGGCCGATTGTCCACATGGAATCTTGTGTGGGTGTGGGAGGATGGGGTCGATGCTGTAACTCACGGGGTGGGGACTTTTCCAATCCCTCAAATCAAATTCTAATGCAGACTTGCCTGTGCCTTTATTCCCTTCATGTTGGACACTTTAGCCCCGTGGTTAAAACTGTTTTGACTTCAATCCCATGGGTCCATGAAGTCTTGGGTTCAAATCCTTCAAAACCTTGGATTTAAATATCAGTACCGATTCCACTCCCCATAAAGTTCTTTGGATGAGACTATCAACTGAGGTTCCATGTGTGTATGCTCTCAGAACATCTTGTGTACATGTCAAAAACCCGTTCTGCCTTTCAAAACAGTAGGCCATTTCATGCTGGTAGGAATGCAAGCAACTTACCCTTTCCACTAAAGGACAACAAAAATACTCTGAAGTCGAAAGTGTAGAAAGCACTTGAAAGCAGCGACACACACACACATTTTTTTTTTTTATCCAGTATGTATTTACAGTCTCACAGTGATTCCCAGGTGGGATGAGTGAGACAGAGTGCATGTTCTAGGTGACCCCCAGGGTGTTAAGCTGGAGAACACCCAGCAATAGTATCAAAATCTCAGGTTGACTAGTTGTAATCTGTCAGTTGTGTTTGATGATTTTTTTCTTGTATAATTATTTGGGGATGGGATAGCTCAGTGGTCAGAGCGCTCACTTTTCCCCAGCCAAGTTAAGCAGCGTCAAGCATGGTTATCAGTTGGATGGGTGACCGTTTGTGCATCTAGGCTTCAGAAAAGTTTCCCCAGTTCACCCAGCTGTAAATGGGTACCTGCCCTCTTTAGGGCCAGGGAAGGTAAAGCAGCGAGGGAGAGGAGATGGGCGCCACCCTTAACATGCTGGCCCCTAGAGAAGCTGAGGATTTTGATGCCTTGCTCCCCTACGACCACACAGGTTATTTTACACCTTTACATTTTATAATTATTCAGCTTTGATTCACCTGTGGTGGTTTTCAGGAAGATCTACTGGACGGACTGGAACCGAAACCGGCCTCAGATAGAGACGGCCAATATGGACGGTACTGACAGACGAGTGTTGGTCAGCGACGACCTTCGACTGCCCAATGGTCTGGCCTTTGACCACTTTTCTCAACAGCTCTGCTGGGCTGATGCTGGTGAGTCAGAGAGAGAGAGAGAGATTTGATTTGATTTGATTTGATTTGATTTGATTTATTCTTTTATATCAATTTGATTTATTCTTTTATATCGAGGATAATGGAATAAGCACTCTTGTGCTTTTTTTCATCCAGTCCCCGTGTGTTTGCAGTGAGAGAGAGAGAGAGAGAGAGAGAGAGAGAGAGATTTATTTATTTATTTATTTATTTATTTATTTATTTGTTTATTTATTCTTTTATATCGAGGATAACAGAATAAGCAATCATGTGCTTTTTTTCATCCGGTCCCCGTGTGTATGCAGTTTTGTAAATATTGTCATCTGTTCCCACCGGCACACGATGGCCTACTCTTACGAAAAGCGGAACAGGATTTAACGTGTGCGCAAGATGTTCTGCGTGCGTTCGCACACGGGGCCTCGGTTTAAAGTCTCATCCGAAGGACTTTTGGGGAGAGTGGAGTCAGCACTGCTGTTAATTCCAGGAAGAAAATTTCCTCGACCGGACTCGAACCCGGGTCTTCAAATTGCCAGCGCAATGTTCTGACCACTAGGCTATCATGAGTGAGTGAGTGAGTGAGTGAGTGAGTGTGTGTGTGTATGTGTGTTTGTGTGTGTTAATTAGTTTTTTTATTTAATCTTTTATTTCAAGGATAATAGAATAAGCACTTGTGTGCTTTTTTACATCTAGTCCCCATGTGTATGCAGTTTTATAAATTTTGTCATCGATTCCCACCAGCAGACAATAACCTACTCTTCCAAAAAGCGGAACAGGTTTTAATGTGTGTGCAAGATGTTCTGCATGCATTCGCACATGGGACCTCTGTTTATAGTCTTATCCAAAGGACTTTTGGGGAGTTGAAGAAGAAAAATCCTCTTGAACGAGACTCAAACCCAGGTCAGCAGATCATGAGCACATCACTCTGACCACCAGGCTATACCATCCCTCTGTGTGTGTGTGTGTGTGTGTGTGTGTGTGTGTGTGTGTGTGTGTGTGGTGTGTGTGTGTGAATTGATTTTGGGGGACATTGTCTTTAGTGGTTAAAAAAAATTAAAGGATGATAATGTGCACTGTTCTGACTTATTGACAGAATGGAAGAATCAGGTAAACATCATTTCCAGTGTGCATCTCACTACTCCTACAGATTTTAGGGAGAAGTTTCAATATTTGGGCATTGTTTTTTTTTCCACTTCCTGTTATTATGTTCCTTTTTTAAATAAAGGATGAAACAGAGAATATTAATTGCTGTATGTCTTACAGAAACCATTTATAATGATTCACTTATCTCATCCTCTTTTTCTTCTCAAACGCTCAAACAGCAACTATTGTGTCTGTCATATGAGGCGAACCCATTGTGCTGCTTGAGCGTCTGACAAGTCAGGTCAGGGCATCCAACTTTAGAATGGGAGATGATTGTTATATTTTTGGTCTTTCTAGTAAAAAGGCAGGAGAATGGACCAAAAGGCAGAAAATAGGCCAGGAGGTGACAGGAAGAAAAGGAAGGAGACAAAAACAAAGAAAAGGATAGAAAAGAGGGAATTCCAGCACACAGATATTTTAGGAGTTGCAGATACTATTTTCATTGACAGGCCCTTGTTATCTCCATGAGGGAAGGTCAATAGTTTTATCTGAAGGACTTTTCAGGGCAGTGGAGTCAGTTCTGCTGTTAACTCCAAGGGAAAAAAATCCTTCAAATGAGTGTCTCAGTGGTGTATCAAACCTGCAGCATCAGATCAGGAGCTCAACGCTCTAACCACTAAGCTATCCCACCCTCTGAAATACTGTTGATGTTGTGTGTGTTTCCAGGGACCAAGCGACTGGAGTGTATGCGTTCTGATGGTCTGGGTCGTCGGGTTGTGTCCAGTGCTCCCGCCCATCCATTTGATGTCACCATGCTGAACAAGTGCTGTACTGGACTGACTGGGAAAGGCAAGATGCTGTTTGTCTGTGTGTGTGTGTTGTTTTTTAAAAAAAGATTTTTAAAATTAAAAAAAATATATTCCTTTATATCGGGGATAATGGGATAAGCACTCATGTGCTTTTTTTCATCCAGTCCCCGTGTGTATGCAGTTGTGTAAATATTGTCATCTGTTCCCACCGGCACACAATGGCCTACTCTTACGAAAAGCAGAACAGGATTTAATGTGTGTGTGTGTGTCTGTCTGTCTGTCTGTCTGTTCTGTTTTGGGGTTGTTTTTTTTGTTCCTAGCTGAGGTTCACCAAAGTGTGATTTTGTATATGCGACAGTTTTTGCCCACCACCTTCTTTCTTGCTGTTGTGTATAACTGGTATGTGTGTGTGTGTGTGTGTGTGTGTGTGTGTGTGTGTGTGTGTGTGTGTGTGTGTGTGTGTGTGTGTGTGTGTGATCTTTGTAAACATTGTAACATGAAAATGATTTTTTTTTAACATGAAAATGATATGAGTTTCACTTTATAATGGAATGTCCAAAGTTTTCTGAGCTTTGGAAAAATGTCTTACCTCATGAATATCTGTATCCAAGATCCATGTTGACATTTTGTAATTTCTCTTCTGACAAACAGACTTTATTAAAACTTAGCAAATTTCTAGTTGAAAGCAAGGTTGCATGACATTGATGAAAAGGTTGACTATATTTCTATTTCCATGAAATTTTGTCTTGTAAGCATATTTTGTTAATGCAAATTATATATGTTCAGTTGATTTTGTTTATTGAAATCCTGCAGAGGGGTCAAAGGTGAATTAAATCTTGAAATCTTGAATGTTGAATGTGCAGAAAAACCATCTCTGCAGTGAGTCAGACAGGAGGCGATGAAATCACCTCCATCAACCCGGCCATAGGAGGCAATGGACGTCTTATGGCATTGCCGCGTTAAAGGACCACTGTCCTAGAGGTGAGCTTGTTATTTAAAATTTTTTTTTCTGTTCTTCAGCTAGAGCTCCGAAGGTTCACCAATGGTGAGATTTTGTGTATGCGACCCTCCCCCCTCCTCCCCCCCAACATTTAGGTAGCTGCTTCCGCCTTTGGGGATGGCGTCTTAACACTTTCTACCCCTACGATTAATCCGTACCACACATCTCCTGACGGTCGGATAATCCATCCACAGCAGGTACCTTCACTTTCGCCTCCCATTCTGTCTATTCTCACATGGACGTTTAGCTTGTTGGCTTTAAGTGCCAACCTGGTGTGCACATCGTTCACAGCAAATTTGCTATAAATTGACGTGTTTATGTTGTGTTTTGATTGTTTTACTGTCATAACTTGTAAGTTGTAGTAGGCTTTGGTAATCAGACTTACTGCGACAAGTAACAGAAGTTTAAACATTATTACAGTGCCGAAAATCGTTTTGATATTATTTATTTATTTTTATCTTTTATATCGAGGATAACAGAATAACAATCAGGCTTTTCAGTCGGTCCCCGTGTGTAAAGCAGTTTTGTAAAAATGTCATCTGTTCCCTCGGACATCCACATGGCCTGCTTCACGAAGCGAACAGGATTAACGGTGCGCAGATGGTTTACCTGCCGCTCGCACACGGCTCGGTTAAAGTTCATCAAAGACTCAAACGAGGATCGTGAGAGGTTGTGAGTCTCCGCATACTAGACTGTGCCTGCTTGAGGACGAGAATGGCCGCTAAAAGGGTCGACAGTGGGGAGGTGTACTGGGAGGGTGTGCCTTGGTAACGTAGTACCACTAGCAAAAACACCAACGTTTTACATGAAATGATCTACAAGCACTGGTGAAGTGCAAACATCTGTACATATGAATAAAGTAGTGTAAAAAGTTCAGGAACTTACTTGACTTAGAAGAAATGTTATCTGTATATTCCATGATCGTTATTGTGACAGTGTCATGTGGTAATCAGGTTCCCTTTGATTATATTACATTTGATGCGATGCTGGAAGAAAACTTGTATAGTACCTATGTTTGTCCCTGTTTATTTGAGATTCTTGTATAGTTTTGTTGTTGTTGTGTTGTATTTGTTGCATACATTGCGTAAAAATCATAAGCCCATCAGTGGGATCAACACTTAAAATCAGAGCAATTACGTAATTTGACACCATAATTAACATACTCCTTTTATGCAATATAAATTTTTATGCACGCATATAATGGGCAGTCATTTACCCACACAATGCCATAGTTTCATAAGAAATGGGCTTCAAACAAAAAAGATAGGATGATTTTACTATGATGACCCAGTGCACACTGCACTCAGCTGCTGCAGGGCTGGTCCACAGAGACTGCAGTGCAGCTGCACCCTTGGGGTACAAAGTGTTAACATAATGCCTGTGTGCATCCTGGTTTTTTTTTCTGTCATCCATTCATACTGGCATGCAATGGCCTATTCTTCAGAAAGGTGGGACGGGTTTTTTAACATGTGCACAAGATGTTCTCTGTGTGTTTGCACACAGGGCCTCAGTTTGAAGTCTCATCCGAATGTTCAGTTTGATTTTTTCTGGGAAGGATGAGGCTAGGAATTGAACCCAGAACCTTGCAGTTGACTTGTTGGCAGGCGAATGTCTTAACCATCCTGCCACCCTCCCTCCTTCTTCAGCTTATGTGTAGGTCCAGTAAAGGGGATGGGACAGCTCATTGGTCAGACCACTGTCTCTCCTAGCTAAGGTTAAGCAATGTTGAGTGTGGTTACCTTGTGGATAGGTGACCATATGTTGTCTTAGCTTCAGTACAGTCCCCCAGTTCACCCAGGTGGCAGTGGCTACCTGCCCTCTTAGGGTCACGGAAAGAGCAGTGAGGGAGACGAGATGGGTGATGTCCTTGACTTGACCTGGAGAAGCTGAGGTCACCGACACTTTGCCTGCCCCCCCTCCCCCCCCCCCCAACACCCACATAGGTTATCAGGACACCTTTACCTTAACCTAGGTCCAGTCCAGTAAAAAGGCAAAACTAGTTACAGTTTTTGATGAATGTTGGTTCAAAGGAGTGAGCCTGTGGAGTAGTAACAACATGTATATATGGGAAAGGTTTTCTGCTCATTCGTACTTGATATGACATGTAATGCATCCACCCTACTCAGTGATACCACAAAAAGAGAGGGAATGTCAAAACCTAAAGTTGTATGGATAAGTGTTGGAAAAGAAGTATGTGTGAGAGTCACAGAGAGTTAAGTTGAGAATATATTTGAAGTGGAAAATTCCTGTAGCTCATCCGTGAATTAACTTTTAGGAGTTGTGTCCTATCATAGCCATAGCTATGGCATGGCAGTCTTGAGTCAACAAATGCAAAACATCACTCACTGAGTAAGCCCTCAACTTAACCACGAGGATAGCTTAGTCACGGAGATAGAGTGAGACACCCACCTGGAATAGTAAGTACCACATACAACATCCTTCCAACAACCTTGATATAGAGTAAATGTGACAACAGCCACACATTTTTCTAGTCAGTGGGAATTTCTTTTTAAATTGTAGTTTATTTTAGTACACGTGACTACAGCCACCCATTTGTGTGTGTGTGTGATTTCCAGGCACGAATTCCTGTGCCTTCAACAATGGTGGCTGTGCCTTCCTGTGTTTCCCAACACCCAGCGGTGGTCGTACCTGTGCATGTCCTGATGGTATCGACCCCCGCATCTGCCAAGAGTAACGCCACTTTGTATCACACATGGAAAATCACATCATCGGAGTTGGAGGTTACAGTGAAGCAGGGCCCATCTGTTCAGAGTGAGGAGTGAGGAGACCCATTGTCCATCAACATGAACAGTGAACAGGCGATTTCTATCTACTTAACTGATCAAAATCTCTGTGGACACACTGGCCTTGTACACAAATGTATGCAACATTGTAATTCATGTTCATGATACCAGCAGATTTGATCAGCTGTTGATTCATCGGGTGTAATTGTAGCTGAATGTGTTTTGTATCGTGTTGTGTTGTTTTAATGTGTTGAACTATATTTGGTGATGCAGGTTTGTATGAAAACATGTTTCGATGGTCCCATTGAGTCTTGTAATCCATGTGGTTTAGTTTTTGCTTTCATCTGTATAACATAGCGACCATCAAGTTGTGATGTATATATCATAATCTATAGTTCTGTGAATGCCTTAATCATGATTGTCTATCGAATAGTTATAGTCATAGAGCAGAAAAAAGCAAATGTATGCCAGAATCTTGTGAAAAAAAGTTTGAGTTGTGAAACACTCATCAGCTCTTCAGAATTGTGGATAAGTAGTCCCCACCGCAAAATAATCTTTCTGTAGCCTATGTCTTTATTCTTTTTAGCTACTTTTTAGAAGCCAAGTCTTACATACATTTGTAAGAAGTGGTCTGTTTCAGTATAGAAGATCTGAGAATAAAAACTCTGTGAGCATTGCTTGGAATAATTACCTCAGCACTCCTTGCAGTAGTTAAAATATTTATGAGGTTTGAATGTATATGTTCTCAGATTTACATACGAGTATTGCTAGTTTATTGGCCCAGTGGCATTAAATAACATTGGTTCATGACAGAGCATGGATAGTAAGACATATCAGTTTAGCCTGTCATTGTGGATGCTAGAAAACAGTGGAATGTGTTTTTACATAACTCATGTGTGTGAACCAGTAAATCTTTTTTTTTTTCACTCTTATGACCTCTGCAGTCTTATGAAGAATAAAACTTCATACAAGCAGTGTTGGTCTTGCATGTAATTTCATATTATTCACAGGGTACTTAAATACTTGCTTCCAATGTTTGTTTTTTAAATTTGGAAAATTTGACTATAGTCCTTTTTTCAAATAGACCTTTTTTTTTAAAACCAGCCTGTTGACTGACATCTTGTGCTTTAGCATTCAGTATCAGAGCTTCTAAGATTGTGAAAAGATAATAAAAGCTTTAAGGAACTCCAAAGAGGCACTGTTAATCTAAAGCATTTGTGTTCCAACATTTGTGTTGTGTGATTGGATCTTGTGAAAGGTTTTGTGCAGGTTTTTTTTTCATAATAAACACATTACATAATGTCTGTTCATAGTGAATTTGTGTGGTTTGAATTTATGATCGACTTATCAGTGTACTTTAGCAATATTTCAGAGTCCACAGTGCACACTTGACATCAAGTAGCATCACTAAATATTGAAGAAAAACATTCCTTCCTGCATGAAACTTTTTTCTCCTCTGAGTGAATGGCTTGTATTACCCCCCCCCCCCCCCTCGAAATTATTTTTGTAAAGTGTGCCGTGTTGGTCAAGTAATTTGGGCAACACTCAAAATTATTTTTGTAAAGTGGATGAAGACAAACTGTGTGGTCCCAGTCTTCCCAATGAGTCCAGGGCTGACTCGCTCTAGGTGGGAGCTGGCCAGGATCCAAAAATCCCTCAACATCTCATAGGATTTGAACCGGCAACCTTCCAGCCAGTGACACAAAGTGCTAACCACTGTCCCATGGCAGTTGGTACCTTTCATGGTCTTAGAGCAGGAGTAATAGTCTGGCTTCAGATGAATCAAACCCATGTTTTTTTTTGCTGTTTAGACAGATGTATTGCAGCTGGATCCAAGAGACCCATTAACCCCTCAACTAAAGAAGAAAGGTGGCAAGATGGTCAAGACTTCAGATGCCCAGTAAATAAACCATGAAGTTCTGGGTTTGATTCCAGCTTTGTCCTTTCTTTCAAACTAGAAAATCAATGTAAAAGTCCTTGGGATGAGACAATAAACTGATGCCACCATGTGCAAATCCACGCAGAACATCTTGTGCTCATGCTAAAAACCCATTCTGCTTTTAGGAAGAGTAGACCATTGTGTGCTGGTAGGAAAGGATAACTGCATGAACTCGGGTCTCATGCTCAGATACCATCCCCAAAGTTGGAATAAAAATGCAGCTACCTTATTGGTGGGTAAACAGTCGCATATGCAAAATCTCGCCATCGTTGAACAGCTCTAGCCGAGGAACAAGGACCCCCTCTCCCCCCCTAAACTAGTTAAGAAAAAACCACACCCTCAACTTTCAAGGTGACAAACTTGGCAGGAGGGTGGTGATGGTGTAGTATTCACAGTATGTGCGAGGAAGCTGTGTCTAGTTTCTCAGCACACTTTCACCGCCTCTCATTAACTCTACACGATTCTCTCAAAACATACACTCACCATCAAGAAGTGTTGAGTTCAAAGTATTTATTTATGTAATGTGAAAAAACGGGTATGAACAGATGAGATCTTTCTCAACCAGTCTCCGTTTTGTGTGTTGTCAGTCAAACAGCATTAAAATATACATCTGTACATTTTGGTACCAGGCATTCTCATTATTTGTATAAACCAAATCAACTGGCATAAGCCTTCCAATCTGTACATGATTCTTTCATTCTTTACAGGCAACAGACCATTCCACAGAACATGGGCAGGCAGCAAGGCATTTGGAGAGATGAAAAAAAAAACCCAGAAAGAGAAAGGAGCCATTTGGTTCTCTCTCGTTTTTTGTTTGTTTGTGAACAATCACAGGAGATTCCCTTGTTACTTCTCATGCACACTTGTAACAGTCTCTTCCCTAGTCAGTTCCCTGTCAGTTGTTAAAACCCATAATCTAAAAGCACATACATTAAAACAAAAAAACACACACACAACTCCATCTTCTCTGTCAGCTGTTCTACATACTACCCCTTCTCCACCCAAAGAGTATTTCTTGAATCCTACCCCAAACATAGGAGAAGCCCACCCCCCCCCCCCCCCCCCCCCCCAAAAAAAAAAGATTTTAAATTTTTTTTTTTTTTACAAGCAACAAATCAACCCCAAAACAAAAACTAATACACATAATATCTGACAAACGCAAGGCCAAATATTTTTGCTCCCCCTAAACACTTTTAAAACAAAATTGAACACACGTGTTTTTATGACACAATATCTCTGCAACTGACAGCATGCCTACAAGGTGTTGTGCAGACAGTAAACTACACAAAACACCTGTTCATATGGAGCAAAGTCTGTCACCACTTGCAACTGGCTTCTGTTCACCCATTCTGCCCTTTTCCTTCCACCCCTAAATGGATGACTGAGAGAAAACCAATTGAAATTCATACATATGCTGCTTGCTGACTTCTGAAAATGTCTCCGATGAAGATTTCAATGATAATGTAAAATCGCATTATTCAATGTGCACAGATCTTCTCCTGGATGCACTGATAATCTTTTAAGTTTTGGTGATGACTGAAAAAATTTAAGTATCTCATATTGGATCACTATATTCAAGAAACATCTGAATAAAAGGGGGCTTTACGTAGTATCAAATACTCATAAAAATCCCATGGGTAAAAGAAAAAAATAAGGCAAAAGTTACCAGCACGGACTTTTTTCTAAATAAAATTATATACTGGTCTATGTTTTTGGATCTGTAATGACAGGTTTCCCTTCTAAGACCTCAAATGCAGTGTTGATTCTAGGATTTCAAAAAAGAGGGCCCAAGGGCCCCCTGAAATGAAAAAAGGGGGGCATTTTCCCTCCCCCCTTTTCTCTTCATAAAAAAGGGGACAAGTAGTAAGTAGTATTTGCTCATAATACCATTAGTACTCTGATTTCTGCAATTTTTCAAGAACGAGAAACAAAACAAACAGGATGGTATGTCAGCAGACAGGATTTAATATACACCTTATGTATTGCAGCTGGTCTGTAAAATGTTTTTCTTACACAAGAGAGAGAGAGAGAGAGAGAGAGGAGGGGGGGGGGGGGGGGGGGGGGGGAGAGAGAAAGGGTGGGGAAGATTGTGGTACATTCAGATGTGGAGGGATACATACTACTTAGATACAGGAGGAGATGCATTGTTTGTATACAAGAGAGAGAGAGAGAGGGGGGGGGGGGGGGGGGGGGAGAAGAGAAGAGAGGGGGGGAGGGAGGGAAGGAGAGAGAGAGTCAAAGTCAAATTTGTATTTCCATATTTTGAGTTGGAGAGCTAGATCTAGATGAAAAAAGAGGCAAGAGCCAAAATCAGTCTTACCCCCCCCTTCCCCTTTTACCATATGAGAGAGAGAGAGAGAGAGAGAGAGAGAGAGAGAGAGAGAGAGAGAAGAGAGAGAGAGAGAGAGAGGTTGGGGAGGGAGGAATGGATGGATGTCAAAAGTCCATTTTGTATTTCCAATCAGAGTTGGAGGGCGAACTAGATTTAGATCTAGATGAGAAAAGGGGTTAAAGCCAATATCTAAGTCTGATCTTTTCCTCCAGTCCCATAAAGCAGAGAGAGAGAGGAGAGGGGGGGGGGGGGGGGGGGGGCAAGTCAATTTTGTATTTCCACTTTCAGAGTTAGAGAGATCTAGATGAGGAGAGGTGAAAGCCAATATCAAAGTCTTGCCCCTCCCCCCTCCCCAGGAGGGAGGAAGAGAGAGAGAGAGAGAGAGAGAGAGAGAGAGAGAGAGAGAGAGGAGAGAGAGAGAGAGATTTTCTGTTAAAGAGAGATCTAGATCTAGATGAGAAAAGAGGTGAAATCTTGTTTTTCCTCCCATGCAGAGAGAGAGAGAGGGGGGGAGGGGAGAAGGAGAGAGAGAGAGAGAGAGGGGGGGGGGGGGTGTCAAAATCATTTTTGATATCTCCAGCCGATAGCCTACCCTATGCCATCATTGTTGCCAAGCACGGGCTACTTGTCTAGCCAGATCTGAAAAACCGCCTTGAAAACTCTTAGGTCTGCCAGCTTTGAAGCCTGCCGGGACGCGGCTTCTTCCACTAACAATCTCTGTCACAATGACGTCACTTGTTTCAGGAGTTCACGACTCCTTTGAAAAATGACGTAATGACGTAAATGAGTCAGAAAATGACGTCAGACCAGCCGCTGTGTGACGATTTTGATGACTGTGGGCGCTAATCAGTGCATCCTGCTGTCCCTGGGGTATCAACGTAATGACCCACGCATGTAGCGCTATTTTGAAACTAAACAAACAGCAGTTGCGGGGGCGCACTGTTTGTTCAAATTTGCGCTATCCACAATTTTTTTGCGTCCGTCAGGGCGCACTGGTCACATTATTTTGCGGCAAAGTTGATAAAAATGCGGGAATCCCGCAAGGGCGCACCCTAGAATCAACACTGCAAATGTAAACACCAATTCATAAAAATTTCACTCCATGACTGTTACAAAGTTCATATGCATGTTTCAGGTTCTTCCACATTTACCCATTCCTGTGAATCAAACACGGCATGCACGCGAGTCTCACATATCCACAAAAATCCACACTGACCGATCCCTCTGAGCACTGTCCTCCTGACACTTGAACAGTTCATATCAAGCTTCTCATGGCACTGTCCTCCTGACATTTGAACAGTTCATATCAAGCTTCTCATGGCACTGTCCTCTTGACATTTGAACAGTTCATATCAAGCTTCTCATGGCACTGTCCTCCTGACAGTTGAACAGTTCATATCAAGCTTCTCATGGCACTGTCCTCCTGACAGTTGAACAGTTCATATCAAGCTTCTCATGGCACTGTCCTCCTGACAGTTGAACAGTTCATATCAAGCTTCTCATGGCAACATATAAACAATGGATAAAAAGCCACCATAACCTGGACAGACTCCAGCCTGCATTATCTTTAGCACAAGGTGGACATCACTCATTTATCCAGTGAGATGCATTAAGTGACCAGTACTTTAATGCATGATTTTGTTGTACTCTGTTGACAGTTCTGCTTTAAAAGGCCAGCTTTGAATATCTATTCCTAACCTGTCCTGCAGGTCAAAGAATTATGAACTCATACTCAAAGAGATATAGGTCTCTTGGTGTAAAAATCCCAATTTGAGATTGTATGACTAGGACATTTTAGGCAAGTTTATCTGACATTGATTCAGTTCAAGGGAAAAAGTTGAAGTGAGTTTTCATCAAGTACACACTGCCTGGCACTTTAGAAACATTGAGTTCTGAGGAAACGGATCCAACACCATGATACAACTTCCAGTAGTTTCCAAATGCATATTCAGAAGTCAACTACTTTTTTTTTTTTTTTTTTTAAATTAAGTGCCTGACAAAGTGAAAACAAGTCATGAGAACTTTGTTCTTAAAGCTCAACTGCTAGATGGGAAGGGGAGGGAAGCAGTCAACCAGCCAACCACCAAAGAAAAAAACCCACCATCGCCACCAACCCTCCCACAAAATGAATCAACCAACCACACCACTGCAGGCAGACAGGCACAGTTGGAAAATGTCATAAAAATCAAACTTCTGGTGCCCTTTTGTTATAGCAAAATGTTGCATCATAAAATGATCAACATCAACACCTTGAATCGTGACAAACACAGCATATGAGCAACTTCATTATCAACTCGTTCCAACATCCATCAGCATAGATATCTCAGCACCCAATGCAAGGAATGTTACAGTTCATTTATTACCATTTTTTCCAGAACTCTACAAAATGTGCATTTGTACAGACACCAGTTCTAACTTGGATACTTGTTCACCTATCCAAACCACACAATCTTCTATGTTTAATAAAAACTTCTGTGGAGAATAATTGATCTCTAAATAACTCCTAACTCCATAGAAGTAAAACCAATAAGGAATGGAGAGGCTAACTAAAAAGCAAGCACGAACATTTGTTTTGTTCTTAACAATAGGTTTTGCACTTTGAGATTTTAACAAAAACATATTTTCGCTAATGAATAACATTTCAAACATCAGCAGAGGAGCCAAAATGGGGATAAAAAAGAAAAAAAAAAAAAAAAAAAAAGATACCGATTTCCAATTACCTCAATTGAGATGTTTCTGTGGACAGAAACTTACTTTAATTGTCCAAAAGAATACTACTACCATAAAAGACATGAAAATCCTGTAGGCAACTCAAGATTAAAATCACTCTCCACCTGCTGACTTTTATTTCTAGTTGCACATATGGTGTAGACCTTGGCACCCTGCAGTTGGCAAAATGCAACTACTTGTGATTTGCGGCTGCAATGAACACTAAGGTGTGTGTGTTTAAATGTCCTCAATCTGCTTTTTCACGCACAAAAAAAATCATCTGGGCATGAGGCCACAATCTCCCTTCTCACCAAAAAATCCAACAACGAAAACCAACAACAAAAATACAAACAAATATAAATATATCTTCTTGCAGACACTTCACACACAAGACAAAAAAGGCTTGAGTGGAATCGAATCCTATAACTTAATAACGGAGCTGTTTGCTGTTTGTATCAGCATGCAGGTTTAGATTTTGAAGTTCTATTTCATTCTTCTTTGTTGAACACTCAGACAGCAACTCACTGTTGTCAGTCATTTGAGTGAAAAAGGCCAGTACATCTGACTTCGGTGTCATTCTACCCAATGAATAATGTTATCACTCTTGAAAAAATTCTTCACTTGTAAAGATGAATAATATTTTCTTCTTGTGAGCTTTTAATTTATTTCTCAGATCTGATCTAAATTGAAGCTGCAGGAACGCACTATCCAGATTTCTACAAAGATGCTAGGGAAACAAAATCCCTTCAGAGTACTTAATAAAATATTCTGTCTTTGGGCATGGGCAACTGACGTCATACTTTTGCAGGACTCAGATTTTTCTTTGTTCATATGACATGAACATGAAATAGTTTCCTTCCTCTGAAAAGACTTCTGTTCACGAATGTTAATCTCTACAGTGGCATCTGAGACCATAAATCCTTTTCTAACAAATAATTCCAACAAATCACTATCTGAGGTGTCAATACTGTCATACAGCATCAAACAGCACACAATGGTATGTTTGACTTTGGTATGGCAGACGCTTCCACTCTGCATATGTAAAAGAGTTACCTATCAGCTCCTATGCCGTTTTCTTCTTTCTTTGGCGAGCGCTAGAAAAAAAACTACTGACAGTAATTCAAGATAGTTTGCTGCATTGTCAGCAAGGTGTGTCCAGACCCGACAAATATGGATGGAAAAAAAAAAGTTTTACTGTGAAATCTGGCTCACATTATGACTGTGTTTATATATAACAATCCTCTTCTGAAAGGAAAACAATGACAGATATGGAAGCAGAGCAGCAGTCACTTTTATACAGATAACAGTGTAGCACATACACTTCTGATCCACACACACACATTTCAATCACCCTTTAATATTGTTCGGTCCAAAAGCCACTGTATGACAAGGACTGGATTTCATTTATAAGAAAAATATCTGCACAATACAACAAACTTTCAACTAGTTTATTTTCTCCAATATATTCTCACATCCAGATATGAAAAAATGAACAGTCTCAGATTCTCTTATATCTCCATCTTATATATTATGCACTGTCAGTTCTAGAACACAAGCACTCAATATTTCTTCATAATTTCTGTGGTTTTTATCATAACACAATACATACAACTGATGTACAAACTAACCCACTAAATGCCTGCAAGCATCATTCTTGATTTTTGTTATTATTATCATTTTTTTTAAAAAATATCTTGACTGGGGAATGGTTTGAAAGGATGCTCTATGTTTGGACACCACATTTCACCTGCATTCTCAACTCAAGAAAAAGCTCAAATCCATATGAACAACAACAAAAAATTATTTTTAAAAAAAAACCTCTATCAATACATAAAACAAAAAATTAAAAGACTTGCAAAACTTACCAATATCACAAAATAACAACCCTTAAGCTAAAATTTCTAAAAAACAAAACAAAGGTAAAACAAAACAAAAAATACAGAGTTTTTGTTTCACACCCCTGTTCCTCTAGATAGTAGATATGTACACTAACTTTTGCAATGCTGGTTTAGTCACCTCAAAACAGTAAAAATAACAACAACAACAGAAAAAACCCAAAATCAAATCAAACCAAACAAAAACCCCTGATAAATAAAAGTTTACCGTTCTTGACAGAATAATGCCTCTGCCTTTTCCAGTTTCCATCTTGCTTGAACATTCACCTTACTTCCACATCTTATTCCCAGACTTAAGACACATTATATGAACACCCATTCTGCTTTTAGGAATAGTAGGCCATCCATTGTGTGCCGAAACAAATGAGAAAAATTTGCAAAACTGCATACACAAGAGGACTAGATGTCAAAAAGCACACAAGTGCTTATTCCATTATCCTCGAAATAAAAAAGAATAAATGAATACATACATTTTTTTTTTAATGTTTAAAAACCCACCCGACCAAAGTACATAAGTTGGACGACCAAGGCCAGAGTTGGGATCAGTCTATCTTTATCTGATTTTTGCAGTAATTCAATGACTAGAGGCTGGGCATGGGTCTCTGAGTAACAGACTATTCCTGAGAATGGCCAGCAACCTGTATGCCATCCATCAGCCAACTGACTTAGAAGTAGCACAGCTCAACCCCTCTTGCACAATCTGTAGTGACACTGCCCTAGCCATTTCCCAGATATGAAGCCATGTGCTGTAGACAAGACAAGACATGACAATACAAGACATAGGGCTTAAGGAAGAAACAGCAAAAAGTGTGTGAACTGGTCTATGCCAGGCACCAAGTAGAAAGATGAGAATGAAGGATAAAGAGCAGAAACATACTACTGATGAAACTGCTAACTATAAGCCAGAACAGCCTCACCGGGTTGAAGCAGGATCATGGATGATTGCAAGCCAAAATTTGGCTGATTGCCGTAGAAGGCAGAATACCTTTAAGGATGACCATTTAAACTGATAATGGCGCACACACATACAACATCCACTGGCTGTGATGGCAGTCGAAAAAAACAGGAGGAAATAGGAGGTGGATATGTGAGCAAGGTGGGGTGGAAAGGCTGGAGAAAACATTCTACCAAGAACACTATTTTGGATCTCCCCCCCCCCCCCCCCCCCCTCCATTTTTGGGGCAGTTGTGATGAGCTGGTATTATAAAAGATATGGTAAGTAAAGTATGGATATCTTTCCCTAACAATAAGGATTTAGAACTTCAGTTCAAAATGTATCTGACCTGGCATCATTAGTCATTGTTACTATTCCATGTCAAAACTTATACACTTGACCTGAACAGGTTTACTCCAAGGTTACTATTTAAAAAAAAAAT
This sequence comes from Stramonita haemastoma, assembly GCA_030674155.1. Lineage (NCBI taxonomy): Eukaryota > Metazoa > Mollusca > Gastropoda > Neogastropoda > Muricidae > Stramonita > Stramonita haemastoma. The sequence continues at coordinate 15,778,944 of CM060324.1, forward strand.
TTTAAGGTGAAAAAAAGTGAATGAAAAAACTATAAGTTTGTGAAGAAACCCCAAATCCTAACAATGCTAGCTTTCCGATATGGTTATTAATTTATTTCACTCTTTCATTTCATCTGCGTCTTTTGTTAAATAGGTGTATGTATCACACATCGCAGTTTAGCATTCGGTTCAACAGATTAAGTGCTGTAGGACACATGAGCAGAACATTGGCACACATTTTTTTTATTCAAAACTCTGAACACATCAATTGAAGAATCTCCATTTTAATTTAATGCAGTGTTTTGAGCTCTTACTTGATTCCATCCAGGCTTCCAGAGTATGAATGTAGTATGCGGATATATCTGGCCTACTCCCCCCTCGTGCCTTGTTCATACTGCTCCCTTTTACGCCTTTAAAACTTCTCCACATATGCCAGCAAATATGTACATAAAGCACGTATGTACAAACCTTCATGCAAGCCCACATTTGTATACACATTCAAGCATGTTCACAACTATGCCCAAACAATCACAGAAAGTATCTCAAGGCCTGACCAGCACACTGAGCAAGCATATTGTAAAGTTCATTTCAGGGAATCCTTGTTTTCAACTTTTGCCATCTGCATCTTCCATTTCTGAGGAACTTATTCCTCAATACCTTCTACATACAAAAAGCTACACCCCACCCATACCACCCAGTGAGAATAATTTTTTTGGTTTCTTTTTCCTAGTTTGTAAACACTCGAGGTCGAGTTGATCAATATGAATGGTCACCATGTTCTCAGTGAATGTTCAAAAAAATTCTTCTGACTTTCTCTTATTGTAAACTTCTCATTTTCTTAATTACATACATAAATGGCTACTACACATAAACTCTGTAACTGGTGGATCTACCCTTATGCGCAGATGTGTAAATAAAAAAGATGATTTCACTAAGAGAAAGAATACCTGTTTCATTGTCATGACTTTATTATCTTTATCAAAATGATTTTAAGCGGACTGAATTATTCATAAACTTTTCAACCGATAGTTTCACAGGTCATCTAGTTATGGCTTAAATTTAAGATAGTATTTTGTTTTTTTCCCCTGTATGGATGCCAGGGGCCTGTGAATATAAACAGCATCCCCATCTTCTGCAAATAATGTGCAAAGACCTCCCTTTTTGTATATCTCTCTTTGTTTCTTCCTGGTTTCGTTTCTTCCTGTCACCATCTTCTTGTCTATTTTCTGCCTCCTTGGTCCATTCTCCTGCCTTTTTACCAGAAAGACTTTTGCTGAGCATTCTACACTGACAAAGAAGACATTCTGCCAATTCATACACATGTTCATACAGCGAAATAGGTGAAACGTGCTTCAGATATATTTACCCCTTCCCCCTCCTAAAGGGGGAGAATCATATATTTTGTGCTTTTTTTCCTAAATATCTCAGTGAGGATTACTGAAAATATGTTCAAAACCCAAATGCATATCAATAAGAAAAGAAAACCACCACCCACAGCAACAACCCCCAATTTGGTCATCTCGTCTCTGAAGTTTGCTTTCATCAGTTGCATGGAATTTGATGCAGTTGTAGCCTTGCTTTTGTCAATTTCAACTTCAACAGACAGTCACAGCTTGTCCCAGGTGATAGGGTGATTGATACACCACTTCCTTTCAACTCAACACACACACACACACACCACTCAGTAGTTGCCTCCCTTGGACATGTCATCTGCAACGTCTCGTTTCTTTAGTCTACACATTCACATTCATTTCAAATGGCACTATAAACTTGCAAAAAAAGTTGGGGGATCACTGGCACAGCAACATACCAAGACAGCTGAAATCAGAACAGCTTTATCACTAATCGCGAAGTTCCCACTTGATTTACGCAGGCATTTTTTGTTTGTCTGATGGGTTGGATGGTTAGTTTTGGAAAACTTCTGAATCCGGACACATCTCTTAAAAACCAGAATCATGGCTAAAAAAAGAGAGAAAAATACACAGGGAATAAAGGAATGGTTTGCAGGTACGATACAATCTTCATTTCCCTTCAAGGTTTGTCCTTTATGTTACATTGTTTTCTCCTTCCCCTTCTTACTAACCAAAGTATTTATTCTATAGTATACACTCTGCACTGTGATGTATTTCTCATGATACTTAAAATTATCACAGATGAGAAAGTTGATGAAAATTTTCACTGGCATAGTCCTAAAACACTTGAGCACTCTTTCTTGTCACACCACCACATAATTGGCATATATGTATTTACAAGTGAAATGGCCATTCTTAAAATCATGAAGACCTGTCAACTCTTGACCAAAGAAAATTTAACATAAAATAGGCATTGCTTATCATATTTCAGTATTATACACATATCTTCAGACACGGGTACAATTACTTTAGTGCATTCTGTTATATCTATGTGTGTGTGTGTGTGTGTGTGTGTGTGTGTGTGTGTGTGTGTGTGTGTGTGTGTGTGTGTGTGTGTGAGAGTTTCTCCTTTTTTAAAGAATGTTTTTCTTCCGATGTTATTTTGTTTATAAAAAGAAAGACCATTCACTCATTAAATGCACAAAATTGTGTATGCATAAAACACCACACACACTTAAAAACTTACCAACCCATACATCACACAGAAACATGCCCAGGTGGATGGGGAAAAAAAGACAAGAAGAAAAAGAGAGAAACCGAGACAGATAGAAGGATAACAGAAATACATAAGATCTGAGAAAAGGGAAGTGAAACACTGACTACAAAGAGATTAGACAACAAAACTGAAATTTCATAAAAACGAAATGTAATGCTATCTCTGTCAGGCAAAATTTCATTGACAACAAAAATTGTTTTATGATCATCAAAACGTACACACCAAATGTGTGACATAACAAACTGTATATGAAGTTGGATAATGCTGATGACAGTGCTACCCACCACGCACTCGAGCTGCCAACCAACCTGTAATACATCCCAGTGTTTCAAAGCACACAAAAGCTGATTGCCTTAAATCCATATATAATGCATCCGATGGGTACTGAATCTAATTTTAACTAGTGAAGAATAATCACAGGAACAAATTTTGTTTTATATCTGTCGTCAGAGAGCAGTTTGCTATCTGCCAATCTCCCCCGATATCGTACCGCTAGCACCAATGGTGTGCATTACAATTCACCTTAGGAAAATGTACCATACTCAAGACTTCTCTCACTGCATTGTTAAGCAGTTGTCTACCTAAAACTATTGAGATGATCATTTGGTCATAAACCAAGTCAGGTCTGCCCTGTTTTACTAACTTCAGACATGTTGCTCAGTTGTGACTGTTCTGAATTTATTCACCCTCACTGCAACACCTCCTACTGATGACAATAATTATAAACCTAACAGGCGAGAGTGGAAAGCCCCATTTTAGGTAGCGACTATTACCACAACCCTCTAGTTACAAGATTTATGCTAAAGAATAGGTTTTTTCCCCTTATCATTCAACAGATTTAAACTAAACTGGTGTACACAGAGTTCCAAGGTGGGTGGGTCAAGGAAAAAATTAATTCAATGTATTGCATACATATCATTTTTCTTCAAATGTACAATAAAAGTAGCCCTGACAGCAAAACTCTTTTCTACAATACTGCAGCTTTAAGTATAACAGAATGTCATTGTGTACTGTATGGAAAAAAACAAAAAAACTGTGAATGTGCATACATACTTTAACAGATGTAAACACATTCTTTATTTCTAGCCTTTTGATGTCTATATGTGAAAAGCGCTGCATTTTTTTAATTGTAGGATCTATGATAAACCTCACAATATTTTTTTGTCATATTTGCATTAAATGATTCCAGATCTATTCAACCCTTTAATCTGGATAAATTGCCAAGGACTCCAGATTATGATTTTCCATGAAATGATTATAAAACAACAACAACAATCATATAAAGCAAAAACTTTTTTTTTTTAACAAAGTGTTACACATTGGTGTCTATAGATGTTTTAGGTGATTATTTTGGGCTATGGCTTTTTAATAAACAAAAACCGAAATAAAAGAAAGACTCGTTGGCAAATATTTTTATGTATTTTTTTGTTTCCTGAACAAAAACTTCACCTGTAATGACATAACTTTGGCCGTTTTCTTAAGTCTTTAAACAGTCGAACCTCAGTTGGATAAAACTAAAAAGATATTTCAACTTTTATCTGTATGGAATGACAACAGTATCTTTCAAATACAGTTGGCACATCATAGAAGTTATTATTCAAACCATTTCTTTTCCATCTTGAGTGGCTAAATATGTGTGTTCTCCCACAACATTTTTCAAAGAAAAAACAACAAAAAAGCCTCTAAAACCTGTATGGTTATTAGATTAAAAAAAAAACAGAAAAAAAGCCATTTTTCACCCCTTGACGTATTCAAGAATACCAATAAATAATCAAATAATTATCACCTTTTCTGCAGTTTTTGAGTGCTTAACCTTCTCTCAGAGTAAAACACAAATGTACAGATACTCTTCATCAGACTAGGGAACCTTTGTCTTTGTCATTGTTTCCTCTTTCTTCTGCACAAGCAAGCTACGCCTGTTTGCACTGAAAGACAAGTGTCATCATTTAACTCCAACCCCAACAGCTGGTAGGTCTACACATACTGCTCAGCATTATATATGTGAACAGCATTAAAATCCTGTGGTTGGTCGTTTTTTTGAGAGAAACTGCAACATTACACATGGAAGTGTACACATTTAAAACCCTTTTATTTCTCCCCTTAAAGCAAGACGACTACCCCCAACATGCTTCCCACCAAGACTGCTGCCACTGTTCTGTATCACCTTACTCTTTTCAATCCCTTCCAAACTCATCCTGTATCACTCGCTTTCTTTCTTTCCCTTTCTGCTACTTCTCTCTCTCTCTTAACACACACACACACACACCAACATGATCATGTTCATCTGTTACATACATGCTCTGCTGCCCTGCCCAGCATAAGTCACTATAAAAACACTGGAAACCTGGTTGAGATGATCTTTCATTGTTTAAATACTAATGCAGGCAGGGAGACGCTATTGCCAGGTTTGAAATCAACTGATTTTCAGGAGGCCTCTCTGTCCCCAGTGGATGCTTGAGAATCTGCAGAAAACAAAAGAGGAAAATCAATTATCAACATTAAAATCAGTCATAAAAACTAAACTAGATTTGCTTAAAACCCTGCACATGCATAAAACACTAGTACCAAAACAGCAATATAAATATCCACTACATGATTACAAGACAGTCTCAACAGATCACATCTCATAAAACTATAGGGCCACATATTTCAATTCAAGATAAAACATTGTACAACACAGTGCACAAAACATTCGCAATAAGAGCAAAACTGCCCAAGTGAAGAGGTATGTCCATGTATTAATCTCTTCACTGCGCTGCTGATAAACAGCATTTGTCAAAGAAACTGCCACCAGCAATGCTCAGATGACAATCACTGTTATCATGATTCAACGCTCTATTTTGTCCAGCATGTGCCTGAGCAAAATATGAAAGCAGCAAAAGATAACAAGCTTTGAACTCAACTAAGAAGTTTTTGCTTGAAACTCAACTAAGAAGTTTTTGCTTGAGTTGGTCCCCAACATTTTCTCTTATACCCCAATAAAAAGGTTTTACAAACAAACCTGCCATTTCCACTAGATTCATACTGTTATCACCACGATTATTTGTCCAGCAAATATGCAGTCTGGAATTACGCCTTACAGCAAGTGTATGAATTGCTTCTAAAAAACTCAAATGAAAACCAAAAGCACAATGCAAAAAATCTGAACATTCAGACATTTAAGTGCCAGGAATAAACAAGACAATCCCAAACTCTACACAAAACTAAAAGGGATTCTTCTTTCATTACGTCACGTTTTAACCCTTTGCTTGGCACAGCAAAATCATTTGTCACCTTCCTGCCGGGCAGAGAAAATGGAGGTGGATGGCTTGTGAGTGGGTGTATGTATTTAACATGCAATAACTCTACAATGGTCAGGTGGATTTTGATGAAATAAAAACAGCAAGATGCAGAAATGAATAAAGAAATTGCTAATACCCAATTTTTGTCATTATTTTTATTTTCTTTTAGAATTATAATGCATAAACACACAAAGTCATTGATTGGTTTGTGTGTGTTACAGTTAGCGTTGCAATAACTTTAGAATGCGTGCATGGATTTTGATTAAGGGGGACCGCGGCATAGGTTTTCACCAAAAAAAAATTTTAAATGACTTTTGGGATTATGGTTGCATTTGGTCAAGTAATGTGTCAACTTTGCATTTCAATCACTCATTTTGTTTTTTTGACCGATTTTATTGCAAATAAAATCATTTTCTGAGGTAGGGGTGGGTGAATTTAGAGCAATTGTGGCCCAAAAACGCAAAGTTTGCATCAGTTTGGAGACCGTCGCGCTTGCCGACCAGTTTCGCTACCCCCCCTTCTTTGGTATCAATGTGAAGGTCATTCACTGACCTACTTTCTGACATCACCTCTCAATGGATAATTTCACTCACGGAAACACACGAAGAGCAAATCCAAAGGAACCCGAGAGGCATTTTCTACAGTCATACAGTTGAGTCGAAGTCTCTGATTGGCTTGTGGCCGTAAAAAAATAGCTGATTGGTTCTAAGAGTCATGTGACTTTTATCCAAGATGGCGGATGTTTACATCTCGAGTCTGTTCGATGCATGTATTCGACCGGTTTTCAGCCAAAGTTTTTTAATGAAAGTCTCAAAAATGCCAAAATATGCCGAAAACAAGTGTTGGACTATCAATGCCTTTGGTAGAAAGAATGAAAAACGGAAAAAACGGAAAATAGACTGACGATCGCTGGTTGGAGTGGTGACCTAGTTTTGCTGTGCCATGCACATCAACTCGCGATGTTGCCGATAACCACTCGCTTACTTCATTGATGCGAAAATTGAAGTTTTTCTCCGAAAAAACGTGTCAGTGGCTGACAGCGACACTAGTTTTGATAAAGACTCGATGCGCAAGAAAAATAAACCGATCCGCGGGCCCGCAATTTCTCAAATGACAGAACATCATCAGTGATGTGTCGCCCTTGGAAAGTTGGGTGACAACATAAAGGTGCACTTAGTGAAATAACAAACTGCAAGCGAAGTTTGAAATAGCTACATTTTCCATCGATTTATTACTGTTTTGGGAGCATAGCAGGGCACTTTTTTCCCAATAAGTTATGTGTTGTTGGAACTTAGCAGGAATACAGTAGTGCCTGAATTTCTGGTTTGCAGTCTACTCTTCGACAAGGGCCATTCAGTATACACTTTTTTCCCATATACTCAGTTTTATTTTTTATTCAGTTGTTTGTGTTTTCAAAGGCAGTTTTAAGTTTAATGACAATTCACAAAAGAATTGTTTTTACTGAGTTTGACACAGTTTATGGTGTTAGAAAAGAAAAACCTTCACCCATAATTTTTCTTCTCTGCCCCCCCCCCCCCCCCTTTTTTTTAAAATTTTTTTTTTTATTACTTTCTACTGTATTTTCCACAATCACACAGTTGTTATGCATTCTGTTTTGCATCCTCACACATCTTAGTTATCACATTATCAACAATGTATTCAAAGCTGAGATGAAGAAGACAGTCAGCCTGCAGTCTGGAGGCAAGATACTTTTCCAGCAATGTTGTGCTTGCTGGACTGGATTTTGTGGCAGTGAGCAATGCTGAAGTGTTTGTAGATAAATCAGACATTCTCAGAGTGAAAACAGCCACTAGAAAATCATCTGACAGGGCCAAAGAGAAGAGGAAAAAAAAAAAGAAAGTGCAATGCATGCGGAACATGAACATAGCCAGGCAGGCAAAGGGGGGGGGGGGGTGTATGCCCCAGGAGCCTCCTGAAAAATGTATTCTATGAGAAAAGCTGTTTCTAATCACTCAGTAGTGTTGGCCTATTGTTATTTTACCATGCATAATTTTTTGGTAATGTTTAAACATGATTTTCATTGATTAAATTGTTAACTAAATCTTTACGGGCATTTTTCTCAAAACGTGGTTTTTTCGGCCGCATCTGTTATTTGGCCCACCTGTAACTTCTAACCTAATGAAAATAATCCAATGAAATTTGGTATGCTGGTGTAGAAATGTGTGCTGAGTGCAATGAGACAGTTTGAACACTGTAGCTATTATAGTTTTTCAATACCATGAGATAAAAATTAAAAAACTGGAGCAAAATTTTTTGGGCTTTTTTGAAAAAAAAAAGAAAAATATATTTTATGAACTAAACTACATTTTTTTGTTATCATTGCACACAGTGATGTCAAATCAAACAGGAAAAATGATAAACTTCATCATGCATTGCATATTTTGAAAGCAGCAGATGGGCCAAACACTGACCCCTATTTTTTTTGAAAAATTATCACATTATCATATCTGTTAGACTTACATACTTCAAACTTTGCACAGATAGCTTTATTAATGCACTTAGTATGTGTACCAAATTTCATGCAGATATCTTTAGTAGTTTCTGAGAAACAAAACTTTACTAAAAGTGACGCAGTGGTCCACCTTAAATAAAAACTAAAACATTAAGAAACAATTATAGAAAAGATATTTTCAACCTACTGTTGGTTTTATAGTTTTTTGGATAAATGGTGCACGAACACATCGAACATTCCGACGATCGCCATTTTTGTTTACCGATGATCGCGATCAGCTTAACGTTTAAGTTTGAGCCGCTACCGTATCAAAATCCCGAATAGCAACCAAATAACAAAATATATCAAGTTCTGAACCATTGCCCAACTTGAAATCCGTGATAATTTCCCCAAATCTAAGAGTAGAATTCAAAACGCGTATCGGCCGTGTTAGATTTGACGATCGATTTTCGTCTCGAACTTCGCCGTAGTCAAAGTCGTCTCTCTCACTTCAGTCAACAAACTCAGAAGTGCACACACTACTAGGATCGATTACATCGATATTTTAGCCTAGACACACATCTCACAGCATCATATTTTCGGCATGGAAGCTGTAAAAACGATCGTACATGTCGGGTTCGAAGATAGCACCATCTTGGAAAAATTTGCGATTTTTTCCTCCAAAACTTGCAACAAACTCACTCCAATCGCCGCCATTTGTAATAAACATGCGGAAGTCTCGTGGGCAGTCTCGTGGCTTCTATATTCACGAGATTTGAAGCGAGATTGGCGGGAATTTCGAATGTATGATCGCTCTGAAGTGACGGTCATGTCGCCGGGCGCTTTGGGGCGTTTTGCCCAAGGACAGGGTCGGGCGCTTTGGGGCGTTGTGCCAAGCAAAGGGTTAAACACCCTCACACACAGAGAAAATTTTTTAAATTGACATTCCATTATTACTCACTTTCACGCTCTTTTTCCATTCGTCGGGCTCGTTTACGCTTCCGATCAATGGCTGCCATGCGAGATTTAGTAACCTGGTATAGCCTGCGAATTTCCTTCATTTTCTCCAACAGGAACTGGATGCGCTGCTCTCCTGCCAAGTACTCACCAAGATCTGAAACATTCCAACACAGGTATTTTAACACGTCGTGATAAAATACAGAAACACCCATATTGCGAAATAATCACTCGCGTTACTTAAGGTGCACCCTTTCACTAGTTTTAGCTTTGTATAAATGTGTATACAATGTGAAGCAGTCATTTTATATCGTATTTGTTACCAAACTTAAGAGATAAAAGCAATCAAAGCATAAAACATGTTAAGCACTACATCTGTGCAATAAATATAGACAATCCCCTTCCGTCAAACTGAATCAGTGTCTGTCACACAGCAAAGCTTTCCCCCTTTCCCTTAATTAGCTAAAGTATTTGCAGCAACTGACTGATTATGAACAAAAATGTAACGTGTTGTGGTGAGATCACAACTCCACACAAGTATCTAAGAAACTGCTGGCAACATGATACTAGTATGGAACACCCTTTTTGTTGCTGGAGTGTCCTACATAACACAGACACCAATAACTTTATTTGAAATACTCAAGCTCAGTTTCACATAACTAACAAACCAACTCTGAGAGTGATTACTTTTTAAAAAGATAAAACAATTAACATAAAAGATATATTCCAACATATAAGACAAAAAAAAGGAAACTAAACGCACAAAGTTACTTGACAAATGAGGTTATGCAAAAAGTATTTGATTTTTCCTATTAAAAAAAAAAAGTTGTTCCTGGTACACGACTCTTTCTCAGTCAGTGCCAGAGTTACAAACAAAACAAATTTTCACATTATGTTTTTATCTACAGCAGCTGTAATGTCCTTTTTTCTCTTTAGCCTCATGATAAAATGATGTGGTGTTTTGTTTTGCTTCAAATTCATGTAATGACCTATATTGAACAAGGGACTGTATTTTTGATAATATGAGACAACAGTAATTGCTGTCCGAGTGTTCGACGAAAAAGAAACAGAAAAAGATGATCCACTTTGAACGTGAGAAATCTATCATTTAAGTTTACAGACACAAGGTTTGCCTGCTCTGTGTGTGTGTGTGTGTGTGTGTGTGTGTGTGTGTGTGTGTGTGTGTGTGTGTGTGTGTGTGTGTGTGTGTGTGGTGTGTGTGTTCCAATCGTATAAATGGATTACATGCTTATGAGCGAGAAAAATCATTATCGCCAGCAGAACCTCTGATTTTAAGACAACAAAGATGTATTTGTGTGAGTGACCGTGAGCCGTAAAAACTGTAGAAAAAATTTCTTCTGAAAATTAATGAGTTATTTTCTAATCATTCTTTAGTAGACTGGTAGCATTTTATTCATATCACCGGAAAAAAAAGAAGTTTATGAGTAATGCTATTTTAAAGACCAGTATCAACATGGCATAAAACTCCATAGTATGATCCCAATTTTAATTTGATTAGAATAAATTATAAATACACATCACTGCTATATGGATGGCAGGGGTTAACATTTTACAATACAGAAGCAAGTAAAAAACAAGCACAGAACAGTACACAAGTTTGGTCAAGGGTAAAGCTCATCTTAAGGTTGCAATATGCTAACAACGTACAAAGTATAAACTCGATTCCTGGAATAGCAACACACACAGTAATCCTAATTTAACACAAGACTGAGCAGGAAACACATATTGATCAACTCACCATCTGTGAAATGAAACTTGGGTTGGCGACGGACTCTATTCTTAATGGCATCACTGTTCGTTGCGGACACCAGGCCACTGTCAGAGATGTTATGTAATGGAGACCGACTTTGAGAATCATCATCACCATCTGGAAATGGCAAGAATTGTTCTTAGATAAGTGTTTATGTATTTTACCTCACAAACCATTAACGTAGAGTGTATCAGCAAACAAAAAAGAGAATATACAGAACACAAAGGGCACTGGTTCAACAGCAATAGATGTGATCTTTTTCTCTTTTGTGCCTCAGCTAGAGCTCCAAGGTTCACTAAAATTGAGATTTATGTGCATGAGACATTCCCCCCCCCCCCCCCCCCCACCATTAAGGCAGCCAGCCACATTTCAACTTCAGGGATAGATATGATCTAAATCTTACGCCAATATCTTCAGGTACACAAAACATGTGCAAAGTTGGGTACCCCATTTAATTCATGAGACCCAATAGGGGCATATCATATGCTTGACCTGAGCATGAAAATGCCTTGGACTTCCAAACTGAAACAACAAAACTATCTGGGCCATCACAGGCCACATCACCTCAGTTCCACATGAACAGCTCACAGAGTTACCTGAGGATCTGTCTACCCATGCCCTTCTACCTGTGTTTGAAGCTTGCATCACCACTTTTCAAACACGGGTACCCTGATGCATCACAGCAATGCATCAGAAGACATTGCAGTTACTGCTACTGAGGGTAAAAGTTCTGTTGGAGAACGTGTTGTCCCCTTTTTCCTGTTCAACAGACCCTGCCCCATACGGTTTCTTTCTTTTGCCACATAAAGAAAAATATCCCACATGCTGAATCAGACCAGGCACTGGCTCAGGCAGAAGCTTTGTCAAATTTTTGTCAGCCAAGTGCCAAGGCCTACATGAAAATGTTGATATTGCCTTTCACCATGCCAAGCTCTCAACATAACAACCTGCACTCTCTTTAAAAGGAGAGAGAAAATTCTTTCAAGTCAGATTATGGCTGTCTAAATGGTGAGGTACTTAAAAGCAGTCATGCACGCAAACCTCTCATCCAGTGTGCAACTTCAATCTCAGTGATTTCCAGACAGGATGATGGAGACAGAGTGCACATTCTGGGGACCCCCAGGGTGTTAAGCTGAGGAAAGCACAAGACCAGGCACAACTAAATGATCACAGTCTAAGAAATTCTGTAATGTTCTAAGAAAACAAATCTTTTAAATCTCAAAATGATAACTTCAGGTGGGTCATAGCATAACATGATTGCAGCACATACAAAAATTAGTAAAACTTTGAATTGTGCACTAAATCTCTTAAAAAAAAAACACCCACAAACATACTGTAAGTATCCTGATAAAATACATGTGCATGCTTTTATGTGCACTAAAACACATAACTTACTGTGAGCAGGTCAGGATGAGCAATGCATGAAATGGGATAGAGCAGTAAAAGAAACATAAGGCAGTAATGCTAAATACAGATGTATCAAGTGTCTACTTACACTTCGGAGACTTTTTGTTGCGTTCTCGGGTTGACCGACTGACAAGACACCTCTTTTTCTTCACAGGGGCTGCAGTTGAGTCGTCTTTCTTTTTCCTCTTGGAGGAAACTGCTTCCGAGGACTGTGAAGGCTGACCGTTAGACTGTGCACCACTGCTGCTTGAAGGAAGATTTTCACTTGATGTGCTACTCAAGCTAAAGTCACAACCTGGGGGAGACTCGCTCCCACCTTTACAAGTTCTTTCAACAGAGTCTAAACTGTCTAGGTCTTCTTTCAGATTGTCATGGCCTTCGGAAGATGAAGAAGCCGAATGGGCCTCCTCTAAATCGTTTTCTGGTGTGGTAGGGGGAGTATTGTCTAGCACCGTATTGCCCACAGAACAGGCAGCTTTAGGCATGTCCCCTGCACAGTCCACCCTGGGAGGCTCCCACCCCCACCGGCTTGCCCAGCTCTCGATGCATTCCTTCCATCAGGGGCGCAAATCGGTCACTGGGTCCAGCACCAGCAGCACCAGAGGTGCTGGGCACTGGGCGGATAGAGGCCATACTTAGTATCTGCAAACCAGAGGGGCCCACCCCCGCCACAGGCACTGCTGCCAGTCCTTGGCCACAAGAACCAGGTAAGGAGGCTGGTGGCAAGACAGCCTCGGAACAAGGCGGTTTCGTGGTGACTGACTCACTGGGTTCTGCAGGGGGCTGTTTGTCAGGGTGTGAGCTAGAGGAAGGGATATGCACATCGGGGCAAGGGACTGATAAGGGGCTGGAGTTTGCATTTTGATCTGTCACAGTCTCTGGGGCTTTTGCCTCCTTTTTCTTGCGGCCTACTTTTCCTTTCAGAGCTTTCGCCTGTTTTGCTGGTTCCTTATCCCCTTCCTGTCCAGTTTCTGGTTCTGGAGCAGCACTCTGGGCTGAATCTTTTTCCTTTTCTTCGTTGGCTTTTCCTCTTTGGGCTCTAACAAAGGAGGAACAGGAAGACAAGTGAAGTCGTCATTTTTACAAGATTCTACCACACTATTCACAGTTTCTTCATAGGAACTAGTATCCACTTTCAGCTCACCCTCTGCTGTTCTTTTTCTCCGGCTTTTCTTGACAACTGACGGGTCTTTCGTCTTTTTCTCACTGGGTTTGGTTGGAGATGAAGACTCACTTTCTCCACTCTGTTCGTCAGTGGTCTTTTTGTTCTTTTTCTTCACTTTCTTCTTCTCTGTCTCTAGACTTTTCTTCAGTTCCATTTTCACATCCCGAAAGAATGGAAGGGGTCTGTTGCTGGGCTCCCACTTCTTGGTGATCTCAGGTTGCCACGGTGAAGGGGAATCCGCCTCAGTGTCATTGAAATCATAGGGAGAGGGTTTGACATCTACTGCGGCAGGTTTTCCTTCACCTGTGTGGTCATTGGCTCTAAGGTTGGGATCTCTGAAAAAGAGGTCCTCATCTCGTTCTGCCGACTTTTCTTGAAGTCTCGACCAAGCTTCTTCCCAGGTTTCAGCCGTTCCTTTTCTTTGCTCTCCTTCTTGTCATCCACTGGGGGAAGGTCAAGTTCAATCTTCTTCAACTGGGGTATCATGGGATCATGCAAAGGAGCCGCTTTTTTCCGCTTCTTGCCTGTTCACTGCTGGCGCTTCCACCTGACTTGGCTGCTGCGTCTCTTTCTCCTCCTCTGCTTTGGTGTCTTCTTTAGCGGCAGCTTCTTCCTGGGCACTGATGAGCTGTGGAGCTGTCTCTTCAGCCCTCTGCTCCTCCTTCACCTCCTGGATCACTGCAGTCGGCACAGGCTCCTCTGATTCTGGTGTCTGATTGGGGGTGAGTGGGAGAGCTTCGCTGATCTCTTTCTGGAAAACAACTTTTTCATCAGGAGTCGACGGAGACTGTGCAGATGGTGATGGTGGTAGCAGGGGTTCTACTTCTTTTGCTGAACTTGTTTCAGCCACAGAGGTTATGGGTGGGATAGGTTCAGTCTCTGCATCAGGCCGCTTTGACTTTGAGTCCTCTACTTTTACCACAACAGAATCTTCTTCTTTTGGAGCAACAGGTTTACATTCCACGGCAGACTCCACAGGAGGAGGGACTTCCTCCTTCTCTTCTGTCCTAGAGTCCTGGACTGGCTCCTTGGGGTCCTCTTCCTTTGGCTGCTCTGCAATGACAATGTCTGCTTCACCTGGAACCAGCTGGGGCAGGTTCCAGTTCTGCATCCGATTCATGTCCCTCTTCTGGGTCACCTGTCAACAAGGAAAAAAGTACTTCTGTATAAAAGCATACGCAAAACAACTGGGAGACTAAAGTATCTTTTTTTTTATATATATATAAAAAAATCAGATACACAACTTGAAGAAAAGGAGAAAAGGGAAGATCTGGACATGCAAGGTATGGGATCTTTTGAGGTAAGTAAAGTCAAAGAGAAACATGCCTTTTTCCTTTGTTCCTCCTTCCTTGGCTATAGCTCTCAAGGTTCAACAATGGTAAGATTTTGTGTGTGCCACCATTTTTTCCCACTATGAAGGGAGCCAAATTCCAACTTCAGGGACTCTTTATCATTTAAAAGTAAAGACGGCAAGAACAAGGCTGGATCACTCCATAGTTGCCTGTCAAGTATCCAATGATGCATATCATTCAACTGATTGTGCATGATGTCTATCTGGCAAACACAGTAATCAACCAATTTTGAACACAACTAAGTAGCACAAACAGAGAAATCATAATTCCAGACCTGTACACCCACAGACTACTAATTTCAGTTATTTTCACAGCAATTTTCACCCAGGTTCAGTATTTTTGCCCATTGTTTGTGACACTTTTTCAACAAGTAAAATAAATAACTTTTTATCTTCTATTTTTGTTCTAATTATGTTTTTTCTTAATTTGTTTGTTCCTCCCCCCCCCACCTTCTTCAATTTCTTTCCACTGTAAAAAAAAGTTCATAAACTTTTTGTTTTTTTTCCCATCAACTAACAAATCTTGTCGGTCTAATATATGGAGATACTGTTCAAAATTGTTTTTTGTTTTTAAAGCTTTCAAACAGGACGATCTTTACCAAAATAAATATGTGTGTGTGTGTTGCAAGAGAGAGAGAGAGAGAGAGAGAGAGAGAGAGAGAGAGAGAGAGAGAGAAGAGAGAGAGAGAGAGAGAAGAGGGAGGGGGGGAGGAAGACTAGTGAAGAGGAGAGTGGGAGGAAGAAAGACTAGAAAACAAGTCCTGTTACATGTGTGTTTTGCTGCTGTCCAGTACAGCACTGAAGAGGCCGTGTTCAATGTGATATCACTTCAGAACAAGTTACTCTGCTGCTTTAACAATCAACTGATTTTCCGAAGATGCCCAAGGTTTGCTCTTCTATGATTTGACAAGAGATTAGCCCTTTTAAAATTTAAAAAATGCAGTGGTTTTTATTTTCCGACTGTGTTCCACACTACTTGTGAATGAAAGCTTTAATTTCACTAGCCCACACTAGTACAGGTTTCACACCATACTCCACAAAACGAACAGCCGATTTTGCGTTTGTGCATCTATATCCACAACTGTATCTCTTCTAGCTCCATCCTGTGCCCATTCGTGTCATTATACATTTACTCCAGTTTTCTTTGCTTGTGAGTGTGTCAGTTTGGTAAGTTTTTCAGCGAAAATCTACACAAACTTTCCGCCATTTTGTTTTGAAAGACGTGTTGTGCTCATGCTTTGAAAAGGGAGGCTAGTCTCTGAACGATAGCAGATGATGTAACGTGAAACGAACAAAGTTGCTGAACAATAGCAGACAATGTTTTCGATTTTCAAATTTTTTGTTGACAAAAATTGGATTTTGATGAATGAAATTGTATCCCTGCATTTTCTAATTTTGTCCCGACATGAATACAGAAAAATATAGAGGGTGCAAAGGTCTGTAATACTGATGTGGTAAAAATAGCAGTTTTTAACTCTCCACCAAAGTTCTGTAGTGTAACTGGGCACAGCAAAATTATTAGCTCATTTCCTGCAAGGCAGGGAAAATAGAGGTGGATGGCCTGTGAGTGAGAGTATGCATTTAACATGCAATACCCTACAATCCTTTCACGGATTTTGATGAAATAAAACCAGCAAGATGCAGAAATAGTTCCCATCCCGTTTTGATTTTTTGGTATTCCTTTACAGTTATTACGCATAAACACACAAGGTCACTGATCGGTTTGTGTGTGTCCTATAAATTTTTTTACCCCCCCCCCCCCCCCCCCCCCCCCCAACAATCTAATGCCTGCTTCAAACTATCTCTTTATCCTATACTTACATACAAAACTGCCTAGCAAAATCAATTACACCATGCCTTTCCACCCTAATCTAAATGGCAGTGTACGCATACTTTGCATGGGAAAAAAAAAAGAAGTCAAGAAAGAAATGGTTTCTTACCAGTTATTGGTTCATCTGTTGATTCGTTGATACCCGAGCTTCGTCTTGTAATCCTCTGCTTTGCAATACCTGAAGGAAAATGATCTTCAGTTAATAATGTGGATTCTCTATATCTGCTGGTACTGCTGTTGACATTCTCTCTACATGCTACTTCTTGTTGCTATTTACATTGTTTTGTTAGTCAAAATGTCCAGCCTTGTGTCAGTGTAGTCTTTGAAAGGTTGATTGAATATTAAGTGAGATATTAATTATAAAAAAAAAAAAAAATTAAGCTCAGTATTTCCATTCAAAACCATCAAATATATGTAAAGGATGAGAAGTTGACAAACAAAGCTTTTCTGTTTTGAGCAAGAATTTGAAAAAGTACAGAAAAAAAAAAAAAATTCAAGGATATGCCAAATCTCTGGAAAAATTTGCTATGCCAAACCTCCCCCCCCCCCCCCCCCCCCCCCAACAAACATTTATATAAAACACAAAAACCCTTGAATAAGTCCAAACCTCACCCACCCACTCCTGGTATGAAAAATATAAAACATGCCTCTTCTCTACTCTCTCTCCTCCTAGCACCAATTACTTGTATGGGCAAAAATACTGCCACATGTTGGGCAGTTCTGATAGATGCAACATTCCATTATTCAGGAACACATTTGCACACACAAGTTTTTCTCTTTTTTTTCCCCTTCTTTAAAAAAAAACAACTAATGCTATTACGCCTGCAGTTAACATGTTATCAGTTGTTTTATATCTTTTGTAGAAATATGTGGATGTTAGTGTGAGTGTGTGCATATGTGTTCATGTGAGGGTGTGCTTGCATGGACACTTGCACACTGCTGTTTGTTTGTGGTGGAAGATTATCATCACAATGTATACCCAAACATCCCCACATTTCCCCTCAAAACTATGACGACCACCATCAGCATGTACCAGTTGTTCAAGAAAATGAAAGACAACTCACCGGCTGTGACAACAGTGTCTGGCTTGATCTCTGTGCTGTTGGAACGCATGGACCTGGTTTTGGAAGCAGCGGAGACTGGGGTAGTAGAAGCTTTGCTTTTTGGTGTCTTGGCTTCGCTTGCAGAAGATGCGGCGAGGACTTGTTACTACTGCCTCCTGGTGAGGGAACCTGCTGTGTGGAGGGTTGCCGCCCACGTTCTTGATGAAAGGGATCTCCGTTTTACTGGCAGTTTGTGCAGTAGGGGCCTGTAAAATCCAAGTCACAATTTAAGGTCATCCCGTTATCCAATATACTGGGTTTTTTTTTCCCCCCACATGTCCATTTTGCTATCATCTCATATCTATTTCACCAATCTTTGAGAATTTTAATATTAAGCAGATACAAAAAGTGAAGAATGGTAACAGGGCTGCTTACCTTCAGTGATTTAGCGGTCAGTGGTTTCTTTTTCAACTTGGTCAATTCTGGCCGATCCATCACTTTAACAATGCGTTCCCTCTCCACCCACTCGTCATATCTGGTGAGCAAATGATTCAACATTAATAAAGATAAAAAAGCACCTGAAGGTCAATCATAATGGAAAAATTTCAATAGACAATCAATAGTTTTTATTTCAAAGGAAAAATAAAGAATACAAAAATGCAAATAGGTGCCAGCCTTCAACACAGAAAGTACTTTGGCTTCTCAATTATCATTTTGAAAGTCTTCATACCAAGGATAAAATAACCTTCCCTTATATCTAAAAATTGGACAAAAGCAATCACATCACTGTTTGTATATGGTACTAAAACACATACTGGAATAAAACATTATGTCAAAGAAATGAACTGAAACATCTTTTTTCCCCAGATTGTGAAAAGAAGGTTCATAGAGCCAACAAAAGTTTAATATTTTCGCACATACCAAAAATGATTACTAAAAGAGCTCAAAAAGGATAACATTTTTCCCTTTCACCTTTTCCTGTCTTTTTTGCACACGCACACACAGGGAACGGGATAGCCTAGTGGTCAGAACATTGCGCTCGCAATTTGACGACCCAGGTTCGATTCCTGTTCAAGATTTTCCCTCTGGAATTATCAGTGCTGATCCACTCCCCCCAAAAGTCTCTCCGATGAGACTAAACGATGCCCCGTGTGCAAACGCACGCAGAATATCTTGTGCACACGTTAAACCCTGTTCTGCTTTTCGTAAGAGTAGGCCATCATGTGCTGGTGGGAACAGATGACAATATTTACAGAACTGCATACATATGGGGACTGGATGTAAAAAAGCATATGATTGCTTATTCCGTTATCCTCGATATAAAAGAGTAAATAATAAATAGATAAAAAAAAAAACACACAAAACACACACATACACTCTCAAGACTTTTTTTTTCTAATCAGCTTATCTTGTTAGTTTATTCAGATTTTAACTAAGACTACATTAAATTTTCGAAAAAATTATACATGAAAATATCTGACCCAAAAGCAGTGATTTAGAATTTAAAAAAAAAAAGAGCCACAGTTCACTAAACCTTAGCAAGACAGAGAAACAGATGAAATAGATCTACTGATCTCCAAATAATATGATGTTGTTACAATTTTGGATAATACACTACATTTGTTAGCCATGTTCCATAACCCCCCCCCCCCCAAGCCCTTGAAACTTTGGTAGGTCCATTTTCATGACACCTAGTAACTGCTTTCCACACTCACATTTCCTCTTTACAACATAAATCTGTCTCTTTGTTTTCCTTATAATGCTATAAAAACTCACAACCAAAATAGTAATCGCCTTAACCAGAATTCCAACAAAGACGTTACCTTGTATTCCATCCAGCATAGTGCACCCGATACTTTTTCTGAGGATCAGTGTTTCTTGTATTCAATCACCTGAAAAAGCACAGGAATATTTAGACAAGTGCTTCACTTTAAAAAAAAAAAAAACTTTTTTTTCTAGGACAATCCATTAAAGCGCATATTTACTACATGACTGATATTTTGCTCATAAGAAAGAATGTGTGTGTGTACACCATGAGAGAGAGAGAGAGAGAGAGAGAGAGAGAGAGAGAGAGAGAGAAGAGAGAGAGAGAGAGAGAGAGAGAGAGAGAGAGAGAGAGAGAGAGAGACAGACAGACAGACAGACAGACAGACAGACAGACAGACAGACAGACAGACAGACAGACAGAGAAATACTCCTCTAACAATGATACCTAACTTCAGGAAAAAGTTCTATTTATGTACTTGTTTCAACTCATTTTTGTCAGCATAGAAAATAATACAATATAATGCAATTTAATCTGGATCTTGATTTTCATTTTTTGTTGTTTAAATAACAAGCATTTGAAACACTGATCTTTACAATCAACATACTGTAAAAAAACCAACTAACTTGTACAGTGCCAAAATCAAGAAAAAACACATGAACTGGTCATCAATTTTTCTGAGTGAACAAGCAGAATAAAAGCAATGACAAAATGTACAATAACATATGTGCTTGTACCGGTATGTCACTGATTCTGTAACAGATACCTTTCTTTAGCTTTCAGTTAATTTTAAGGAAAGCATCTTCAAAATAGCAAAACACTGCACCTGAATGTGAACATACCTTGGCTTCATAGATCTTATGGTTTCTTCCACGGCCGTAGCGAACTCTCAGTCTGGTTCCCACAGACAAAACTTCCTGATCCTGGCTCGAACTGGATGGGCTGTCGTCTTCACTTTCATTGTCAGAACTGTTGGATAATTCACACATCATATTCAAAAATTAAACTATGAATCCCTTCATTTCTTTAGATTACAACATGGAAAGCAGGTGCGCACGAACTCCCATGCTAGTTAATTGTTGTTGCACATTCATGCATGTGTGTACACAAGCAATTGTGCACAAATGAATGTGTATGCATATATATAAGTATGTCTCGGTTAATAAACACTTTGACATTTCCGTCTATAACAAATCACACAAATGCAAAATATATTTATGTTTTTTACATTTAAGATACTACACATACTAATATATAATGAAAACATTTAAAGTAAATTTCTAAGGTTTAGAAAACATTATGCATTGGTTTACCCCTAACTAAGGTGTTAGAAACCTGGACACCTTTTTAAATGGAAACAAAGAGAGAAACTAGGTGACAAAAATACTTACTCTTTGTCTTTTGTTTCACTTTCCTCCTCTTCAGCTTTCTTTTTCGGAGCTGCCTTCTCCTTCTTTGTACTTGGAGGGGGCTTCTTCTTCTCCTTTTTCTCCTCTGCTTTCTCCTCTTCTTCATCTTTATCATCTCCCTCCTTCTTCTCTTCTTCCACACGCGCTAACTTTCGGCGCGAGACCTGTGGTGACACAAACTAAATAGTAATGCACTTAAAATGCAATCATAACCAAATGCAAATGCATCTTCTGTAGAATGAATAGAATAAAAATGTGCTTAAAATGCAGTCAAGATCAAATGTAAATGATGAAAGAAATAACACTCTAGAATTAATGGTCGTCACATTCCGACTTCATAGCAACTCATTTAATTGTACAGGTTGCACGATGGGCATGTCCACATTTCTGTAATCAACCAAACACTTGCATGAATTATGGGATGTCTGAACATAAGTATTTGATCTTCTGCATGTGAATATCACAAATATTACTTCAAAATACAGTTGAAGTAGCCTAAGTAAAGGAGCTGTTGTGTAAACAACAGTCAGGAAAAGGTCTTATCGTATGAAAACCAAATTATACAACTGACATACTATTACATGCACACACTGACTACATACATGCAATCATGGGTTGTTTTACAGAATGGGGGAAGAAAAAGGACAATAAATGGGATTAAAAAAAGAGATCTTACCCTTTTCTTCTGTGCCTCCTTGGATCTTCTGGTTCTTTCTTTTCCTCTTCTTCCTTGTCGTTCAGATCTTTCCTTAGAACTCGATCTGTCTTGCCTTCCTCCTTTTTCACGTCTTTCTTGTCATCTTCTTTACTTTTCACAGCCTCTTTCTTTTCCTCTTCTTTTTCCTTCTGGCTCTGCCGCAAGGACTTTCTTTCCTCTCGTTTCTCTTCCTTCTTCTTTTCTTCCTTAGGTGCTTCTTCTTTCTTCTCCTCTTCTTTCCGCACTTTCGGATCTTCTTTCTTGTCAGACTTGGATTCTTCCTTCTGAGTCTGGGCCTTTTCTCTGCGTGGGGTGGAGCGACGCACGGTATCATCCGCCTCCTCAGGAGGGGTAGGTTCTTTGGCATCTTCTGTCGCTTCAACAGCACTGCTTTCTTCAGGCTTTGCTTTCGCCTTTTCCTCTTCTTTGTTCTGTTCAAGAAAAATTCACAATTTTCTTTAATACTTGTTGTGTAGTTCTGTACTGTATCAAATTATACGTCAGCATCAAAACATCAACCACAATGGCCATTACAATAGTTGAGATTTGACTGAAGAAAACAGCCCCAATTATGGATAACCTTTTCACTTCAAGAGCACTTGGTAACCGTTAAATCTACACAAAAGTAGTGCTATTCCAATCCTATTACATTGTTTATAGTCCTGCCGATCATAGATATAAACTGCTCCACCAATGCAAGTGAGCTCAGGGAGCTCAAAATGTTTAGAGAATCACTGTTGAGGTTTACAGTCTAGCTGACCATGAGGACCACACTGAGGCTGACACATGCCTGGAGAGGCAAATATCTAGTACAAAGTTATATTTTCCATGCCTTGTGATAGCAACTATACAAGATTTCAAAACAAAGCTAATACAGCATACAGAAAGGAAAAATTTCTATTAAAAAAAAAAGCCTGTATAGATCACAATAAAGTAGAAGGGATGGAATTTAACAAACATACCTTCTCCTCTTTTGCTGCTGCTTTGTCAGTACGAGGGGACCGTGGAGAAGAATCTTTCTCACGGCCTCGAAACGACAGTATTCCTCTGCTGGGCGTCTGTCGACTCTGCCGTCCTGGTCGGCTGATGGTGCCCATGATACTACCCAGTTTCCGGTAGAAGTCTTCAAAGGCATGCAGGTACCTGTAAATGCATCAGGTCAGCAAGGCTCTTTCATTTTCTGACCACTAAGCATACATACAGCCCAGTCAACTATCTAGTCCATTTTCAGGATGAATACTCCTGCTTTAAGAAACTACTCTTTTCTTTCACAGACAAGCCAATTCAGTGTGAATAAAGATGCATCCAAGTGCAATCCTAGTATGTTAATTTGATGTACACGCCTGCCCAAACTCACACACACACCAAGAGAAAACAAAATATTGTCAGGTTGATAGTGATAAGGCTAGATTATCGTATATAACTGATCAATTGTGTCATGCTATCAACTCCTTCAACATGTTCTTGGGTCCACACTCATCTGCTAAAAAACCTTTCCATCAATCTTCTCAGCCAGTCTTAAAATTTCAACCAAGACACAAGATGTTTGCCATCACTTCCATTTGTGAAGGCTTTTAGATTTTTCACTATCGACCATTGAAAAAATATTACCGGACATTCTTTGTCCGACAATCTCACTGGCCAACCTTGGTATAACTGAGGGTGATCTGGGTTTTTTTAATGATCAAATTGCACAATGTGATGTTCTTTGCTGTCTTGTGTCCTTGAAAAACTTTTTTTTTCCCCCAGAAAATTTATGAAAAATGTACTACATGATGTATGTAAACCTATATGCAGTAGACAATGCCAGTGTGAAGATTCTTCCCCCTGTTCATGGACACTCATGGCAAGCCTAGGAACCCTCAACGAACAGGCTATCTGCTACTGATGACAAGTGAGAAGAGCTGATATAGAAATATATGCTGTCTTGTGCTAATTTACAAACACTACAGAACCATGTTCTAAAAAAAAAAATGTATTCATTATTCTACAGGAAAATCAAAAGAAATAAATGATTTTTGATTTGAAGCAATGTGAACCGACTTACTTTTTATATGCATTCTTTATCTGATGAGCAGCTGTGTTGGATGGTGGCAGACCCATCTTGGAGTAGACCAGCCTCCATTTCATTTGATTGGTTGCCTGCAAAGAAAAAACCCACAGCATCTTACAATTCACTGAAGCTTGAAGGACAGTTATTATCTGGAACAGTATACAGAAGGGATATTTCAGACACAAGTCGCTGAGTATGAAACACAACAGCTGAATAAATGTGGTTTGAACAATAACTACTCTAGGTAGATACAACCTGGTGAAAGCGGCTGCAGAGGTCTAAGTTTCTTTGTTTGTGATTTTTTAAGAAAATAAAATTCTAAAATTTCTTTTAGGAATGTCCACCTGTAAGATTAAACCTCTTGACAACTACTCCCCAAAAATGACCAACCCTTCCAGTATAGAGTTATTTGACTAATTTCTGTCTGGAGCAGATGACACAGAAAACCAAACGGCAAAAATGTTTCCAAATATAATATATAAAAAAGAAATTTCTCACTAATGTACTTTTCTCTGTTAAATACAGTATAGACATGTTAAAACTGTATGGCACTATTTAAACTGAACATATACTTTAAAATTAATCACATAAATTAAATCCAACTCGCATACACAGTGAAAAGAAAACCTATCATACCTTATTGTATCCACCAATATTCTGCACCACCCTAAAGAGGCGATACAGGTTTAGATCCTTGTTGCCAATGCAAGGACCCTTGTTGATTGGAGTACCTGTATAAACACAAGAGAATATTATTAAAGCAAAACTGTGTGATCAATAAACATATTCTCAAATACCCTACACCCCCAAAAGTCCCAATCACCAAGCAGAGAAATTTATTTCAAAATATTTCAAAAATAGAGGTGTACACATTCATGTCCAAAGTTTAAATATCATCTGTGTTTTAAGCTCAACACAAAATTAAGCTTGCAATGACACCCTCTATTTTCTGTTCACTACTGTCCAAACAAAAAGATTTTCTTAACTTGCCAATGATTTTTTCAACACTTGGTCACTTCCCCTTTACTTTCAGCCTCAGCAAGTTTTTCCCCCTTTACTTTCAAGCAAACATTTCTGTTTGAAATTTAATTTCATGAGATTTCTGCCACTTCACTATTCTAGTAGAGGAAACTTTTGTTGCCTAAGATTAAGTGTTGCATAAAACATGAGATGTGTATGCACAGACTGAAAATCTTACCTCTGTCATCCATGAACTTGTACAGCTGAGCCACAAAACGATCTCTTTCTTCGCACTGCTCTTCATCGTCAGATGACTGAAAAAACAAAGACATTTTAAGCTACATCAAATTTGAAAATAAAAACCAGCTTAAGTCAAGAAGGAAGACACATTCAAATATAAAATTGGTTCATAGTTTATATTGCAGATTTGATTTTGAAAGTTATTTCTTGACTTATGCTGCTCAAGGTCAGTTGGACAGACAAAAAAACAACCCAAAACAAAGCATACTACACATGCTGGGAATAACAAGAAAACTTTATCAATAATTATTCTCATACAGATAACTAAGACTATCAACTTCCTTTTCACAAAAGGATGGGCCAAAATGAGCTGAAATGGGTAAGTTTGTTTGAAATAATATTTTCAAAACTACAAAACAGATCTGCATGAAATTTTCAGGATAATGTACCCATATTACTAAACCACACAGCAATCTTAACATCCATACAAACTGTTTAGAAGATTTTGCTTTTACCCGAAAACAATAATCGCAACACAAAAAAACACAAAAAAAGACATGATACAAGAAAAGACATGCTCCTACAAAGTATCACCCTGCTACAGAGTGTACAAAACGCTAGCTAATAATAAACCTATGCGCCTGACCTCAACGCTAGCTAATAATAAACCTATGCGCCTGACCTCAACGCTAGCTAATAATAAACCTATGCGCCTGACCTCAACGCTAGCTAATAATAAATATATGTGCCTGACCTCAATGCTAGCTAATAATAAATCTATGCGCCTGACCTCATCGCTAGCCAATAATAAATTTATGTGCCTGACCTCATCGCTAGCTAATAATAAATCTATGTGCCTGACCTCAAAGCTAGCTAATAATAAATCTATGCGCCTGACCCATGGCGATCTTAACTACAGGCCTACTCAGCGTGCGACTGGGGGCCGTGACTGGGGGCCTACTCAGTGAGAGACAAGGGAAGCAACTCCTCTTCAGCAATTTACCGGAACGAAAGCTAGATTTTTAGAAAAAGCATAAAACACAATGTACACAATTATTTTTCCTGCTAGTGTTAATAAAAGTTTAAATCAATGGTTATGAACCCAGCTTATGTGAATTTTTTCCCTAAACATTGATATTTACATAGTTCAGGTGATCTTTGTTTTTGTACATACCTTGATCGCTTAACTTCCGGTAATGGTGGCGAGTAATCTACATTGTTCACAACGTGGTTACATTCTGCCGTTTTTTGTGCTGATTTGATCTAAACTAGTGTGTTATATTTCTCTGTTCTTCCATTATGGGGAAGAAATGCTGTGTGTACGGTTGCAAAACGAACTATTCTTCTGAACAAGGATGTGGTGTGGAGAGAAAAGTCTCTGTGTTTAGATTTCCTAAAGACGAAGCTGAGAAGAAAGCTTGGATTTCTTCAATTCCTAATGATAAGTTGGTTGTTACCAAAGACACTGTTGTGTGTGAACTCCATGGCCTCATGGTTTTGAAAGCATCACTGTCAGAGGAAAAGAAAGACCGAAACATCCACCTTCTGTTTGGCCAAACGTAGCAGCCAGCACAATTCCTACTCCTGCACCCCCTGCTCGTACAACAAAGCGTTCCTCGTGCTCTGAGAGAAATAAAACGGAGGATCAGCTTTCAGCTTTTTTGGAAAGTGACAACACTACTTTTTCTGAGATGAAGGATAAATTGTTAACCAACGATCAAGATCTGTGTGTTCCAGTAGTTTGTTTCATGGACAGTGGTGTTTTGAATATTCAGTCCAAAAAGTGTGAGTGTTAGTGCAAATGTGTGTGTCACAATGTGTGTGTATGTGTGTGTGTGTGTGTCACCGTATTATATATATGTACTCTATATGTACTCTGTTGTGTGTGTGTGTGTGTGTGTGTGTGTGTGTGTGTGTGTGTGTGTGTGTGTGTAACGTGTGTGTATGTAACGTGTGTGTGTGTGTGTGTGTGTCTCTGGTGTGTGTGTGTGTGTGTGTGTGTGTGTGTGTGTGTGTGTGTGTGTGTAACTTGTGTGTGTGTGTGTAACTTGTGTGTGTGTGTGTAACTTGTGTGTGTGTGTGTGAGTGTGTAACGTGTGTGTGTGTGTGAGTGTGTGTGTGTGTGTGAGAGTGTGAGAGTGTGTTTGTGTGTGTGTGTGTGTGTAACTTGTGTGTGTGTGTGTAACTTGTGTGTGTGTGTGTAACTTGTGTGTGTGTGTGTGAGTGTGTAACGTGTGTGTGTGTGTGAGTGTGTGTGTGTGTGTGAGAGTGTGTTTGTGTCTGAGTCAGTGTGTGTGTAAGAGAGAGAGACAGAGATGCAGATATGAGAGAGAGAAAATGTGTGTTCATGTGTCAGTGCGTGTGCTTGTGAGTGAGTGAGTGAGTGAGTGAGTGAGTGAGTGAGTGAGGTGTGTGTGTGTGTGTGTGTGTGTGTGTGTGTGTGAGTGTGAGTGTGAGTGTGTGTGTGTGTGTGTTACTTTGCTGTCTGTACTTACTGTATATACTCTAAATAATTAGGCCACTCGATACACCCAACCAAGATATGATTTCACTGTTTTCTGTGAATATCCAAACCTTTTTTGACACTGAGCTTAGTTTCAAAATCCTCCAAATATTAGTTAAGGAATGAAAAATACTAATTTTGTGCTTCAAAAGTGGTTGAATATTTAGAGCACTTACTGTATTCTATTGAATGGACCACAATGTAGATGTGCTAAGTTCTTGTCTCCCTCATTTTCTGTCTGTGTCCTGTGTCACTTTCTTCTTAATGCCGGTTACATATCAAATCATCTACAATTCCATATTTCAAGGGGTAGTAAAAATGTGCATATTTTGATATTACAGTACATTGTGTTTTTCAACATCTTACAGCAATATTGTTTGCTTTGAAGGTTCAAACAGAACTTTATTGAGTCATTAAACCACTTACTGACTTAATCAATCAGGTGCATGAAAATGATAATAAAATTACATTAAATGAATTTTTTTTATATAAAATAACACAACAATGTATAAATCTATAGCTTCTCTACCCATATAAACAGTTGAGCATAACTTTACATTCAACATGGCATGTTTTAGCACTATACTAGTGTTTAGCAGCGTTTGGCCAGTAGGCCCCCAGTCAGAGCCCCCAGTCGCGTGATGATTAGGCCTGTAGTTAAGATCGCCATGGCCTGACCTCCATGCTAGCTAATAATAAATCTATGTGCCTGACCTCATCTGCGTCATCTCCCTCCCCATCGTC
The DNA here is from genome assembly GCA_030674155.1 of Stramonita haemastoma. Classification (NCBI taxonomy): domain Eukaryota; kingdom Metazoa; phylum Mollusca; class Gastropoda; order Neogastropoda; family Muricidae; genus Stramonita; species Stramonita haemastoma. The sequence goes on from CM060324.1 coordinate 15,807,180, forward strand.
AGGTCCCAGCAGCTCCTCACGGTTCCAGTTGGAGGGCAGTTCACAGTTGTCATAGTACAGCAGAGCTTTCTCAAAGGCTGAAAAGATAAGCTTCATGGTCAGTCTTACATGGCATTCTCTGTCAAACATGTAAATGTCATGTACATGCTGTTTCAGTCCTCAGCAAATCAATTTCAATCTTCTTTATCAGCGTTTACACCTACTGAATAGCTCAGTAAATACCATGAAAAAAAAAAAAAAACCCGTAAAGATTTTATCCAAACACACACACAACCAATACATTAAAAAAGAAACAAAGTTCTTGACAAAAAAAATGATATACACATATGATTTTAAAAACTGAATAACACTCACAAGCAAACTGCTTTGTTTATACTGGAAAAAAATGATCATCTGTGTGAAAAATGATATAAAAAAATAACATAACTGAAAAATTATTTTTCAAATGATCACAACTTACCAGCTTTCAAAGCTTTGTCCTCATTTTTTATTGCTGCTTCACGTGAAAACTCTTTGAGGTCCTTGCGATTCACAGCCATACTGAAAAGAAGAAACAACACAATAAAGAGAAATGAGAAAAGAAGGCAACAATATCATTTGAAAGAAAACTAAAATTACTTAGGCATAATTGTTGCCTTGCATTGTTTTGTACTAGAATGTATACATTCTATACTTCTTTCAAACATAGAGGATTTTTTTCTGCACTAAATTTTGACTGCTCTCTTGCATTGTGTTTTTCACCCTTTTTGCACTTGTATCATTATGTTTCCCTATGAGAAAGGCATTTTTCTACAGAATTTTGCCACAAGCAACTTGTTGCTATAGGGCTTCTTTGGGGGTTTGGCACAATCTCAGCATTTGTATTCTGCCTGCTCCCCCCCCAAGCAAGTCACAACAACCCCTATGAGCCCTCATTCTCAACTTATCGACCATCTTTCGATCTTATTTAACCCTCTTGCATTCGGATTCTCTGAACACAAACTGCCCCTAGATTTCGCATTCCATCACGAAATCAGGTCAAGCACAAATGCTTGCTGGGCTTTTCCTCCTCCTAACTACATACCAGCAGCTATAATCACTTCCAGACTCTCTGCAGCGTTTCTACCGCTAGCCTGATAGAGCTTTGGCATGTAGTAGCAATTAGTAATGGTCACAGTGTGATGGAAATCTACCCTTATTCAATCCTGGTTTGGAACTAAGAGGATTAAGTAATGTGGTGTAGGGGGGCAAGGAAAGCTAAGCTAAGCCATGGGGTAATAAAAACAACTCACAACTTGGTATCCCTGAAAGAGCGGACAAGCAGGTGGTCCCGGTTCTTCAGTTCCACTGGATGAGCATCTGGCAGCACCACCAGCACCGGAGTTGGTGTGCCCCCTTTGCGTTTGTCTGCCACCTCAGCCAGCATCACCTTCCCCACCAACTCCTGATGGCGGCTTTTGTAGCAAGCCCGTTTGGGGGAGTCATCTTCAGAACTGCTGTCCTCTTTCTCAGAGTCAGAGTCCCTGGAACAGAAGCAATCCTCATATTGCTATCATACTTTTCCTAGTTTTTAGAGTACTAAGTAAAGAAACAGCCACATTATCTTCTTTTTTAATTAATCATTATCATTATTTCATCTTTTTTTGTTCCTCAGCTCGAGCTCCTAGGTTCACCAATGGTGAGATAATTGCCTATGCAACTGTTTTTGCCAACAATTAAGGTAGCCATGTTACGATGTCACCTCTTTCCAAGTCAGACTTTGGTAAAGACACTATCATGAAAACAGAATTACTGTCATGCTCATAGATTTCTTCAGGCATTGTTTTCAGAAAAATAGAATGTGAAACACCTACTGCAAAGACCCAAACCAGACCTGCCCACAAATCCAGATGACAAGTATCCCATTTTTCACAATGGTTGTTTGACAGTTTTGAGATGTTCACCTTGGCATTTCCTGAAAGCATTTGTTCACCCTACTTATTCATCCACAGAAAATATGTAATAGTGGCTGTTACTTTCATCCACCTACATAACAACACACATAAATCATTCTATTCTTAAATTGGGGCATGATGACTAGACAAAAATTATTTTATATCAGAGCAGTTTAGTACATTTTATTGATGTAAAAATGTAAAAACACAAGATAATTCACACAAATATTTTTCAGCTCTTCTACTGTCAAAGCAATCAACCACATATAACATTTGTCTTAGTATATCTTGATGAAATCCATCAACACTGAGTGGGGTTTTTTATTCGGGAAGGAGGGGTAAGGAAAGGAAATTAACATTACCCTGTTCGTGTTCGGGCTGCCTTTTTACTCTTGAGAACTGGTGTCCCAAAGTGCTCAGGATGGGACAAGGGTAAGTTGTCCAATGTCTGTAAACAAAAATTTATGTATAAAAATATGCAGAAAATGTTTACATGAACCTAAAGATTTATAAAACATATATGTGGCAAAGACAAACCAAGCACATTTCTTACATAATACACACCCAAAAATTTATCACCACAAAAATCGTGACGTGTGTGTGTGAGAGAGCAAGAGAGAGAGAGAGAGAGAGAGAGAGAGAGAGAGAGAGAGAGAGAGAGAGAGAGAGAGAGAGAGAGAGATTGTTGCCTTTTCCTACACTATTTTATCTACTTTATCCAACACAACTCTTTTTTACCCAAAAAAAAAAGCTTTTTTAGTGTGCAATTAGGAATAAAAATTGCATTCAAACATAAAAAAAAAAGCAATGTTCTAGTTATTTAACACCCTGTTTTCTCATGCAGTATAATGACTATATTCAAACTCAAGGCTATGGAATGAACACAGATACAAACAAAAAGACCTTTTTACATAAAAAACCTACTTGCTATATTCAGGCAGGTTCGACAAGTAACTGAAGTTCTCAGATACAATGTTAGTCAGTATCATGTAAACAGTTTGGTGATAAATGGAAAATAAAGTAAATGTGACCATTTTTTAAGTGTTTGGGATTTCATTTTCATTTGTTTGGCAATTCTTTTTTTTTTTTTTAAAGGAAATCAGTGCCTGAACAGTTTAATTATATATTAAATACATATCTTCATGAATTCTAAATAATGCCTAACAATGTCTGCCTGTAAAATCCATCATAGCTTAGCAGGATTTTGGATCTAAAATAGCCGTAATGTCTGGCCTTCAAATTCATTTATACAATATAAAAAAGATATAAAAAAGGACATCTTAAACCCCCCCAAACAGCTTACCTCACTGACATCAAAATGCTTATCTCCTTTTAAGCATAACTGATTTCTTCGCAAAGTACGTTCGTCTCCATCATCAAAGACTGAAACAAAAAGAAGAAATTATTCAAACTCACTCGAATACTGCAATGTGTTTATTCAACAACTTGTACATTTTACCACATTTTTTTTTACAAAAATTACACCGTTTTATAAAAACTTAATTCTGAAGAAACATTTTATAAAATTCAAACGCTGCTGTAACAGTCTGTTATATTAATAGAACTGAACATCTAAATGCCACAGTACCGACTTTCCTCTAAAGTAAACGGCAGAGATCTTTCTAACAGAAAGATGTAAACACACTCACTCTTTTAGTCATCTGGTTGAAAAATTGTAACCCCCAAAAAACCACCACCACCAAAATACCTTGGGATTACACAATATTGATAATGCAACCAAATATAAATCCCAATACTATACAGCATTAAGTATATGGCCATTGAAATCTTCAGTGTAACATGAAGAGCTGAACTCGTCAACATAAACATTTTTACATTTAAGCACTGTTCATTCTAGGATTTCAAAAAAAGGGGCCCAAGGGCCCCCTAAAATGAAAAAAGGAGCACCCCCCCCTCCCCCTTCATAAAAAGGGGGACAAGTAATATTTGCAAATAATGCCATTAGAACTCTAATTTTTATTATTTTTCAACGACGAGATACAAAAACAGGCAGGTATGTAGGCAGACAGGATTAAATATCTGCTGTAAGTGTTGCAGTTAGTCTGTAGAATGCTTTCTCACACAGGAAAGAGGGAAGAGTAAGAGAGAAGGGAGAGAAAGAGAGAGGGAGAGAGGGGGGGATGCAAAAATTAATTTCCAGATTGTGGTACATTCAGATGTGGAGGGATATAAACTTCATAGATAGATACAGGAGGGGATGCATTGTTTGTATAAAAGAGAGAGAGAGAGAGAGAGAGAGAGAGAGAGAGAGAGAGAGAGAGAGAGAGAGAGAGAGAGAGAGAGAGAGAGAGAGAGAGAGAGAGAGAGAGAGAGAGTCAGTCACCTAACTGATGCCAGTTTTCTGAAGAATATCATCTTGTACAGCCTACTGGTGATCACCAGTGTTTTTGCGTGATGCTCCAATTCCTTTAGTGAAGGCATTGTTCTTTCCATTTTTTTTTTTATATACACAGCCAATACTACATGCCATCTTCATTGTTCTCAAGCCAGGGCCACTTGTCAAGCCAGATTTGGAAAACGGTCTTGAAAACTCTTTGGTCTACCAGCTGTGAACCCTGCTAGGATGCAGCTTCTTCTGCCATCTCCTCAATCGATCTCTGTCACAATGACGTCACTTATGCCAGGAGTAGGCGGCTTCTCGGAAAATGACATAAATGAATAGAAGGGTCAGACCAGCCAGCTTCATTGTGAGGATTGTAGGTGCTCATCAGTAAATCTGCTGTCCCTTGGGTATCAACATAATGACCACCATATGCTGCTCTATATTTTAGAGACTATATAAACAGCAGTTGCAATGGCACACTGTTTGTTGAAATATGTGCTGTCCACATTTTCTATAGCCGCCGCAGTAGTCTAGCGGTTAGGGCGTTGGACTCGTAACCTAAAGGTTGCGGGTTCGATCCCAGCTTTCGGCTATGGCGTTGTGCCCTTGGAAAAGGCACTTTACGGCTATTTTCTCACCCCACCCAGGTGTAAAAGGGGTACCAACCTTGTGTTGGGGGTTAACCCTACGATAGACTGGCGTCCTATTCAGAGGGAGACTATGACTCTCAGTTGCTTAACGCCACAGAAACCGGGATAAGCACCGGCCTGATGAGCCTTAGGCTCGGGACAGACTTTAACTAACGTTTTCTATGCATCCATTAGGGCGCACTGCTCACATTATTTTGCGGCAAAGTTTTTTTTTTAAATGCGGGAATCCCACAAGGGTGCACCCTGGAATTAACAACATGGTGTGTTGTGGTGTGTGTGTGTGTGTGGTGTGTGTCACAAAAAGTAAATTGCCTAACATTTTATTCTTTACAAACCAATTTGTTTAACTGCCGAAACAGTTTTGTTCTTTATAAAGCAAATTTCAGGTATCATACTTACCAACAGTATAGGTGCTGTTGTCATTCACCTTGTTCACGACACCTTCAATCACCTGGCCAGTGTCTGAGTGTTTGTACTCTACCACACTCCCGACCTGTTAAAACACAAAACATCTATTACAAGAAAATAGAAGAAAAACAGAAAAGCTCAGCAGACTTTACCTCAGGTTGCAATGACGAGGAAAGTGATTCTTTCATTATTTATTCCTTTTCAGTCTATAACCGTATTTGAAAACATTAAAGGAACAAAACAAAGCAACCCCCCCCCAAAAAAAAACCCTTAAACAAAAAGGAAACCTACCAATGAACCCCGATTTATCTCCCAATTCTCCCCCCCCAGCATGCATGTTAAACATTATTTCACTTCTTGGAGAAGAACCGGCAACTACTTGCTGTAAAAATGCCTGTCCACATAAACACATACAATCTGGTCTCATGCTTTGAAATCTTTCCTTAAATCTTGAGTGGCAAGTTCAACTCAATGGAGTTGTTCTATAGGTGGAGCTATGGCAGTCTTGATGTCACAAAATGCTGTGCCATAGCTATTGCTATGGCACATTTCAGATCCCCACCCCCCAAAATGATCTGCTAAGAGCTCAAGGAGATTTTTGCATTATATATTAACAATCTTTGCTCACCTTCTGACTTCAGGGATGACATCAAAACACTGCACCAGTGCACATGCAATTAAAAAAAAAAGGTCATTCCTTCTTACATGCACGAATGGCCCCCCCGATTGATGGTAGTGACTAACACTGAGCAATATTCAGGTTATTATGAAAACATCACAGCTAATACAGAGTTATTATCACCACGATGATGCCAAAAATGGCAAAAATGGTAACTGTGACAGTGTAATGAAGATGAAGACACAACACAATACAAGGATAATTTTTTATACTGATAATAGCAACTGTAATGGTGGCACTGACAAAGATGACAAGTAATGATGACAACTGTCTCAACCAAAATGACTGAAAATGGCAACAACCAAGTAAATAAATTCAGAACACAAGCACATGTTGATAGCTAAAATAGATGACAATGACTATCACTATGGCAACAACCATGATAATGTTCTTGATGGTATCAATGGCAATGACAGCAAAATACCAACAGTAAACACTTGAACAAAATTAAATGTAGATCAATTTCCACTAAAGTATAGTACAATACATTTTTTTTAAAAGTCAAGAGCTATGATGCATTGGCTAAAAAAATAAAATAAAATAAAATAAGGTAACCATATGGCATCATATGGCAAGATAATTATATACAACTACAAGGGAATTTACTTTTTCTACTAAATTTTGGGAATTGGAGATCTAATAATAATATGGTGGTGGTGATGATGATCTATTGCCACACTGAACAGAAGCGTGAACCACAGCAATTTACACTTCCCCAAATCTGCCCCTTTAGTCAGGGATTCTGAGCTGTGCCAGGGATTCTGAGCTGCCTGCCCTCAGGCTTTGAAGTCTGATAGGCTACCCTGTAAGGAGCAACTGCCAGGTGCCAACAAAATAGTACTGTTTGACTAGGACAAACACAGCCTTAAAGGGATGACTGGGGGTGAAGAGAGATCCTGCTTTGGTCAGTTCCTTGACCTCTGGCTTCTTTCATCTCTGGCTGGGGAACTAAAAGTGTTAGAATGAGTTGGGGTGGAACTGATGAAGATGAAGAAGTGTTACACCATGAAATTACATTCACAGTGAGAAGAAAAAACAAGGAATATTCCTGATTGAGTCAGACTGTACCTTCATTGTTCCTGCAAGAATCTGATCATCTGTAATCCACACAGATGTCTGTGAGTCCTTCCCTGTAACCTGCAATGACAGAAAGTGATTGGTCAACAACAATCCAGCCCCAGATATTTATGTGGGTCAGTAGAAAGATATATGCTGCAAAGGGGGGAGAGGGGAACGCCCCGAACGGCCATGGAGATATTTTCATTTTGCCAAATAGTAGCGGCAATACCCAAGATAAAAGATATATATATGCTTCTGGCCCAAGTTCACAGAAACCTCTGGGGATGAAAAACAAGGGTCTTTCCACGATTCAAGGATATCCTAGGACCTTGCAACATTTGCAAAGACAAGTTAACAAAGGCACTTTTCTTTTTAAGAGATAACCAAAAAGTGCTTATAGGGTCAATGACTTATTTGCACCCCCCCCTCTTCCCCATTCATCCTATAAAAAAGGACAAGTAGTATCTGCTCATAAAACAATTGCTACTCTAATTTCTGTTATTTTTCAAGAGAGAGAAACAAAACAAACAGGCAAGTATGTAAGCAGACAGGATTAAATATATGTTGCAGTCAGTCTGTAGAATGCACTCTGCCACAAGAAACATAGAGGGAAAAAGAGTGAGAGAAGGGGGAGTCAAAGTTTTATTTCCAGATTGTGGTACATTCAGATATGGAGAGATACATAATAACATAAATCTACATACAGGACAGGATGCATTGTTTGCATCGATACGAGAGAAGAGAGAGAGAGAGAGAGAGAGAGAGAGAGAGAGAGAGAGAGAGACAGAGAAGAGAGAGAGAGAGAGAGAGAAGATCGCCTAATTGATGGAAGTCTTTCTGAATAACTTTGAAACATATAGTTTTGGTCGCCATATTAGGTTGCTTCTATGGCAACAGTGCATAAAGCTAATTGATCAATTTTTAGGCTTTACAAGCAATGGCCATTCAGTTCCAGTATCTGGTTTGACTTCTAACATGAGCCTGTAAACAGAATTTATCAGTTTCAACCCCCATGTCCCACCTTACACTATGCACACAATAACTGAATACGAAGCAATTCACTATAAAATTCATTATCAGCACTATTACATCAAGTCTACCCAGTCCTGAGGTGTCCACAATACCAATGTCTTGAGAAATGTGGAGAAGTGTCCATCCTAGAGACAGTGAAGCTCTTTTCCCTCATTCTGAGGTCTCCTTGAAACCATGAGTATGTTATGAGGGACTCTATCCGTGGGATGAAATGTGTAAATAAACTATTCTTGATAGATCCATTGTTATTTCCAAGCATTTTTTTTTCAGACTTTATAAACAATAATTAAGAGCGACCAATCGCCATGGCGCAGTGGTTAGCGCCTTGGATTCCGGACTGGAAGGTCGCGGGTTCGAATCCATAAGTCATAGGGATTTTTTCGGGCTCCGGCCGGCTCCTACCCAGAGTGAGTGTGCAGTGGGCTCAGTGGGGAGACTGGGACCACAAGTCGAGCTTCATCCACTTTACGGATGCGAATTTGAGAGTGTTGCTCAAATTACCTGACCAACACTGCAGGTGTCTGTATCTCTCGGGCCTGGTTGACGCCGGGATATATTATGACAGTAAGCGTAGAGAACAACCCTGTCAAGTAGTCTCAAAGCGGATGCACCTCCACAGCAGCATCATTACATCATCCTCATCATCATTGATCATCATGCATTAATAAAAATTGCCTCCGATTCGGTGGCCTCTGTTGCTCTGGTCTCATGGTGACCTCAGATTCGGTTTCCCCATACGCTTCTGTGCCTGTGGTGAGTTTGTGTCAAAGCCTTTGGGGTTGGGGTTCGTGGGGAGGCGGTCGTTGGAGGGACGTTGTGGTGGTCGCCACCTCGGGTGGGTGACTCACTCAGTCTGGCTCCGGGACTGAGCTAATACTGTCGTTGGTAGGGGCTTAGTAGGTGGTGTCCTGCGTATGTTAGCTCAGAACAGGCACCACTGAACACCACCAAAGTGACCCAGCAGAAGTACAGGGCCCCTCTGGCTGGTGGCCCTGCGGCGGCCTAATATTGATGGGCTCCCTGTGGACTCCCGACCCCGGGGGTGAGACACAACAAATCTGGGTATGGCTGTGGCGGGGAGATTGAAATGAGCAGCGTGGAAACAGCAGAATGGGAGCGTCACAGAAGACGAGGCAGCAAAAAAAACAACAACAACAAACAACAACAAAAAAACAATAATTAAGAGCTATTTTTATGATTTTATTTTGGTTATAGCAGCATGCCAGAGTATACATGTACAAAAGCAAGTTTTCTTTGCCCATTAACTGCTGAGCATCTCCTCTGTGTAAGGCTCATAAGGTAAAAAAAAAACCTATTATTAATTACTCTTCGTGAATTTATCCCCTTGGGTTGATGTCATAAAAGCCTTCACTCTTTCTGAACTTATAGCTTTCTTTTCTTTTGCTATTAGTTTCCTTTAACATGTGCCACAAACTCCATCCCTGCTCCCTGCATATTTTTCAAAGGCCCAAGTATTACATCTTTTCCTTTTTGGTTCAAGCATTACCCCATCTTCATAGTTTTGTTGTTGTTTTTTTTAATCTTATACCTCTTCCACTCCTTTTTTCTACTCCAGATGATTGTTTTCCCAATAGGCGGTATACTTAACTGAGCAAAGTGTCACCCTAAGCAGGTTTGACAACTTGCACTCATATTCTGTTCATTGCAGTAAATTTTTTTCAAAGCATGCAGGAACTCCCCAAAACAAAGTGGACCTCACCCAGAAAATTAGCACAAACTTGAGTCAACTGCAGAATGTAGATGACTTCACAACTTTGTCAAAATAAAAACCTTCAGAAGTGGTTGTTCATTATTCTTAAAACATTTTTATTGAAAACTAAGCTCTTTTCAATCAAAAATACAAAGCAGAGTACCTTTATGAAAAAATAATAAAGTCAGCAATATCAATAGCAGCCACTTTTACAATATTGTGATGTTATTGCTATTTATAAAGCATTATTAAGTAGAAGAATGTGGTTTTTTTTTGTTTTTTTTTTAATTCGAACTTTGCTTCTCTCAAGTTTCAATACAAGAGTAAATCATTCATTTTTACCATCCTGATCTTAATTAAGTTTTAATCTCAGACAATGATGATTATTTCCCAGATTTTCTGCTTAATTAAGTTCTACAAAAATCTAAAATTCCACTACATCATCACATATTTCTAATTAACATAGTCATAGTTCTGTTCCTCGAACATCATCATCACATTTCTAATTTACATAGAACTTTCTGTTCCTCAAACAAGATCTTTGTTTCGATTTATTCTTTGAAAGTTGAAAAACGTAATCCCCCCCCCCCCTCCCCCCCAAAAGGACACACATCAATCATTAAAAAATTACTTACCCGAAGTTTAACCACTTTATGGCTTTCTTCACCTTCGCCTCGCAAAATGCACCTCGGTATTTTGCGCTCACTTCAGTCCCTATTGTCAGGTATGCTGGACCGAATGTTGCCTGAAAAACAAGTCAGAAAACTTTAAAAGCCATCTCAAACTTTGTTAGTATTTTATCTTCAAAATGAAAAGAAATTAGTTAAGAAAAACTAAAATACATGTAAAAATTAAAAAATACAACTTTTTTTTTTCATTAATAGGAGGGGGGGGGGGGGGGGGGGGGGAGAGAGAAACAGTACCATCAAAGCAGATTTGAACAAGCAGCATTTTACCCAAATTAGGGGATCAATAACAATGGTAAATTAGATTATCGATCTTGTGCTGATGATGAATTGTACTGGTCAACTGATGGAGTCACATAATCTATTACTCTTTGAATGTCATGAATGGGTGTATGTACCTAACTCTTGGATATATTCATGAATAAGTGTAAATTATAATTTATAGCAAGACAGTGCTGTTATTGTCTGTGCAATCCTGCATACCACCTCTGGCTTGGACCCTTGGCATACTACCTCTGGCTTGGTCTGATACGACGGCTCCCAAGTACTTGAAGAGCTCTGTGAACTGTTTCCAGCTTCTGGTAATTGACCCTGATATCAGTGCTGATGCCCTTGGTGTTATTGGTCATCAGTTTGGTCTTCTCTGCACTGATTTCCATGCTGTATGTTTCAGAGGCCTTGTTCAGGTGTTCTGTTAAGCTGGCAAGCTCCTGTTCTGATCCTGCTAGTCTGTTAATGTCATCTGCTAAGCGGAGGTTTGTGATTGTTCTGCCACCAATGCTGACCGATCCTTTATGGTGTTCCAGTGCATCAGCCATGATTCTCTCATGGAAGATGTTGAAAAGAGTTGGTGAGAGTAGACAGCCCTGCCTTACTCCAACTGTTGTTCGAAACCACTCTATGTTGCTCTTGTAGTACACCGCACTGGTGGCTTGTTGTATAGCTCTTTGATGACTCTGATCAGATTTACATTGATGCTGTACTAATTCATGGTTGCCCACAAAGCTACATGCCACACCCTGTCGAATGCCTTCTTAAAATCAATAATACATGGTAGAGGTCTTCTTGGTGTTGAAGGTACCACTCACAGAGTATTCTGAGGTTGAATATCTGTTCAATTGTGCTACGCCCTGCTCTGAAACCTGCTTGTTCCTCAGCAATGATGGTCTCTGCTTGTGGCTTCATTCTGTTCAATATTATCTTCAACATGACCCTGATTGGGTGGCATTTACATTTTAATTTTTGGCAGCACTCCTTTCACAGTCCACACCAATCACAAACCATTGGCCTTAGTGCATAAGCTCAACTATTAGCCTGTCTTAAATGCCAGATGATGCGACTGCAGCCATATGAAATAAGTCATCTACGGACCTGGTGCTAACAATCTTTAGGATTACCTGAGCCACCACCTAGTCCAGCAACCAACAGAGAGCAAAAGAAGGTTACAGACGATTATGTCACTATGTTGTCACTACCTCAACACATAACTTTGAGCAGGGAATACAGTACAAATTTCTCCTGGACCACCACACTACTCCTCACTGCACCACTGGTGTTTATCCTGCCACTAGGCACCACCCTATTTGGTCATACACCAAGGATGTAGCTGCCCCACCTCCAGCACAGCATCATGATGTAGACTACTACATAATAACAACACTTACAGAGACACCCCACAAAATGCAATCATGAAATGCTATGCTAACAGTATACTTATGGCCTAGGCTACTTCAAACCCTCTTCCATTATTGTGGGTGATGATATACTCCTGAAGAACCCCCAGCCCTTCAATGCTGGCTGACACACCCTACCAGCCAGCCCCTCTTGTGGTCTTGTGATTTATAAGTCTGTATTAAATCTGCTACCACCACTTTCATCTTGCAGAGAAGATAAAAAGAATATATATATTCTGTATAGCTATAGCCAGTTTAGGCCTAGTCAAATTAAATAGTTGAATAATTTATTCTGAGTATCATATCTGATCCAGTTTTAGTATGTCAAATGTTAGTGGAAAATTGATTACCTCCGTTCCCTTTTTCTACCAGTTCTCAGAGGAAGGTGATGTAGTGTTACTGCTTCAAATGACCAATTACTATTGAAGGGAAACAACTGTCATTATCATAATTTATCTAGGATATGAGTTATTTACCTTTCTCCTGTTACCGTGGTATTTGATCATCAATCTAACAAACGATCACATCATTAAACTTAGGAAACTCAGAGCTGAGTTCGTGTACATATTATAATCTATTGATGTAGCGAATAAATCAGACTACCATAACATATAAAACAAACATCACACCAATAACCACCAGTGTGCTGTGACTCATTATTGATGATCTAAGTAGCTGGTCCATGACATAAGAGACTTAACATTGAAGACGATATTTTAGTAGGGCTGACAAACAATACAACTAACAAACATATTACTGAAGCTAAACCATGAATATCCTTAAAAAAAATTTTTAAAGCTGTGTCAAGATAAAAACAATTACAATCATATGACAGCAAATAAACTTAAAGCTAACCTGTAGACCAATTTAACATAAAGGTAAAAAACACAAAACAGACCGCTTAAGTCAGTTAGCGTCTAGTTCTGTGTCCACAAAATTAATAATTATTACACAAGGTGAATATTTTTGTACTAGTCAGTTATCTTTTTTAAAGTTAACACAGGTTACCAGTTCAGTTAGCTCTCAGATTTCCAGACCAGTCTTGTGCACAATTCTGCACCTGACTTTCCCAGTAATTTACCATCTGAAGACTACATTTTACAAGATCATACGTTACATCAGTGGGGCAATAATCACAAAGTGTGTTAAAACTGGGAGAATCATCTTTCTCACATTATAATGGGATTGATTGATTGGGGGAGGGGGGGGGGGGCAGTTTATTCATAAACAAGTCTTCAGCACTGACTGTGAAATGCCTGGCTGATCGCTTAATTAAACTATTTGCACATTGTTTTATTGTAGCAATACACTGATCTTCACAATGGCTTGTCAAAGTAACTGTTCTTTTAGTGGTCTGTTTAAAGATAAGCTATCAAGAATCACAATAAGACATTAAAAAAAAAAATTCAATAGTTTACCTTCCAAACTTCCTAGTAAAAAAAATACATGTAAACTGTTCGAAGGAAGCCATCACAACTTTCACCCTAATCAAATACACCCCTGCTTCTCCACAATCGTAAAGCTGCAAGCGCTTCAATAAATACTTGCTGATGCCTATTAGCGAACGTTGGCGCGCCTTGCTGGAATCAGCTGCGTTAGACTAGTATGGCGTCCTAGCAATTTGATCGTTTACCAACCAGTCTAACACCTTTCTCGTCTCGTTACCTCGAAAGAAATACACTGGAGTACTACTTTCAACTAACTTGACACTTATTCTTGAGTGGACATGTATAGATTACAAAATGTACCTCAGGGATAATCATAAAGAGAAAAGACAATGTTACACGTTGAGTCAATCTCCTCGCTAAGGCTGTGTGTGGGACGGCAGCAACATCCCCGGGAGACCAAACATTATACTGACTAGTATATGTACTTACCATGGCAAAATTTGTGTCTCCAATTATTCCCCTGATGTATAAGATCAATGTCAAGTTTTCATGACAGGTGATCGAGCGTTTTCAATCAGTATTTTTCTAAGCAACTCCAGATGAATGCTAGCTATACACTTCTGCCAAACAACAACTTGTCCTGAACATGCCGATCCCTCATTGGCTGTAGGTCACGTGGTACGTGAATTGCGCCTTTGGCATGCGCGTTGGCGTTGTAACCTCCACTGTTTAGCGTGTGGATGTACCTCCAGTTTTAGTGAAATTGTGAGTGTATTCAACCCTAATCATCCTTTTACACTTGTCTAACACAATTATGACATTGTATTGTGTAGTGTTCATTCTTAAAAAGGTGGGTTTTGCTTTGATATCTTTCAGAAATTGGTACTGAAATTACAAATGTGTACTTTTCAAGGACATCCGGGATCTTATTTGATTTGCCACCAGGTGGCACTGAGTTACACGTTTTGGGCACAACAGATACACACCTTCGTTGACCTGACAGGGTCGGTCTGTTCACTGTTCGGACAAGCAGTCTCATTGTCATGCCCTCTTCCCTTTTTTCCCCTCTTTTCACCAAACCCATGCTTCCCTTTCTAAATCAGTGTGAGCAGCTGTTTGTGTCAAATGTATTGTTGTCTTACACAATTACACATTCTATTTTAATTAGAGAAATAATTTGTTATAGGCCTTGCTGTCCATGGGTTTTTTTTGTCTGTTTTTTGTTTTTTTAAGTGAACTTGAGAGCAAAAATGACATTATAGTTGGGGAAAAACCTATGATATTGATATTTTTGCTAAGTAAAATTTTGGTATATGCCTAGAGACATGGTAAACCTATCTTTTCATAGGATATAACTTATAAGGGAGGGGAAATTAGCTCTTAATTATCACACACAATAAAAACATTGGTAAAACAGTACAGTTTCTCTCTCTCTCTCTCTCTCTCTCTCTCTCTCTCTCTCTCTCTCTCTCTCTCTCTCTCTCTCTCTGTCACACACACACACACACACTGTTGTTATCTTTTTGTATAATGTATAGTTCAAGCAGTTTCTGATGGTTAGACCTGGGTTGTGTTTTTTTTTAATGTCCATTCACCTGTCCACACAAACACACCCAACTTTTTTTCTTTTTTTTAAAAATCTCTTTTCCTTCCCAATCATTTGTCTAAAATCACTTTTAGTGGATAGACGTTAAAATGAAGACACATACACTGTTGACGTGTTGTCATGTTTATATTAAGTAAATGTGTTAACATCTGTGTATGCATGTGCCATTGTTATGTATTATTTTTGTACACATGTATATTTTTTGTATGTGGAAATCTATTTTTTCCCCTTTGTGCACAATTGCATGCCTACATAAAGTACATTGTGTTTGTGTGTGTGTGTGTGTGTGTGGAGAGAGAGAGAAAGAGAGAGAGACAAGAGAGAGAGAGACTCTTACTAGTGTATGGTTAAACTAAAGGGAGGGGGGGTGGCAATGAATATAGTTATATTATAAATGCATGAGGTACCACTTCAGCTTGTACTTTTAAGATAATCCACTGAACTGATTTTTTAAGAAAAGAATGCGGTCCTGGCTGCATTAATGCCATTATTAACGCATTATCATTGTGAATGGAATTCATGCAATTGCTGAATGAAATGCTTGCTATAAAAATGTAATATTACATAATTGGGATTTTGGTCTCCCCCAAAACAGCAGTCATGCATACATCGGTGACATACATACTATAGTATTAAGTAACATACCCAGACCTGTGCAACCATTTATTTACCCACATAAATTTAGCCCTTCTTTCGAAGTGATTTCCATCCACTTTGACTTACGCCTCCCAGCAAGTATAATCTTTCTTTTTTTTATAGTCGTCTATGTGTTTCATATTGATATTGTAATGTTACTCTGAAAATCTACATTTTCCAAGTGTGTGACTTGCACAGCTTTATGTGTGTACAACTAATGTTATGATTTGTCTCAAGCTTGTATAAAATACATATGCTCTGCCTAAAACCTTTTGCTGTCTTTTCTGTTAAAAACCATTGCTCACTGACTGAGTCACTCACTGAAAATCTGAGGTTGGAAGTTCGGTCTATGCTCTACACTCCCTTCACCCCAGTTTACACCTGAAGTGAACTATTTAATCAAACTAAATTCTTACCCAAAATAAGTCAGCACCCCATCAAAATGTCTTCTTCAGGAGCTAAGCAAACTTGAAATACCTATTTTTGTGAAATTATATTATATATATATAATATATATTATTAAATTTAATTTATTTTGCTATTCTCTCACAAGGTGGGTGGGTGTGTGCATGCGTGTGAATGCACTATAGAGAGAGAGAGAGAGAGGGCAGTTGATTCATCAACAGCAATATTGGTGTGAGGTGTTTCCGAAGTCAGAATTGGGACTGACACTCCCTGAGAAACTGAGTTGAGAAGCGGCCAGAGGTACAGTGACTGACGCTCCCGGAGAAACCGAGTCGAGAAGCGGTGAGAAGTGCAGTGGAGATGGAGATTCTTGGACTGGTGGACATACCACTCACTTTGGTGCTGGTGGTCATGGTTCTGCTTTTCCTGTACATCTACCAAACGTGGCATTTCAACACGTGGAAAAAGCTGGGCATTGCAGGACCCAAACCTCGCCTCTGCTTGGCAACATCCCTGTGGGAAGCCGAGTGGATTTATTGGCGGAGTTTGCGAAGTGGAAGAAGCAGTATGGCGATAATTACGGGATGTTCGTGTTCCGAGATCCTGTCTTCGTGACCACTGACCCGGAAGTGATGAAGGAAGTGATGGTGAAGAACTTCAACAACTTTACTGACCGATATAGTGGTTTCAACTGTCTATTGACGGAGTTTTCCTGGAAGATGCTGTTCAATTCTAAGGGCCCCGCCTGGAGACGGTACAGACACGCCATGACTCCTGCCTTCACCACCGGCAAACTGAAAGCGTTGCAAGGCTACATGACTCGCTGCAGCCACATTCTGGCCGAAGTTCTGACAGACAGCGCCAAGAAACATGAGGACATCGACCTCAAAGAAACGTACCAGAAGTTCACGATGGACGTGATTGCTGGCACAGCCTTTGGGCTGGACACGAACCTGCAGAAAGGAGAGGATAAGGATACACACGACATGATCAGGGCCATGAAGGGAATCCTCTCCAATCTCAACAATATTGTCGTAGTCTTCATGGCTGTGGGCTTCCCCTTCCTGGCCCCTGTGCTGCGGGCCCTGGGCTACACGGCCTTTCCCCAGAAGGAGCTGTCCTTCTTCAGGCAGTGCATCTCCGCCATCGTCAAGGACAGGGACCAGCAGCAACCCCAACAGGCCAAGAACCGGGTAGATTTCCTGCAGCAGATGATGGACATACGGGTGGCAGAAGGGGAGGAAGTCACTGATGCGGAGAATGACGCTGAAGGAACAAAAGTCTGCAAAAAGCTGATGGAGGAGGAGGTTCTGGCCCAGGGCATCCAGGTGTTCAATGCTGGCTTCGAGACCACAGCCAGCACCTTGACCTACCTGACCTTCTGCCTGGCCACCAACCAGCACGTGCAGGACAAACTGTACCAGCACATCATGCAGGTCACCGGCCAGGGGGAGGTGACCTACGACCATATTCAGCAGCTGAAGTACTTGGAGTGTGTATACTGGAGACGCTTCGCCTCTACCCCATCCTGCCCAACCTGAGCCGCATCGCGGAGAAGCCCTTTGAGGTGAAGGGATACCACATTCCCCAGGGAGTAGGTGTCCTCATGGGGGTCTACATCGCTACCCATGACCCTGCCCTCTACCCTGACCCCTTCACCTTTAACCCTGAGAGGTTTGCTGACGGTAGGGACAATTTCATGGCGTCACTTCCGTTCGGCATGGGGCCCCGGCAGTGCATAGGTATGCGGCTGGCCATGCAGGAAATCAAAACAGCCGTCATTCATGTCTGCAGGGCCGTTCGCTTTGTTCCCTGTGAAAAGACACCGAAAACCCTGGAGCTGGATGCCAGAGCCTTGCTGGTACCACTGCAGCCTGTTGTCGTGGGAGCGGAGATCCGAACCTAGGACCTCTGGGGTTCTCTCTGATGCTTCAGTGTGTGTTGGCCTGTCATGTCAACGTATGGGGCTATTGTCAACATGTTGTCTGCAGATTTCATACAAACATCATTGTGCATATTCTATTCCTGTCATTGTATGGAGCTATTGTCAACATTCAGTCAGCGTTTTCTTACAAACATCATTGTGCATTATTCTATTCCTGTCACTGTATGGAGCTGTTGTCAACATTCAGTCAGCAGTTTTCTTACAGCTCTTGTAATTGTACACATTCTATGCCTGCTGTGTACGGAACTCTTGCCAACAGTCATCATTAATGTCAGCAGATTCCATACAACTCTCATTATTGAACACATCCGTGTCTGTTATCGTATGGAGCTGGTGTTGACATGTTGTTGTCTGAAGTTTTTCTACAGTCCTGGGTATTGTACACATTCCATGTCTGTCACCGCAGAGAGCTGTTGTCAACATGTTGTCAACCGTCATATCATCAACAGTCATATCGTCTGCAGATTTCCCACAACCCTCATTAGTATACAGATTCCATCAACCATCCCTCTGACAGAATTTCACTTTTGGAACTTTCGCCTCAAACCAGTTTTTTTCTTTCAGAAGAAAAATGTTTCAAGAAAAATTGAGAAAAAGAAATTAAATTTCAGATAATTTGTGCTGATGCAGGCTATGGCTTTTTGAAAAAAAGTCTTAACACATGTTTACCAGCAACAACACATAAGCTCAGCATTTACCAAAGAAGTATTCCTAAGCATATCAAAAGAAAAAAATCCGCTGCAATTCAAATTTTTGAATAGAAAATTTACAAATTTCTGCTAATTTTGTCCTTGTGCAGACGCCATCAGTCTACTAGTTAATCTAAATTGGTTGGGAATTATGTACAAATGTAAAGGTATATTCTGTTTCTGCAACATACAGAGAACAAAAAATGACATGTGTTCTATACTCTTTCTATTGTTTATGGAGGGGTGTAGCAAATCAGCTGTGTTAGGAAATCTATTAAAAGCAGGAAAAGAAAAGAGACACAAAATATAGGAAATGTTCGGGCTTTTTTTTTTAAAATGAAAAAGAAATGAATGCCAACAGTAGAAAACAATGTCATGTGGTTGTGCTATCTAACTATTGATTAGTGAAATATTGTTTCGTTATCTAACCTATGATTACTGAGATATTAATGTCATAATCTAACTATTAATTATTGAAATAGCTTGTAGTTATATAATTATTGATTACTGAATATTTTTTAACTATTGATTATGGAAACAATTCTGTCATATGAAAATGTTATCTAAGTAATGATTATGGAAACAATTCTGTCATATGAAAATGTTATCTAAGTAATGATTATGGAAACAATTCTGTCATGTGAAAGTGTTATCTAAGTATTGATTACGGAAATAATTTTGTCATATGTGTGTGCGCGTGCGCGCGCGCGCACGCGTGTGTGTACTTTCGTATTTGCTAGAATTATTTATTGTCATTGGTTGTTTGTTGTGAGGGTCGAGTGCAAGCGCTTTGATTTGTTTTTACAAGATATACGCTATATAAATTCCATGTATTATTATTATTATATATATATAATTTTATAAAACTTAAAGGGTAGGCACTAACAAAGTAGTACTATGAATCGGCTATTAATATGCATGTAAACTGACTGTCAATGTTGTTGGGGGGGGGGTGGGGGGGGGGGGGGGTTGCTGCCTCATCTTCTGTGACATCCCCATTCTGTTGTTCTCATGCCCCTCATTTCAATCTCCCCACCACAGCCATACCCAGATTCGTTGTGTCTCATCTTCGGGGTCGAGAGTCCACAGGGAGCCCATCAATATTAGGCTGCCGTGGGGCCACCATCCAGAGGGGCCCTGCACTTCTGCTGGGTCACTTTGGGGGTTCAGTGGTGCCTAACATATGCAAGACACCACCTACTAAGCCCCCTACTAACAACAGTATTAGCTCAGTTGTGGAGCCAGACTGAGTGAGTCACCCACTCAAGGTGACAACCACCACAACATCCCTTGAATGACCGTCTCCCCATGAACCTCCAACCCAAAAGGCCTTGACACAAACTCACCATAGGCACAGAAGTGTATGGGTAAACTGAATCTGAGGTCACCATGAGACCAGAGCAACGGAGGCCACTGAATCACAGGCTTTTTTTCTTTTTTTTCTTTTATTGCAGGATGATAAATGGTAATGAGGATGATGTAATGATGCTGCTATGGAAGTGCATCCGCTTTGAAACTACTAGACAGGGTTGTACTTGTACTCTAGGCTTACTGTCATATCCCGGCATCAACCATGCCTGAGAGATACAGACACCTGCAGTGTTGGTCAGGTAATTTGAGCACACTCTCAAATTCGCATCCGTAAAGTGGATGAAGCTCGACTGTGTCAGTGTGTGGTCCCAGTCTACCCACTGAGCCCACAGCACACTCACTCTGGGTAGGAGCCGGCTGGAGTGCAAAAAAGTCCCTATGACTCTTATGGGAATCAAACCCGCGACCTTCCAGTCCGAAATCCAAGGTGCTAACCTCTGCGCCATGGGGCTGGTGTGTCTATGGTTTTTTGTTTACAAGCAGAAAATCAGAAATATCATTAATACTATAAATATAATAGAAATTTTGTGTTGAAATTTATAAACCCCCCCCCCCCCCCCCTCTCTCTCTCTCTCTCTCTCTCTCTGCTTATTTTCAGTGATAATGATTCATTCACAATATTTTATCCAGTATTATCTTCTGACAGATCTGATATTTCTCATAAGGGTTAAAATAATCTATAGTATTTACATAGTATCAGTATCAGTATAACTATAAAGGGGGGGGGGGGGGGGGGGGGGGGGGGGGGGGAGTTACTGCACTCTCTCTTACTTAGTTTTATTTCTTTCATAGATCTATATTATAAACATTATGCTTCACTTTAGTTCCAAGTGCCCCCCCCCCCCCCCCCCCCCCTTTTCCTACCTTCCACCACCGCCTCCCTCCCTCTCTCACTCTCCCATCAACCTCCCCCCCCCCCCCCAAAAAAAAAGTTCACTCTCCCTTTCTGAGTTTCTCCCTCTATCCTCCACTCCATCTCTGTCATTGTCACTCAGTATCAGTCCAGATTTGTTTATTCAGCTAAAATAGAGCACCTTCCTCCTATCTTTTTCTTTTTTTAAATTTTGGTAATCTCCTGTTTAAATACATATTGTCCAAAATTTATATATTTATATGCAATCTGTATTAGATTTAGAATATTTTTAACTGTTGATCCAGTGATCATGTTGATTGTTCTGATGTAAATTTTTGTATACCAATCAGTAATCTGATAAATTAATCAAGTTTGAGTTTGTTTACAAGTATTAAATCTATCCAAAATAATATCATCTATCTAAATTAGAACTTTAAGAGTCAGTGGAAATCATTTTAATTCCTCTTGTCTAATAAGGTCGGAAATGTACTAATGCTTGAACTCCCAGTATTTGCATACAAAATTTGGTGTGACAGTTTTCATGCTAATACAGATTTGATAGTTAATATAAGCATGCTTTGAAGATTTCATTGATAATGATATTAAATCAATAATAATACTATTTGATTAATTTGGAATTCTGTCTGACCATAAAACTTTAAAAGCAAAAAAAGGAAACCAAAATTCTGCTTCATAGGCTAAAATAGGGGTTATTGATCAATCTTATTTATAAACAGATGCATTATCATGTCATAAATTGCACTTTTGAGGGGTATGCTGTTTTTCTATATGCTGCTTAAAATGTTCCATTCTCATAATTCCGATGAAAAACTTCTCCTAAATTATGAAATTTATATGTTTTTGTAGTTTTAGTTATGTGCTTTCAACATAAAATGAATGGGACTTTTTGGTGCTTTATATAAAAAAAATTTTAAAAATCAGTGTGTGTGTGCGCACGCGCTTGCACATGTGTGTGTGTCACTTTAAGTGTAAGTTTAATATCACAGTTGAAGCTCACATCACTGTCTTGAAGTAGATTGGCAGACTGCATCCATTTGAACCATGTATTTGGGAATTGAATCTTTTGGAATTACATTGGTAAAATAAATTTTAAAAAATTTAAGCCATTGTGCTCAAAAGCACTTAATTCACTTTAGCCTCATAATTTTTTTCTGATAGTGTGTTATATATTATGTCATAAAATCATATATTCCTTTGTCTTATGTCTAGTTCCATTCGTGAAGGTAAAGCACTCTTCCTTTATTTTATAGTTTACAGGTTTTTTTTTAATGAAATAACATTTGATTGTCTACCTTTTAACTTACTTGTTTAGCATGTTGTGTTACATCTTTCCAAAACCAGTGGTCAGCCTCCTTCCTGTATTTCTTTTACTTTGCAGCTTGTCACAAACATTGATGAAGACTCCCCCAGCTTACTTAGGTGTCATATGAAGGTACCTGGCACAACTTTTCTCCTTTGTGTGTGGTTTACCCCGCCAATTAAACATTTTTGGTATTCCAGCATATTGTTTGTTTTTAATCTGAATCATCCTTTTTATTATCACTTTCCATTGTTTTCTTCTTTTTTTTAAGTTCATCACAATTTCTTTGCATTTTTTGCCCAACAAATTTGCAGAATACTTCTAGTACTATTCATTTGGTTCAATATTCATCACTGTTTACTGTGTTTGAACTGGTTTACAAAGCAAAAAATGGCTTGCATGACAAAAGTGCACTGACCAGCAATGTTTTAATGAGAATTTCAGAAGAATTTTCTCTCTTGCTCTGTCTTTTATTAGTGTTTGTGTTAATCTTATCAAGTCTACCTTTCCTTGTTTCCCCCCCCCCCCCCCCCAAAAAAAAACAAAAAAAACAACAAAAAAACCTTGCTTTTTTATGTTTGTTGTTGAAATATGCCTAGAATTTTTATTTCGTCTGTAAGAGAGAAAACTCAGAAAGGTAGAATTTTTTTCATCTATTTGATTTGCTGTTTTCACTTTTCAGTGCTTTAGTTTTTAGCAAGCTTGATTTATTTCAGGTCTTGAAAACAGCCAAAAGGAATTCTGTTTAGAAAAGGAAGGATTCTTGTCTGGTCTGTTGCTCAGAGATGGTGTTGTATCGATATTAGCAGTATTTTCTTTGGTATTTAAAGTAGATATTTATGTCAAATGATGGTGTCTTGATACCAATGATTGGACTGTTTTTAATTGTTTTAGCTGAAAATGATTACTGCAAGGACTGAAGCTAAAGAAAAAAAAGAGGGGTTGTGGGACTAGTCCCCTGGTATCTTGCCTTATAATATATTACAATTACTGTCAAATGGTTCAGATAGCCAACTTCCATGATATAATTTTATACTGTACTTTTGAAGATAGTTTATGACTGATAGTGATGGGGGTGGGATAACTAAGTGGTCAGAGCGCTTGCTTTCCCAAAGTCAGGTTAAGCAGCATTGAGCGTGGACTTACCAGTCGGATGGGTGACCGTTTGCGCGCCTTGGCTTCAGCACAGTCCCCCAGTTCACCCAGCTGTAAATGGGTACCTGCCCTCTTTAGGGTCAGGGAAGGTAAAGCAGGGGGGGAGAGGAGATGGGCACCGCCCTCAATATGCTGGCCCCTAGAGAAGCTGAGGTCTCGGATGCCTCACTCCCCTACGACCACATAGGTTATGGGACACCTTTACCTTTTTATTACCGATAGTTTTATTATGTTTCTACTGTTAATATATATAGCTAACCTGAGTGATCTTCACTGACTAAATTATCTAACAATTCAATCTCTGCAAAAACTGAAGCCTGAATTTTGTAGTGTGTGTGATTAAAATTTTATCTTTTTTTTTTTTTAAACACTTCTACATCTTTACTTCATACCACACCGTAAATTACACTTCTACATCTTCATACCACACCATCAAAATGCTTCTACATCTTTACTTAATTTTTTATTCTTGGCATGACTACTTTTTTTTAACCATCCTTTTCTTTTTCAGCTTCACTAATTCTGTTAATTTAGAATGATCATGAACTTGTACAACACAGATTATCATTTTCACGTGCATTCTTGATTTAACTGATGAACATTTTCAAAAAACACAAACCCGGATAAGTAATGCTTTCACCCTCACACAAGCAAAGATGCACACGCACACACAAGATGGCAAAATTTTATCAATGTAATAGATCTCCAGGTACGTGTTCTCTTTTCAAATATCTATTTAATGTAGCAGAGAGATAACACCCTGCATTCTAAAGGATAACACCCTACCTTCGTGTAAAAGATAATTCACCTATAATTTGAAAGACTCATTTAACAAAACACTTAAACAGTGACTCTATGACCTAGTTTGGCCCACTTTTCTTTTAGATTTCAGAGAAGTCACCACAAATGCTGATTACATTTTTCTTTTTTTTTTTCAAGAGGGTTTCTTGCTTAGAACTACAAGTTTTAATTGTCTTTCACACAAGACAGCTTAATTTTTTTCAACCTTGTTAAATACAGTAATTTTGTGACTATATCAGACAGGCCTCCGACTTTTCAGCTATTGCTTTAAAGGAAAGGATAACAAGAGGCTTGTTTTTGTAATCTTCCTGTTGGATTTATAATATAATCAGACTTTTCAAGTAGCCTGGTATTTATTCTTCCTGTTCATAGCTTTTTTGAAGAAAGAATGCAGGGTTTTTGTTTCCCACCTTCTTCAACCCATTTGATTCTTGATCTTTTTTGTGCCTCTCTGATGTTATACATTTTAATGGATTTGGTCTTGTTCATGTCTTATAAGTTATTGATAAAATGATGTTTCTACAAGTTTTCTTTTTGAGAGATTTAGCTAATAATGGTTACTCTATTGGTTGTCTTAGAGTTTGAGTCAGCATTTCAGCCAATATTTTACCAGTTTCTATGCAGAAGTTGCTTTCTCTAACATCACATCTTTCAAGACGGGCACAAGGGAGACGGGCACAAGGGTAACACAGAGGAAAGGAGTGGGAAGCAAGAATGGAGGTGGTGAATATGCCACAGGGGATGAAGAGTCAAGAGAAGGCAGAAAGATCTTAGAGGAAAAACAATACAAAGACACAGAGCCCCTGCAAGATATTGGAAAAAGCCAGATAGAAAGTGGATTTGCAGAGATGACAGAAGAGGAAAAAAAGAGAGGAAACCAAAGACAGTAAGCCCCAAAAAACTGCTATCCAAAGATCTCTTTTGAATTCTTCAGTTAGAGTTGTCAGGTTCTAAGGTTACAGAGGACATTACTGGTATAGCTGCCTGCTATCAAGCAGTGATCGAGAGCTACCCTGTGACAGTTCATTCAAACATCAAAAACATCACAGTTGACACTGGCGCAGCTTCTTGGCTACCAACTGATGCTCCTTTCTTGCCTGTCCGTATTTATGGAGATTGAAATCATTTCTCGTGGGATATGGGATGCAGGACCAGTATGACAAAATGCAAATTTATACAGATTGCATTGGAACTCGCAATTCACATGGACATGTACCTGGACAATGATTTCCTCCAGCTTGGTCACCATGTCAGCAATGATCTACCTAAACAGTATAGCATGTACTTGGAACAGTAGTATCTGGACCAAGTGAAACGCATCCCCAGCAGAGAAACTGAATTCCTCAGAATGTAAAGTATATTTTGTTCTCCTGTGTTACTTTTCATATGCTGTTTGCTGTTAAACTGCAATGGAGGTCTATGTGTTGGTCTATGTTTGTTGAAACAATTTTTATGAAAGTAACAGCCTAGAAACTAGCATTATCACCTCTAATGTATGTGGGCACGCACATCCATGTGTGTGTGTGTGTGAGAGAGAGATGCATCACTAAGAATGAAGCAGCCACGGGTGAGGGGGGAGGGAATTGTTGCAACTGGCGCAACGGATTGAACGAATTCCGAATAGAACAAATCACTTTTGAATGTCCCTGGTGATTCGTTATAAGTTACCTCAACTGTATGTGACTTTTTACCCATCAAAGGCATCATTATGGTAGCAACATTCTGACTTAAAGGATGGCGTCTAAACATGACACCTGTATCACCGTGTGCGTTTTTTGTTTGGGTTAAATCCATTCCTCCTGGCACAAAATGGCGAACTCTTCCTAAAGGCAGAATGGGTTTTTTAATATGTGCAAAAGATATTCTGCACGTGTTTGCACATGTATGGGGCCTCAGTTTAGAGTAACATCTGAAGGACTTTAAGGGGAGTGGAATAAAAGTGCATGGTTGAGGCTCTTTTGAAATTGGATATTGATCAGCCATTTTGGTTCATGGAGAAATTGCTTGTCAAGCAGCACACATGGCTGTTTTTATCATCTTTTTTTAAAGTTTTTAGGAATTTTGTGCAAGAAATTTCCTTTTCTGTCAATTTTGTGTGTGTGTGTGTGTGTGTCATCTCTTTGTTATTTTATGTGTGATGTCCATTCACCTTATGTCATTTTTGTTATAAAAAAAAAAAATTCTCTTTTTCTGCACGAGGGGATATGAGAATTTTTTTCTTTGGCTGTGTGTGTGTGTGTGTGTGTGTTAATACTTCTTCCAGTCAGTTTTCCCAATACTAGGTCCAAAATGTAATGCTTCCAGGAAACCTGTATAATCTTTCTAAATTATTAAACCCCCCCCCCCCCTTTCCATAGGAACCTTGACTAAAAAAAAAAATAATAATAATAAAAAGTTTACTGCTTTTTGTTTTTGCTATTTTCTTTCCAAATGTTTTATGTGAATTAATCTAATTTTAGATGGAGTTTACTGTGTTCTAAATATGTCTTTCTTAAATGTTCATATATTGTAATCATTATTCATATTCTGTAACTACATATGTGGCACTCCACCACGAAATGAGTCGCTTAGCTCCTGACCCACTTTTCCGCTAGGAGCCATTAAAGGCAGGTGGGGATCACATTGTTGATATTGAGATTTTGTTTGATGATAATACTATAGCCATTATTCTACCTTGTAATGAAATAGCAGTGCATAATTTTGTTTCCTTGTGCTTTTAAACGTGTTTTTAAATTACCCAAGCCCTCATTCTGACCACCTATCAGGATGCTTAACTAATTTCTCATTTTGTCATATCCTGTTAATTTCTCATTTTGTTATGTCCTACAGCAGTCTATCATTTCAACTAGTAATAACTTTTCATAGAATCATTCGATTTTCAATCTTTCTTTTTTTTTTTTTGGGGGGGGGGGGGGGGTATTGAATAGCCTTTTTATTGCAGATTAATAGCATGCCAATTACTAAAAAATGACCTATGGTGCTATGTGACTCATTATGTGGTGGAGCGTCACATATATGCCTCTAAGTTAGTAAGTGTTCTGCCATATTAATAGGGCAGTTTCTTTAAACCATACTGTTGATATAATAAGGGGGAAAATTTTTTTTTTAAAAAACACCCAAGACACTACTTTTAAAAAAAAAAACAATTATTGAAATAACAAAATAATGCTTAGGCCTAGATACTGCAAAGCAAAAACATTTGAGATTTTATGTATACATGGATGTACTTTTCAAGGAGAAACAATGTTATTTGGAACAAATAAAAATTAAAAAAAAAAAGAAAATGTTCACCAAGTGGCCTCTTATTGACTGAATGAGCGAGTTGACTTGTGTTAAGTCATTAAAATCTTCCCTCGCACCCTCCCATTGGTGCGATCAAAATTCTGAATGTAAAATGTCTATCTTTGAATATCATATCACAAGATTCAACAATATTTATTTATAACCAGTACCCATTCTGCAATAAACTGTCGATTGATAAAGAAATTCCAAGTTCAGCCCACCAACAGCTATATATTGTAGGATTTTCCACGCTCCCAACTAGCTGCTACTCGAAGTTGGAGTGGTATGGGCTCACAACAAAGACTGAGACAATAGAGTCACATTAAAAAATCAAAATTATACAGACCCTCTTAGTCTTACAAGTTAAATACCAATCTGAAAATCTTGTAATTTATCACTTTACACTTCAGAGCTAGATCTCTCAATCTCAAACCAGGATGATGCCAGTAGTGTAGACTTCACCCTGTCTTATGCTCTCAAACCTAACATATGAATATGGCTTCCTTAATAGTGGGCATAAAAGGCGGCATATGCAAAAACCTCACCTTTGGTTAACCTCACACTAACTGAGGAACAACAAAAAAACTATCCCCAAACCCCACCCTACCTTACAATCTGGATCTCCTTTTCATCTGATAACCATTCTTATAGTTACAGATTTCCAGCTGAAGAACAAAGACCAAAATAAATCTAAACACACCACCAGTGTGCACGCATTAAAAAAAAAAAGTCATCTTCCTACCAGCACGCAGTGTTATACTTTTCATAAAGGTGGAAGAGGTTTTAACATGTACGCAAGGTGTTCTGCATGCATTCGACACCAGTGTCCATCCTACTAGCATTAGTAAAAGAATTTTACTCAATCTAAAAACTACATTGTGGGTTTTTCCGATTTAGGGTGCTGGCCTTTAGGCTAATCAGACTCTTGGCTTTAAAGAGGACTAAATAGTAAAGGTACAGGTGTCCCGTAACCTGTGTGGTCGTACGGCAGGGATGAGTTAGAGACCTCAGCTTCTCTAGGGGCCAGCATGTTGAGGGCGGCGCCCATCTCCTCTCCCTCGCTGCTTTACCTTCCCTGACCCTAAAGAGGACAGGTACCCATTTACAGCTGGGTGAACTGGGGGAACTGTACTGAAGCCAAGGCGTGCAAACAGTCACCCATCCAATTGGTAATCATGCTCAATGCTGCTTAACCCCCAGCCAGTGCTCTCACCACTGAGTTATCCCTTCCCCTCCTCTCAAAGAGGACTGCAAGTTGTTAAAAGAGCTTGTTGTGGCGGACGCCAGGCAAACTCAATATTTTCATGTGGGCCTTTGCACTTAGCCTATATTTATTTATTATCAATTATACTGAGGATAACGGAAACAATCGGTAACTGACAATAGTTTTGGCTTGAACCAGAGCACGAGTTTAAAAGGTATCCGCATCCTGACATATAAGGGATGATGTCAAGTCAAAAACATTTCAGTTATCCCATGACGGCACTTACTATGCAGACCGGTACATTCAATACGAATCTTAATTGATGGCCTCCTTGTCAGAAAGGTTGAAAGGGCGCAAGGTGTTATGCATGCTTTGTTTCCTCAGCGATAAACTACTAGCCTACACCACTTGGGACCTCATTTTATTATAAAATTATCAGTCTTATCTAAAGGACTTTGTGGTGTTGGTACTGATAACTTCGGGAGGGGGAGGGGGGACCCCTCGAATAGGCCTCCCAAAACACGCTTCACGCTCTAACCACTTGGCTATTTTACATGTATTCTCCACAAGTTTTATATATCAAATGTCACTTATATGTTGAACATGTGTTTTTACATCACTCGATTTTTACTTTACACAAAAAACAACCCACTAACCCTACTCTACTGTCCGATTACAGTAGATGGTTGAAAGGGGACGGGATAGATAGTCTAGTGGTCAGAACATTGCGCTCGCAATTTGATGACCCGGGTTCAATTTCTGTTCAAGGAGATTTTTCTCCTGGAGTTAACATCAGTGCTGACTCCTCTCTCCCAAAGTTCTTCAGATGAGACTATAAACTGAGGCCCCATGTGTGAACGCATGCAGGATATCTTGCGCACATGTTAAATCCTGTTCCGCTTTTCGTAAGACTAGGCCATCGTGTGCCGGTGGGAATAGATGACATTTACAGAACTGCCTACACACAAGGACTGGATGTAAAAAAGCACAAGAGTGTTTATCCCATTATCCTCGATATAAAAGATATAAAAATAAATAAAGACTACCCCAATAATTTGCCTAAGGCCAAACTCCATAGTTGTGGGCATTTTTCACAACAGAAATTCTAAACATATAGGTAATTACAAGTAGTGACTTTTAATAATACCAAACACAAAAACTCATTAAAAAAGCATGTAACATGGGCATGATTATAAAAAAAAACAAACTATAACATTTAGAATGGCTTTTACATTCACTATTTTGCAATAACTGCCATCACACAATATCCATGTACAACAACAACAAAAATAGACATCACGCTGTTCCACACCATCACCACTCTCACTTCACCAGTTCACTCTTGTACAACCTATAAATTTACAAAACATGAAAATGAAAATATCACTGAGTAGATCAAACCGATACTTATCAGGATGGGCGTTACAGTAACAAGATGGACATTACAGTAACAAAAAGCCACACCTCTGCTCCCCTCCCTTGCACATTTTGCATCACAGCCTATTTAGTCTCTCAGTATGTAGGTCTGTATGCATGCATATTTATATGCATGTATCATGTGTTTGTTGCAAGCATGTATGCCTCACTTTTCTCTCCTCTTTCCTATCTGTCTCTACATGAATCCTTTTACCATCTTCCTCACATCTCCACTCCAATTCTCCCCCCCCCCCCCCCACCATTTGCACCTCCATTCTAACTTCACCTTCTACAATACAAGAATATGATACAACTAAATACAAAATGTTGTTAGAACTGAATAGAGTAACAGAATTAACAATTTCATTGAAAACAGGGAGAATGCAATTACATAAGGTTATGAATTTACTATTGACCATGAGAACTGTAAAAGTTAAAGGGTGACAGTAGAGGATTGGGAAGAGAGAGGGTCAAGAATTGAGAGATACTCAGATAGAAAAGAATAGTGTTTTGCTGAAAAATAAATGTTTTCGGTGCCTTTTTTGCTTTTTTAATCGAGATATTTGATATGGCAGATATGTGATGGGTTAGAGTTCCATATCTGAGGTGCACTCTATGAAACAAACCTATCACCAAAAGTTTTTGTTTTGACTCTTGGAACTGGTAGCAGATGAGAGTGATGAAGACAGAAGATTTCTTAGGGACTGTAGACAGAAGATCATATATATATATATATATATATATATATATATATATATATTATATATATATATATATATTATATATAATTATAATTATGTTAGCTCAGAGAAGGCACACTGAACACCACCAAAGGGAGCAGTGCATGGCTCCTTTGGCTGGTGGCCCCACAGTGGCTTTACATTGGTAAACACCCTGTGGACTTCTGATCCTGGAGATTCAACATAATGAATCTAGGTATGACTGGGGTGGAGAGAAAGAGGTGAATAATGAAAACACCAGGATAGGATCAGAATCAGAATGTTGCAGAAGATGATGCACCAAAAAAAAAAAAAAAAAATTCTTAAAACCTAAATACTACACTTCTCAATTTCCTGAATGTATCAAGCATATTAACACAAACTTTGCGAAGAATATTCTTTTTGTTTCAGGATTTACTTTAGTCCTGCTCCGACCAAGTGGTAAACAAGGCACAGCCCACCATTTAGTCAATACAACCATTCATACAATAAACAGGGCAGGAACTAGAAAGCTATCCTTTGAGCTGAATTTCATAGTTTTAATCAACTGTTACTCAAATCTGAAGAGCCCTTAGCACAAAGTGTTAACAGGGTGCACCCATGAAGAAAAACATCACAGTAACTATTATGAACAAGAAAGGTAACACTGTTCCCTCAATGGCAATATTTCTCCCACCACACACAAAGGCATGTTACTCAAGCAGAGATTCTCACACCACCCACCAATTAGCACATCCAGTCACCACTGGACTAAACTTGATAAAGGAACATGGGTAAATGAATAACATGGGGCCTTATTATCTCTTTTTAAAGTGTTTCCTTTTGTCCACCTGTAGGCCTACCTGTTAATGTGTTATACATATATCTATCTGAGTACAAGCTGGTTAGTCTCAGTAGCGGTGTCTGGTGATCTGAGGGTGAGGATTTTTATGATCTCCCAGATCAACTTCAAGTGCAAGCCTGCCAGTGCCTTATTCCCTTCATGAATACACATGCAGAGGATCAAATATGCTCAAAGATCCCCTGATTTACATCTTGAGTTTGATGGGTTACAGGAAACATGAACATACTCAGCATTCATCCTGTATGAGCTGTTTTGAAGTCAGATTGTGTTGGCTGAGGTCAGCAGGCAGATTTCCTGCCGTGCACCCCATCTGATATAGAAATGCAGAGAGAGAAATTGGAAGTAACATCCCAAAACATCTGAAAATCAATGCAACACTGAAATGTTGAAAATAGCAAATGTCTCTGTACCTGAAGTGTTTCCCAATTAAAACCCTCTCTCTCTCCCATCTCCACCTCCTTTTAAACACACACACACACACAGAGTTAAATCAAGACCAGAACATACAATTAATTCATTCATTCCACTGATCACTGCTGGCTTACTCTCCTTCAGAGGAAGGACAGGCTTCAAGTTCAACACATGTGTCTTAGATGATTTACAGTAATTACAATACGTGTTTGTATGTGGGACTGTGGTTCTCTTCTTTCTTGACTTCTCTACATTCCCTTATCAGGTGAGGTGTATAGTGCCTGGTCTCCTGTCCTTGTAATTTTGCAGGAGGTCTGCCCATTGGCTTCAGCCAACATTTCCTGATCTCAGAGTAGCTCATTTTAATGTAGGCCCACCACAGGTTGCATGCTGGGTATAGTTGTTTCTCCATAAGCCACCAAACATTGACATGAATTACAGGATATTTAACGTTCATTAAAAAAAAAAAAAAATTCTGCATGTGTATACACAAAGGAAAAACACACACAAACACACACACACACACACACACACACACACACACACACACACCACACACCAACACACATATGGAGTGGCCAAGAAAGCAACACAGAAAATAAGCCATAAAGTGATGACCACAAGAACAAAAACCCACCCCCAAACAAAAATCAATAACTGAGGTATAAAAGAAGAAAGGGAATTCCCACTACAGGAATTTCTCCAGGTCAGCATACTGCTCAATGCAGAAACTGAGAAAGAGCCCCCGGCATCTGTAACCCTAAACAGTACACCTGCCAACCAGTCTTACAACCAATCTTATGGTTTCTGGTTCAAATCATACTTTCAGCATGCAGCCAGATTTAAAATACTGTGGTGGTAACAAATGAATTAACTTAAACCCCCATCTAGTCCTTTAGATGACTCTTGAAAAGATTGGGTGAAGTCTTACCCAGATGATACAGCATGCAAAAATTTATAGTATGCATAGTGAAAGTTTAAAGATTCCCACAGGAAATGTATTTAAATAAAAAGTCAATGAGTCCTGCACATAATTATGTTAAATCTTGCACCACCTTTCAAATACAGGCAGATAGGGATGCAAGACAAAAAACAACTGCACACACATGCACACACACATCACACATAAATCACACACAAACACACACATCACACACACACACACAAACACACAACCTTCAGACTAAAATCACCACAGACATAATGTGGGAAATGATAGATAGGTCTTTAACATGCAAGAAAAATGTGTGGATTAATTCAAACATGGATTTTTTAGTTTATGGTCTCACAAAAAGAACTTGAAATGGAATGAATACAAGACAAACATAAATGCCACAGCAAAAATCACTTAAATAAACAGCTCAACAATGATCCATTACCTCAAATCACTTTACGTCACAAGTCCGAAACTCTGACCACAGAGTCGAGATTTCACCCCCCCCCCCCCCCCCACCCCCCCCCAAAAAAAAATCCAGAAATTGGCAAAAATACAATGATGAAAACCTTGAGAACTGGTACTCCAAATAAAGAAAGAAATTTACTTGAAAGGCCAAACAGATTCTGTTGTTGTGTTGTTGTTGTGTGTTCCCCAGCTGAACACTCTCGGGGTGAAACAGAATGTGCACTCTCACTCACTCATCCCACCTGGGAATCACTGTGAAATTAAAATTGCACACTGAATGAGAAGTTTGTGTATATGACTTTTTAAAATACCTTGCCATGTAGGCAGCCATACTCTGACTTCAGAGAAAAACAGATTCTAAAATAGGAAGCCACGCAAAAGAATTTGTGTAACTATTGTGTCGTCTATTTAGACCTTTACAGAGAAAGATCACAGCTAAGGAGTGACAAATTAAAACATACAGCGAGAGCTGTACTTCTTTACTGGTCAGGAATTTGCACTTAAGGGTTGAAAACAGTATGCTTCTCAGATCATTAACTTTTTCTTATCCCACAAGTTTGAAATAAACTACATGGCACTAAATTAAATAATTTCTCACTAACATGACCTTGAGCTTAACTATGGAATGAACAAAATGTAACAAAAAAGTAAAAGATGACGACCAAAAAGAAGAAGAGAAAAGCAAAACATGAGACCTAACATAAACCTTAAAAAGTATGTGAAAGGATTTTTTTTTTTTTTTAGGTATTTGTTGACCATAAACACTAAAACAGAAAAGCTATGTTGCCATTATAATACTGAAAAAACAATCCATAGATAATTTTGTTTAAGACTTTCTTTGTTTAACTTTGTCTTATACATAGTTATAGTGTAAACTTTGAGAGACATACTTAACAGAAAAGTGTCTTTGCAGTTTTGGCCAAGGGAAAAGATAATGAAGGCAAAAAAAAAAAAAAAAAAATCTGCAAATCTATCTTTTCTTTCTTATAATCCAGCAACTTAACTTTGACCCAAACATCATTTGTGCAAATGAATTAGAGTAAATCATGTGCAATGACTCAATGATCTTTACTTCTTGACAGAAATAAGCCCAAATCCATGATGAGTTCCATAATTGTTTGTTTTGTTTTCTTTTAACTCAATGAGTTTAATCATTTCTTGTGCCACTGATTTTTTATCTTTGTTTATTATTCTTTTATTTCAAGAATAATGGAATAAGCACCCATGTGCTTTTTCACAGCTAGTCCCCATGTGTGTAGTTTTATCAATTTCATCATCCATTTCCTTCCAGCACACAATGGCCTACTCTTCTGAAAAGCTGAACAGAGCAGCCCGAATTTCACACACAAAAATCTGCTGTGACATAAAGTGGTACAAAACACAAAATACAAAAAAAAAAAAAAAAAAGTTGCTCTGAGGTTCAACAAAGATAAAGAAGTATTAATCTTAGTGTATTTAAACTTAAGAGACAACGCAAAGAAATTCAACAAATGATTCAGTATTTTAAGACAAACAGTGGCAAGAATGAGCATGAGATAAAAAGCAACTGAGATAAAAAGCTGTTAAAAAAACAACTGAGATAAAAAGCTGTTAAAAAAACAACAACCTGAAACAGTAAGAAAGCAGAAAAACAAAAACTTTGGGTACACACTGACATTCATTCCCTCTCTGAAAAATGCAAACATACAAAACAAGATCAATGTCAGCTGTCAATTTGAAGTCATTTCTTGACATTTCTTTCTTTTTTCATTCCAAATTCCTCAGCAAGAGCTTCGGGTTTCACAATGCAATGGGATATTTTGCATTTGTCACATTCTAACTTCAGGAATGGTGTCTAAACACAACACTGTGTGCATGCATTTTTTAAATGCTGTCATCCATTTATACCAACACAAAGTGGTTTACTCTTCCCAATGGCAGAGTGGATTTTTAACATGCACGCAATATGTTTTGCACGCATTCACACATGAGGGCCTCAGTTAATAGTCTTAAAATACTAATTTAAAAAAAGGATATTTGAGGTAGTGGAGTCAGCATTGATGTTAACTCCAGGGTGAAAATCTCATGAAATGGCATCTCCATGGTGACTTAATCCTTGGCCAAGAGATCATGTCCCCAGCTTCCAGCAACATTCATTTCATAGATTACTTTGATTTTGTAATTAATGCAAACTTTGTGAGATTCAGTCACTATAAAGTAGGTATGTGTGAGTTTGGGGGTGGGGGTCATGTAATAGACCACTTTTGGAATATTTCGTGAACTTAAGGCTGGTCCATGGTCATATCCTCTGCAAACTTTCACTTGTCTACACTTTTCTCACCTTTTTTTTTTTTTTTTTTTTTTTTTTTAAGAACTCCTGTTGTATTGGGGGTTATTTTTGTTGTTTGCTCATTACATTTTCAACCTCTCTATAGCTACAGAGTACTGGTTTTGTGGTAGTGCTCAGTCTATAAAAGAAATGAAAGTTATCTGTTAAAACATTTAAATAAGTATTGATTTTTGGGTGCCTGTGACCTATACTGCTCTTCTCTACAAACCTGTGGCAAGAGTGTTTTTTTTGTTTTTTGTTGTTGTGGTTTTTTTGCTGCTGTGCCATGCAAAGAAAAATGACCTTTAAATGTTTTGGTGATATGATGATCGACTAGGCTAACTACAGCTGGCAGGTCAACACAGGCGATTTTACAGTGTGACCAAAGGTACATTTTTCTTACAAGTGCACTCCTCAAAACTACACTTGTTTTCACATTTTCATTATACGGCTTTGGAAAAAAACCAAGTAATCTAGTCATTGTTACGAATACTATCGAATCAAGAAATAGAATTTCGAGGAAATATTGATTTTTTGTACCCCCTCTCCAGCTCCCAAATTTTCCCGTCGTCCATTCAGTCTACGACTAGGCCTAAGTAAACCGTTTCCCATTATTCATCCGATCATGCACTCCATTCCCAAGTAACATTTATTCTTAAGATAATGCAAATATGGGACGACAAGTAAAGGTGGAGAGGCAGTTCTATAAAGAGAAGTTTTTCGCTTCGTCTGGTTGTCTAGTCAGTTTCAGACTGGGAGGCATACTGTTTTTACTTTATGATGACGACAAAAAGAAGGTGGAATGCAAAGTTCATAAGGGTATAGAAGCAAAATGCACAGTCAAAATATTCCCCTTCTCCAATCATCAGACGTCTTTTAAGATTGCTAATCAAATGCATTCGTTTGTCAACAAAATTAGTGTAATAATTAATCATAATCAAAAAGAACTTACCCACGTTGATATGTTGACAGAGGAACTAATTTCTGGGCATGCGCAGTTATCAATCATACAAAATAGTTGAAAATCTCATTTGTTGTCGATTTTTTTGCTTATAATGTGAACAGACGTGTACTGTATGTGTACAGTAACTGCATCGAGTCTGATTTCAACCACTATTTGAAATAAAAATGGTGAAAACCTTAATGAATACTATCGTGCATGCGCGCTGCAAGTTGGTGCCGGCTTGAGCAGAAAAACGAAAGTAGAGATTTCCTGTTTTAAGAAAAGCAATAAAAAGGAAAGAAAGTATGAGACTGCATGGACAAGCTTCTATGTCTGGATGAGATAGTATGGACCAAGCTTTCATATCTAAAACATATTTTTACAACAATATTGCATAAAGTATATGGTATCAAACAGCCCTATGAGACAATCAAACCTAACGCCACCTACAGGAGGCTCTGCAAGGCACTAACCAAAAAAAAATTTATTTATTTTTTTAAGTTGCGACAATATGAATGGTCAATAGTTGACAAGAAATTTTCCCCAAAAATGCACAAACTCAAAGTGTTGTTTCTTACCAATAATGATTTCATATCTTTATCATATTAAAAAAAAAGTTAATGAAAACAACAATAGGCTAACCTACATCAGTGACCACAACCATCACCACCACCACCACCACCAACAAAAATTGAGGATGATAGTATAAAAATAAAATAATGACCAACAGTAGTTGTAGTAGTAGTGGTAATGTTGTTATGATCCCTACCACCACAACCATGAACACCATTATCATTTTTATATTATTATCATCATCTTCATTATTACAATTATCCCTGCCAGAATTCCTTTATCAAAATCTTGTCCGGTATCAACATACTGGGCTAAGACGTGATATACATGCTTGAATTTCATACATATAAATCACATGACAATGTTATTGATTATACAGTGTTGCATCAGAACAAGATCATTTAGTCATTCTTTTTTTTTTTTCCCTGGCCAGTGTTAATAATGCATTCACTTCTTTCTATCAAACGTGTTTACTTTCCCTGAACTCCTCTACTTAACTCAAGGATGAGCCATTAGGCCAACACCCAGAAACTTTCAGGTACTGTATCTTGGGCCAGTCAAATTAACCTAGTGAAGCCATGAACTCACTGGGATACAGGCTGCATGCTGGGTATGTGCATTTATCTATTTCCCCATTCCTTGGCTAGAGCTCTGAGGTTCACCAATGGTGATATTTTGTGTATACAACCGTTTTTGCCCACCATGAAGGTAGCCGTATTCTGACTTCAGGGATGTATGCTGGATATGTTCATGTTTCCATAACCCACCAAATGCTGAGGTGAATTACAAGATCTTTAATGAGCATATTTGATCTCCTGCATGTGTATATACACAAAATGAAATGTGGCACAGGCAGGTCTGCACTTAAAGTTGACCTGGGAGATTGTAAAAATTTTCTTCATTGTTCAAGAGATGCCATGGTGTTTCAAACCCACAACTTCATAGACCCATGGGATTGAAGTTGAATGGTTTTAACCATTCAGCTGTAGCATCTGTTGTATGTGCATATCATTCATATCACCAGCACCATATCACCACATCATTGGCCTACTATTCTCTGAGAGATGGATGGGTGTTTTGTAAACCACTTTCAGTCATAGATTTGTCTGCATGAACTTTGGGGTCTGCCTGTGGAGAGCATGTTGCTACAGGAGTAGTGTCTGCCAGCTGTTTTTGTTTTTTTTCCCTGACTGCTTGTGTATGTGTTTCCTGATGAAACTGTTACATTTTTGGACAGAAGTGTGCTTTGGAGAACCTGCCTGGTCCCCCCTATTCAGTACTCCCGAGGCTACACATGTGATTCTGTCACATAGTAGTTGATGACAGGAAGTTCTGAAATCTGATCTCACCAGAAAAAAAAAAAAAAGAGAAGAAAAAAGAACCTGCCTGGTTTTCGTGGGTTCTTTTTTTATTGTACAGTACATGTTTTATGGCCCAAACACATTTTGCAGTGAAATTTGGGTTGCTCTTCCTGGGGTGAGCACTTGGTATAGATCTGTGCATCCCCCCCCTTTTTTTTTCTAAAAACTTACATCTCCCTCTCCCACCTTCCCCCCATTGATTTCATATGGCTTCTTTTTTTTGCACAGACTTTTGTCTGGAGGTGTCTGTTGTTCTGGGTTCATTTACATGCACTAGATACTCTATTAGTGTTTTCAACAGAAAGATTTGTGCCCATATCACTTTTAAGGGTCTATAATGGTTGGGTAACAAAAAAGAGTACTGTGCTCACATGAGATCACAAGGAAGTATACAAATCATACAAGGAAACAAGTGTATTGTATTGTATCTGTAATATCATATTGTATAGTATTTGCAGAGATGGCAGATTTGTGTGTGTCAAATTTGATGTTTTTCTGCTGGAAGAGTATGTCAGTATGGCATGGTGTCACAGCCAAATTCCCCACCTGTTCCCACCTTTCAGTCTGAATGTATGTCTTTCTGCAAAATAGTGCCTCCACAATTTTTCTTGCTGTGGATTCTTTCATGTATGTGGAATAGTTTGCCATCTCATCTGAAAGACTAGCAAGCAAACCACCACTAAGGATCTTGTGAAAGCATAGAATGTCTGGTTTTGGGGGAGGGGGGGGGGGGTCCTTGGCTAGAACTCTGAGGCTCACCAATGGTGAGATTTTGCATATACGACTGTTTTTGCCCACCATTAAGTCTACAGGAAGCCCATTAATGTCAGGCTGCTGTGGAATCACCAGCCAGAAGGGCTTTGCACTGCTGCTGGGTCACTTTGGTGGTGTTCAGTGGTGCCTGATCTGAGCTAACATACAAAGGACACCATCTACTAAACCTCCACTAATGACAGTATGAGCTCAGTTGTGGAGCCAGACTGAGTGAGCTGCCCACCTGAGGTGGTGATCCCCACAATGTCCCTTCAACAACTCTCCCCTGTGAACCCCCAACCCCAGGGATTTTTTTTTTTTAATTGAATGATGATCACTGATGACGAAGATGATGTAATAATGCTGTTATGAAAGAGCATGTGCTTTGAGACTGCTTCACTCTATGCTTTCTATCATAATATATCCTGTAGTCAACTGGACCCAAGAGATAGACAACCACAGTGTTAGTCAGGTAATTTGAGCAACACTTTCAAAATAACATCCATAAATTGGGCGAAGTTCATCTGTGGGGTTCCGGTCTTCACAATGAGTCCACAGCACACTCACTTGAGTAGAACCTGGCCATCATTTTTTTTTTTAAATCCCTATGATTTATGGGATTTAAACCCACAACCCTCAAGTCAGTAACCCAAGGGGATAATCACTGCACCAAGGTGGCTGGTTTCTGTAATGTTCTTGTCCTACTGTTCCCATGCCACTCACTCCCATCTCTCCACCCCTGCCAGACCCAGGTTTGTCATGTCACATCTTCAGGGTTACAAGTCCACATGAAGCTTATCAATGTTTGGCTGCCATAGGGTCACCAACCAGATGTGCCCTTGCACTGCTGTTGGGTCCCTTGGGTGGAGCTCACTCACTGGTTCCTGTTATGATCCAGCATGTGCAGGATACCACCTGCTATGTTCCTTGCTGATGACAATAGGCCTATAGCTGGATTGGTGAGTCAGGCTGCTTTCTTCCAACTTACTTTCCTTTGTGTCAAGACCTAACAATAACAGAATGTCTCTGATTTAACTGCTTGCAGAAGCTAAAGATGATCTAGCTTAGGAAATATCAACTAGTGAATATTACAAAAAACAAATACAATGTAACTTTAACTTTATTGTGGAAATCACAAAACAACTCACAGGTACAACATGATCCAATCTACTCAGCCCTTTATTTGAAATGTACACATTTTTACACGTACACATAGCACCACTGGCTGAGAACAGAATCAAGCTCAAAATCAGAACCAGAAGCGCTTCTGGACATGAAGGTCACATGAGATTTATTTGACACAACTATTCAAACCAAACATCATCTGAAAAAAACATAAAAACCCTTGTTAGATTTCTTTCTATCTTATAATTATAACTTATCCGCTCTCTTTTTTTCAAAACAGGCAAACACAAATTTCATCATTCCTGTTTCATAAGTATCTGTGACATTTTCATTCCTTACCTTGTCTATAGATTCTTTTCTTTTAAACATATCCAAGTAAAAATACGATATATTCAAGAAAAGATATGAATACACATTATATAGGACAAGCAGATGATACAATAAAAACTGCATAATTTGAATATGAATTGTTTAGATAGAAAAGCAAGTATGGAGATATCATGATCATCTTCAGTGCCTGTTGTTCTGTTCTACACGGCACATAGACCACAAACAGAAACTTCTCCAGACATGCTCATCCTGGGCTGGTTGTTTTGTGGGGGCATTTTTGTTCCTCAGCCAGAGCTTTGAGGTTCACCATTGGTGAGATTTTTTAGTATGCAGCTGTTTTTGTCCGCCATTAAGGTGGCTGCATTCCAACTTCGGGGATGATGCCTAGACATGACACCAATGTCGACGCATTTTA
Organism: Stramonita haemastoma; assembly: GCA_030674155.1. Taxonomy (NCBI): domain Eukaryota; kingdom Metazoa; phylum Mollusca; class Gastropoda; order Neogastropoda; family Muricidae; genus Stramonita; species Stramonita haemastoma. Next base: position 15,848,591 of record CM060324.1, read on the forward strand.
AAATATTTTGTTCACCTGTTCGTACAAATAGCCTGCTCTTTTGAAAGGCAGAGTGGGTTTTAATGTGCACACAAGATGTTCTGCGTGCATTTGCACATGGGGACTTGGTTTATAATCTCCTCTGAAGAATTTGGGGGGCATGGAGTCAGTACTGATGTTAACTTGTGGGGAAAACTCCCCTTCAGCAGGTGGCACTGTGGTGGCTCAAACCTGGGCTGTCAAATTGCCAGTGCAGTGGTCTGACCACTATGCTTTCCCAGCCCCTGAACAAGGTAACTTTTTAAGATAAGTATTATTGTGAAAATCATCAATTCAAACACACATGAATGAATATGTACACCTTCAATCAGACCAAAGTTGCCCTCAGTATCACTCAAAAGAGTAAATCAATGATCAGAAAACATCACCTTTGAAAACAAACACGTAAAAGTAACAATGCAAACAAAAATCACACTCCAACATTGAAAGAGAACAGTAAAAAGCAAAGGGTGCATACAATTTAATAATAATCAAAAATAATTCATGGAATTTAATATACGCATATAATTCATGCAAATTTATGTTTTAATTGACAAAAGAAACGTGGGAAGAGGTTTACTTTGATGGTTCCGAGAAAAGATGGGAAAAGTTTGCCCTCAAACCCCACCTTTCCCCCTCCCAAAAAAAATTACAAAAAGAAATATGAACACATATTGAGTTGACTAAAAACATATTCAGCAAAAGATTTAACTGCAAGAATTTCAAGCAAACTTTCACAATGTGAAGAAATAAAAAAAAAAGCATTAAAAAAGAAAAGAAAAGTCAATCTATGTAATCATAAGATTATTTCTTACTTCCCATTGCTCACCAGAATAAATCATACTTGCCCATATTAGAGTTGCATAAATGTACACATTCCATACAAGATTATACAAGAGTGATAGAAAGCTACTGTCGGCTAAGCTGTAATTTTTGTATAGAAATATCCATTTGTACTTGAGAGTGTGCTGTTTAGGGCTGACAGGCCAAATGAAACAGGGGACAGCGGGAGGCATCACTGCACTGTATGTCTGCCCCTGTCTCAATGCAAACAAGCTGCCTGTTTTGGATAGTCATACCCAATGGGCCCATGAAGATGTTGGTTTGAATCTCCACATCGGCATCTGCTGAATTAAGTTTGGGGAATTTTACGATCTCCCAGGTCAACTTCAAGTGCAGACCTGCCAGTGCTTTGATTCCCTTCATATATATACACATGCAGAAGATCAAAGAAGCACGTTAAAGATCCCGTAATTCATGTCAGTATCCGGTGGGTTACAGAAACACCAACGTACCCAGCAAGCAACCTGTACGATGAAATGAGCTGTTCTGAAGGAGACTGTTGGCTGAGGCCAGTGGGCAGACCTCCTGCAAGTTTACAAGCACAGGAGAAGACCAGGCATTACGCACTCCCCCTGGTGAGGGTCATTAAACAAATGCACAGAGAGAAAATAATACAAAAAACTACGCCTACATGAACAATTAATTGTTATGAGTTTTTCTTTTCTCGGTCTCCTTTTCTACACAAATACAATACTAGCACATTTAAGCACATTGTATTGATGTTGTTTATATCTATCTATATTTCTATTTATCTATCTATCTATATATATCTATATATCTATATCTATATATATGTCAAATCCAAGCAGCTCGGTAAGTTTTTACACAGATGTTCACATGTGATAAAATGGTAAAGGAAAACCATAACAAGTTACAACTCACATGCTAGTTTGTAAATGACAGTAATTTCCGCCCTTGCAGCCATACAGGTGACACTGACATATCTCTTGTACCTTGAAATTACAAATTGCAAGTTGACATTCAATTCTTGTGAAAGATTTCCTAACATTTTACTTCGGTCCCGGTATAAGGTAAAAAGGTAAAGGTAAAAAAAAAAGAGGGAAAAACAGTTCAGAAAAGTCTTGAGTCAACCTGACAAGCTATTATGTCATCCCCAAAACCTATTAACCAGCTGGAATAAGTGTGGTCGGTTTTGGAATCAACATTTTACAATAATAATTTTGACAGATCAATACCCAACATCATCTAAACTCCTCCACAAAGAAAGTGACAGAAACAAGAATTGAAGAAACAAACCAACAACAAAAAGAGGCTTGGGGAGGGGGGTCAGCAAGAGCTCCAACGTTTACCGATGAAAAGATTTTGCATATGCGGCCATTTTTCCATCATTAAGTTTACAGCATTCCAACCTCAGTGGTGATGTCTACATGTCACTCTGCTGTGTGTGCAATTTCTTCGATTTTGTCTTCTGGCATGCAATGGCCTATTCCTCCGAAAGGCAGAACAGGTTTTAATGTGTGTGCAAGATGTTCTGCATGCATTTGTAGACAAGGCATTGGTTTATAGTCTCATCTGTAGGACTTTTTGGAGAGTGGAGCTCACATGGGTATCTCAGTGGTGGCCTGAATCTGAACAGTCAGACTGCGGGCTAAATGCTTCAACCCAAAAGTCCTTCGGATGAGACTATAAACCGAGGTTCCGTGAGTGAACACACGAATCCTGTTCCGCTTTTCATAAAAATTGGCCATTGTATGCCAGTGGGAACAGATGACATTTACAAAAACTGCATACACTCGGGGACTGGATATAAAAAAGCACAAGAGTGTTTATTCCATTATCCTCAATATAAAAAAAAAGAATAGAATAGAAATAGAACCACTAGGTTGCATTTCCACCTCCCCAGCAGGACAGGTCATTTGCAGAGAATGTCTAAACAGTTGTAGGCAGCAACCTTCCACTGTGGAAAGGATCTGAGTATGTCTTCAGAATCTCACCTACAAAATCAGTGTGAAAAACAAATGGAAAAAAAAGGAAACGTTTTTAACTGTAACAACATTACTGAAATTCACTTTTTATGAAATTTAAAACAAAAATCACTGTTTTTTTGTTTTTTTCCCTTATTTTGTGTGTATGAATATATTTGACTCATACTTTTAGAAGTGGGTAATCACTGGAATGTAACACTTTTTATCTATTGCAAAACTTTAACAAGCATTTTCATGAACTGAATTGATCCGTCCGATATTAATAACAAATGAGACAGGTACCTCACTAAATCCATGTATATGTACGACTAGTATTCCACATAAGTCATAAAGCACACACATGCATAATGTGCATGCATTAGAAGCATGTGTGCATTTGTATGTGCACATATTATACGCACATACAAATGCACACAAGCTTATTCATTCAATATTGGTAAAGATTGATTGATGGTACAGTCCCTCAATTAGAAAACTCAAGTGGGACAATAACCAAAACTCCTCTGAAGTCAGAGTATGGCTGCCTATATGGCGAGGTACTTGAAAATAGTCATACACGCAAACTTCTCATTCAGTGTGCTATTTCAATCTCACAGTGATTCCCAGGTGGGATTAGTGAGTCAGAGTGCACATTCTGGGTGACCCCCCAGAGTTTTAAGCTGGGGAACAACAACAACAATAACCAAAACATGGCTTATATGCATACATGCTTGCATGCATGCATACACACACACACGCACGCACGCACGCACCACACACACACACACACACACACACACACACACACATCCTTAAGATCTAGGACTATTAATGGCAGTGGCAAAGAAGAGGAAATAGAGGTATGATTGAAAAATTGTTTAAATTTTTTTTTAAAACAAAACAAAGGCAAACAAACTGCCCCCCCCCCCCCCCCTTCCCCCTCTCTCTCTCACACACACACACACACACACACTGATTGGGAAAAAAAACCCCATCTTAATACTCATTAAAATAAAAAAAAATCCCAAAATAACAAAACAAACACCAACAGCAAAAAACCCCAAGACACTCTTACCATTTGATTAAGGGCAAGCAAAAATATGTCTCAGAAATCTTTGAAAAGTCATAAATGCTAGATTTACTATTACAACCTGAACACATCTTGCATGGCTGAATATTTTGTTCTAAGATGATTTTTTTTTTCATTTGTTTATTTTCTTTATTTTCTTTCATTTCCATCATTTCTGTCCCATATATATATCTTTTTTACCTTGGCTACAGCTAAGTGGCTCACTGATGGTGAGATTTCATGTATGCAGCTGTTTTTGCTCACCTGTAAGGCAGCCATATTCTGACTTCAGGGATTGTTCCATACCTACACTTATCACTCTTACATCTTCTCTGGCCCAGGCTAAAAGCTTTGCCAATTACTGATGTAAGTAAAAGCACCAAGGCCTCCATTAAGATGTTGCTGTTATGTTTTGAGATGTAGGGGTTGTTTTTGTCTGTGGCGAGCTCCTATCATAACAACTTGTATTCTACAGGAAGAAAAAAATCCTCTGAAGTTGGAATATGGCTGCCTACAGCACACATTCATGCACAAAATATTGACTTAAAGTGCAACCTAAAGGACTGGATAGGGCTAGGAACAGACATCAGTGCTTGCTCTTATAACAGAAAGTCTCTTCTTATTTGGTTGTTGGGTGTGCGAGGTTTGAACCTGTAACCTTGGGATTGAGCATTAAACATCCTAGCCACTTGGCTAACCTGGTCCTTAACTTTCATAGCAGCCCAGTAATAATGTGGATAGATATTTTTTTGTAAGGGTCTCTCTTTTTTTTTTTGGGGGGGGGGGGGGGTATGGGGTGGTCTTTTCTTTTAATACACACTCTTGTGTCTGTCAGTGAGTACATCTGGTTTTGAAAGAGTGTTTTGTGGTTAGAGGTAATGTACCCATCAAAAAAGCATGAGATTCATGGTTCAATACCCAATTCAAAGCTGGACTTCCCCCTTCATTTACCGGTGGTAATCTGGGGGCTAGTCTTTCTGAGATTTCACAGAGCTTTGATGTGTCACAACAAAAATGATTTTAATAAAAACAACAACAAAACACCATAAACGAACAAACAGATTGTCAGATTCTGACTTTTCTCTGCACTGGTCTCATGATGAACACTTTTGGCCTTCTTCCACATCCATACCTGTTATAAAGTTGTGCCAAACTCTACACAGTCTCTGCTGAACTACACAGTCTCTGCTAAATTCATCTCCAGGTTTATGGGGAACTGCTGTTGGAGAGATGAGGTATCTGTTGTAACTGTTGTAAATTTATGCCAATTCTGTATAGTCTCCATGTTCCTAACTGTTGCAGAGATGGGCTAACTGATGTCAATGTACACCTAATTCTACAAAGTCTCCAATTTCATAACCATTCAAGAGATGAGGAAACTGTTGTAAATTAACACCTCATTACTACAATCTACAAGTTCATAACTGTGGGAGAGACAAGGTTAACTGTAGTAAATTAACACCTCATTACTACAATCTACAAGTTCATAACTGTGGGAGAGACAAGGTTAACTGTAGTAAATTAACACCTCATTACTACAATCTACAAGTTCATAACTGTGGGAGAGACAAGGTTAACTGTAGTAAATTAACACCTCATTACTACAATCTACAAGTTCATAACTGTGGGAGAGACAAGGTTAACTGTAGTAAATTAACACCTCATTACTACAATCTAATAACTGTTGGAGAGACAAGGTAACTGTTGTAAATCTATGCCAAATTCTACACAGTCTGCGGGTTGATAGGGAACCACTGTTGGAGAGATGGGGGTAACCGTTTTAAAGCCAAAGTGACTCCGTTGATCCTGGCCACACAAGCGAGCTATTACCATTGTCCTTCAGTGTGGAGATTAGGAGACAGTGCCCTATGGATGGGAAAAGTAATGATTTAATGCCAGCAAGGTTGTGTAGTGACAGTGCAGGGCCCCTTCTAGCTGGTGACCTTTCTCTATGAAGACTGCTGGCTCTGGGAGGTACTGCGGAACTGAGCATGAGTACAGCTGTGTGGGGAATAATCATGAGGGGTGGAGAAACAGAATTTATTTATTCTTTTATATCGAGGATAATGGAATGAGCACTCATGTGCTTTTTTACATCTAGTCCCCGTGTGTACGCAGTTTTGTAATTCTTGTTATCTGTTCCCACCGGCACACGATGGCCTTCTTTTACGAAAAGTGGAACAGGATTTAACGTGTGTGTAAGATGTTCAGCGTGTGTTCGCACACAGGGCCTTGGTTCATAGTCTCATCCAAATTGCTACCACTACCACTCAGAAGATGAAGCTGCACCAACAATCCAACAAAACAAACTTAAACTCAAACCAAACCTCTACAATAATTTCCCCTGCAGGAATGCCCTGGGCCCTTTCAGTTTGAAATTAAATACTATCTCCACCCTCTGGAAATTCTGTCGCAAACAGTCACCCATCCACTTGCTAACCACACTCGATGCTGCTTAACATTGGCTGGGGGAAAGTGGGTGCTCTAACCACTGAGCTATCTCATCCCTTTAGGAAGAATATAAGCAGAAAAAAGAAAAGAACGCACAAGTATTTTATCAAGTAACAAAAAGCAAACAGAGTTTCAACTCCTCCTCTAAAACCTGTGGTTGGATGGACGGGTTTGTTGGTGAATGATCACTAAACTTTGATAGTTATATCAAGATCTGCTTCCTGAACTGGAACGGTCAGTCTCTTTAACAAAAATTGTAGAAAACACACGGCCAAAACATTCAGCTTAAACTGAAAGGAGAGGTAAATGGTATACTATATAAACAAGCAATGCAATGAAACCCTAAAGATTTCTCTTCCCTTGCTACAGTGCCCTTCGCACTGAACAGAGCAGATAATGTGTGTGTGTGTGTGTGTGTGTGTGTGTGTGTGTGTGTGTGTGTGTGTGTGTGTGTGTGTGTTGTGTGGTATTTCTTGTGATATTATGTTTACATGTTTACTGTTTTTATGTGTGGCTCGTAACCTGTGTGAATTTCTCTGTTACTGAGACAATAAAGTATTGGAATTTGGAATTTGAATTTGAATGTATGTGTGTGTGTGTGTGTGTGTGTGTGTGTGTGCGTGCCGCAAGCGAGCGTGCGTGCATGCATGAAGACACCAAACTTAAAAGAAATGCGGATCAGGGTCAAGGTCGACAGAGATGCGAATAAAGATGGCGTCATCCTTCGGGTAGTGGTTGTTCTCATTCTCCAGAACAGAGTGGGCGATAAACTTGGGGAAGCCAGAAGCGGGATTCATCTCCGATGTAGGCTTGAGGAAACTGTTGGACGTATGGGGCGCGAAGCTTTCCTTCATATGTTTTCTCTCTGACGACTGGTCCAGGATGGAAAGGGTCACCCTTTGCCTGAAGGGCCACGACAGCAGAGCATCGTACTCTCCTGCAGGGGAGAAGGAGAAGGAAAATAAGAGCTTTTATCAGGAAAAAAAAAAAGTTCTCTAAAACAGAGATACATGCACACAAAAGCGCATGCGCATAAATACACACACACACATGCTGTACTCAACTGTTTTTAACTGTAGTTAACTGTTTTGTTAACTGTTCTGTGTAGATTTAGTGAACTAACCCCCTACCCCACTTTCAAAACTCCTCCTCCTACCCCCCCCCCCCCCTACCCACATACACACACTTTTTTTTTTTTTTTTTAAATGTCTAATGTCACATTTTGTGAAAAGATGTAAAATGAATTGAACACACACACAACACATACTACATGATTTTGATTAAAAAAAAATCAAAATGAATGCTTACTTAATGTACTATCTGGAAATAACATGTTGACTTGACTTGACTTGACAACACACACCACACAACAACACCACCACCAACACAGAAAATCCCAATACTTAAACAAGCAACTGCCTGTAAGTGGAATAACAAACAAAAATTGAACTCAGAAGACAGAAGTTGCAAACTATATCAAACAAACAAACAAACGGCCCTAAAGTCAGAATGGAGAAACCTTCATGGTGGGCAAAAACAGTCACATGCTCAAAAATCACAGTTGGTGAACTTTGGAGCTCTAGTGAAGGACCAAAAAACCACAAACAACAACAACAAAAATTCAAACACTAGCTTTTTTGTTGTTGTTGTTCTCCGGCTGGTGTTCTAAGGTTCACCAAAGGTAAGATTTTTACATGTGTGACCATTTTTACCCACCATTAAGTTAGCCGCATTCCATCTTCAATGATGATTTCTAAACCCAAGATTTGTGCGCATGTGTTTAAACTTTTGTTTCAATCTGTTCCTACCACCACACAATAGTCTACTCTTTCGAAGGGCAGAAAAGGTTTTAGCATGTGTGCAAGACGTTCTGCATGCATTAGCACATAGAGCTTCCATTTATAGTCTCATCTGAAGGACTTGTGGGGAATGGAGTCCATTCTGATGTTAACTCCTCCAGGGGAAACAAAACCCCCTAGAACAGGTGCCTCACTGGTGCCTTAAACCCAGGCAGTCAGATCACAAGCTCACCGCTCTAACCACAAGGTTGTCCTGCCCTCCCAGTCAGCATATCAAGCAGCGGGACGGGATAGCTCAGTGGTCAGAGCGCACACTTTCCCCCAGCCAATGTTAAGCAGCATTGAGCATGGTTACCAATAGGATGGGAGACCATTTACGTGCATTGGCTTCAGTACAGTTCCCCCAGCTGTAAATGGTACCTGCCCTCTTTAGGGTCAAGGAAGTAAAGCAGCAAGGGAGAGGAGATGGGCACTGCCCTCAACATGCAGGCCCCTAGAGAAGCTGATGTCACTCAATGCCTCGCTCCCCTACCACCACATAGGTTATGGGACACCTTTACCTTTTACTTTACCTATCAGAAAAAAAAAAAGCAACACCAACCCTTCATAATGGTGACGAAAGCAGACAGGTGGGTGCCCTTCCCGTCCCCATCACCGTTGGGATAAACTCTGCCACACATCTTGTAGCCGAAGCGGTGTGAGTAGAAGGGCTGACTGTACAGCGACAGAGTTCTGGAGTTCCTGGCATCGCGCTTCCTCTGCGCAAAGTCCCTGATCTTCCACACCAGATTGCCGTCGTAGGACGCGGTCTCCAGGAGCTGGAAGCGAAGGTCCATTTCTGCGAAGCGAGAGTTTTGTAGTTCGATCCCTTGCTGAAACTGCGTCAGCTGTGTGTACACTGTCTCTGCAAAAATAAACATGTGGAAATGTGCTTTTTGCTTGTTTGGGAAAGGTAAATGTGTTTTTTTGTCGTTCGGGAAATGTAAATATGTTTTTTTTGGTTGTTTGGGAAATGGAAATGTGTTTTTTTGTTGTTTGGAAGATGTAAATGTGTTTTTTGCTTGTTTGGGAAATGCAATTATGCTTTTTGATTGTTTGGGAAATGTAAATGTGCTTTTTGTTTGTTTGGGAAATGTAATTGTCTTTTTTTTTGGTTGTTTAGGGTTTTTTGTTCCTCGGCAAGAGTTCTGAAGTTTACCGACTGTAAGGGTCCCCAATACAACAGTAGCCATATTCCAACTTAGGGAAGAGGTAACTGTTTCACTTCTGCTAATTCTTTTCCTTGATTTTTGATCAGCTGTCATGATCACTCTTTTTCAGAAATATGTTCCATGAGTACTTCTTCTTCTTCTGCTGCCTGCATAGTTTTGGGATACATAGTGAGTGGACTTCTCCTGCGCTTGTAACCCTGCAGGAGGTCTGCTTGCTTTCCTTGGTCAACATATTCCACCTTCAGAATACCCATGAGGAAACTCAACTGAAAAACGTCAAGAATGTCACATTTCTTTGAGAAAAAGGCAGGAGAATGGGCTTGGGAGGCAGAAAATAAGCAAGAAAGGATAGTTTAAAAGAAAAAAAGAGAGTGATAGAAAAGGGGAAATTGCTATCACAGACAAAGTCCAAGCAAAGTCATTATCAAAGGATGAATTTTTTGTCTTCATTCTTCAGCTAGAGCTGCCAGGTTCACCACTGGTGAAGATTGTTACCCACCAACATAAGACAAATGAAACTTTTTCTGATCAGCCTAACCAAAGCTCAAGGGGGAGAGAAGCAGAGGGGGAGGAGGAGGAGGAGGGTGTCATTCCACCTACCTGCCATTTCCCCGACAGTTCCAAATCTTGCCACCTGCGTACTGCCTCCAGTGCTCCCCAGTTGCAGCTGTCTCTCTCTCTGTCCCTCTAGCTGACTGACCCTGACCTGCAGACCTTGCATCAGCTGTTCCATGGCCTCTACACGAGGCCGTTCCACCAGTCGTGCTATCTGACGTTCCGCAGTGATGGACTTTTCCAGCGTAGTTACTAGCTTGAGCTGCGGAAAATGATAGGAGATGTAGGTATGCATAGATATACAGGCATATTTCACTGGGTGAAATGAAGTTAGCACACACCACACAATGCATGTAAAAACACATGTGCGGGCAGACGCAGGCACATATATATACATGCACGTTCACACACACACACACTCAAAACAAAACATACATTAACATACACAAACACACAAATATACATATAATCATATTGTTTATAGCCCTACACACAATGAAAGCCGTATCAGGGATGTCACCTCATTCAGTTTTAGTGACTCCAGTAACTTTCAACTTCAGGTTCAAAACAAACGCTTCCTAATACTTTCAAATATCTAACACTGTCCATCTGAAAAAAAAACCACAAGATTAAATGACACAATACCTAAATTACTTCATTCCGTACAGCAAATAAACCAGGCTGTGCTGAGGATGCCAGCCATTCCGCTTAATTTAATTTTCTTCCCCAAAAAGGGGGGGGGGGGGGGGGGGGGAGAAGGGCTTAGGAACTAAGGAAGAAGTAATCAAGTAATGCCAGCAAGTATTTCTATTGGACAGATTCAAACAAATTCTGTCTCCCTCAAACAGCAAAACCTCTGTCACTTCCACCACTGTAAAAATGCAGTTTGTAAAATGACATGCAACAGTTTGTCCATATTCTGGACCATTTAAGTAGTGCTGAGTTTCAGGGTTAACCCTGCCTCCCCCCCCCCCCCCCCCCCCCCCCCTTCTCCCATTCCAAAACAACAAAATGATACAAATTCCTGTTACAGCCCTTATTCATTTCCATGACTTCGTGGACCCACAGGACTGAAGTCAAACCATTCTAACCACTCTGCCATAGCGTTCGTTGGTGGGATTCTTTCAATTCAGCTTTAAACTATCAACTCTATTCATGTCTCTTGAAGTGATCTATGTACTGTACTGCATTGTATTGCTTTGCATTGTATGTATACTGCTTTCAGTCACGACACAGTTCTCTGCAAGGAAATTCAGGCTGCTCTCCTTGGGAAGAGCATGTCGCCACAAAATCAGTAACAACCATTACTTTAAAAAAATTCCTGTCTACATTTGTATTTTGTTTCCCTAGGCTGTCTACATTTGTATTTTGTTTCCCTAGGGCTGTCTACATTTGTATTTTGTTTCCCTAGGGCTGTCTACATTTTTGTTTCCCTAGGGCTGTCTACATTTGTATTTTGTTTCCCTAGGGCTGTCTATATTTGTATTTTGTTTCCCTATGCTGTCTACATTTGTATTTTGTTTCCCTAGGGCTGTCTACATTTGTATTTTGTTTCCCTAGGGCTGTCTACATTTGTATTTTGTTTCCCTAGGGCTGTCTACATTTGTATTTTGTTTCCCTAGGGCTGACTACATTTTTGTTTCTCTATGGCTGTCTACATTTGTATTTTGTTTCCCTAGGGCTGTCTACATTTATATTTCCCTATGGCTGTCTACATGTGTATTGTTTCCCTAGGGCTGTCTACATTTGTATTTTGTTTCCCTATGGCTGTCTATATTTGTATTTTGTTTCCCTAGGGCTGTCTACATTTGTATTTTGTTTCCCTATGGCTGTCTACATGTGTATTGTTTCCCTAGGGCTGTCTACATTTGTATTTTGTTTCCCTAGGGCTGTCTACATGTGTATTGTTCCCCTAGGGCTGTCTATATTTGTATTTTGTTTCCCTATGGCTGTCTACATGTGTATTGTTTCCCTAGGGCTGTCTACATTTGTATTTTGTTTCCCTAGGGCTGTCTACATGTGTATTGTTTCCCTAGGGCTGTCTACATTTGTATTTTGTTTCCCTAGGGCTGTCTACATGTGTATTGTTTCCCTAGGGCTGTCTACATTTGTATTTTGTTTCCCTAGGGCTGTCTACATGTGTATTGTTTCCCTAGGGCTGTCTACATTTGTATTTTGTTTCCCTAGGGCTGTCTACATTTGTATTGTTCCCCTAGGGCTGTCTATATTTGTATTTTGTTTCCCTATGGCTGTCTACATGTGTATTGTTTCCCTAGGGCTGTCTACATTTGTATTTGTGTTTCCCTAGGGCTGTCTACATGTGTATTGTTTCCCTAGGGCTGTCTACATTTGTATTTTGTTTCCCTAGGGCTGTCTACATTTGTATTTTGTTTCCCTAGGGCTGTCTACATTTGTATTTTGTTTCCCTAGGGCTGTCTACATTTGTATTTTGTTTCCCTAGGGCTGTCTACATTTGTATTTTGTTTCCCTAGGGCTGTCTACATTTGTATTTTGTTTCCCTAGGGCTGTCTACATTTGTATTTTGTTTCCCTAGGGCTGTCTACATTTGTATTTTGTTTCCCTAGGGCTGTCTACATGTGTATTGTTTCCCTATGGCTGTCTACATTTGTATTTTGTTTCCCTAGGGCTGTCTACATTTGTATTTTGTTTCCCTAGGGCTGTCTACATTTGTATTTTGTTTCCCTAGGGCTGTCTACATGTGTATTGTTTCCCTAGGGCTGTCTACATTTGTATTTTGTTTCCCTAGGGCTGTCTACATTTGTATTTTGTTTCCCTAGGGCTGTCTACATTTGTATTTTGTTTCCCTAGGGCTGTCTACATTTGTATTTTGTTTCCCTATGGCTGTCTACATTTGTATTTTGTTTCCTAGGGATGGCATTTTTTCTGCAGAATTTTGTCAGGGAGGATTGTCTTGTTGCCAGAGGTTCTTTTCCATGCGCTTCATGCGATTTAAAGCTTACCTTCACATCCTGGATTTGATCTTCAAGCCTCTTACATGCCCTGATGTTCTCTCCCTTTCTGATGACTGGAAGAGCAGTTGTAACTCTTCATACTTTGCTGACAGAGTCTGTTGACAGAAAACTTGTGTTTTAAATTTTATTACAGGGAAAACGAAAAGGATGAACAGGAATGGTTCTGACAACTATATATATATATATATATATATATATATATATATATACACCAAAGCAGAAAACTGTTCTCAACATTATCAACGCTTCAACAAACTTCATGCCTCCTACGCCTCAATGACATCATTACAAGTATTCACTTTTCATGCTTATGTTTCAATAAATTCATGACACAAAAAAATAACCCTATCTCGTCATACCTACGCTTCAGTGACATCATCACTCACTCACTCACCACACCACCAACACCACACACACACACACACACACACACACACACACACACACACACACACACACCAACTTATCTCGTCATACCTGTATTTTCGTGACATCATTACAGGTAAACCATCCTCATGTCTATGCTTCCATAACATCACCACATATAAGGAATATTTTGTACCTAGTTTCCATGAACTCGTCACATACAAACAATTTTTGTACCTATATTCTGATGACATTCATTCACAACACAACAACAACCTTTCTGCCTTTGTTTCGAAAACATTGTTACTGCTTTCACAATCTTTGTACCTACATCTCAAAGGCATCATTATGACTTACAAAAACCTTTAGAACTACGCTTCGGTGTAGTTATACAAACTGTATAACAATGCTGATACTACCATCACATTTCTTTAAAAAATCATCACGGGCTTTAGTCTGATGAATACAAAGAAGATGACACCTTAGTTTTCATATCTATGACCCCCCCACCCCACCCCCTCCCACAATGAGGAAGCTAAGGGCTGTCAGCATAAACAGCATCCCCACCTTCTATAAATTCTGTGCTAGGAGTTTCCTCTTTTCTATCCCTCTCTTTGTTCCTGCCTTGTTCGTTTTCTTCCAGTCGCCTCCTTGTTTGTTTTCTGCCTTCATGGTCCATTCTCCGCGTTTTTTTTTTCTTACAAAGACTTAAAAAGTAACAGTTCACGCCCAAGCCAAGGTCATTTGCACAGGGCCTGACTTGTCAGGGCTAAAGAGCAGCGCAATGCATTTTCGCTCTTATGACAGAAAACAGGGTTGCCCGTCTGTGCGTTCAAAGAAGAAGAAAAAGGGAGCCAACCAACAAACAAAATGGCACACTAGCATTGCGTTTTGACATTATCCCAAACAGCAAAATGTGGCTACCTTAATGATGTAAGGATTTTTAAACAATCACATTCCTCACAATCTCACCAATGATAAGTCTTGGAAGTTATATCCGAGGAACAAAAAAAGAAGGAAAAAAGAGTGCATCTTACTGCGAGCTCTGTCCGAGTCTTTTGGCTGGTTTTCTGTAGCTCAGTTACTGTGTTTGAAAACAGCTCCAATGCTGCCCCCAGCTTTCTTTTTCATGTTTCTCCACGCCTTCTCTTTCGTCCCTGTGGGCAAACAGCATGTTGATCTGAATGTCACAATGATAATGATGATAAGATATATAATTATGATGATTATATATATATATATATATATATATATATATATATATATATATATATATATATATATATATTATGTATGTATGTATGTATATGTATGTGTGTGTATGAATATATATCTGTGTATGTATATATATAATAGAGAGAGAGAGAGAGAGAGAGAGAGAGAGAGAGAGAGAGAGAGAGAGAGAGAGAGAGAGAGAGAGAGAGAGAGAGAGAGAGAGAGAGAGGACAGAACAGAGACAGAGACAGAGACAGAGAGAGAGACAGAGAGAGAAGATAGATAGATAGATAGATAGATAGTAGATAGATAGATAGATAGATAGATAGATAGATAGATAGACAGACAGACAGACAGACAGACAGATAGATAGATAGATAGATAGATGATAGATAGTAATAGATAGATAGATAGATAGATAGATAGATAGATAAGATAGATAGATAGATAGATAGATTTCACCTCATCTATCCAGTAATCTCACACACTGTTGAGGCACCACTGAAGATTTTGCTACAAGCTTCCTCTACTCCTCATAACTTTCAGCTTTTCACAACAAGCTTTTGCACTCAAGGCCAGTCCACTCTCTGATGTTGTCTTCCCATTGTTTTCTGTCTGGCTCCTTGTCCTCACCTGTCAGAATCACTCGATACAGTGTCAGTCGCTGCGCTCAATATCACCGAGATGAATTGCCTCCTCCATTTATTCTGTATTTTGTAACCACTGTATGTCACAGCAGATTTCTCTGTGTGAAATTTGGGCTGCTCTCCCCAGGGAGAGTGCGTTGCTAAAAGTACAGCACCTACTCTTTTTTTTTTTCCCCTGCATGCAACTGTATTTGTTTCCCTATCAGAGTGGCTTTTTTCTACAGAATTTTGCCAGGGTCAACCCCCTTTGTTGCTGTGGGTTCTTTTACGTGTGCTAAATAGTGATGTGTAACACATGGGACCTCGGTTTATCATCTCATCCGAAAGACTAGCGCCCAGACCACCACTCAGGGTCTGATGGATGGGGAAAAAGTTTTGGGCCCAAACGGGGTACGAACCACTGCACACTCCGACTTTTCTGCTTTCTAGGCAAGGCGCATAACCACCTGGACCACCGATTCCTTGACAACTATAGCACTGACAGCTTTCTGACATGTCTCCTTGAGAACTATAGCACTGACAGCTTTCTGACATGTCTCCTTGAGAACTATAGCACTGACAGCTTTCTAACATGTCTCCTTGAGAACTATAGCACTGACAGCTTTCTGACATGTCTCCTTGAGAACTATAGCACTGACAGCTTTCTAACATGTCTCCTTGAGAACTATAGCACTGACAGCTTTCTAACATGTCTCCTTGACAACTATAGCACTGACAGCTTTCTGATATGTCTCCTTGAGAACTATAGCACTGACAGCTTTCTAACATGTCTCCTTGAGAACTATAGCACTGACAGCTTTCTGACATGTCTCCTTGAGAACTATAGCACTGACAGCTCTCTGACATGTCTCCTTGGAAACAATAGTATTACTGACATGTCTCCTTGGAAACAATAGTATTTCTGACATGTCTCTTGAGAACAATAGTATTTCTGACATGTCTCCTTGGGAACAATAGTATTTCTGACATGTCTCTTGAGAACAATAGTATTTCTGACATGTCTCCTTGAGAACTATAGTATTTCTGACATGTCTCCTTGGGAACAATAGTATTTCTGACATGTCTCTTGAGAACAATAGTATTTCTGACATGTCTCCTTGAGAACAATAGTATTTCTGACATGTCTCCTTGGAACAATAGTATTTCTGACATGTCTCCTTGAGAACTATAGTATTTCTGACATGTCTCCTTGAGAACATATAGTATTTCTGACATGTCTCCTTGGGAACATATATTTCTGACATGTCTCCTGAGAACTATAGTATTTCTGACATGTCTCCTTGGGAACAATAATATTTCTGACATGTCTCCTTGAGAACTATAGTATTTCTGACATGTCTCCTTGGAAACAATAGTATTTCTGACATGTCTCTTGAGAACAATAGTATTTCTGACATGTCTCCTTGAGAACTATAGTATTTCTGACATGTCTCCTTGAGAACTATAGTATTTCTGACATCGTCTCCTTGAGAACTATAGTATTTCTGACATGTCTCCTTGAGAACTATAGTATTTCTGACATGTCTCTTGAGAACTATAGTATTTCTGACATGTCTCCTTGAGAACTATAGTATTTCTGACATGTCTCCTTGAGTGCAGCAGCCATTTTTACACAAGTCTAATGTAAGAACTAGTGAACGGAAGCTTAGGTTTGGTAGCTCTTGTGTTCCTGATATTCGATACATCAAAAACGGTTAATGTCCTATAACTTTTGTTCAGTCTGTCAGAATCACTCCAAAAAAAAAAAAAAGTGAATGACTTCAGGTCATATATTAAAACTGTGTTCCATTTCTCATACAAAATACAAATACAAAACAAAGTATGAGTCTTCTTCTTCATCCAACCCTCAGACAGCAAATATTGTTGTCTGTCATATGCGTGAAAATGTGTTGGTCGCTGTTTATAGTGCCTGACAGTCAGGTCCAGTGCATCCAACTTCAGTGCTAAGTGTGTATCTTAAGAGAAAGCTGAGGAACAGAAATTAAGGTGTTTGTATGCCATCAGTCTTTGTATGCCATGTGCCACATATGAATCAACTCTAAAAGCGCACACAAAACCACCTACAACTTTCCCTGTGTACTCACCACAAACTTGCAACCCTTGTCTTTGAATTTGCAATCTACTGGATGAACCGGACAAACATCTCTGTGGTCCAGCACCTGTAAAATTAATACACCTCTCTTAATTATTCAAACCATGTCTCATTTTTATCACCCCTTCAACTGACCCCGTTTCTGGATGTTGACCAAGGAATGATACAAAGTTGACCGTCGGACAAACATCTTGCCAAGCTCCCTCCACTTTTTTTGGCAACGTTGGTGGCTTCTGGTTGGTTCATTCTTCTTCTCTGTGTATACAAGGGGCAGCGGTGATCATTTCTGTTGATGTGTTATATGAAAACTTATGAGAATTTAAGAGAGAGTGAATTCTTGATTCTACCAATGTACACATCAAGAAAAAGATTTACCACTGAGCCCTGTGGTTCTGTTTACCAGCTGTCATGGTTCAGGCCAAAAGCTTTGTCAGTTATTGATGGTCAGGCCAAAAGCTTTGTCAGTTATTGATGGTTCAGGCCAAAAACTTTGTCAGTTATTGATGGTTCAGGCCAAAAGCTTTGTCAGTTATTGATAGCTCAGGCCAAAAGCTTTGTCAGTTATTGATAGCTCAGGCCAAAAGCTTTGTCAGTTATTGATGTAAGCTAAGTGCCAAGGTCTACATTAAAACATTGTTTAACCAACAGAACAATTCTTTTTTTTTTAACTAAAATTTACAAATTGACTGAAGAAAATTTTTAGGCCTGGTGTAAACATCTGACTGAAAAGTACAGAAGTTCTTTCATTCATGCTGTAATACTTTCACATCAAACCCTGTTGTATTTCCCAGTTACAGTTTTTATCTCTTTAATTTTTTCATTACCGTTTTATCCATACACAATCTTTTATTTAATAATCTTTGAATACACTTGACTTCCTTCACTGACACAGAAAAGGGACCCATCCAAACATTTACCATTCATTTACAACTCCTCTGAAGTCGGAGTATGGCTGCCTATATGGCGAGGTACTTGAAAATAGTCCTACACCCAAACTTCTCATTCAGTGTGCAATATCAATCTCACAGTGATTCCCAGGTGGGATTAGTGAGTCAGAGTGCACATTCTGGGTGACCCCCCCAGAGTGTTAAGCTGGGGAACAACAACAACAACATCTACAACCTTTCTTTTTTCTCTGTTCCTCAGCTAGAGCTCTCGAGGTTCACCAATGGTGAGATTTTTGTATATGTGACCTCTTTTTTCTCTTTCATTTAGGTAGCTGCATTCTGACTTTGGAGATGGTGTCTAAACACAACACCTGTGTGCATGCAGATTTTTTTTCGTCATCCATTCCTACCAGCACACAACAACCTACTTTTCCAAAGGCGGAATGAGTTTTAACATGTGCACAAGATGTTCTGCGTGTGTTTGAACATGGGGCCTTGGTTTATAGTCTCTTCTGAAAGCCTTAAACAGTCAGTTCAATTTTTTTTGGTCAATATGGGAATAAAGGGCAAGGCTGGGAATCAAACCCAGAACCTCACAGTTTACTTGTTGTCAGGCAAATGTGTTATCCAACCTGTCACCATCTTCCTTTAAAATTCATTTCAAAATCTGAAATGAAGTTTCTTACCTCTTTTCTTTTCAATGTTTTGTTTTCACAGCCAAACGGACACCCAGTTACTGCCTCTTGGCAGTCATTGGCTTCATGATCCTGCAACAACAAGTTTTAAAGCTGAAAAAATGTTTTCCATTCACAACCAAATCTATGCCCTCTCCTTCAACTGAAATGTGTACACTTTACTGCTATTCCTAGTACTGAATCTTTCAACAACAAAATTTGGGAAAAAGGCACACTGTACATCTATCAGCACAAGAGCTGCACTGACCACCTGAGTGTTCTTGGCTCCTTACAAGATGCTCATTATACACCTTACCAAAAACATAACAGTCATTTTCTTTGAATTTTCAGGAAAAATCAAATGGAAAAATCAAAATGCCATAATAAAATGCTAATCTCCCATGTGGGTATGCTGATGACTTCTTAATATATATAGTATCTCTACATTCTGGAAATTCTGTGTGAGGGATTTCCTCTTTTCTATCTCTCTCTCTGTTTCTGCCTTTTTCTTGTTTTTCTTGTCACCTTCTTGTCTATTTTCTTCCTGCTTGGCCCATTCTCTTGCCTTTTTTTCATAAAGACTTCAAACATAATAATTCTCTCCCATGCCAAAGTCAGATGCACTGAGCCTGACTTGTCAGGCACTTAACAGCAGCACAAAGCATTTTCACTCACATGACAGACGACATTAGTTGCTGTTAAAAGCGTTCAACAAAGAAGAAGAAAGTCTAAACTATTTGAATAAACATTACCTTCATTTTGATACATGGAGAAATACTCATCTATTTGAACAAACATTTCCTTCAATTTATTAGAAGAAAGTCTAATCAATTTGAATAAACATTACCTTCACTTTGATAAAAGAGGAAAGTCTAATCTATTTGAAAAAACACCACCTTCAATTTGTTAGAAGAAGAAAGTCTAATCTATTTGAACAAACATTACCTTCAGTTTGTTACAAGAAGAAAGTGTAACCTATATGAATAAACATTACCTTCAGTTTGTTAGAAGAAGAAAGTCTAATCTATTTGAAAAAACACTACCTTCAGTTTGTTAGAAGAAGAAAGTCGAACCTATTTGAACAAACATTACCTTCATTTTGATACATGAAAAAAGTCCTCTATTTGAACAAACATTACCTTCATTTTGATACAAGAAGAAAGTCTAACCTATTTGAACAAACATTACCTTCATTTTGATACATGAAAAAAGTCCTCTATTTGAACAAATATTACCTTCATTTTGATACATGAAAAAAGTCCTCTATTTGAACAAACATTACCTTCATTTTGATACATGAAAAAAGTCCTCTATTTGAACAAACATTACCTTCATTTTGATACATGAAAAAAGTCCTCTATTTGAACAAACATTACCTTCATTTTGATACATGAAAAAAGTTCCTCTATTTGAACAAACATTTAACCTTCATTTTGATACAGAAAAAAGTCCTCTTATTTGAACAAACACTACCTTCAGTTTGTTAGAAGAAAAAAATGTAATCTATTTGAACAAACATTACCTTCAGTTTGCTGTGGCTGACCTCTGCGTTGCACAGTTTGCAGTGCACGGGTCTGAAAGGACACTGGTGATGGTGGTCCTTTAACTTTCCCCGCAGCGCTGTTTCACTGCAACCTCTAGGCTTGTGCTCACACAGAACGCGTTGAAACTCACAACGTTCGAGATGACTCTGTAACAAGATAGAGAAACATACTGCACCTGAAGCCAGCAGGTATGAACAGTAATAGCATATGACAAATCAAACCAGGCTGGAATAGATAAAGCATCCCCCCCCCCCCCCTTCTGTCCAGTAACTTACCTTGAGATTTTTTAAAAGCATTTTCACTGAACATCCTTCGCTTTTATTCCGGCAGTACACCTGCACATTTTTCATGTCACGCTGGGCGCTTCTGTCCAAGGTTACCTGAAAACATGCAAGGAACTACTTTACTTTGCAGAAACCTATGATGATAAACAGAGCCAAGTTTTATTACATCACAGACACTAGGATAAGTAGTAATGGTACATAATGATAGTAATAATAATGACACTACTTCTGCCACTGACAGTGATGATGATGATGATGGTGGTGATGATGATGATGGTGATGGTGATGGTGATGATGATGAAGATGATGATGGTACTAATGATAATAATGATAACTACTACTACCTGACAATAGATGATGGTGTATACTTATGGCCTCATAATGATTCCTAGGACAGATGAGTGAGTCAGAGTGCATATTCTGGGTGACCCTGAGGTGACTCAAGACTACTTTATTATCTCTGTTACAGAGAAATTTTGACTGGCACATGCATGAAGAATAAAAATGGGAATGTAATAACAATATACATACATACATACATACATACATACATACATACATACATACATACATACATATATCTCGAAGATTATCACACATTTTGAAATAAGAGAATTTGACCTCTCTCTCTCTCTCTCTCTCTCTCTCTCTCTCTCTCTCTCTCTCTCTCTCTCTCTCTCTCTCCTCTCTCTCTCTCACACAACACACACACACACAACACACACACAGAGTATTATCAGTATTAACAGCAGGAAAAAAAAAAGCAAAATTACAACATGATTTAGGTACTGTCCTTTGATAATACTGTTTAAGTCTCTCAGTGCATACTAGGCAAC
>CM060324.1:15877499-15879999 GCA_030674155.1 Stramonita haemastoma
TTGAAATCTGGAACCAAAATGTTTCTGTATCTGCTAAAAAAACAACAGTTTTTGTTCATCTGAGAGTGACGCATAGATCTGTCTGAACTTCTGTTACCTGGGCACCTTAGTCTGCCAGAAACAACGACAGAACATCTCATAAAGACATTATGCATGGCTTATCCCCCTCCCACTCCCCCCTTGAAATTTGGAACAAAAATGTTTCTGTAACTGCTAAAAACAGTTTTTGCTGGGCTTACCCGCCCCCGCCCCCCCTCCACTCTTCCTTGAAATCTAGAACAAAAAATGTTTCTGTAACTGCCAACAAAAAGATTTTTTTTCCCTTCATTACCAACAGTATTTTTCAATTTTGGATGGACAATTTTATTCTTTTCTTTTGTGTTTGTTGTACAGACCTTTTTGTTGTAGGGCTAAAAAATGGAGGGGATTTTAATGCACGCTACCATTTTTAAGGTAGCCATATTCAATCTTCACCTATCCATCCACGCAAGCTTTTCCCAGTCTGCTATATGTCAGCAGTTTGGGTGCTATCTAAATTCCATATATATATCTTTTACTATCATCATCATCATCATCATCATCATCATCATCATCATCATCATCATCACTATCATCATTCCTCTGAAGTCGATGGCTGCCTATATGGTGAGGTACTTGAAAATAGTCATACACGCAAACTTCTCATTCAGTGTGTGCAATTTCAACCTCACAGTGATTCCCAGGTGGGATGAGTGAGTCAGAGAACACATTCCGGGTGACCCCCCAGAGTGTTAAGCTGGGGAACAACAACAACAACAACAACAACTATTATCATTATTGTACCAGCAGAACGGGCTCTAACAGTCACTTGCACCATCACAGCTAGAATCTTCCTCTGCTTTTTGATACAAACTTTGTAATTCACCAGAGATAAAACTTCTTGAGTATCCAACCACTTTCATCCAACCATTAATCCAAACCACTTTATGTCATCAAGAATGATGTAGGAAAATGATACTGCTGTGAAAAGGAGGGTAAGACATAATGCATGAGTCAATGAACTGACTAATACAACGACAAAGTAATAATGATGATAATGATAGAACATCTTGCGTGCACGTTAAATCCTGTTCCACTTTTCATAAGAGTAGGCCATTGTGTGCCGGTGGGAACAGATGACAAGATTTACAAAATGCATGTAACACATCGGGACTTGATGTACAAAAGCATATGAGTGCTTATTCCATTATCCTCGATATAAAATGACAAATAATAAAATAATAAAATAAAATAATGGCAATGATGATGTAAGAGGTGATGGGCAATAGCCTACTACCGTATATCCTGCAAAAAGACTGGACCACCCAATCACACAGCAGCCAACTCCCCCCCCAAAAAAAAACAACAACAACAACAACACAACAACAACAAAAAACCCACCCCAAAACTGACCTTGTCACAAAAAAGAGCCTAACAGGAAAAAAAAAAAGGGGGGGGGGGGGACCAGCTGTGGCCTGTGGCCTCTGCAGAAACCGAGGACTCGACGTGCAGGTCGGCTCTGGAGAAATCCATGGGCGGCATTGAATCATCTTGGCAGGCGTTCCAAGAAACAGGTCTAATCTATTCATAAACGGGTTTTCCCTGAGAATAAAAATAGCCTAGGCCTAATGTCCACGAATCATAACTGGAACAAGGCAAGGCAATTTTTTTTTTTCGAGGATACTAGATAAGCACTCGTGTGATTTTTTACATATAGTCCCCGCCCTTTTCAGGGATAACATCAAGATAAAAAGATAACCTCTAACTAAACAACAACAATAATAATGATCCAAATACCAAGAGCAAGTAACCATACCAAGTATCAAACAACAGGAACAGGCCTATGTAACCTATTATATTTAGAAAGTCTATACTCTAAACGGTAGGAATACGGTAGGAATATGGTTAAAAAACAAACATAACAAACAATCTTTAAGCAGACTCCTTTTTTTGTGTAAAACATTTGGACAAATGATCTTTTCAGCGGAAACAGTGAACATGTTGCCCACAACAAAATCATGGCGGCATCTTCTAAGTTTACTCATTTTGGTACTAGCCAATAATCTTATTCTAAAATTGCACGAGTTCAGTAAGGTCTATTAAGGAATTATACCATACCTGTGTACAGTTCACATTTGCAATGAAAAATTCGGACTCTCTTCTTCCTGCCGGCTGTGTTCCTTTTCAATTTCTCAACTGAACAGAACAGGCGGATGTTCCGACTTGCCTGGGTAACAACACTTGTCGATGGCCAGCTATGCGAAACTGCAGAAGAGGGAGGGGTCGGGGTCGGGGGGGGGAGGCGGGGGGGGGGGGGGGGGGGGGAGGAAGCAATAGGCCTAGGCCTAAAATTTGATTTAAAAATTAACGTGCAAAGACAACCGGCTAGATGTAAGTTCTGACGAGATTGTCAACCCTGATTCTGAAACTAGCTTGACAAAGAATTTTGACATAGATAATGTACAAAATGTTGCAGTTTCCA
>CM060324.1:15897499-15919999 GCA_030674155.1 Stramonita haemastoma
CATCTCCATTTTAGTTGCCGCATAAATATTTCAAACGAAGGCAGATTCTTTTGGCATCTACATTTATAGACATGAAATTTGGCGAGCAGCAGTATTAAGTTAAAGATCTTGTCAGATTCAAAATTTCTACAGCACCCCCCCCAAAACAACAACAACAACAACAACAACAAAACACACAACAAAACAACAACAACAAACAACAGCAAAAAAACCCAACCAAACAATGCTATCGTAGAGCAGCAAATTCACTGCGTTACATTAAAAAAAATATTATTTTGGAATTCTTGCTAGAATTCGTTTACAATAGGGCAGTACCAATAAATATGTTGGATATTTTCCTTTTCCCTGTGACAAAAGAATTGATTCTTAATTGATACCCATCCTTTGTAAAATAACATTTATTGATTTTATTCTGTGTACAATTCTTATCTGAAACCACGTTAGTCTTACATACTGATTATTTCGAATTTTTCTAAACACTTTTGACCATACAACATTTTGATACAATCTTTCATTCCACTTCATGCAGTAAGCTGGGTCAATAGTATTTTTAGTCAATAACTCATGGTACAACATCGCTCCCCTTGGCACAGAGCAGATTACGTGTCATTAATTTGTTCCTTTCGTTTTCGTCAGAGTACATAATTTCTAATCCCAGTTCTCTTGAATATTTCTTCAGTGCACAAACATAGCCATCATATGTAACAGAATCGGATATAGTTCCATGCTTTGTAACAAAACATTGAAAACTAGGCAAATCACCAGCACTACCAAGGAGATCTATATCAGACACATGAAAGTCTAATATTAGGTTTCGATGAAGAGACGTTAATCTAAAGAACGATCACATTTAATTAATAAAAAAACAACACATCAACAACGACAAACTACCCCCCCCCCCCTAACACACACACACACACACACACACACACACACACACACACACACACACACACACACAACACACACACACACACACCGAAGAAAATAATCGACTAACTAGTGACCATACTCAGTATTGTAGTCTAACGCATGCTATTTTCACCCTGAAAGCTTTAATTAAGTTGCTCACCTCCAAGTCTCACAGCCAACAACAGCGATATGAAGAACCCAAGTGAACGACCATTCGATCTCATGGTTTTGTTTTTGTCAAGTGGTTGACTATTTACGTCGTACAAGAGTGACACCGAATAATTCTTCATAACGGAGATTCCCAGTGTTTAAAAATAACAGACGTTTGTGGTTGGTTACACTCCTGTATTAGCTTTCAGGTGTTGTAATATGTTGTATAGAGTGCTTGCTAGTCGGGAAAATTTGGGTGATTTTTACAGATAATTATTTTAAAGTATGAAAAATGTATTGTCTACTTGTTTTGGGGATTCAGGATATAGAGTAGTCACAGCCAGGTAGTCACAAGAAAGTTGGAAAAGATTCATTAGGATTACTTGTGACCCGGCATTCGAAGCTATCAGACAACAAAGGATTGAGAGGGCACATAGACTAACAGTGTTTGCTGAAAAACAAATGAAACCCACCAAATTTGTGAAAAACCACACGAGTTTTGTGTCAGAGGCTAGTCTTTCACCAAAATGTGGAGTGTTTTTTTTTTTTGGTATGACTATAAGAGTCATGTAGAAAAACAGAAGGAAAAGTGGCACAATCTAAAGCAAGAGTGTAGCCTTGCTTGCTCTTGCCCTCCCCCCTTCCCCCCCAAAAGATAACAATTCTCTCAGTCATGCACTGGGCCAGACTTGTCAGGCGCTTAACGGCAGCGCAACCCATTGTTACTCATATGACAGACAACAACAATTGCTGTCTGAGCGTTGGACAAGGAGGAAGAAGAGTTAGTTACACAACTGGTACACGCTTGTTCCTTGCTGCACTCAACCCTTATGTTAGTCAGATAAGTCAGAACTGTCCCATTGGCCCCTAAACGGGGTAAAACACAGTTTAAAAATAAAACACTGGCACATGCACCCCCCCCCCAAAAAAAAAAAAAAAAAAAAAAGAAACCCAACAAAACACCCAAACAACAACAAAAACAACAATTGAACAAAGGGAGGACAAACAGGAAGCAAAAAATGGCGGAGGGGAGGGGGGGGGGGGGGGGGAGGCAAGGCAAGGCAAGGCAAGCAAAGTCTTTTATTCGAGGATAATAGATAAGCACTCGTGTGCTTTTTTACATCCAGTCCCCGCCCTTTTCAGGGATACATCAAGTTGAAAATATACTAAACAATAAGACTTTACGCAGTACCAAACAACACACAAAAATAAAGGACACTATATATGATAAGGTAATAAAATGCACTCTTTCAGAAGACAAAAATCAGAAGTCACAATAAAAAAAAATTGATTATGGAAAAAAAAGAAGAAAAGCGTTAGTAGATAAGGAGCAAACAAGAGACCAAAATGAATTAGACAACCGAAAACATCAACCCCCCACTATCTATCAAAAATTGTACATGTAATATAAATCATACATTTGGATAGAAGGGGAATTTTTTTTTTTTAAACTAGCATCCTTATTGGAGGGGGGGGGGAGGGAGACATACTACCAATAGAATTATAAATAAAACAACAACAACAACAACAACAACAACATAAAACATCCTAGATGTTTAAAAAAAAATAGGCATATCATTTTTTTCAATCGGATAATGTTTTAGACACACTCACACTCACTCACGCTCAGACACCCACACAGACACACACACACAGACACATACACAGACACACAACACACTCTCACACACACATACACACACAAATATACACTCACACACACACACTACACCACACACACACACACACACACACACACACACACACACACACACACACACACAGACACACAAGCACACTCTCACACACACACACACACACACACACACACAACACACACACACACACACACAACACACTCTCACACACATATATACACACAAACATAATACTCACACACACACACACACATACACACACACACACACAAAACACACACAACACACACACACCACACACACACATGCACACACAAACACACACAACACACACACAACACACACACACACACACACACACACACACACATCACAAAACACACACACACACACTCACACAACACATACACACACGCACGCTCGCACACCACACACACGCACATACACACACTCTCACACACACACGCACGCACGCACACACACACACACACACACACACACACACACACACACACACACACACACACCACACACACACACACACACACACACACACACACACACACACACACACACACATTTTCACCGGTTCTGACACATTTCATCAATAAACTGCATTCTAAGGAAAATATATGCCTTGAATTCTGAATAAAATCATTCTAGGAGAAAAAGTTGTTCATTAAACTTTGTGGGGGAGATAAGAGGGGAACTGATGAACATAATCTCTTTTGTTTTTTGTTGTGTGCAGACTCTCTTGGCCCCCCCCCCCCCCCCCCCCCCCCCCCCCCCCACACACACACATACAACTTAAGCTTCCTATCATAGTATATCCAATGTCCTACCTGCAGTGTTTGGTGGTTAGATAATTTATTTGGGTAACATTTTCAAAATCACATCCACGAAGTGGATGAAGCTCGTCTGTGTGTTCCCAGTCTTCCCAAGGAACCCAGAGCATACTCACGCTAGGTTGGATTTGCCAGGAGTAAAAAAAAAAAAAAAAAAAAAAAAAAAAAAAAAAAAAAAACACTCAACAAAACAACAACAAAACACTGACTCTTGTGGGATTCAACCCTGCTACCTTGTAGTCAGTAACCCAATGCACTAACCACTGTGCTATGGCAGCTGGAAATGTTGACAGCTGGCTGACAGGCCTAGGCCTAAGCCTTCAGGCCTGGGCCTAGGCCCACAAGTCGTGATTATGACTAGACATTGGAGTATTGCTAACATATAAGAAGAGTGTTTTCATGGGGGACAATACATCTGCTCCCCCCCCCCATCTTCTCTCTCTCTCTCTCTCTCTCTCTCTCTCTCTCTCCCCTCTTCTCTCTCTCTCTCTCTCTCTCTCTCTCTCTCTCTCTCTCTCTCTCCTTATGTAACTCCACACTCTCCGAAACATTCAACATTACTGATCCAGACTTAGCTATTGAGTTCTGGATAAAGACATTCACTTACTTACTCTGTTACCCTTGAAAAATAAAGATTATTCATTCATTCTCTCTCTCGTTCTTTTGCAAAGTTTAATGAACAACTTTTTCTCCTAGAATTATGTAACTCCACACTCTCGGAAACATTCAACATTACTGATCCAGACTTAGCTATTGAGTTCTGGATAACGATATTCACTGAAATCTATAACAAACATGCCCCACTAAAAACCATTAGGATCAAACACGTCCCCAACCCCCCTTGGCTCACAAAGGAACTAGAAGAAGCATGTTACCTTAGAGATTTCCTAAAAGAACACAAATATTATGAGAAGTCAAAAAAAAAAAAAAGAAACGCCATAATTCCACAAAAACGGCGTGAAAAAAAGAAATATTTTCAAGACTTACTATCTTCCAAACAAATTTCAAAGACTGTATGGCGAGCTATTTATATAAATCAAATAACAAAAAATCAATCATCCTCCAAATCAAATGTAATCAAAGACATTTCTGCTGAAAAACTTAACAACCACTTCATCAATGTTTCTTCCAACGTAATTAGCAATGATAACTCAGAGTCCAATGATCTTAATGAATTAAAACAATACTGCCAAGAAAAGCATATTCCTTCAAAACTTCACATACCTTTCATGTCTGTCTCAGAGGTCTACAACTATCTGACTCACCTCAAACAATCAAGAACGCGTGGTCTTGATGGAATAGACAGCAGTATATTAAAACTATCAGCTCCAGTTATCACAGACACCCTAACATATATATATATATAACCTCTGCCTTGATAAGAACTATTTTCCCAATGCCTTCAAATGTTCTAAAGTAATCCCCATCTACAAGTCAGGTGATACTTCTGATCCTTCAAACTATAGGCCCATCTCCATTATACCGATCCCTTCAAAACCACTGGAAAAACATATGAATAAACACTTAGTCCTTCATACAGAAATCAACAACTTACTTCATCCTAATCAGTCTGGATTTAGATTAAAGCACTTGTGTCATACAGCACTAACCAGTCTTGTAGATAATTGGCTATCAAACGTCAATGACAATAAATTTTGTGGAGTATTATTTGTTGATTTCAAAAAAGCATTTGATACAATTGACCACAAACTTCTCCTTAAAAAGCTAAACCTGTATAACATTTCTACAAAAACCCTAGGACTACTCGATTCATATCTAACAAATAGGCACCAGTGTGTCTCAATAACTACATCAACATCCAAACTAAAGCCCATTCATTATGGAGTACCACAGGGATCCATATTGGGCCCTATTCTCTTTTCATTATACATAAATGACCTTCCTCTACATATCAATGCCAAATGTGAACTATTTGCAGATGACACAACCATACATACGAGCCATAATGACATTGACTATCTTACAACCTTACTACAAAAAAGCACTGACGACCTTGTCAAATGGACTGAACTGAACCACATGTCTATCCACCCCAAAAAAACAAAATGCATGCTTATCACCACCAGACAAAAGCGACAAAATTTACCACATAAACTATTTCCAATTCACATAAAAAAGGAAGCCATCGAACAAACCTCTCACCACAAAGTTCTAGGAGTGACAATTGATGAAAATCTCAGCTGGTTCTACCACATATCTCATCTATGCAAATACTTGTCCAAAAAAGTCTACCAGTTGATTAAAATTAAACACTTTCTCGATTACCATTCAAGGAAACTGTTTTTTCAAGCTTATATACAATCCTCAATAGACTATGCTGCAACCCTGTGGGACTCTGCCAGTGCAAATATCATGAAACGTTACTAAGTCTGTATAAACGTGGTCTCAAACTGGTCCTTCTGAAGAAAACAACCTTGCTAGATGGGGATTATACTCAGTTAAATATCCTTTCCCTACACCAAAGACTAAAATATAACAAAGGCATCATGATGTTTAAGAAACTGACAGGAAATGTCCCCACATCCTTAAAAGACAAATTCCCAATGAATCATTCCAGAAATACGGTAAAACCAAGTGTCCCAATCCCAAGAATAGACTTGTTCAAAACTAGTTTACTATACTCAGGCCCTACGCTATGGAACTCCCTCCCTGACTCAATTAAACAGCATCAATCATTAACAACCTTCAAAAATCACCTTCTAATCCACTTGATGCATCAAAAATAACAAGCCACACTTCTCCCCTCTCAAACTATCTGCCATCTCCCTCCTCACTTCTCTCTGATTATGATGATCTTATGACCTTCAATCATAAGACTAAGTGAGGTGTGTGTGTATGTGTGTGTGTGTGTGTGTGTGTGCGTGCGTGCGTGCTGTGGTGGTGGTGTGTGGTGGTGTGTGTGTGTGTGTGTGTGTGTGTGTGTGTGTGTGTGTGTGTGTGTGTGTGTGTGTGTGTGTGTGTGTGTGTGTGTGTGTGTGTGTGTTGTGTGTGTGAGCAGGGGCTTTTTTGTTCAAAAACTTATGTTTTATGGGACTTATTTTGATGATAGATGGTAGTGGATTGATGTCTTCAGTCATTTAACTTCATCATATTCTCATGTTTGCTCTTTAATTATTGCGCCTTTTTTTTTTTTTTTGTTTTTTGGCTTTGATTGGGTTTTTTTTTGTTTGTTTTTTTGTATTCAAATCAAAATCTTCATTGATTCTTACTTCATATTTTTGTTTCTGAATGAGTGCCTTTTATAACATTACCTTAATATTGCATCTCTGTCTTATTTTTTACCTGTTGTTGTTGTTCTTTCCCACCTTTTACCAAAATCTTATGTTTTAAGGGACTTATTTTGATGATAGATGGTGTTGGATTGATGTTTTGAGTCATCTAACCTCATCATATTCTCATGTTTGATCTTTAATTATTGCGCCTTTTTTGTTTTATTTCTTGTTTGTTTTTGCTGGGGTTTTTTGTTTTGTTTTGAATGTTTGTTTGTTTGTTTTGTTTTTTTATTCCAATCAAAATCATCATTGATTCTTACTTCTTTTTTTCGTTTCTGAATGATTGCTTTTTTTTTTTATAATAACATTACCTTAATATTGTATCTCTATTTCTTACCTGTTGTATGATACTTGGTAAGGTTTTTTGCTCTTGGTAATTGGATCATTATAATTGTTCTTGTTTAGTTGAGGCTATCTTTTTATCTTGATGTTATCCCTGAAAAAGGCGGGGACTGGATGTAAAAAAGCACATGAGTGCTTATCTATTATCCTCGAATAAAAGAATTGCTTTTGCCTTGCCTTGCCTTGCCTTGCCTTCTTCTTCTCTCTCTCTCCTCTGCTCTCTCTCTCTCTCTCTCTCTCTCTCTCTCTCTGGCTGGTCCATCACAGGAGGCAAAGCAGACAGGGCATACATTTTCTGTGAGCAGCAGTAAAACTTGTAGTTTTTTAAAATAAAAAAAACAGTTTTACTGCTGCTCACAGAAATATGTACGCCTGTCTGTTTCGCCTCCCATAAAACTTGTAATTCATTCTAAAAATGCCAGTTACTGGACTTCCAGCAGCTGTGGAGAGGACCTTAGGTGCCCTGCTGACTGACAATGCAGTTTCCAGCTGGAAAGTGGCAGGAGAGGGGGACAGAGTGGTTTTTGTCTTGGGACTGAAACCAGAAGACACAGCAGTGTCAACCAACATGGGGGATCCAACAGTGAATTGCAGCACCCAAGTATAATTTAATAGAAAAAAATCCTTCTCCCAAATTCACAGCGACCTGGAGCGTTCCAGAAAGTATCAAGAGAAGCAGGCAAGTGTGTGTAAAAGTGACTGTGTCTTCAGTGCCTTGAGTCTGCCTGACAGTGGTGTAGAACAGCTGAGTGCAGCATGTGTAGATAGGCATGGAGTAGACCTACCAACAGTACACACACAGGACACCAACAAGAAAACATCAGTTATGTTGCCTTCATCTGTTGATGTGAGTCTCACCATATTGTGATCCAGTAGCATGCCAACAAGACACTGAGCCAGTATGTGTGTACTGGTTCATAAAAAAGCAAGAGAAAAACATGTTAAAAGAGGAACCTGTCAAACTCGCCAGTTTGCAGAATGGGAAGCAAATCCAGGACACGCTACACACCGAGACCCTATCATGTGTGTCAAGAGATTTAGCGACACTTTGAGACTTACTACAGTTCTATCTTGGCTAGCCTAGGCCTAACAGTGTGTGACAAAGACTCCATAAAACAAGACAAAGACTCCATAAAAGAAAGGCTCAGAATGCCCATAACATATCTGAACAGTAAAGAGTTTCGTGTTTGGCTGTACATTACCAATCAATGCCATGGTTTCCATGTCATGGAATGGCGTTGCCCTGCCATGTTTTGTTGCTGTATGAGTCTACCAGCTTAAAGCAATAAAAATTATGGTTATCCTTATCTTATTGTTATTTCTCTCTCTCTCTCTCTGTGCTTACTTTTAACAGAGACGCCCCATTTTTGAATTAATCAATGGAAACACTGCATTGCACGGTGTGTGTGTGTGTGTGTGTGTGTGTGTGTGTGTGTGTGTGTGTGAGTGTATGTGTGTCGTGCGTGGGTGTGTATGTATGTATGTATGTGTGTGGTGTGTGTGTGTGTGTGTGTGTGTGTGTGTTTTAAATAGTGGGACTACTTCAGATCTCTTCAAATGATTATCATTAATCTTGTCTGTAAAGACACAAGTTGTTTCCTCGTTTCATTACAAGACTGGTCGATTTGGAAGGAAACTGTTGCATTTCTCAGTGTTTGTAAAACGTGTAGGCACAGATAATGATGATACTATTAATAGTAAAGGTATTTTAATTCGTTCACATTGGTTTCCTTGACTTTATTTGGCATTTATACATCAAGCACAGTTTTAAGTCCTAGGGGAAGTTAAACACTTCCGGGTGTTTTAGTGGTGTCATCAATGGCTAATAATATAATCAAAACATTACAGAAGGGCTAGTTTCTGTGTGTGTGTGTGTGTGTGTGTGTGTGTGTGTGTGTGTGTGTGTGTGTATTTTAAAAATTCTTTTATTTTAAGGATAATGGAATAAGCGCTCATGTGCTTTTTTACATCCAGTCCCTGTGTGTATGCAGTTTTATAACTTTTGTCATCCGTTCCCACTGGCACACAATGGCCTACTCTTCCGAAATTAAGCGGAGCGGGTATTAACATGTGTGTAAGATGTTCTGCATGCGTTTACACATGGAATCTGAATTTATAGTCTCATCCAAAGGACTTTTGGGGGAGTGGAGTCGGCAATTATGTTAATTCCAGAGGGAAAATCCTCATGAATGAGATTCGAACCCAGGTCAGTAAATCAAAAGTGAAATGCACATCACTCTCAGCACCTGGCCATCCTGTCCCCACACAACAAAAGAAAAAAGGTGTAGAAATCAAACAGTCCTGCCGTCATCCTTCTTGTAGTTTTGTTTGTTTATTTGTTTTTTGTTATGTTTGTCCATCAGGAACTTTTTATGGATAGTGTGACATCACCAAGAGTGAAAAGCCTAAGTTAGCAATAACAACAACACATGCACACACACACACACACACACACACACACACACACACACACACACACACACAACCCCACCAAAAACAACAAAAGACAAAACAAAACAAAAAGAAACAACTAAAAGACCAAACAGAACGAAGAAATATACACACAACAGCACAGCAATGAAGTGAAATGTGTATTGTTATTAGTTCCATAAAAAAATTTAATCTCAAATGCGTGCCACACACAACACACACACAAGCACACACACAAGCACAGACACACAGACACACACACAAGCACATACACACATACATACATACATACACACACACACATGCGCACACACACACACACAGCGCGCACACACACACACACACACACACACACACACACACACACACACGTAAAAAAACAAACAAAACCCCAGACAACTTCAATCATTTAATGATCAAACATAAAAACCACATTCAAACTTCACACGTGCTTTCACTTCATGCACGTTCAAATCAACCAAGATCCCTGAAGTCGGAACGCGACTAGCATTAGCGGTGGGCAAAAATGGTCACATACGCAAACTTCTCACCGTTTGGTGAACCTTTGAGCTCTAGCCAAAATATGGAAAAAATTAGTGAAGAAACTGGTGCATCACACAAGAAATGAAAACATGCTTAGTGCATGAGAAGTTTTTTGTTTTGTTTTTTGTTTTTGTTTTTGTTGTTGTTTTAAAAAAAAAAAAATTATGAGAAGTTGGTTCTTTAACACATGTACGTCCATAAAAAAGATCCACACTGACATTTTCATTTTCCTCATTAATTTTTATCAACATACACTAAATGGAATGTTTCTGGGGTTTTTGGTGTGTAAAAGGGAAATATTTCTACCAGAGACCCAGTGAATGACAAAATGAATGAATAATCTTTATTTTTCAAGGGTAACAGAGTAAGTAAGCATTACATACTTTTTTTCGTCCGGCCCTTAATGAGAGGGTGGAGAGAGAGAGAGAGAGAGAGAGAGAGAGAGAGAGAGAGAGAGAGAGAGAGAGAGAGAGAGAGAGAGAGAGAGAGAGAGAGGAGAGGAGAGAGAGAGAGAGAGAGAGAGAGAGAGAGAGAGAGAGGAGAGAGAAGAGAGAGAGAGAGAGAGAGAGAGAGAGAGAGAGAGAGAGAGAGAGAGAGAGAGAGGAGACAGAGACAGAGACAGAGACAGAGAGAGACAGAGAAAGAGAGATTATGCATAGAAAAAAAAACCATACACAAATAACAAAATATGACTTGAGCAGAGCAGTTATAAATACATCCTGGTATAACAGTTGTACTTCCTTGTCACTACAACACACACACACACACACACACACACACACACACACACCACACACACATGCACATACACCCATACCCACAAAGCAAACTCACATCTGTTTTCCATTATCACTGAAACCACAGGGCCAAAGATCCTATTACAATGATGTATTGGACTTGCCCTTTATACACACACATGCGCGCACACACACACACATGCATGCACAAATGCACATGCATACACACACACACACACTGATGATAATGCTGAGCAAGTCACAGATAAAAATATCTTCAAGGAACCATTACACAACTGTCAAAATTCCACACACACACACACACACACACACACACACACACACACACACACACACACACACACACACACACTGTCCACAATTCAAGGATGTACATTACTAAATGTCAACTCTGTAAAGTTAGAAACAAGATTACATTTGCAAAATGATTCAGAATTGTACTTTTTTTTTTTTTTTATCACGGGAAATACCAAAAACATGAACAATCCTCCAGGCTGATGCAAAACTGGTTTAAAGAATGATATGTATAACAATTGGAAGAGAACAATTGTACAAATACTGTGAGATTCTGAAAAGCAAAAACAAAAATGGTTTTGAGTACGTAAGGAAAAATGTTAAATACCCGAAAAAAGACATACATACATAATAACAAAGATATTAGGTAAGGTTTTCCTACCCCTCTCTATGAGCTGTAGGTCCATCAATAATGAAAAACACAATGCACACAAACCACATGGAAATTTGTATAAACTCAAATTCCCTTTTCCCCCTCATGATCAATATATATAGTTCAGTTCCATTATCCTTGATATAAAAGAATACATAAATAAATAAAAAATAAATATATACACACAAAACATGGCCTGCTTTGTCTTTTTTATACCTCCCTCCAGACATCTTACCCTTCAATGTCTTGGGAAATTTATGTCAGTACTATTGCAAATGTAAACAAATTCTTAATAAAGCAGATCTTTATTTTTAAACAGGGATAACAGATGATAAATGTGAGCAAAAGATATATAAAATTCCAACTAACATTGCACAAAGTGTCATATGAAATCGTTCTGCAAAAACAGATTTGAATACAAACGAGCTGATTTAATGTCATACACCCAGTTCTGAACAATACAAATGCACTGACATTCTTCAGTGTTTCTCTACATCAATGTATTTCAAAGATGTTTTCACCATGAAATCGGGGTGGAACAGGAGATGGTGGGGATGTAATATAACAGCCTCATGTTGGAGATGTAACACGACAGTCTCATCATGGCATAGTCTCATCATATTGAGTAGTTTTATGCATGATGGTCTGGTCTTTTGCAAGTTCAAGCGTTTGATTAAAGTGATGACCATTTGTCAAGTGGATCCAATTTTTCACACTCATGAATGTGATTACAGTGCCAGGAGAATGCACTGAAGCAAGGAGCAAGGTGTGATGAACAAGGAAGAACTGCCAACAACACCAATACACATGCACGCACATGCGCACACACACACACACAACACACACACACACACACACACACACACACACACACACACACACACACCACACACACTCTCTCTCTCTCTCTCTCTCACACACACACACACACACTCTTTCTCTCTCTCTACACACACACACACCACACACACACACACACACACACACACACTCTATGGATAGCAACATCCACAAATTTTTTCCCCTTCAGATTACAATCGATGAATTTTTTTTTTTTTTTTTTTTTTTTTTAATGCTTATCATCTATAAAATCAGATAGAGTATTTGTGATTACAATACTGGAACAATATGATGAAACAATCATGGACAATGTAGGATGGTTGAAATGCATTCTTTACATACCCCCCTATCATGCCTGTAATGTGTGGAGATGATGAAGTGGAGGCAAAAATTCACTGACCAAATGAATCTGGGGGGTTTCTTGATTATTCAGCACCATGATATAAAATAAAAAACAAAGCTTTTCCTGAACAGAACTAAACAAACCTTCCACACCAGTGTTACAACAAACAGCAGATAATTTTATTAAACAGGTGGGAATGGGGGTGGGGAGCCGGTCATATTTTTCTTGATCCGACAAAACGGGATTTTTGGGGGGTAATATTTCTCTTCAGCAAACTCCCCCCCCCCCCCCAAACGCTTTTTCTCTAGAGCCAGATGTTATGAACAATACATTATCATTAAACAGCCTTTGGGTTATTTTTTGGTTGTAGTTTTGTTTGATTGGCTGCTAAACTGTTTCTTTGGTTTTATATATTTTTTGTATTGATACCAGACTTATGTAGCGGCGTTTTTTTGTTGTTGTTGCTGTATCTTTACTTTGCATTTCTGTTCTCAGTTTGTTTTAATAACTATTACAAACTATTTCAAAGCCAGTTTGTTGATTTAAACAGGACCAGAGGGTAAAAACTATCCCCTCAGCTTTTGGGGTCTTTGTTCTTTCTTCAGGCATAATGAGTAAGACAGTGCATACATAATTATTTTCTCAGTGATCCCCAGAGGGTTAACCTGGGGAACACCCAACACCACCACCATTACTGTGCTCTCGTGAGCTTTTCCATAAAATAATTGTCCCTGCTTGTTTCACTGTTTTGATTTTGTCACGGTCAGAGTTCCTGAAACAGCGATCAGATTCTCTTCACTACAGTCCAAATCCACCAATCTGTCACATGAAAGCTTTTTTTTTTTTTTTTTGGGTCGTAGTCATTGAACACTCAGACAGCAACTATTGTTGTCTTGTCATTGTGAGCGAAAATAAATTGTGCTGCAGTCAAGCACAAGACAAGTCAGGCCCAGCACATCTGACTTTGGCAAGGCTTTAAAATTTTTTTTTTTTTTTTTTAAAGCTTTGAATTAAACTACAATGGTATCATGTTTACCAGAGGATCAATGTCTACAACCAAAAAGAAAACCTGATCCAAATGAATAAAAAGATAGAGAAAAAAACAGGACCCAAAAAAAGAGAGAGAAAAATATTAAAGAGTAAAAAAAAACCCAAAGAAAATAAGAAAAAAAGGGGGTATATAAATACCATAACAAGCAAAAATACAAGATAAACTGAAGGCAATAAACCTTGCCAAACACAGCACACACACACACATGCTATTTTCCTCACCTAAGTAACAGACTGGAGAGATATTCCATCTCGTGTGCGTGCACACAGTAAAACACAAACACACACACACACACACACACACACACACACCACACACACACACACACACACACACACGTACACACACAATCTTTCTCTCTCCTCTCTCCTGATCTTTTCTTTCCAATGAAGACTGACCTGAACAGCAGGGAAAGTGGCGTCAAGTGAAAACGTCTGCATAAATTCTCCATTTCACTGCTGTGCAATTGATATGTTAAGTAGACAGCAGTCATAACCACGACATAAACAAACGGTGTTTTGCACAGTTAGCTGAAAAAAAGCCTCAACACAGTGAGTGACTGACACAAGGCGATGCCCTCTTGTCCCCTTCTGCGGGGGAGGCACTTTGGGGTCCACCCTGCACACCATAATGCCTTCACACACAACACACACACACACACACACACACACACACACACACACACACACACACACACACACACACACTCACTCACTCACCATCCCCTCACTCACTCACTCACTCACTCACTCACTCACACACACACACACACAGACACACACAGACACACACACACACACACAGACAGACAGACACACACTCACTCACTCACACACTCACTCACTCACTCACTCACTCACCACACACACACACACACACACACACAGACACAAACACACACACACACACACACACACACACACACACACACACACACACACACACTCACACACACACAAACACACACTCACATACAGACCCCCCCCCTCCCCCACATACAAGCAGCCAAGAATGAGGTGAACCACCAAACAGATCCAGCAGTTTCCAAGGACTGAAAACCAAGCTCTTTGTTCAACGATAAATTTCTCAACTGAGATATATATCAAAGCATTCAAGAGTCTGGAGTCAGCCCTCAACACTCGAGGAGTGCATCGCATCAGCCACAGATCCCCCACAGGCACGGCAAAACAGCACAGGGGGCGAAGCATCACAGACACGGCAAAGCAGCACAGGGGCGAAGCATGCATCATCTGATGGGACCCTGCTTGTCTTTTTCCTTCTGCAGCATGCCATACACCGCGTCGTGACAGGCCTGGGACTCCTTCAGCAGCTTGCGGTTCCTGCGCTGCGCAGCGATCAGTTTGGCCTCTGTCTGCTGCAGCACCTTCATGAGGTCTGCGTTTTCCACGTACAGGTCTTTCATCTGGGTGGCCAGGTCTGTTGCCGCCCGCCGCTGCAAAAGAAAGGTGGAGTTTTCCTGTCACTGTCTCCAGCAATCAGTGGCCCAGGCCAAAAGCTGTGTCAGTTATTGTATTCTGTACCACTTTGTGTCAAAGCAGATTTCTCTGCGTGAAATTCGGGCTGCTCTACTAGGGGAGAGCGCGTCGCCACAAGTGCAGCGCCTACCCTTTTTTTTTTTCTTTTTTCCTGCATGCAACTGTATTTGTTTCCCTATCAGAGTGGCTTTTTTCTACATAATTTTGCCAGGGTCAACCCCCTTGTTGCTGTGGGTTCTTTTACGTGCGCTTAATAGTGATGTGTAACACATGGGACCTCGGTTTAACGTCTCATCCGAAAGACTAGCGCCCAGACCACCACTCAGGGTCTAATGGATGGGGAAAAAGTTTTGGGCCCAAAATGGGGTACGAACCAACGCACACTCCAACCTGGACTTTCTGCTTTCTAGGCAAGGCGCGTTACCACCTAGACCACCGATCCACCGATTGATGTCAGCTTATTGCCAAGGCCTACACTAAAATGTTGTTATGTTGTAAATGTTGTGTTGGATTGCCTTCAGCCATAAGCTCTTAACACAACAACCTGCACTCTCCTTTAAAGGTGAACATATCCTCTGAAGTTGGAGTATGGCTGCCTATGTGGCAAGGTACTTGAAAACAGTCATACACGCAAACTTCTCATTCAGTGTGCAATTTCAATCTCACAGTGATTCGCAGGTGGGATGAGTGAGTCAGAGTAGCGCACATTCTGGGTGACCCCCCAGAGTGTTAAGCTGGGGAACGTACAACATCAGTAACAACCAGCTATCAATCGTTGTTTCTTTTGCTGTCTTTAAAATGCATGGTTCTTTTGTCAAAGCAAGGAACACTCAAATACCTCTCTGAATCTTTAAAAAAACCCAAACTCTAAGGAAATGCAAGAAACATATTGATAAATAGCAACATTTCACATGAACAGACTCCCTTCATAAATGGATACTACAGTCAACTGGTTAAAAAAAAACATTCTGGGAGGGTGTTAGGGGACTGTTGTCAATGGCACAGTACTTTGTCAAGCACTGGCTTTCCCCAAGCTGAGGTTAAGCAACATTGAGCTTGGTTACCAATTGGATGGGTGACTGTTTGCGCGCCTTGGCTTCAGTACACCCCCCCCCAGCCCACCCAGCTGTAAATGGGTACCTGCCCTCTTTAGGGTCAGGGAAGGTAAAGCAGCGAGGGAGAGGAGATGGGCGCCGTCCTCAATATGCTGGCCCCTAAAGAAGCTGAGGTTTTTTCTTACTTAATCAAACCACTTATATATTCAGATGCCTTTCTGAGTAATCAGAAAGACTCATAAAAGTATTACATAATCTTTTCACCTGGTTACATCATGACTGCTATTAGTTGTTCACTTGCAATGCATCAGTAACCTTGAACAATAATTCCTGCTCCTTTTAAAATTTTTTTTTGTATATCAAACTCAGCAGTGTTTAAATTAGACAGCAAGCCAGGGTGGGGGTGGTGGTGGGTTGGGATAGCCTAGTGGTTAGATCATCAAGTTTGAGAACGAGAGAAGAAGATCATCAAGTTCCTGATTTGACAGCCAGGGTTTAAACAACCACGGTTTGAGGGAATTTTTTTCCTGGAGTTAACATCAGTACCAACTCCACTCCCCTGAAAATCCTTCAGAGGAGACTATAAAACCCCGTTCCACCTTTCGGAAGAGTAGGCCATCGTGTGCCGGTAGGAGCGGATGACAAAATTATAACAAACCAGCATGCACACAGGTGTCGTGTTTAGACACCATCCCTGAAGAAAAATCGGGGAGTTGGAGTTGGGGATCTTTGCGCCTGGTGGCAGCATGATCTGTGGCTCTGTAGGTCAAATGCAAGCGCTTTGATTTGTCTTTACAAGAGATAGCGCTATACAAATTCCATGTATTAATTAATTAATTAAATCTAGGTCCCATGTGAGAGGGCATGCAGAACATCTTGGGTACATGTCAAAATTCCATTTCACTTTTCAGAAGAACAGACCATTACATGCTGGTTGGAACAAATGACAAAAACTGATAAAAGTGTATGCACACTGGTGTCCTGTTTGGACATCATCCCCCAAGCCTGAATGTGGCTACCTTAATAGTGGGTTAACGGTTGTCATACACAAAATCTTGTGATTGGTGAACTTCAGAGCCATAGCTGAGAAACACCCCCCCCCAACCACCACCATAAAAAAACCCAACATAACAACAACATTCTGTGACTCCTTCCCCCAAACCTCCCCCCCCCCAAAAAAAAAAGCCACAACAAAACAACCACCTTCTCCAACCCCCCCCCCCCCCCCCCCCCAAGAAATCCAGTCTGATTCATAGGAAAAACAGGTACAAAAACAGAGGTGCCAAAACCATAAGACCAAAAAAAAAAAAAAAAACCCCAACAAAGGGGTGATAATCCTGACACACAGTGATCACTCTTCTGTGAAGGAACACAGTAACTAATAATAATAATACATGGAATTTATATAGCGCTATATCTTGTAAAAACAAACCCAAAAAACAAACCAAAGCGCTTGCATTCGACCTATACAACACACAAGCAATGGATAACAATTTACAGTTTTAGCAAATTCAAATGCACACAGTAACTCACCAAAGACTTGTGCTGGGCCGCCAGACTGCGGTACCTTTCTGTCCCTGCGTCTATCAGCGTCGACATCTCCGTCTTTCTCTCTTCCCATGCCTCTCTCTCCTGCCGACGCTCTTTCTCCGTTTCTGAGGCAGTGGACAGAGAAGGAGAGAGTCAGTTTGTGGAAATAACACCGTTCATAGCAGCTTGTGGAAATAACTAAGCGTTCGTAGTCAGCTTGTGGAAATAACTAAGCGTTCAAGCCAGCTTGTGGAAATAACTAAGCGTTCGTAGTCAGCTTGTGGAAATAACTAAGCGTTCGTAGTCAGCTTGTGGAAATAACTAAGCGTTCGTAGTCAGCTTGTGGAAATAACTAAGCGTTCGTAGTCAGCTTGTGGAAATAACTAAGCGTTCGTAGTCAGCTTGTGGAAATAACTAAGCGTTCGTAGTCAGCTTGTGGAAATAACTAAGCGTTCGTAGTCAGCTTGTGGAAATAACTAAGCGTTCGTAGTCAGCTTGTGGAAATAACTAAGCGTTCGTAGTCAGCTTGTGGAAATAACTAAGCGTTCGTAGTCAGCTTGTGGAAATAACTAAGCGTTCGTAGTCAGCTTGTGGAAATAACTAAGCGTTCGTAGTCAGCTTGTGGAAATAACTAAGCGTTCGTAGTCAGCTTGTGGAAATAACTAAGCGTTCGTAGTCAGCTTGTGGAAATAACTAAGCGTTCGTAGTCAGCTTGTGGAAATAACTAAGCGTTCGTAGTCAGCTTGTGGAAATAACTAAGCGTTCGTAGTCAGCTTGTGGAAATAACTAAGCGTTCGTAGTCAGCTTGTGGAAATAACTCGTTCAAGCTTGTGGAAATAACAACGTTCGTCAGCTTGTGGAAATAACTAAGCGTTCGTAGTCAGCTTGTGGAAATAACTAAGCGTTCGTAGTCAGCTTGTGGAAATAACTAAGCGTTCGTAGTCAGCTTGTGGAAATAACCAACGTTCATAGTCAGCTTGTGGAAATAACCAACCGTTCATAGCTTGTGGAAATAACCAACTGTTCATGGTCAGCTTGAGGAAATAACCAACTGTTCACGTCAGCTTGTGGAAATAACCAACTGTTCAGTGTTGTAGTCAGCTTGTGGAAATAACCAACTGTTCTCTCTCTCTCTCTCTCTCTCACACACACACCACAACCCCCCCCCCCCCCCCGCACTCTCTCTCTCTCTCACCTCCCCCACACACACATCACGCACACACACTTATAGCAGACCTGCCATCATCTGATCAGCCAGCTGTGTGCGCTGCACGAGAGCTTCTTGCAGGGAGATGGCGTGACGCTGGGACTCGTACAGGCTCACCTGAAACACGGCCAACAGCTCACACGGTTAGAGTGTTGCACATTGCAATAGAGATCTGCTGACCTGGGTTTGAATCCGTTCAAGGGGGCATTTTCCCCCTGGAGTTATCATCACTGCTGA
Source organism: Stramonita haemastoma (assembly GCA_030674155.1). NCBI lineage: Eukaryota > Metazoa > Mollusca > Gastropoda > Neogastropoda > Muricidae > Stramonita > Stramonita haemastoma. The sequence goes on from CM060324.1 coordinate 15,916,857, forward strand.
CTCCATCCCCCCCCATGGCCTAACCCACAATGGCCTACTCTTCCAAAAAGCGCAACGGGTTTTAGCGTGTGTGCAAGATGTAAACCATGTGAGCCATGTAAGCCTACCAATTCATGCAGAACAACTTGTACACACCTTAAAACCCATCTGCCTTTCAAGTCAAGTTGTTGCCCCTATATAATATAACAGCAGCAAGTAGCTGAAGACACTATGTATGAAAGGTAAAGGTGTCCCATAACCTATGTGGTCATTGGGGAACGAGGCATCAGAGACCTTCGCTTCTCTAGGGGCCAGCATATTGACGGCGGCGCCATCTCCTCTCCCTCGCTGCTTTACCTTCCATGACCCAAGAGAGGGCAAATACCCATTTACAGCTGGGTGGACTGGGGGACTGTACTGAAGCCAAGGCGTGAAAACAGTTACCTATCCACATGGTAATCACGCTCGATGCTGCTTAAACCTTAGCTTGGGGAAAGCAAATGCTCTGACCACTGAGCTATCCTGTACCCACTATTTATTTATTATTTATTTATTTATTCATTTTTTATATCAAGGATAATGGAATCAACACTCATGTGCTTTTTTACATCCAGTCCCCATGTGTATGCAGTTTTGTCAATCATGTCATCTGTTCCCACCGGCACACAATGGCCTACTCTTACGAAAAGCGGAACATGTTTTAACGTGTGCGCAAGATGTTCTGTGATAGAGACAGAAATGTTGTTGTTGTTCCCCAGCTTAACACTCTGGGGGGTCACCCAGAATGTGCACTCTGACTCACTTATCCCACCTGGGAATAACTGTGAGATGAAATTGCACACTGAATGAGAAGTTTGTGTGTATGACTATTTTCAAGTACCTCGCCATATAGGCAGCCATACTCCGACTTCAGAGGAAGAGACAGAAATAAATTAAAAATTTTTTTAAAGGACACAAGAAGGGAGGGAACCTGCAGTCCAGTGAAGGTCTCCAACTCCACCATGTTTCCGGCTTTCTGCTTGAGATGTTCCACCTCCCTCACTAGCTGCGTCTGGCCTGCAGCCATCTCCGCACTGGTTTTTAGCAGCTGCACACAGAGAGAGAGTGTTTGAGGGTGTGAAAAAAAAATACAGTGATGCAGTTTTTTTTTTTTTTTTTTTTAACAGTAATGCAGTTCTTTAACAAAATTCTTTTTTAAAAACCAACTGCATCATGTAACAAAGAATCGTTGCTGACAAACAATTTCAGTTACGCTGACATAGATTTAAATAAAAAAAACAAGGAAAAGAAATGCAGAGAGAGATAGAAAAGGGGAAAATGAAAATCAACTCAATGACTACCAGCACTCACTTTGTCAGTGGTCCTCTGCAGCAGGTTCTGCAGTTTCTTCTTCTCTTCCCACATCTCCTGTTTCTGGTCCTGCACATCCCCAAATCCAGCATGTAGGTTTTGTTTACACTAACTACTACAGAAGATGGTACCTGCACTTGTCTTTCCTCACTACTTTTTCCTCAATAACTACTACAGCATAACTATATATATCAGATTTATAAACAAAAAGCAAGAAATAGAAAAACGCGCACAAGGCGTTCAAGAAAGAGTTTTAATGTGTGTGAGCAAGTATAAGGGTGTGTTTACACAGGCATGCAAGTTTCTATGAGGTGCATGTTTTTATATAGATCTATAGGAAAATGGATGAACATGGTCCTGTATAAGTTTACATGCGTGAGGATTGCAATTCATAACATATGAGCTCAAGCTTGTGCAGCACTCTTGTGCTTATTTATCTATTTATTTATTTATTTATTCTTTTATATCAAGGATAATGGAATAAGCAATCATATGCTTTTTTACATCAAGGATAATGGAATAAGCAATCATATGCTTTTTTACATTCAGTCCCCGTGTGTATGCAGTTTTGTAACTGTCATCTGTTCCCACCGGCACACGATGGCGTACTCTTATGAAAAGCGGAACAGGAATTAATGTGTGCGTACGATGTTACTATAGAAACCTAGCCCAGTTGCTTCAAGAATTGTCCTATTTTTTGGGGTGGCCTGAGGTGCTGAAGTGGGATGACTTACTGCCACAGACCCTACATCGGATAATTTTGCTGGGATTTAGATATAATCTCAAGCAATAACTGCAGTTCATCACTCACCTGGTCCTCTCTCTCTCTCTCTGCTTCTTCCCTTTTGGAGCGTTGCCTCAGGACTCGAACCATCTCCTCCAAATTGCTGTTGGTCTGTCGCAATAACTCACATTCGTCCTGTTAGCATCAAGTGATTTCTGGATTAAAACTGTGTACAGTGTGTATATGACTCATGGAGGTATGTATGTATATAGCAAGTCTATGGTAGTGGGTGGAATGTAAGGCAAGGCAAGGCAAGGCAAGGCAAAGTCTTTTATTCGAGGATAATAGATAAGCACTTGTGTGCTTTTTTACATCCAGTCCCCGCCCTTTTCAGGGATACATCAAGTTGAAAATATACTAAACAATAAGACTTTACGCAGTACCAAACAACACACAAGAATAAAGGACACTATATATGATAAGGTAATAAAATGCACTCTTTAAGAAGACAAAAATCAGAAGTCACAATAAAAGATTTTGATTATGGAAGAAAAGAAAAGCGTTAGCAGATAAGGAGCAAACAAGAGAACAAAATGAAATAAACAACTGAAAACATCAATCCACCACTATCTATCAAAAGTTATACATGTGATATAAATCATACATTTGGATAAAAGGGGAATTTTTTTTTAAAAACTAGCATCCTTATTGGAGGGGGGGGGAGACATACTACCAATAAAATTATAATTAAAAAAATAAGAAAAAAAACATAAAACATCCTAGATGTTTCAAAAGAATAGGAATAACATTTTTTTTCAATCGGATGTTTTATACACACTCACACTCACTCACTCACGCACAGACACACACACAGACACACACACCCACAGACACACACACACAGACACACAAACACACTCTCACACACACAAACATACACTCACACACACAGACACACACACACACACACACACACACACACACACAACAGACACACACACAGACACACAAACAAACTCTCACACACACATATACACACAAACATATACTCACACACACACACACACAAACACACACATACACACACACT